>CM077786.1:4592279-5792279 GCA_039737535.1 Lagodon rhomboides
TGTTCAACCTTTAAAACCATTATTAATACTGTAAATACAATTCACTGAATAGACATTTTCCCCCAGTTATATTAAAGTGGAAATGATTAAATGATTTAAATAACACTTTGAAAATATTTTGCCTCACATACCTACCTATGACATACTATTAGGACAATAATCCCTAAACCACAACACGTATCAGTGTGGGATTTGATTTTGATGGTGTATGATATAAAGGAGAACAATGCATAGCATAAAGTTTTGCGTTACTATGACTCACCTATCGCATAAAAATATAACAAATATTTTGAGAGAAAAAAATCTGTTGCAACTTTGTCATTTAAACATGGTGCATAAACTGGAAACAACAAGTGAATGAGAGAAATTCTGCTAGGCTCATGGAGGTTCTTGTAAAATAAATACCTTGAAAAGAATTAATTTGCATATGACCAAATGCTTGTTTTTGCTTTGATTTGCATACTCACAGAATTATTCATTCTGGTGAACAGACTCAAAGTCATCTGCCTCTCTCTCTCAAATATCTTTTTCTTGGCCTCATCGTAACGTTCCTCACACCGAGCATGATGTCGCTTTAGATTTTGCAGTCGACGGCTTGCTCTTAACTGTCCATATCAAGAATCAAATGTAAAGAACCTTAGTCTTAGTGAAGATTCAACAACATTTCCTCAAATAGTTAATATCCCCAGTCAAAGAACATAACATTTCTGAATGAAGGAGAAGAAGGGAGCTGTCTTACTTGCTTTGCAGTAGCTGTCTGGTGGAAGGAGACACCTCCAGTGGTCTGGCTGACCTTAAATGAAATGACAGGGATTCATTGTTTGTTTGAGATTACAAAGAACTGTGACTGGAAATTATGATGGAATTAATTATACTGTAAATGAAAATAATAGTGGTTCTAACTTTTCTATTGTTGTCAAAGAAAGCTCTAAACCCCACAGTGATGTAAACTGATCTACTTCCCCAGAAATCCAATATTGATATTGATGATATTGTGAACATTTCACCCAAACTGACTGTTTTAATACAGTGAAAGGGCATTTCATGTATGCACTGGAGCCAACTGAGACATATACTTAATTCCAAATAGAATAAATGAATGTGTAATTACCTGTTGGAAGTATGAAGTGGATCTCTCGCTCACTTCTTGGTCTGCAGAAGATTGAGTCAGGATCTGAACACTTGGTGTCTGCAACAAAACACAACAATACAGTGTCAGACATATTCTGTACTATAAATCCTGACTAATTAATGAACACATGATCATACTTGTTTCAGTGAACATAATTCACAGGAGGATCTAGGCTCAGTATGCCAAACTCTATAGAAACTGCTAACACTGTACAGCATCTGCTACCCAACAATATGAGGACATGTAACACACACTCTACAGTCGATGGGTCAGACAATATGAGGACATCACCTGAAACACACTCAAGTCTTTCACAGCCTAAAACAATATGAGGACATGTAACACACACTCTACAGTCGATGGGTCAGACAGTATGAGGACATCACCTGAAACACACTCAAGTCTTTCACAGCCTAAAACAATATGAGGACATGACGACTGAACACATGTAGAGTCCATGTTCCTGACTTCTAACTTCTTCTGTTGTTGTCAAAGAAAGCTCTAAACCCCACACTGATGTGAACTGATCTACTTCCCCAGAAATCCAATCATGTAAACTGATCAGCAGATGTAAAATGGACAAAAACAATAGCAAAATGATGAAAAATATATCACATTTAGTGAGAATAAAGATCAATTTGATGCTTTAAGGAGAAGGTAGAGCTAACAAAAGGTTTAGCCAATTTATTTCTGCTAAGCTATTCAAAAACAAGTAATGCTAACATTGATATTGTGAACATTTCACACAAACTGACTGTTTTAATACAGTGAAAGGGCATTTCATGTATGCACTGGAGCCAACTGAGACATATACTTAATTCCAAATAGAATAAATTAATGTGTAATTACCTGTTGGAAGTATGAAGTGGATCTCTCGCTCACTTCTTGGTCTGCAGAAGATTGAGTCAGGATCTGAACACTTGGTGTCTGCAACAAAACACAACAATACAGTGTCAGACATATTCTGTACTATAAATCCTGACTAATTAATGAACACATGATCATACTTGTTTCAGTGAACATAATTCACAGGAGGATCTAGGCTCAGTATGCCAAACTCTATAGAAACTGCTAACACTGTACAGCATCTGCTACCCAACAATATGAGGACATGTAACACACACTCTACAGTCGATGGGTCAGACAATGTGAGGACATCACCTGAAACACACTCAAGTCTTTCACAGCCTAAAACAATATGAGGACATGTAACACACACTCTACAGTCGATGGGTCAGACAGTATGAGGACATCACCTGAAACACACTCAAGTCTTTCACAGCCTAAAACAATATGAGGACATGACGACTGAACACATGTAGAGTCCATGTTCCTGACTTCTAACTTCTTCTGTTGTTGTCAAAGAAAGCTCTAAACCCCACACTGATGTGAACTGATCTACTTCCCCAGAAATCCAATCATGTAAACTGATCAGCAGATGTAAAATGGACAAAAACATTAGCAAAATGATAACAAAATATATCAAAATTTAGTGAGAATAAAGATCAATTTGATGCTTTAAGGAGAAGTCAGAGCGAACAAAACATATAGCCAATTTCTTTCTGCTAAGCGATTCAAAAACAAGTAATGCTAACATTGATATTGTGAACATTTCACACAAACTAACTGTTTTAATACAGTGAAAGGGCATTTCATGTATGCACTGGAGCCAACTAAAACATATACTTAATTCCAAATAGAATAAATTAATGTGTAATTACCTGTTGGAAGGATGAAGTGGATCTCTCGCTCACTTCTTGGTCTGCAGAAGATTGAGTCAGGATCTGAACACTTGGTGTCTGCAACAAAACACAACAATACAGTGTCAGACATATTCTGTACTATAAATCCTGACTAATTAATGAACACATGATCATACTTGTTTCAGTGAACATAATTCACAGGAGGATCTAGGCTCAGTATGCCAAACTCTATAGAAACTGCTAACACTGTACAGCATCTGCTACCCAACAATATGAGGACATGTAACACACACTCTACAGTCGATGGGTCAGACAATGTGAGGACATCACCTGAAACACACTCAAGTCTTTCACAGCCTAAAACAATATGAGGACATGTAACACACACTCTACAGTCGATGGGTCAGACAATATGAGAACATCACCTGAAACACACTCAAGTCTTTCACAGCCTAAAACAATATGAGGACATGACGACTGAACACATGTAGAGTCCATGTTCCTGACTTCTAACTTCTTCTGTTGTTGTCAAAGAAAGCTCTAAACCCAACACTGATGTGAACTGATCTACTTCCCCAGAAATCCAATCATGTAAACTGATCAGCAGATGTGAAATGGACAAAAACATTAGCAAAATGATAACAAATATATAAAATTTAGTGAGAATAAAGATCAATTTGATGCTTTAAGGAGAAGTTAGAGCTAACAAAAGGTATAGCCAATTTCTTTCTGCTAAGCTATTCAAAAACAAGTAATGCTAACACTGATATTGTGAACATTTCACACAAACTGATTGTTTTAATACAGTGAAAGGGCATTTCATGTATGCACTGGAGCCAACTGAGACATATACTTAATTCCAAATAGAATAAATTAATGTGTAATTACCAGTTGGAAGGATGAAGTGGATCTCTCGCTCACTTCTGGGTCTGCAGTAGGTTGAGCCAGGATCTGAACACTTGGTGTCTGCAAAGAAACACAACAATACAGTGTCAAACATATTCTGTACTATCAATCCTGACTAATTAATGAACACATGATCATACTTGTTTCAGTGAACATAATTCACAGGAGGATCTAGGCTCAGTATGCCAAACTCTATAGAAACTGCTAACACTGTACAGCATCTGCTACCCAACAATATGTGGACATGTAACACACACTCTACAGTCGATGGGTCAGACAATGTGAGGACATCATCTGAAACACACTCAAGTCTTTCACAGCCTAAAACAATATGAGGACATGACGACTGAACACATGTAGAGTCCATGTTCCTGACTTCTAACTTCTTCTGTTGTTGTCAAAGAAAGCTCTAAACCCAACACTGATGTGAACTGATCTACTTCCCCAGAAATCCAATCATGTAAACTGATCAGCAGATGTGAAATGGACAAAAACATTAGCAAAATGATAACAAATATATAAAATTTAGTGAGAATAAAGATCAATTTGATGCTTTAAGGAGAAGTTAGAGCTAACAAAAGGTATAGCCAATTTCTTTCTGCTAAGCTATTCAAAAACAAGTAATGCTAACATTGATATTGTGAACATTTCACACAAACTGATTGTTTTAATACAGTGAAAGGGCATTTCATGTATGCACTGGAGCCAACTGAGACATATACTTAATTCCAAATAGAATAAATTAATGTGTAATTACCAGTTGGAAGGATGAAGTGGATCTCTCGCTCACTTCTTGGTCTGCAGAAGGTTGAGCCAGGATCTGAACACTTGGTGTCTGCAACAGAAACACAACAATACAGTGTCAGACATATTCTGTACTATAAATCCTGACTAATTAATGAACACATGATCATACTTGTTTCAGTGAACATAATTCACAGGAGGATCTAGGCTCAGTATGCCAAACTCTATAGAAACTGCTAACACTGTACAGCATCTGCTACCCAACAATATGAGGACATGTAACACACACTCTACAGTCGATGGGTCAGACAATGTGAGGACATCACCTGAAACACACTCAAGTCTTTCACAGCCTAAAACAATATGAGGACATGTAACACACACTCTACAGTCGATGGGTCAGACAATATGAGAACATCACCTGAAACACACTCAAGTCTTTCACAGCCTAAAACAATATGAGGACATGACGACTGAACACATGTAGAGTCCATGTTCCTGACTTCTAACTTCTTCTGTTGTTGTCAAAGAAAGCTCTAAACCCAACACTGATGTGAACTGATCTACTTCCCCAGAAATCCAATCATGTAAACTGATCAGCAGATGTGAAATGGACAAAAACATTAGCAAAATGATAACAAAATATATAAAATTTAGTGAGAATAAAGATCAATTTGATGCTTTAAGGAGAAGTTAGAGCTAACAAAAGGTATAGCCAATTTCTTTCTGCTAAGCTATTCAAAAACAAGTAATGCTAACACTGATATTGTGAACATTTCACACAAATTGATTGTTTTAATACAGTGAAAGGGCATTTCATGTATGCACTGGAGCCAACTGAGACATATACTTAATTCCAAATAGAATAAATTAATGTGTAATTACCAGTTGGAAGGATGAAGTGGATCTCTCGCTCACTTCTGGGTCTGCAGGAGGTTGAGCCAGGATCTGAACACTTGGTGTCTGCAACAAAACACAACAATACAGTGTCAGACATATTCTGTACTATAAATCCTGACTAATTAATGAACACATGATCATACTTGTTTCAGTGAACATAATTCACAGGAGGATCTAGGCTCAGTATGCCAAACTCTATAGAAACTGCTAACACTGTACAGCATCTGCTACCCAACAATATGAGGACATGTAACACACACTCTACAGTCGATGGGTCAGACAATGTGAGGACATCACCTGAAACACACTCAAGTCTTTCACAGCCTAAAACAATATGAGGACATGTAACACACACTCTACAGTCGATGGGTCAGACAATATGAGAACATCACCTGAAACACACTCAAGTCTTTCACAGCCTAAAACAATATGAGGACATGACGACTGAACACATGTAGAGTCCATGTTCCTGACTTCTAACTTCTTCTGTTGTTGTCAAAGAAAGCTCTAAACCCAACACTGATGTGAACTGATCTACTTCCCCAGAAATCCAATCATGTAAACTGATCAGCAGATGTGAAATGGACAAAAACATTAGCAAAATGATAACAAATATATAAAATTTAGTGAGAATAAAGATCAATTTGATGCTTTAAGGAGAAGTTAGAGCTAACAAAAGGTATAGCCAATTTCTTTCTGCTAAGCGATTCAAAAACAAGTAATGCTAACACTGATATTGTGAACATTTCACACAAATTGATTGTTTTAATACAGTGAAAGGGCATTTCATGTATGCACTGGAGCCAACTGAGACATATACTTAATTCCAAATAGAATAAATTAATGTGTAATTACCAGTTGGAAGGATGAAGTGGATCTCTCGCTCACTTCTGGGTCTGCAGGAGGTTGAGCCAGGATCTGAACACTTGGTGTCTGCAAAGAAACACAACAATACAGTGTCAAACATATTCTGTACGATCAATCCTGACTAATTAATGAACACATGATCATACTTGTTTCAGTGAACATAATTCACAGGAGGATCTAGGCTCAGTATGCCAAACTCTATAGAAACTGCTAACACTGTACAGCATCTGCTACCCAACAATATGTGGACATGTAACACACACTCTACAGTCGATGGGTCAGACAATATGAGGACATCATCTGAAACACACTCAAGTCTTTCACAGCCTAAAACAATATGAGGACATGTAACACACACTCTACAGTCGATGGGTCAGACAATATGAGGACATCACCTGAAACACACTCAAGTCTTTCACAGCCTAAAACAATATGAGGACATGACGACTGAACACATGTAGAGTCCATGTTCCTGACTTCTAACTTCTTCTGTTGTTGTCAAAGAAAGCTCTAAACCCAACACTGATGTGAACTGATCTACTTCCCCAGAAATCCAATCATGTAAACTGATCAGCAGATGTGAAATGGACAAAAACATTAGCAAAATGATAACAAATATATAAAATTTAGTGAGAATAAAGATCAATTTGATGCTTTAAGGAGAAGTTAGAGCTAACAAAAGGTATAGCCAATTTCTTTCTGCTAAGCGATTCAAAAACAAGTAATGCTAACACTGATATTGTGAACATTTCACACAAATTGATTGTTTTAATACAGTGAAAGGGCATTTCATGTATGCACTGGAGCCAACTGAGACATATACTTAATTCCAAATAGAATAAATTAATGTGTAATTACCAGTTGGAAGGATGAAGTGGATCTCTCGCTCACTTCTGGGTCTGCAGGAGGTTGAGCCAGGATCTGAACACTTGGTGTCTGCAAAGAAACACAACAATACAGTGTCAAACATATTCTGTACTATAAATCCTGACTAATTAATGAACACATGATCATACTTGTTTCAGTGAACATAATTCACAGGAGGATCTAGGCTCAGTATGCCAAACTCTATAGAAACTGCTAACACTGTACAGCATCTGCTACCCAACAATATGTGGACATGTAACACACACTCTACAGTCGATGGGTCAGACAATGTGAGGACATCATCTGAAACACACTCAAGTCTTTCACAGCCTAAAACAATATGAGGACATGTAACACACACTCTACAGTCGATGGGTCAGACAATATGAGAACATCACCTGAAACACACTCAAGTCTTTCACAGCCTAAAACAATATGAGGACATGACGACTGAACACATGTAGAGTCCATGTTCCTGACTTCTAACTTCTTCTGTTGTTGTCAAAGAAAGCTCTAAACCCAACACTGATGTGAACTGATCTACTTCCCCAGAAATCCAATCATGTAAACTGATCAGCAGATGTGAAATGGACAAAAACATTAGCAAAATGATAACAAATATATAAAATTTAGTGAGAATAAAGATCAATTTGATGCTTTAAGGAGAAGTTAGAGCTAACAAAAGGTATAGCCAATTTCTTTCTGCTAAGCTATTCAAAAACAAGTAATGCTAACATTGATATTGTGAACATTTCACACAAACTGATTGTTTTAATACAGTGAAATGGCATTTCATGTATGCACTGGAGCCAACTGAGACATATACTTAATTCCAAATAGAATAAATTAATGTGTAATTACCAGTTGGAAGGATGAAGTGGATCTCTCGCTCACTTCTTGGTCTGCAGGAGGTTGAGCCAGGATCTGAACACTTGGT
Organism: Lagodon rhomboides; assembly: GCA_039737535.1. Lineage (NCBI taxonomy): Eukaryota > Metazoa > Chordata > Actinopteri > Spariformes > Sparidae > Lagodon > Lagodon rhomboides. Next base: position 4,600,336 of record CM077786.1, read on the forward strand.
GTCTGCAAAGAAACACAACAATACAGTGTCAAACATATTCTGTACGATCAATCCTGACTAATTAATGAACACATGATCATACTTGTTTCAGTGAACATAATTCACAGGAGGATCTAGGCTCAGTATGCCAAACTCTATAGAAACTGCTAACACTGTACAGCATCTGCTACCCAACAATATGTGGACATGTAACACACACTCTACAGTCGATGGGTCAGACAATGTGAGGACATCATCTGAAACACACTCAAGTCTTTCACAGCCTAAAACAATATGAGGACATGTAACACACACTCTACAGTCGATGGGTCAGACAATATGAGAACATCACCTGAAACACACTCAAGTCTTTCACAGCCTAAAACAATATGAGGACATGACGACTGAACACATGTAGAGTCCATGTTCCTGACTTCTAACTTCTTCTGTTGTTGTCAAAGAAAGCTCTAAACCCAACACTGATGTGAACTGATCTACTTCCCCAGAAATCCAATCATGTAAACTGATCAGCAGATGTGAAATGGACAAAAACATTAGCAAAATGATAACAAATATATAAAATTTAGTGAGAATAAAGATCAATTTGATGCTTTAAGGAGAAGTTAGAGCTAACAAAAGGTATAGCCAATTTCTTTCTGCTAAGCTATTCAAAAACAAGTAATGCTAACACTGATATTGTGAACATTTCACACAAATTGATTGTTTTAATACAGTGAAAGGGCATTTCATGTATGCACTGGAGCCAACTGAGACATATACTTAATTCCAAATAGAATAAATTAATGTGTAATTACCAGTTGGAAGGATGAAGTGGATCTCTCGCTCACTTCTGGGTCTGCAGGAGGTTGAGCCAGGATCTGAACACTTGGTGTCTGCAACAAAACACAACAATACAGTGTCAGACATATTCTGTACTATAAATCCTGACTAATTAATGAACACATGATCATACTTGTTTCAGTGAACATAATTCACAGGAGGATCTAGGCTCAGTATGCCAAACTCTATAGAAACTGCTAACACTGTACAGCATCTGCTACCCAACAATATGAGGACATGTAACACACACTCTACAGTCGATGGGTCAGACAATGTGAGGACATCACCTGAAACACACTCAAGTCTTTCACAGCCTAAAACAATATGAGGACATGTAACACACACTCTACAGTCGATGGGTCAGACAATATGAGAACATCACCTGAAACACACTCAAGTCTTTCACAGCCTAAAACAATATGAGGACATGACGACTGAACACATGTAGAGTCCATGTTCCTGACTTCTAACTTCTTCTGTTGTTGTCAAAGAAAGCTCTAAACCCAACACTGATGTGAACTGATCTACTTCCCCAGAAATCCAATCATGTAAACTGATCAGCAGATGTGAAATGGACAAAAACATTAGCAAAATGATAACAAATATATAAAATTTAGTGAGAATAAAGATCAATTTGATGCTTTAAGGAGAAGTTAGAGCTAACAAAAGGTATAGCCAATTTCTTTCTGCTAAGCTATTCAAAAACAAGTAATGCTAACACTGATATTGTGAACATTTCACACAAATTGATTGTTTTAATACAGTGAAAGGGCATTTCATGTATGCACTGGAGCCAACTGAGACATATACTTAATTCCAAATAGAATAAATTAATGTGTAATTACCAGTTGGAAGGATGAAGTGGATCTCTCGCTCACTTCTGGGTCTGCAGGAGGTTGAGCCAGGATCTGAACACTTGGTGTCTGCAACAGAAACACAACAATACAGTGTCAGACATATTCTGTACTATAAATCCTGACTAATTAATGAACACATGATCATACTTGTTTCAGTGAACATAATTCACAGGAGGATCTAGGCTCAGTATGCCAAACTCTATAGAAACTGCTAACACTGTACAGCATCTGCTACCCAACAATATGAGGACATGTAACACACACTCTACAGTCGATGGGTCAGACAATGTGAGGACATCACCTGAAACACACTCAAGTCTTTCACAGCCTAAAACAATATGAGGACATGTAACACACACTCTACAGTCGATGGGTCAGACAATATGAGAACATCACCTGAAACACACTCAAGTCTTTCACAGCCTAAAACAATATGAGGACATGACGACTGAACACATGTAGAGTCCATGTTCCTGACTTCTAACTTCTTCTGTTGTTGTCAAAGAAAGCTCTAAACCCAACACTGATGTGAACTGATCTACTTCCCCAGAAATCCAATCATGTAAACTGATCAGCAGATGTGAAATGGACAAAAACATTAGCAAAATGATAACAAATATATAAAATTTAGTGAGAATAAAGATCAATTTGATGCTTTAAGGAGAAGTTAGAGCTAACAAAAGGTATAGCCAATTTCTTTCTGCTAAGCTATTCAAAAACAAGTAATGCTAACATTGATATTGTGAACATTTCACACAAACTGATTGTTTTAATACAGTGAAATGGCATTTCATGTATGCACTGGAGCCAACTGAGACATATACTTAATTCCAAATAGAATAAATTAATGTGTAATTACCAGTTGGAAGGATGAAGTGGATCTCTCGCTCACTTCTTGGTCTGCAGAAGGTTGAGCCAGGATCTGAACACTTGGTGTCTGCAAAGAAACACAACAATACAGTGTCAGACATATTCTGTACTATAAATCCTGACTGATTAATGAACACATGATCATACTTGTTTCAGTGAACATAATTCACAGGAGGATCTAGGCTCAGTATGCCAAACTCTATAGAAACTGCTAACACTGTACAACATCTGCTACCCAACAATATGAGGACATGTAACACACACTCTACAGTCGATGGGTCAGACAATGTGAGGACATCACCTGAAACACACTCAAGTCTTTCACAGCCTAAAACAATATGAGGACATGACGACTGAACACATGTAGAGTCCATGTTCCTGACTTCTAACTTCTTCTGTTGTTGTCAAAGAAAGCTCTAAACCCAACACTGATGTGAACTGATCTACTTCCCCAGAAATCCAATCATGTAAACTGATCAGCAGATGTGAAATGGACAAAAACATTAGCAAAACGATAACAAATATATAAAATTTAGTGAGAATAAAGATCAATTTGATGCTTTAAGGAGAAGTTAGAGCTAACAAAAGGTATAGCCAATTTCTTTCTGCTAAGCTATTCAAAAACAAGTAATGCCAACACTGATATTGTGAACATTTCACACAAACTGATTGTTTTAATACAGTGAAATGGCATTTCATGTATGCACTGGAGCCAACTGAGACATATACTTAATTCCAAATAGATTAAATTAATGTGTAATTACCAGTTGGAAGGATGAAGTGGATCTCTCGCTCACTTCTTGGTCTGCAGAAGGTTGAGCCAGGATCTGAACACTTGGTGTCTGCAAAGAAACACAACAATACAGTGTCAGACATATTCTGTACTATAAATCCTGACTAATTAATGAACACATGATCATACTTGTTTCAGTGAACATAATTCACAGGAGGATCTAGGCTCAGTATGCCAAACTCTATAGAAACTGCTAACACTGTACAGCATCTGCTACCCAACAATATGAGGACATGTAACACACACTCTACAGTCGATGGGTCAGACAATATGAGGACATCACCTGAAACACACTCAAGTCTTTCACAGCCTAAAACAATATGAGGACATGTAACACACACTCTACAGTCGATGGGTCAGACAATGAGGACATCATCTGAAACACACTCAAGTCTTTCACAGCCTAATAATATGTATCTTTTTTATCTCCTAATACTTAACAGATCTTTCACTGTATAATCTATGAAGAGGATTTACTCACCAGAGCTCGCCATGGCCACTGAGAGTCTCCATAGTCATAGGTTATTTCACTCTCTGCTTGGATTTCTTCAATAGCAAACAAGCAAAGATGAGGTTTACCCTGGACTGCCAACTTTTTCATTTTGCAGTTTGGGGACTTGTGGCCACCATTCACCAGCCGGCCCAGTGAGTCATCTTCATGGGAAGCATCAATGCTAAAATTGAACAAGGAAACATATCAAGTTTTCTACACTAAAACCATAATGTTGTAAAGAACAATTAATCTTGTATACTTTACTTACCACCATGAGCTATTGTTCCATTCAAAATCAAACAGGAAAGCATTTTGCTTCTCTGTGTACTTTTTCTGCCGCTTGTCCCGTTCACATGGTGAGATCAACTCCCCACGGTACTCGACCACAAAGGATCCCTTTTTAATTGGTGCACAGGCAAATACGCCACATCCTAATACACAAAAGTTCACTGATAAGTGTCAAGTAATACAATCCAAATCAGGTTTACTAACTGCAGCTGATCAGGACTTTTTAACAGTGAGAAAAAGATCTGAATGATGTTTGGTGATGTCTGGAATTGATGGTTAGGGCTGCAATCTATAAAATCACTTAAAAAATATTATTAAAATAGATGGCAACAAATTTCATTCGCAATTTGTTGTGTTGTGCGATTATGTCGTCATGATGTCTAGTAACGTTCATGCAGTAAACATCGGGAATGATATCCAACATACCTTTATAGTCATTGATCCACTGGACCTTTAAACAAGGTTTGTCACGTCCAGTTAAAATAAAATGAGTAGCCTCAGCCTCAGGAAGAAGTCTGGCTCTTCTTTTTGACATGCTCTTTACTTGGCCATGTGCTCCTCAACCTGCAAACATCTACATGGGAAGATGACAAAAAGTCAATGAGACAAGTACAAAAAAAGACCAGTAATTATTTTGAATCAAAGAGGACATATAAAATGGTATTATTCATAACTCATTTGCTGATCAGGCTAATAGATCAGTGTAAACCCTGTGCAAATGTCATTAAACAGCACCAACAAAGCAACTTAAAAGATATATACTGCTATAAAATCATTATAAAACTGTACTCTACCTGTACTGAATAACTAGTATCATCAATTTGTGTTAAATAGGAAAACATCATCTAAATTCCAGAAAAAATATCTTGTGCAAAAAAAAAAAACCCAGTTAAAAACAACTTTGACCGTCTCTGCGGTTGAAGATGAAAAAGTGTGTTTGGAGAATCGTCCCTTTAACTCAGGTATGCATAGTTATCAGTTATATTTAGCAACAACTTCTACTATCTGTTGTTGAAGATTAAGCAAAGTAGCTAATTACCATTTATGATACATCCCTTCCAGTTTGTTTGAGTCCCCTGCGTATTTGAATTCCGTTTAGCTAATTAGCTAGCTAATTAGCTAATTAGCTAACTTTACCTCATGAGGTGGATGTCTGGCATCGACCGGAAGGACAAGATGTCTCCTGAGCGCTGAAGGTCCCGGATGTGCCGTGAGCGAGCTCCGCTGCGGTCGTATCCGTTTCAGATGCTTTGCAATTGGGTTGAGTCTATCGCCAAATCAGATGCTGCGTCACTGACTGACTTACTGACTAACCATCCAACGCTGACCTCAAACGCAATCATTGTGTAAAGCTGGTTGCCAGCCGCAGTTGTATGATCAAACGGAAACAAAACTGAAACCTAGTATAAGACTGAACTGTGGATATAACCCAAGGGGGCTTTTATTTTGAAAGAGAGAGATACAGGAAGTGGTTAATGCAGGAACTTCACCAGTCACGGACTTTTCTCTTTAAAGCTCAGCAGCACGCACCGGAGTTCAGGTAAGAGCAATGTTTCTAAGTTGTTGAGAGTTGTCACAACAATGTTTTGCAAACTGCTGTTACAGTTAATTTGGTTCCGTTTGCATGGGAAACTGTTCTTAAACAACACGTAATAAGCATGTGAAAATGTCTTAATTGTTCCAAGTGTCCTGATTGTGGTGTGTTATATAGGTATGTTGTTTTAAAAATGTCCTAATTTGTCATGAAAACAAGAGAAGCACTTCTGAACCTCCAGATGAAAATACAGATGATTTAAAAAAAAAAAAAAAAAAAAAGTTTTATGTAGTATAATGTGTTGTTCTGGAGGATTTTACAGTTGCTCAGTGAATGAAGTAACTTAATTACCCACTGTTTAATGAATAATTTAATTACTAAATGAAGCTGGCATTTTGTACTGTGCGGTTTTTAATAGTGTTTTAATAGTTGTTAAACATCTGCACTTTACACAAGGCTATATTGTAAAAAGGATAAGAAATTTTAATTTAAAATATAATTATTGAAGTGTTGGCTATATAGGTGTACAAAGGGAGGAGAGACTGACCCCGATGATGACCATATTGAACTGGCTGACAGCAGCAGCGGCAGGAACCTTCCAGTTCAACCTACTTTTGCTGAACCTAAAGGTTCCTAAGGTAGAATACTAATTAACTAAAAATGTTACTAACCCACCACATAGCAATATGTGAATTGCTCTTTTATATTGCTTGCCTGCTGGAATGTTGCTGTCTCTTAGGATTTTGGGTGACAGCAAGTAAAGCTTGACCACCTCAGTATGTTATTTCAAAGTTGTCAATGCTTAAAGATCCCCTTCAGACATGTTATGAGATTGAATAAAATACTCTACTTTGAAAAGGTAAATTATCTTGTCAAAATTCTAAATTTCATTTATGAAATTATTGCCTAAATGATATACTTTCTTTTATCCCTGTGGCATCAGGAAGCATCACAGACACAAAACACAAATACTATATTTACATTACTTTGGAGTATTTTATGATTTAACAAGGCTGAAGAGCAATACACTTTGACACACTCAAAGGGATTTTGTAAGGCCACACTACTCACAGGATGTCTGTATTCAAGTTCAGTCTGTGTGAGCACATGCTTCCTGCCTCAACCAGTGCAGTGGACTGTCCTTCATGGTAAACATATTTTCTGGACTGCAATAACTATATAAAATGTATCTTACTTTTTAGAATGTAAACATTTGAAAGCAATAGGAAAAGGCTATGGATATACACAACTGGTACATGCTTGTTTGCTCATGGTCATTTACTGGCAGGTGTGGTTAAGTACAAGTGGTTCTGTATTTCTGTTCAGTTAAGATATCTGAAGTGCTAACTTTACCTTCAGTATATTGTTCATGTACGACCCCAATTCCAGTCAAGTTGGGACGCTGTGTAAAATGTAAATAAAAACAGGATGCAATGATTTGCCAATCTCATAAACCGATTGTGGCACTCTACTACCAGTGTTCCCCTACCATCAGGCGCGTCGTTAGACCTGGGCATTCGGGGCTATAGCCCCGGATGTTTTGGGCAATAGCCCCGGATCTCGCTGCCTTAAAAAATAAATATAATTGCCTAATGATGAAAATAGCCCCGAGGTTTCTATGTGGTTGCATATGGAAAGGCCAGCAGCCACAAATGCAACAGTGTCACCAGCTTGTGCAGAAGCTGACCTGTCTCCCCTCACATGCCCATATATGGGCAGAGTCAGAATAATTTGTTGCAAATTCAACATCAGTGTTCTTCTTTCCCCCTCTATGCGTCACTGATATTACCAGAGCCCGTCTATCAGCCTGCTGTTTAGTAGGCCTATAGTGAGGGGAAATTAACTTTATCTGTAGGCCCTAATTAAAATATGACGATGAGGAGCCCAACGATTGGCCTTCCTGTCCTTCTCAAACCACGTTGAAATTGCATCTTTAACAGCCCAATTTTCAAAATTTCTCGGGGGAGAAACCCCCGGACCCCCGTTAAAAAACAGACTCTATCTGCGGGCAGTGATGCCGGTAACACGTTACTTAGTAACTACTTCTGACCACTGTTTTCAGTAACGAGTAATCTAACGCATTAATATTACGAGAAAAGTAATCGGGTTAAAAGTTACTTATTCAAGTCACTGTGCGTTACTATTATTTATTGTCATTTTCCTTAGTAAAAATATATATTTTGCTTTATTTTCCATCTCGGGGAGTGATGTCACTAGTGACAAGTCACGTTTTCAGCATGAGGACAACTCACGTGTAACAGCACGCAGCGACACAAACACAAACAACATGGAGGGAGGAGAGAGATGCGCGTTTTCTAGCTCATTATTTTGAGTTCGTGTCAGCTAAAGATGAGAAAATCAGAAAGCCACGGCCTCGACTTGTGCAGGAGGTCTCTCACCGCCCAAACAACAAAAGCTGGACTTCGGTGCAAAACAAGTAAGCTGAGGAGAGTTGAAGAAGTTGGTCGGGCGGTATGTTGTAGAGGAAATGCTGCCCTTAAACACGGCTGACTCGCCCTCGTTTCGTGCCATAATTGCTACTAGTATCACTGCCGAGCTGCGTTACTGTTAAAAATGCACTTCAAATAAAGTGAGTATTGGCAAAACCCGTGGTCATTTGTATGTTGAGTTGACGGGGGTGTTGTCGGCAGCTGCTGAGTGTAACTAATACAGTAACTTGTAATCTAACTAAGTTACTTTCAAAAACAAGTAAACAGTAATCAGATTACTTTGCAGGGCTAAAGCCCCGGATGTTTTGCTCTCCTAGCGACGCCCCTGCCTACCATTATATTCTTTCTCTTGAGCAGAGCCATCAGCACTTTGCTTTTCTTTTCCAACCAATGAACTTTCTTCATAGAGAAGATACTGCAGCACTTTCTGTGTTAATAGAGTGCTGGAATCTGTCCCTCAGGAATGTCTTCTGTCAGTTCCAAAACTAGAGCATGATTTTGTATCCGAGCTGCCCTGAGCAGAGTTCTCCACACTGCATGAAAAGTGGGATATTTGGCAGTAAACAGTAATGTAAATTGCTGTGGAAGTTCACGTTGACAACTCAGCTTCAGACTCCTGGCCAGGAGTCAACACTTTGAGGTGAAACCAGCTTATCTCTATCATCAGAGCAGTGGATGATGCACTCCATTTGTGGTTGCTGTGGTGGTGGGCTGTTACTTAGCCTACTTGTTCACTGGTGGCCATGTTCAGTCAGCTTTCAATTGCAACATACAATCAGAAATCATCATTACTTTGATGCAAAATATGAAATCCTCTAACATCAAACTAATATTAACTAAACTAATTAATCATCGTAACATGTACATGAACAATATATTGAGGGTAAATTAGCACTTTAGATATCTTTACTGAACAGAACCACTAGTACTTAACCTCACCTGCCAGTAAATGACCATGAACAAATAAGCATGTATCAGTTGTTTATATCCTTAGCCTTCTCCTATGGTGTTCAAATGTTTACATTCTAAAAAGTAAGATATATATTATGTAGTTATTGCAGTCCAGAAAATATGTTTACCATGAAGGACAGTCCACTGCACTAGTTTAGGCAAGAAGCATGTGCTCACACAGATTGAACTTGAATAGCCCTGTCAAATACAATTACAAAATACTGCAAAGTAATGTAAATACATGTACATGTAAACACATTCAAAATCAAGAAACAGAAGTACCATGCAGAATGATGTATGTTTAGATTTTGACCCTTGAAGACTGTTTACATACATACACAAGTACATACACAAGCTCAAACATACAGTTGTGGGAACAAGAGGAAAAACACATTTTTGATTTTGGAATTTCAGCATTGATCATGAGGATTAACTTCCACAGACTCATTTTGAACCTTTTTATATTTCCAGACATTTCTCAAACAAGAGCTGCTGACCCTGCACAACAGATCCTGAAGACCTTCCCTCGCACTCAGCATGGTCAGCGTATTCAGCTTATACATTCTCACCATGAAATTGAGAACAATAACAACAATATCCTAGACTCTTATTAAGAATATAGAATGTTGTTGTTATTGTTCTCAATTGCGCTGTGAGCATTTGAGTGGTGCTTATTCTGCTTAAGACTGATTACTATACAGAACACTGAGATGTTTACTGTACAGAGCTGAGCACTAACTATTGAATGAGAGTGTAGAATATTGTTGTTCACTGTGAGAATTTATGGTGCTGCTTATTAGGGTTGCAAAATTCCTTAAATGTTCAAAGTTGGAAACTTTCCATGGGAATCAATGGGAATATATGGGAATTTATAGGAATTAACAGGAATGATGGGAAATTTGCAAAATTGCTGGTTAGCCTTTAACAGGGAATTTAAATGTATGTATGTATCTTGGTTAAAACAACGAGATTTAATACAAATTCAGTTGAATTACTACCCTGCTCTGTGCATTCCTCAATGACATGCACAGCTAATTTCTAGAACCCTGCACACTCCAGCAGGACTACTGAAGCCACATTACTGCATGCAAGTTTAACAAGCAAATAAAAGTAAATCAGATATGCTAATGTAAGCTAGCTAACATCATTTCATTGACAATTTAAGAGCCTAGCTATCATGGTGCTAGCTAGCTCAACTGTGATGTGTTTCTTATGCCTTCAGCTGGCCTTTTTTCATACAAGAATGTAGGTTATAGTTTGATTTAGCATGCTGATTGAGGAGTGTTCATCTATTCATCTAGCCTTTCTATTCATTTATCCAGCATATTTTCTTTTTCATACATATCTTTATTGGGTTATCTAGACGCAACGTACGTTCAATCAGTAAGGATACAAAAAACAAAAACAGGAGGGGTGAACAGTAGCCAAACCAACAAAAACAAAAAGTAAAAAGGGACATTTAGAGGAGGGATCCACAATGCTTGGGGAAAAAAAACAAAAATTAACTATAACAGTGTGTATATGTTGTGCCTGGAGTTCGACCACTATATCATCGCACCAAAGACAATTACTGGCATCTTTCAGAATCCTGACTGGGAAAAAAAAAGGAAAAAAAGTTACATCAGTTTATCTTATACCATCTATCTTAATCATCTAAGGAGGGAATGAAATTGATTAAGGAAAGAATGGGATTCCAAGTTTTATGAAATTTGTCGGAGCACCCCCTAATACTGTACTTGATTTTTTCTAAGTGTAGAAATGACATTAGATCCTTTAGCCAAGAGTTAGGGGAGGGAGGATTCTTATCCTTCCAATGAAGTAAAATACGTCTGCGGTCTACCAGAGATGCGAAAGCGATAGAGTTGCTTTCCCTGTTGGTAAAGTGTGTGAATTCTTCAGGCACACCAAAGAAGGAGGTTAAAGGACTCCAAAGCACCGGTTTGTCGAGAGCTATTGAAAGAGTATTGTAGAAAGAGGACCAGAATGAGCTTAATCTCGGACAGGAAAAAAACATGTGTGTATGACTGGCTGAAGACAGAGAGCATCTGTCACATTTATCACTTGTATTAAAAAGTTTTTTAAGTTTAGCTTTGGAAAAATGTATCCTGTGTAGGACCTTGAACTGAATTAATGTCAGACTGACACAAGATGAGGTGGAGTTAACCCTGTCAAGGGCCCTTTGCCACCATTTGCTGACAAGGTACAACCTAGCTCCTTTTCCCATGAATTCCTAGTTGCCAGTGGGGATGACAATGATGACAAGATTAATTTCACCATAATTGAAATGAATCCACGGACCGCAGGGACAGAAAGAATTACATCAATGAGAGTACGAGATGGTTTGTGGGGAAAGTTGGGGAAAAAGAAAGAAAAGAAACTTACATATTTGTCCTAACCTCATCTTTAACACCGATGAGCATGCAGGAACTACTACTTTACACAACCGATTGAGTTGATAGGAGTTTGCTTCCTTTTCGACTGTGAAAATGTGTACACCTCTGATATTAACCATTTGACAGCGTAAAAACCTTAGTGTACCAGTTTTCCATACCTAACAAAAACCAATTCTGCTCTTCATAGGAAATCTTTGGACTAATGTTTAACAGCACAGTCAAATCTGTAATAATAATAATTGAAACTTACATATCAGGAGCTTAGTTGTAAGTTTGTAGGTAATCTCAGCAGAAAGAACGGGGCTGAGTCTTCCAGCTCCGCCTGTGTACCTTTAATGATCATTTGACCTCACACAGACATCTCTTTAACAAAAATCAGCTGCGTTCTCAACAAGGGTGAATTACAGTGAGACGCTGTAGGCCTACCAGGCAGACCGGTCTGCCTATAACTTCAGTCCAGTTTTCATAAAGCACCAAAAAAGTTAAAGGAGATGTGTAAAGAGACGTCATGTTTTCACTTAATGCTGAGATCACAGTAGAAACGCTCCGCTTCATCCGCGGAGTCAAATATGTGAGATTGTCCGTTAACAGTGACCCATAACCGCGCCGGGTAGATCAGCCCGAAGCGTATCCCGTCCTTATAAAGGAGAGACTTCACTTTGTTGAATGATGCCCGTTTCTGGGCGAGTGAGGCGCTGAAATCCTCAAAGATCCTTGTGGGATAACCCTGGTAGGAGATGCTCTGTGTTTTCTTCGCCCATAGAGGCACTCGTTCTTTCTGGATGTACCTGTGAAAGCATTCAAAGAATGGGCCGGGAACCCTGTGCTGGCTTCGGCCCTAGACTGCGGTGAGCTCGGTCCAGTTCAAAGCTAGTATCCAGTAAAGCGTCTCCGGTCACCTCCCTGAACAGCGTAGTCATGAAGAGTCGAGCATCAGTCCCCTCCACTCCCTCGGGGATGCAAATCACACGGAGATTCTGCCATTTGGATCGTGAAACCAAGTCCTTGACAGCCATTTGCAGCTTTTCGTTCATCTGAGTGGTGGTTTCCACCTTGGATTTTAAGTGTGGCCACTTCGCACTGCAGAGTTGTTAGGTCATCTGAGTGGGAAGTGAGGGTTGTTTCCATTGCGGAGATGGTAGCTGTGTGCGAGGCTAAGGTATCAGCAATCTTTTGGAGAGATGCTTGGATAGGAGCCATGGCAGTATTCAGGGAGGTAGTGAGTTCACCTGTTACTAAGTTGTAGAGTTTCTCGAGTTCACCGATTAGCATGTCCAGTGTTAGTGGTTGGGCTCCACCTGTTGCTACACTGCTAGCATCTGCCTTGCTAGCGTCTTTATCGTGCGGGCTGAAGTGTTGAGTCAGCTGAGGCTGGCTTTTGCCGTGGTTGTAGATATGTTAAAGTTACAAATGGTCAGGGAGCAAACGCCAGGCCTGTGATCACTCTGCCGCCATTACCGGAAGTCCAAAAAATCTCCAGCATATTTTTAAAGAACATTCCAATTGTTTAGCTAACTATTTATATATCTGTGCATAGCATTGCATTAGCATTTTTTTTACAAACTTTTTTCTCATCTTATTCTACAGAACAATGTGGATGCATTTTACCCCAGCTAATGCAGAAGGAAAGGCTGTGAACAATTGCGTGCATGTCTGCTGATGACAAAAGAAAATGTTTATATTTATGCTTGCATATGACACACTTTATATGAATTACCCCAAATTTCCCATTAATTCCCATTTATTCCCATTGCAAGTTTCCAACTTGGACTATTTCCAAAATTCCCCAGTTTAACTTCCCATGGAAAGTTTCCGGAGTTTACCGGAAATTGTCCACCCCTTTGCAACCCTACTGTTTACTGTGCGTAACACTTGTTTACTACAGAGTTGAAGAGTATTGATTATGATTATTAAAAATGTAATAATTCTAATAAATATTGCAATATATGATTATTGCCAGTGCTGTAAATACTGTTGTTCCTTCACAATACATTGCACCCACTTAACCTGCCTTAGGGTACTGTTGGTGAGATTACTTACTTATTGCACCTTATTGCAAGACCCAGATGTTGATGAGATATTATTATTATTATTATTATTATTATTATTATTATTTGACTCTAATTGTATGGAATATGTATATTGCAGTAATGCTTCAAATGTGTTAGTGTGTCTGAACAAAGTGACATATGAGGACCGGCAGAGTGACGTCACTGAAAGTGTGTGAAAAGTGTGTTTAAGTACCAAAACTGGCCACTAGTTGGCAGATCAAAAATGAGCAAAAACGCTAAACACACTTACACACTTAATTTCTTAAAATTGTGATATTTCAGGACATTGGAGATTTTTGGTCTGGGAGCATTTTGGAGGGGTTTAGAACACTGTAGAGAGCTCAGAAAAATGAGGACGTCAAAAATGTCCTAATTTTTCCGAGTGTCCTGATAGTGAAGGTGTGTTATCATAAAAATGTCCTGATATGTCATGAAAACAAGAGCACACACACACACACACACACACACACACACACACACACACACTTTTCTTCACCTGCTTTCCATCTGTGATTACTGTAGGAAACAGTTTGCTGCAGTGCTGTACAGTGTGTATGTCTGCCAGCCCTCTGCATCTCTCCTGTGCTTTGCTTTTACTTTCTCTCTAATCCCCGTCTTGAATGATTTATTTGAAGGGTAAAACTGGGTAAACATAATAGGGCTGACACACTCATCTACACCGCGTGACCTCTGCCGCATCTCTCCTTTTCTCCCTTTGCCTTCTTCCCCTTTTCCCGCTTTGTCTCTATCTTCTCCTTCTTTCTCGCCGTCCTACCTCATTCTCCTTCTTCCTGCCTGCACCTTCAGCTCCGGTGTCAGCACTTCTCCTCTCACCATGTTCATGCCGCCATGCTTTATGAATAAATCGGAGCTTGCTTGACTCCCGTGAAACCCCGCAGCTCACAGTACCTCCTCTGCTGTACGCCCTTGTGACCAAAGGAGTGTCGACAGGATTTGATTTTTCGAATGTTTGCGATACCCTCATGTGGATTTGGGATTAAGCGCATATGAAGGGTGTCACCACCAACATGCTGCACATCTACTTTGAAAGAACAAGATCTTTATTGATGTTTCCTGGTCAGAATAAAAAGTATGGATTTCTGATTTGTGTATGGGAGTCTATAAACCACCTGACATAAGTCATACATCAAATGAAACAAATTGCGTTTTTTTCTGAGAGTAAAAATAAAAGGATGGGAGTAAAGGCGGCCATATTCTCTAACCCCAAAAACAGGACCCTTAATGCCAAATTCACATTACAGGATTTTAGCCCTGATCTTGCCGCTGGCAAGGTTTTTTTAAGATCAATGACAAAAAGCCCCAGATCAGAGGCCAATCGGCACAACCCTCCCGTGTGTGATGATCATTATATAGAATCTGTTCAAAGACGCGACCGGGGACAGCTCACTGGCATGTTGCAGATGGGTCGGGGAGCCAGGAACAAGCGTCAGCTGATCAGAGCAGACCCTCTTCTCCTCTTTCCCTCTCTCCCCTCATCAGTACCAGCGCTCTGAGCATGGTCTTAGCATGCATCTATTTGTATAGAATGGGCACAGCCTATAGTTTCTATGAGAATACCTACACACAAGCTGTTCAGCATTTGTCACAGTATTTTGTCACACGTATTCTTTTCTTTTCCTTCCTTGACTTCAGAATACAATACAGATAGTCATGCAGTGTGACAGGACATGATAATGATAATGTAAATGAATCCCACTCATTTGATCGACTGGTCCAGGACATGTAAGCATCAAGCTAACCACATAATAGGAGGTTGCCAGTCTCTACCAAATGAGAGGAAATGGGCCTCCCAGCAACTACAAAACATTTTATTCACATTTTCTTTTTAGTCAGTCAGTGGTTACTGAAACTCAGGACTTTATTCAGAGTTTGAACACTGGAGTGCTGCATACAGTCACTGAGGCTAAGACAGCTGTTGATGCCCATATATTCTATTGTATCTTTCTAGTTTGGCGCATTCACAAAGAAACAATATGTGGTTTTAGGATGGGTTATATCCAGTGAAGAATGACGGTGGCACAGTTTGGCGACATGGTGCTGCTCTACTGCTGCTATACGCAATACATACATAGCCTACAGGACATAACCCTGAGTAAAACCGCAAATTGTCACTTTACGTTTTCTTCTGTGTAGGGATGAAACCACTGAGATAGAACACATGAATTTGTGAGCTGAAGAGGTGCTGTTTGGTGTATGAATTTTGGAAACAGCCAGGCTAGTTGTGCTTATGCTAAGCTAAGCTGATTGCCTCCTGCCTCCAGCTCTATAATAACTCAAAGACATGAGATTGATATTTTTTTGTGTATAGTATGTTTTTGGCCTTTATTGATAGTACAGCTCAAGAGATGACAGGAAACAGGATGAGAGACAC
The DNA here is from genome assembly GCA_039737535.1 of Lagodon rhomboides. Taxonomy (NCBI): domain Eukaryota; kingdom Metazoa; phylum Chordata; class Actinopteri; order Spariformes; family Sparidae; genus Lagodon; species Lagodon rhomboides. The sequence continues at coordinate 4,616,227 of CM077786.1, forward strand.
GCAGTAAAGGGCCTAAGGCCGGGAACCCAGGGCCGCCGCAGCGAGGACAAAGCCTCTGTACATGGGACGCCCGCTCTACCAACTGAGCTAAACGACGCCCCGATATTGATCTTTTTATCTACTCTCTGAAAGAATGCAGATTTTTAACTTTATAACCCATAAATCTAAAATGTTTCCCTCCTTTTCCTTCTATAGATGCAGATACTCGACAAGTTCCCAATTGAGGGAGGGCAGAAAGACCCAAAGAAGAGGATCATCCCATTTCTCCCAGGTAATAGCCTGCGCCAGAGCTCCAGTTATCTGAACAGGCCCCCATATTAATAATGTATAGCTGGCACTAGCGCAGCATCAATATGAGTTAGTTACTGATGCCTGCCTGTGCTACATGTGTGTCTCTGTGTGTGTGTATGTATAGATGTGTGTGTACTGTGTTACTGCTGACAATACGCTATCTGTGACTTTCAAATCTTAGCGGTGTGTCTGCCTGTATATCTGTGTGTTTTTTTTGATTTTGAGGAGATATTTGGATCAATTTTAATTTTGTGTGTCTCTGACTGAGTTTATGCATGCATTTATTCAATCGATGACATGGATACACAGCATGCGAGTGGGTCCTAGTATTGATTGGAGTCATAGCACACATGCTAATACCTCACGCTGTAATCGCCACCTGACATTCAGGCTCATGGCAACCTACAGGACAGTGTGGCAGTGATCAATGGCAGTGTTTGTAACAGTTCAGTGTCTGGGGCAGAGGGGCTGACAGTGATTCTGCTAATCATGTCCTGTGTGTGTGTCTGTGCACACCTGCGTGTTTGTCAGATTCCTGCAGATGAAACACTCCTGTCCGTTTGGTGCAGTTTAATTTACTAAATGCTCTGTTTAAGCCCTGTGGCAAACACAGCGTCCCAGCACCTACTGTTAATGCTCTCCATATCCCCTCAAGCCCTCCTCCTCAGAGTCCCTCTCTATCTCTAGCTGACACACTCACAAACAAGACCAATTTGGAAACCACCCGGTCTCATGCAAACATTACTGATGGTCTGCGTTAGTTTCAGGATAAACTCCTCTGCCTTTGTTGCCATACACACAATAGGTGTCGCAAAAAAATGTTGGTATCAGTGATAAAACTCAAGCAATGCTATTGAAGAATTTTCAATAGAAGTCAAATGTCAGAAAACTATTTGACATTCAAATACAAATCTGAAATATCACAGTTTTGTAACTGTAAAAGCTCAGCTACACTTGTTTCTTCTGCATTGTTTCAATGCGATTTTGTAAATTAACGCTCATTAAGACGGCATGTAATCTCCCCAAGAGCATAATACCAGCATAAGAAATGTTCAGTTGATGTCTTTCATTTTTTCATTTAACTGCACTTTGACCTGACGTTTTGTTTATTTGTTCTGTATTATTTGGTTACTGTATTATCTCTGTTTCCAAAGACAGCAAATAAAGAAATGTTGTGGGGACAAAGTACAATAAAACCTCTGAATACAAATGTTCATGTAATGTATATACATCTCTAGTTGTGAAATAAATGAATGCGTTTTTTTGAAACCGTGAAACCAGGATTTTTCCTTAGACCAACATAGATTTGATCATACTGTCAGATCTATAATTGTTGCATCCCTATTTTACAGACCAAAAGCGTAATGGATTGGTTGAGAAAATGCTAACGATTAATTTGTATTATTTATTAATGTGTAAACCAATAAAAGATAAAGAATATATACACAGATCATTATGATTATTCTTGGAAATTGCACAAGTACAGCTCCTATAAAACTACCCCCACATGAGCTGACAATGCAAAAGACACTCATATTACAGATGTGGAACAGAATGCAGTGCAAACATGTAGGTTGTTAGGTCTGGCGGTGACATCAGTGTTCTCCCTCAGTGGGGTGACAGCAGGGCCTGCAATGCTTGACCCATGTGTGCATAAATCCTATTGTTGTTTGGAAAGCTGTGTCACAGGCAGAGGTCCTGGAGCCCATTGGGGACCAGCTGGGGCCTTGAGTGTAAGACTAAGGCTGTGAGGGATCACCGGCGTACATTACTGACATCTGCTGGTTAACACGGATATTACACAAAGTAGTGAGCACTGCAAAATCAGCTTTGAATTGTTGTATTCTTAGCGAGGACTGTCTGCATGTGTCAGATTTGTACTTCTCTTCTCTGCCTTTTCCTCTCCATCATCGTCGCTCTGTTTCCCTTCACCCTTTCTCTCTCCACACATTTTGATTTTATTTCTCCTTCTCCTCCCCTCCAGGCAAAATCCTGTTCCGTAGGAGTCATGTACGAGACGTGGCCATGAAGCGGCTGCGTTTCATCGACGACTACTGCAGGGTAAAGAGGCCTTTCTGTCAACATCCTTCAGTTCCCCATCTGACTCTGGGGAAAGCCCCCCCCAGTCTGTTAGGGGTCAAAGGTCACAGCCCATACTGTCCTTTCACACGCTTTAAACATGAGTTTTACGGAGAGTTGCTGCGATGAGGAGGAGCTGTGTATTGGAGCTATTCTGAGACATCTGTAGAGTCTGTAATGTGCACTGACACTAAGTTGTCTGAGTCGATGAAGGGCTCAGCTTGGCGTTGTGATCTTCTGCTGCTACAGTTGAAGGGTTATTTATCTTCCTGTGTGCCACAGTCAGAGGCGCGGGGCGACCTAGTTGTGCATCAAACTGCATGAAACACACTTTGAGCTCTATCATTATTTCAAAGCCCCACTCACTAACACCCTTATCCCTTTATTTCATACACTTAGGAAAAAAGGTTATCTCCCAAATTAGTGTCCTAAAAAAAAGAAACCTTGAAAGACTTTTGTCATTCCCTAATTCAAGAGAAACTGTCCTTATCACTTCCTGTTCTCGTTCTTATTAGTTTTTTTTAATTATTTATCCCGGATTCAGATCCTTTCCGCTGTCATGCCCTCCCCACTTCCTTCCTCCCTTCCTCTTGGCACATAGCCACATTAGCAGTAGGGAGAGGGTGCATTCAACCAAATTTGGTGTCTTATGTTTGTTTCTATGCACACAGTTAGTGCGCAGTACTGCTGGCCTACATTAGGAAAGGTTAGCCATTGTAATTGGGATCAAAATAATTTTTAAAACAAAAAGCAATTACATCCATATGAAATGAACATGATCCTTAGCTCAGCACAGGCAAAGCTTCCTCATTCCCCAAATAACCTGAGATTATATGAGTCCAGACAGTGGACGGTGCACAGCAAGATACAGTCCCTTTCAATGATATAGGATCCGATGAATGAATTATGGTGGGAGCCCAAACTGTGCCGATTTAAATGAAGAACATAGCTAATTCCATCGTAGGCTTTTGTCTCTTAACCCCTCCATCCTCTCCTTCTCTCCGCAGGCACTGGTGCGACTCCCCCCTCAGATCTCTCAGAGTGAGGAAGTGCTGCGCTTCTTTGAAACAAAAGCTGAGGACGTCAACCCCCCAGTAGAGTGAGTGTCACGTACTGTGCTGTAGAGAAACCCAAACACGTGTACACATACTGTATATGTACAGACTAATTCACTGTCTGGCTTATGTGTCAGGCTCTTTTGTGACACAGTCCTTACTGCAGTGGTACAGTTAACCGGATAAAGTTAACTTGACTATTACCATTTTTTGACATTTTTGAGGCAGACATTGTACTTTTTAAATTTATTCTCCACCTTCACATATTAGTGTGACATATATCCACTTGACAAATGCACGTCCGGAGCCAGTATACGTCCATAGTTATCTCAGTGCTTTTTCATGCGTTCATAGCATTTTTGATCATATAAATAATCACATAGGTGTTTTTAACTAGCAAGGTTAGCCTGTCAGCTAGCCTCACTGGCTTTCTTTAAAAACTCTGTATATACACATAATATCATAACGAGTCACCCTTCCCTCTGATTTCCGTGATATAAATCCCTTATCCAGCAATGAGGTCAGAGCTTTCACAACAGAGAAAAATTTTCATTTTTGGAAGCTCTTCCTAACATATAATTAAGATACTTGATGTTTCACAGTTCACTTTGTATATATAACAGTTTGCTGTTCATTTCTGTATACAGTGCTTTTAGCATTTTTGATCCTTAAGATGGGTATTTAACTGTTAGGTACATTAACTTCCCACTCACTACTTTAGGTAGCTATGGCTCTTTTTTTTACACTCGGTACGCAGGATAAAGCTCAGACTTCATTGCTGGATAAGGGATTTAAATCAGAAATATCAGAGATAATCAGAGATAATCAGATAGATAACTGTTAGCGACATGAGCTAGCCACACGCTCTCTATGGCTAGTTTTTACACTCAGTGCTAGGAAGAGCTGCAAGAAATTAAAGTAACTGTTGTACATCGTCTTGTGAAAGTGAGCAGTAAAGCTCTGACCCTACTGCTGGACAAGGGATTCAAATCACAATTCAGAGAAAAGGCTTCTACTATTATGTGTAGACCTTATTAGGAAGCCCGGTAGTCAAGCTGACAGGCTACCTCATGAATTCAAAACACCTATGTGATTATCTAAATTATCAAAATGCTAAAAATATGATATACAAAAAAAAAAGAAACTACTGACAATATACTAAAAGCAAACTATGAAAAGTGAATATTTTTATATTAAGTAAGTTATGGATGAAAAAGCACTGAGATAATTTTGTTTATAGAGTAGAGTTGGCACCTGAAGCAAAAGGTTTGTGATGCAGACATATCCCTTCCATACCAAATCATCGTACTATCACCTGTTACCAATTAACCTGTTTATCTGTGGAATAACCCAAACAGGTGTATTTGGACTGTTATGGCAACTTTCTCAGTTCCATTGCCCCTGTCCCAACTTGTTTAAAAACTTGTTGCTGCCATCAAATCCAGAATAAGCAGATATTTAAAAAAATCACAAGGTAAAATATCAAAATCTGTTTTCTTTCTGTTTCAAACAGCGTCACAACTATTTTTAAATCAGTGTATAACGCTAGTTTCAACTGCATGACGATGTGTCAGCATTTAGCAGGGTGTAGCAGATTTTCTTGGCAGGAGCTGCACAAAAGCAGCTAAAATTCTAATTCATTACGTAAATGACAGCACAGTTCACAACTGAGATGCCTCTGCAGTAATAATGTCTTGTTTACATTTGCCTACCACCAGGATTAGTCTATACAGACACAGATGAATGCACACACACACGGGATGTAAACTTGCTCAGCAAGCAGACATGATATTATTGATGAATAAATCATTTTGCTGATTGATAACTTTTCTCAAGATTGACACACCTGTGTGCAGAGTCATGAATTTTAGCATCTTCTGCATGTCATTGTTTGACACATCACCTCAAAGATCCAGAATGATTGTACCGTGACTGAGCTTACTACCTCTCTGTCTGTTCCCACTTTCTATTCAGTTCGTAAATCGGCTCTTTCTCTCGTAGTTCGTTAAGACATCCTACCAGGCCAGGCAGAAGGGGGGGGCGGGGAGACAGAGAGTTGATGGATGTGAGAGTGGGAGGAGGAGAATGACTTGTTTCATCGCAGGAGATAGCCCCTTTGGGTAGTTTTTAATTAGAGAACACGCTGTCCTCTCCAAATCTCAAATGTCAGTATCGTACTATTCATTTGTAATGTGCTCCTGTATGCACTGAGACAGCTGCACCCCGGGCACTGCAACCAGGATTCTAGTTAGACCCAGGCTATGTCTGTTTTTGTATTTTAATTACTTTTGTCAATATTCCTCCTCTCCTCTCCTCTCCTCTCCTCTCCTCTCCTCTCCTGCCTCTTCTCTTCTCTTCTCTTCTCTTCTCTTCTCCTGTCCTCTCTTCTCTTCTCTTCTCTTCTCTTCTCTTCTCTTCTCTTCTCCTGTCCTGTCCTGTCCTCTTCTCTTCTCTTCTCTTCTCTTCTCTTCTCGTCTCTTCTCTTCTCTTCTCCTGTCCTGTCCTCTTCTTTCTCTTCTCTTCTCTTCTCTTCTCTTCTCTTCTCTTCTCTTCTCTTCTCTTCTCCTGTCCTGTCCTGTCCTCTTCTCTTCTCTTCTCTTCTCTTCTCCTGTCCTGTCCTCTTCTTTTCTCTTCTCTTCTTAAATACATTGAATTGATGTGGCTGCTCAAGGTTAGAAACACCAACGCAGATGCAGTCATTCTTTCATCATCAGCTTTCGTTTCCTTGCTGTCCATACAGCTTTCCATCCTGCCTGCATTCTCACCTCTGTTAGTGTCTCTCCTCCTGCCTCTCAATTGGCAGGTTGGTTCTGTATATGTCAGTGTATTTTGGAACATAAAGAAATGGCATCAATGTTGGAGATGAAACTATGCATCTGAGTGCACACTGCACTCACCACACAGTGTCTAAACCTCCATCTGTGCTACGCATAATGGTACACAGCCACATTTTAGACATTTAATTTCCCTCCACTGAAATAAATTCAGCATATCATAGAAGTTAACTAAGTTCACAAAGATCCTTCAAGGATACCATCAAAGAAAATTCACTCAGTGACTCAGTCAGACTGCTCTAAATGAAGCATGTCAAGGAGGAAGAAGGAGAGATCCAATGATGGACACTTGAGGAACTCCACACATCACAGGAGCACCATCACACTCTTGTCAGCAAGTAATACAAAGAACTTGTGATTAGATAAAAAGGAGGAACAGCTTTCAAGTGCTATACCAGATGTCCAGGCCTTAAATCTTCAAGAATCTGCACTTGGTCTTGGTTAAATTAAATCAAGAAGAACTCAGGAACTCTAAGGAAGATAATTTATCAGATAAGTACATTTTTATCTTCAAATTCCAGAAGTTACATGCACACAACTTTTTAAGATTTTTGGAGATGTTTATGTACATTGTTGAATTACCTCCACCTTGACAAGCTTCAGTATTAAAGGGCAACTCCACAAATTCAGACATTCAAGTGTGTTTACAGATGAGAGAGTTGGAGAGTCCTACTGCATATGTGAAAAAGTAATCTAAAGCCCTTTGTGGCTCCAGAGGAAGCTGCATATAATCTGATAAATTGCCTCCAGTGATGTCTCTCAGTGGCTAAGTTGTATTGTGGGTATGTAGGCACCAGGTTTTGGACAGGATGAAGAATATGACGAATCAAAAAGGGGATATATTTTTGGCTGCGCTGTATCGATTGTGCTCATTTGTTTTCGGCTGTTATGAATCCAACAGTGTTATAGGAGTGAGATGATAGATCAGTGGACTGTCACTACCTATCACCTTGTGAAGTAGAAGTGTATTTTAAACCCAGAGATAGTGTTATTGTAGTGTAAGTGCTCTACTCAGTCAGTTCAGATCAAGTAGAGCCAGAACCTCTTCTGGCTACTCTGTGTCCCTGCAGGCGTTCTCGGTCTCAGTAAAAGAAGAAAACACACATGGCTTTTGCTCTGTTTAAAAAAGAAAACGACTGCTCAGTTAATGGTAAGTAAGACGTCAATGACCCAGAGGACTTGACTTGTATCGGGGCGAGATTGGATGACTTCATTCCAGTCCCTATTCGTAATGCATCGGCTGGATAAAAATGAATCACAGGGAGGGTGTTCAGAAATGAGATTGGCCTTTGATTTAAAGTTGTGATTGGGAGGTGTGTGTGTGTAGTGTGTGGGTTCTTTAATGTTTGTGTCCAAATACACATGTGTCTTGAGTGCTGTAGAGGAAGAGAAGTGATTTGGAACCTTGAGAAAGACGGACTGCTGACAGATAATATTAATCCATCACGGCTTGTGTGTGTGTGTGTGTTCAAGTGTGTGTCCTGTCAGCCCATCTGTTATATCCTAGTGATCTGATATTGACTTCTTAGCATACACATCTCCTCTATTTACTCTTTGTGTGTATGTGCATGACTTTATGCAGAGATTTGTGTGTCTTAGGAATGTCCTGATAAAGTTTTCAACCTTGAAATTTGATCTGAGTTTTTGATATTAATCAACTGTCAGCACTTATCCTTATTATTTGGAGTTTGATGACGTTTGATCAAATCTACGAACAAACTAATTCAGGCTTGAGGAACTGTAGCAACCAGGTGTTATAACTGGACCCTGACAGAGGGCACACTTTTCCCTTTGTTTGCAGGCTTTGTTAGAGCATGGGGGCCGCATGTTAAGCTTTGGTTTACATACAGGCCTCTAATGTTAAGACCACGTGGTGACGTCCCAACAACATGTAGCTAAAATGAGACGAGTAGCAATAGGTGTAAACTGTTGATAAAATATGTTTCTGACACATTGAAGTAACTACAGTAGTGTACTTTATTGTGCATACCCTGTGTTTCATGAGCTACTTGATGCAAATACTGGAGGTACTGATTCCAAACTGTCAAGTTAATGAGCTTGAATTATTGATATGATGTAAATGTATAAAGGTTCAATAAACAACCTTCAGCCCCACTAGATAACAGGAAACAACTTTGCTATGTAAAGATACAGTGGAGTGAAGACAGCCTGAGCAGAGAGTGACGTCACATTCCCACGCTGTGTCTTGTTGTTATCATTATTATTAAGTTCCTACACAAGGTTCCTTGTTTGTTCAGAGGACTTGCTGCCTCTGTAGGTATAAAAAAAACCTATTGTCAAGTCAAAGAAAACACAGTGATTCTCAGATTCAGGTGATTATTCATTAATGAAATCATACTCCTGATAATTCTATTTAGTAGCTGCAGATCCTCCTAAATCCTGTTCACTGGACCTTTAAGTGTTTAAATTGTTCATGTTTTTTCCATCTGACAAACACTGCAGTTCTCATTTGTTGTTTGCTGGTCCCCTTCGTGACTTTTGTACTTCCTTCTTCACCTCATTGGGCAGAACACCTCTGAATTAAGTGGAGGATATGCTGTTCAAAGCTTTTGACCAAGTCATCAAAAAGGTCTCATGCGATCTTGATTTCTTTTGACTGAGTCTCGTAAATTCAGAATTCAGTTCAAGGTTCTTGTGATGACATATACAGATCGTCATGGTCAGTTGCCAGCCTCTATTAGAGATTTACTGCTACTTTTCATCACTAGAAGGTCTCCTGATCAGGGTTTGCTGATTTGTTCCTCACGCTACGCTTAAGGTTAGAGGAGACTGTGCTTTGAGAGTGTGCCTTCTAAGATGTGTGGACATTACAGAACTATCTGTCTAGACCTGCCTTTGTGTAATGTTTCATTTAGTTTTCATTTATATCTTGCTCTTCTGAAGTTGTAGTACAGTGATCCATTTTATGATGTTCTGCTCTCTGAAGGTGCCACAGCAGTAAGCTTACTTAATTTATCCCCTGTTCCGCTACCTCTTCCCCTTCTGTCCTCACCCAGGCTATTTACCTTCTCTGCCCATCTCTTCCTTATCCCCCCCTCCATTGCCCAGGAGTTAGGAAGCATCCTTTCATCTCCCCTCCTCCCCTCCCAGTCTCCCACCTCCCTTTCCTCCTCCCAGTCATCTGTCCTTTCCACTCCGTCTGCAGCGAGCAGGAGACAGGCGACAGACTAACTCAACCTTAATGGATAAGCAGTTCCATTCCCCTCACTATTAGGATCAATAGCACTCACTGGAGACTGCACAGCACAACATGAGCAGCGGGCAGCAGCGGCGTCCACGGGGTCAAACACTGAGAGTGTGTCAGAGTGGTGAGGAGTGGTCAGCCGGGCGTGTGGCCTGTAGGAGGTCTTGTGTTTGTGTATGTATGTGCGCTCATCTGTGAGTATTTATCGATCTCAGCGGAGCAGTCCTGCACTTCATGCAGTTGGATTTCAAACTGTTTTGGCTTGTCGTCAAATAGATAGAGACAGACAGAGATGCAGCGGCAGGAGAATAGTTGAGTGCTTTTTATTTTTTGTCAGGACTAAATTGGTCCTGCTTGTTGTTACAGCCTGTTTGTTGTTGTCAGGTTATTTCAGTGCACCTCCCTTCTGTCTGCATTCTACCGTCTCAGCTCTATTTTTTTTTCTCCTGCCACCATTTTACGTGGATGCACTCATTCACCCACGCAGCCACCCGACGCAGTGTCTGACTCACTTGTGCTCTCTTCCTCGCACACTTACTCACAGGGTGTTGTCAAGGTGGGGTTCAGCATGCTTACAGTAATAGCTTTGGGAGGGCCTGACTGTACATGAGTGGGATGAACAGAGCAGGCAGCTGTAGCTACCAGGGTGAAGGGATAGGGGGATCCCTTGGGAGGTGAAGAGGTCATGAACAGGTACAATGCCAGCGGTGCACCGGCCATCCCAAGAAGATTTGAAGTTGGTCAGGATACGCTGCAGTGGATATATTGGCATTTAGCTTAAAGCAAGGAGTAAAAATTAGCCTTGGTGCCATTTTTGTGAGCCCTATTTATACCCCTCTCATAAAATCTTAAATTAAAAAAAATTAAAGGAGTCATGCTTTAATAATAACCAACGCCTCTCCCACTCTACCATGTAAGATTGAATTTTCTGACTATGATCTGATTAGAAAAAGGAGCCACGAGCCTTGCAGTGCAGCACAGGAATCAATCCCATCAATCAAAGCTCAGAAAGCACACAGATGCCTGAGCAGATCCCACCATCAGCCACAGTGTCCTCTCCCCCCTATCTGTCTGTGTTAGAGATACTCACCCTGTCGGTTGAGTGAAGCACTGCAGCTCAGTGGGACGTTCGACTCCAGGCTGATGTCACTCTTGTGCAATCAGGGGCTCCTTTTTGAAGCCGAGTGCGCTTGATGTTTAATGTATTTTGAATGGATCTTCAGCTGGATCTCTGGTCTTTTTGTTTGCTTTTTGATGCGTTGAAATGTCCTGCAGAATATAATCTACAAAAACCATGAATATATCTCCCCCTGTGGTGCAAAAGCGGATATCAAAGGACGGACTTACTTTATCGTAACAGCTTTAGGACGTCTTTATGTGCGAAAACACAGTTACACAGTTGTAGATATCTCAGGCCCTTTCGTACACATGTGAACTACCCAGTGTTCGTCTCCCACAGAGAAGAATATACCCTCCAACCCCCAGATTCCACTGGGACTGTCACGGCCGCGTTCCAGTCAGTGCTCATGTTTCCACCAGCTGCACCACGGCGCGTCTCAGCAGCGGACCGCAATCGCGTCAAGCTAAACAGAGCCGGGCAGGAAGACACTCACTGGAACAGCACTGTGCATACGGTCAATTTTCAAAATAAAACACCCTGTACCGTTTTGGGATCATGTCTCACTTTACGACATTGAACATTTAAGTACATTTACATTTAAGTATGTATCCTACTCACCTATGGTAGAAGCACAGAAATCGTGAGTGTGACGAAATAAGCAAAATCTCAGGTGGTCTGCTGTATCAGCCGCTTCTGTAACGCTCACGGTTGGATATGCAGTTGCGTGGAGAACAGAACAAAATAGCGCTGCACACATAACGTCATAGACAGGCATCTGGTGGAAACTAAGGGTTAGTCTGGTTCCCAACATGTGGGCTAGGGCCCCCACAAGGAGTCACACAAGGAATGTAAAGGGAAAAAAGATGATTACCAAGAGAAGAAATGTTGTAATTTATTTGTTTTCCAGAGTTCTTTCTAATCCTAGTGTCTTTCTGTGGAAACACTTGTCTTGTCTTCTTATGTCTCTTGAGGATTTTTTTGTGTCACTATCATTCCACTGCAGCTCAGTAAAATACCTGGGGCTGAGCAATATTTCCTAAAATCAATATCCCCATTCATTTTAACCCTGAAGAAGTGATATCTTAATAAACACACTTATGCACAACCTTCACAGTCCTCACAATTTAGTTGCTATTAACTCTGTGGAAAAAAACTGAAGAAAAAAAATAATATGAATATTACTTTGCTAAAGTAGTAATAAATAGTAAATTGTAATAAACTAACAACTATCAAAATAATAAATAGATCTAAAAAACATTAATATTATAGTGTATAAAATAACAAACTCAGAATAGTCTGGAAAGCAGAGGGTCTTTGTAATCCAGCTCTGTCTCATCCACACCTGCCTCCCACTGCTGTCTTTTCTTTTTCATTCTTGTGAACAGGATACCTTGAGGGAATTTTTCCATATTTGGCACAAACTCCCAATTTGACTCAAGCATGAACTGACTATATTTGGGTGGCCAAAGGTCACTGTGACATCACAAAAGACGTTTTTGGCTATAACCCATTAATTAATATGCTAATCAATCAAAAGTGTTTGCGTAAGCAGTTCTTGTTTGTTTTTAGTTCTTATGTTTCTTTTATATAGATGCTTTAAAGGGAAAAGAAATTGAGCACATTACGATCTAATTTTATGAAAATTTGTGTGGATGTGCTCATGTTTATAAATGTATGTAAACATTTTCGAATAAAAAACATTTGAAATAATTAATTATTTCAAATGTTTTTTATTCGAGAATGATATGACTAAAATTAGAATGGTTAAAAAGTCAGAACAGGGACTGTAGAAATCAACTTCTTTCATAGCCAGTATGGACAGTTGTGAAAACTACTCATATGTACATATGAGAGTGTGAGTGTTGTTTAAAGATCTTTGAAATCGCAGCTTTCCATCGAGCTGCATTATCTCTTACTCTCCTCTCCAGTAACCATCCACATGGTGGCGTACTTCACTATACAAACAGCTGCGAGTGATGTCCTCCGAACCCCCGACTACTACACACCTCCCCAGGGCTTCTCTTCCTCTATAAAACTATCCACTGTCCAGCCAGCTTCTCAGGCATTTCTCTGAGCCTTTTTCTGTCTCTCTCTCTGTATTTATGTCCATTTTGGCCCCCCGCTCTTCCTGTGTGAGATCTATTTCCACACGATGGAATTTCTCGCTTCTCCAAACCTCCATAGCCCCCCTGCCCCTTTTCCCTTCACTGTATGTAAGACATGTTTTTTTTTTGTTTTTTTTTCCTTCTCTTACTTAGCATTTTTGCCCCCATCTTGCATTTTTATTAATAATTTGCATGAGACGTGGGCTGTGAGTAGTTTTATCTGTCTGGGTGCCTGGTACGGCAATCCAATAACTATCAGGCTAAATGGCATTATCTGTCCTCTGCAGACCATAACGTTGACAAATTTCTCTATTAAGATGCGCATACCGCTTTTCAGCCATGATGAAAATATTGGCCACTGCCCCCCATAGGCTAGTGCAGTGTAAGACACGGGTGATGCTATCATCATTCACCATGCCCCCTCACAACCCTCCCCATGCATAACAATGGGGATCGACCTTGGCTTGTGCCTCGAGCAGAGAGATGCTGCAAGATTATCAGATTATTACCAGGATAAGTCGCTAACTTGTGTGATTGGTCAGCTTTTGGGCTCTTGACAGGGGATGGCCTGAGTAGCAGGCTTGATGGGGTGAAGACAGATTTGGTGTTTTTGGGATGATTAGGAATAAGTAGGCGATAATGTCTTTGTGTTACAGAGTGAGGGTGGAGTATTGGGGCATAAGTGTTTGCAGCTCTCTCACTGATATTCACATAGACCGTGTTTTCAAAAGGGGACTATGACACTTCTTTGAAGGAAGAAACAGCATTCTGCCTCTTTTAAATCAAAGGTTGAATTCACAAACACAAAAATACACCCTCACTCAATGGGATACACTCTGGAATTTAGCTGCTATAGCCCTGTCCGCACATACTCAGGTATTTCTTAAAATATAGCTATTTCTATGCATTTTAAAGATTTTGGGAAACGATGGATAATACAGTAATCAAAATAAACTACATCTTTTTAGATAGGATAATAGATGTAGTAAATTAAGCTCAAATTACACTATTGCATCTTCATAGCCCCAAGGGTTCATACTGTACATACATTTCATCATCTGCTCATGTCTGTGAGAGTCGCTGCAGTCCACATGCAGTCCAGAATGTATGACTGGCTGACATTAGGCATGAGTAACGTGTGCAGACTGCACTTGTGAACAGGTCCGCCTCTGGAGACACTTAATGTAGTAATGAATTCACAAATTGTGTGTGTGTATTTGCTTCAAAATCCCTCAGCCACCAATTCTTTTGCATCTGCATACTGTATGTGTCTGTGCTTACAATAAGTGTGTCCACACTTGTGTGTGTTCAGGAGAGTATTGAGGTTAATTGAGTCACTGAACCCCGTCTGGAGTGTTAATTCCCACAATGGGCTTTAGCCTTGTCATAGCCAAGAGGGCTACAAGATAGGAGATGGCTGAGGGTAATTTGGGGCCCCTGAGGGCTTTAGATTAGCTGGACCTGGGGGTAGGAGGGTTAGAGCTGAGGTCTGGATTTGGCAACAATAAGGGATGGAGTGGGGTGTGGTGTTCAGGGAGGAGGCGAGGGAAAGAGAGAGAGAGAGAGGGGCTAAGACGATAATCTTGGGAAGTGTTTATTTACTTGTCTTTAAGGCTAGCGTAGCAGGGGGCTGTTGAGAGTCATTAGCTTGCTGCCATTATGCTAATACATGTGAACACATTGATTAGCTCTTTATCTGCCAGCCCACTCACATATTGTAAATTAGTAAATACATTGCATTCATAGACCGTTGTCTGTTTTTTTTGTTTTATTTTGTAAAGTCAGCTCATAATTGTCCACAGACAAATGTAATAATACCAGATTCAACCACCCAGTGTCACCCAAAACCTCAAGAGACCTGGAGTGAGTGGATGAAATAAAAGTAATTATTCTGATCATAATGCTGTGCTGTAAATATATTGGATTCATTTGGGCTTCGTGTTTTCAAGATTTCTTTTTGCAACAATATGATGAAATTGAGTTTTCACACTTTTCCAAGCAGATCTAAGCAGTTGGAGAATATTCTGCGAGAGGGATGATGTTGTACAGTATGTGTAAAAACAGAAACGCAGGTTCAAGCACTTACTATTCTCTATGTGGATGTAAACTGAACAATGGTACAATTTAATCTCATCTAGTGATTTCCTTTAAGCGGATTAATATAGCTAGCAACCTCATTTTGTTCACCCTTCGTAGCCAGTATAATCCTGGTTCAGAAGCATTCACATAGTGTGAAAAACAAAAGGAGGGAGGCTCATTTTCATGTGTTTAATGTGAATTTGAGGAACTGGCCTTCATGAGCAAACAGTAAACATGTTGTAAAATGTCTCGACTCACATTTGTGTGGTCAGCTGACCACCGAGCTGACCTGCCTGACCCTTACACCACATGGCCCAATCCTCCCTCACATCTGTTTTGGCTTGACAATCAATGTGGAGAGCTCCAGGCTCTGGAACTGATAAGACGTGCAAGGAATTGCTCCTGCTTCACGGAGCTGCGGCCAGCGAGTACACTGTGACGAAATGTCAGCATGTGATGAAAAGTGTGACGAAATGTCTGTGATCGAGTGTGTGTGTCCTCATGTATACAACTGGCCCATCTGTTGATGTTTTCGCTCAGTATGTACATACCTTTCTTTGCTATGTCTGACAGATTTATACACACACACAAACACACAGTAAAAGATACCACGTGGCCATTTAGTGCTGATGTCAAAATAACATTTTAACTGCATGTTTGTCACCATTAACATCCTTTTTAACTGGATTTTTAAAATACAGGAAAATATGTGTATGAATATCAAGACTGTGAAGTCCGGTGTGCTCTTCACACTGGAAGAACACTTAAAAACTACAAAGTCTTTATAACACTTCTGCTAAAACAAATAGACACCAGGACCAGTGTAGTGTTTCTCTGATGGCTGAAAAAAATGGCCTTGAAATTCCACCTAGCCACATAAAACACCCTTTTCTGCACCACTGCAGTATGTATTCTTCACGTCGCCTTTCACCCCTCGCTTCCTTCCCTCCATACCTCCAGGAGACGTAGGAAAAGAGCTGACAGCCGGAGCTGGTTGCTCGGCCCTCGAGGGAAGACTTTGATTTCAGCCTCAGAGACTCGGGTCACTGAATAGAGTCGGGACCCTGTGTTTCTCCTCTCCCTCCTCATCCTCCCACCCTCATTCGAAGCTTTGCCCTCGCCTGCCCCTCCTTTTGGCCTTAATGTTTCACAGATGCCTCCAAAACCATACCCCGAAAATAAAGCCAAAAATAGCCGGCTGCACTCCCACTGGTGTGTCGTCATGTAATGCTATATGTTAGCTGCGTAGCTAACAAGGGAAGCATTTGTCTTTTCTTTTTTTACGTTGTTATATAAACAGTCTGTTCTTACTCAGAACTAGGGTATTTTTGGTTCTTATTAGTTGTTAGTGTAATTACCTGCTATTTAATAGCATGGGTAATGTGCTTGTGTGCTGACTAATATTTGCCTCCTGAGCTGTTTCAGTGGGCTAATGCCATGCAGGCATGTTTTACTAAAGCCCTTTTTGAATGTTTAATGCTAACCCACGTGTGATACAAGTTAACCTCTACTTTGACCTGTTTTCCATGACAACAGTAAAAGCACATGCTATTGATCTGATGAAAAGAGTCAGGATTAGCAAAGGGTTTTAACAGCTGTAGTTTCTGTGACTTCATCTGATCATTTATCGAGAACAATTAACCCCAGAGAATCATCTGCAGCACAGCCTCGGTTTAGACACTCGTTTGAAGGCTGAGTGATTTGTGTAGACATCTACAGTTGGACCAGAAATTGCTGACGTCCCTGCCGTTGTCTTGATTTGGACTTGTTTATAGAGCTTCGAGGTTGTGTTTGCCTTTGAAACCACACACAGCAAGAAAAGCTTAAAAGGCGAAGGGGAGTTCACCAAAGTACTTTTCATGCTGCCGCTGTTTTGCACCAAGCAAAACTCATTCACTGGCTTCTGCCCTCACCTCATTGATAGGTTACAACCAACCATTTCCAGGTCCCGCTTAGCTTGTTCAATTAACCCAGCAGGCATCCAGCATACATTTAAAATCTTTGGAGTCTAATGACTAATTGTGGGGCAATCCTTATACTCTCTGGGTCTCTTGTACCTTGGTCACCTGACAAGCACTACAGGTACAACATACATCTCTGGACCGCTGAAAAAACAAATAAACTGTACTTTGAATAGTAAATAGGGTGAAAAATGAATAACATGTTCAATTATTTCATCGCTGTTTATTTGTGAAAATTGATCAGTTATACAGCATTATATAGTTACAGTTATACATTATACAGCTCTATGCATGTGCAATCCAACTTTTTCAGTAATTATGCAGAAAGTTTGAAGTTTTGTGGTGTTAAATAAAACAACATTCACTGTTGTTTTATAGTAGTATTGTAGTATTTTAGGTTGGGGAATGAAATTAATTACTAGGAAAACGTGATATTAAGTTTTCCTGTCCATGTAAGCTTGTATGACTAAGGAACCAATTGTGTTCCCATGTTAGACCTCCAATTTCTTAAAGAAGCCATAAAAGCAAAACTTACTTTTAAGAATGAAGTAGGAGGATGTGGCTAATTTTGGACCTTGCCTTACCTCATTTTCGACAATCCGTTTGAGCTAGCGAAAGAGTGTTTGTAAGAGAGGAGTACTAGAGAAAATGGAAATGTGAGTGCAGCAGTTAACATTCCCTGGAAATGTAAAACATTCTTTTGTGCCCGAACAGAGGATATCAGCATCTTTAATGCCACTGCGGCAAACCTCGAGCGAAAAAGGGCAAACATCCTGGCAAATTTCCTGCCAACTCTGAGGCTTGGTCTGTCCACAGCATACTTTCCACTGAGACACATCCAGACACGCCGCAGTACAACTCATTGAAAGTCGTTGGCCATTGATTTGGCATATCCATTCCCTATGTATTTAACATTGTTCATCCAGTATGGCTCAAGATAGATGGGATGAGGCGTGGGGTCAAGTCCTGCTCTCTCCGTGCCCCACTTTGGTAACAATGAAGCATATTCTAGTTGCTAGCACACAGTGATCTTGGTAGAGAGGATGGTATAAAGGATTTATTCATCTGCTGTGGCTGGTCACAAAGAGACAGATACATCAGATCACAGGGGAATGGATGAAGGGATAGAGTAAAAGAGAGCTAGCATAGTGACACTGAAGAATCCGGAGCTGTTGTATCTCAAATGAGACATAGCTTTTGCTTGTGCATGTGTGCTATCTTGTCTTCTTGTAAAGCACTTGTATATCTGTGTGACCTTGTGCACGAGCAGCGCATGTGTTGGTGTGTCTCTTTATTAGCTCGAGTACGGTCACAGCAAGAGCCAAGAGGAGGTTTTCATTAACCTCATCCAGCAGGAGGGCACTACCTTGACTGCCGGTTACGCTGCCCTGAGCAGTTTGTACTCTCCTGGTGCTGCAGTATAATCTTTCCAACCTGACAAGATGAGAGGTCCCTCATTAATGAAATGGGCTGTTTCAAGGGCCAACGAGGTCAACTGTCCCAATCAAGGCGGCTCTTGTAGCTTGGCAGTTGATCCTGAATCTTAGGGGAAAATCCATGATCAGTTACATCCACTGCCTATATGAGGGCCCATGTTCACTGACTCAACATCCACAACCAATTCTTACATACATGCCTACTTCCCTCACACACATCCCTCATCAGCTCAGATCTCTTGAAATGAGCGCAGTTGTCCGTTATCCACAGACCACTTCACCGTCTGGTCTCTGTATCTCTTGTTGCCTTCTGGGGCTTGATATTAGTACCTATTTCGGGGTTATTTTTAAACAAAAGAGGGTATTTCACATGGTTGAGAACCTTCTAGTGGCATTCAGCTCCTCACTGCGGCATAGTGCTTTAGTTTTATTGCCCTGCCTGGATCTGATTTTCAACTGTACTGCAGCAGGATGACGTGGCTAAATTTGAGGCTGGATGAGAGTTTTTGATTAGCCCTTGGGGAAACTGAAAGGACACATTGATTCTGAGTAGCATAAGAGAGAAATAAGGGGGAATGTGGAGTGGCAGACTGTCAGGTTTGTCTTTTTATAAATAGCACCTTCTGTCTTCACCTGATCTATCCCTTCATCTATCTTTTTTAACCCAAATGCCATGCTGCCTGAGTCCAGACGTCACTTTTAACAAGGGCAGAAGCACACACGCTCAGCACAGCAAACCTTACACACAAGCACGCTCACAACTCTGTGTCACCCCCCATCTATAGCTCAGCCTTGTGGCATAATCCCATTAGAATCCATTAAGCAAGGCATCTTAAACTGATCCTCCATCGTTGAAATACAGGGAGAGGTCGCTTTCCTCTCTGACAGGACGAAGGAGGGAGGGAGAGGAGGAGTATAGGAAGAGGATGGTGGTGCCGCTTTGGAGTCACATGACTAATTTGTGTCTGTTGCAGGGAGTATGGGCAGCTGGCCAGAGTCAACCCTTCACTCTCCTTCTCTCTCTCTCTCCCTCAAACACATGCATTTGTTGGTGTGCTGAAGCCAATTGCACGCATGTGTTTTCGCGTTTACCAGTTTTTGCCATTCAGGAGTGTCAGGATCCATAAGCGGTGACTGCATGCTTTGTTGTTGACTGAGTGGCGTCCACTGTCACTAACCATGTCCCTCTTGTGTTGCTTCTCTCTCAGGGACTATGGCTCCAAGCGCAAGTCGGGTAAGTCACCTGTTTTCTTTAACTGTCCTCCGCTGATGCTATCATAGCCCTCATTTCTCTTTCAACTTGTTGCTCTTAAACAAACCGCTTCAGATCCAAGGGAGGGCTGTTGTGACTCTTAGACCCTCTCTGTGACTTATCTGCCATCCATGTGATGTCAGTTTGTGGTTTGTTTACTTGTCTTGCTGCATTAGGATGACTTACTATTGACTGTGTTTTGGGGTGGGTTCAAAAAAGCTGTCAAGCCCTCTCCTTCTGGTTTTGATTTGGCTTGCACTCGAGGGTGGGGCTTGAGGATTGACATATAGCTCTGTTGGATGTCAAAACAGAGTCAGTAGGGTATGTCCTGTAAAGAGAAAGCGTTATTCTCCAATGTGGCAACTGGGACGTTTGACGGATTGTTTAAACTAAGTCTTTGCTGAAGTTCTAGGTGGAGCTTTTTCATGACACATATTAAGTTTTGTTAATAAGTCATTTTCACCGAGGAAGAAGAAAAAAAGGTTTCTCTGTAACACACATGCCTTTGAAGGTACATTATGGGGGCTTTGGTTTTATCTGGATCTGCATGGTCCAATTTCCTGGAACTCAATAGGTAAACAAAAGTTGTGCAGCTTCTATTAGACACCACACAATTCAGTAGAATATAATGTAAAAAACATCATACCATAGACAGGTACTGGACCTGTTCCACTGCATCGATGTGATTTCTGTTGCACAGGCCAACAAACCACAAAACAACTGGTTGTTCATCTGTAAGACTATTCATCCATTCCTTACTGTCAAGGATTTTTAGCCGCATTAGCCATCTTAGCAAATGTATAGTTCTTAGAGGGTATTAGCTGCAGTATAGCTGCTTAACAAAAGTATTGGTACACGTGAGTCTCTATGCATCTTGGACCCTGAACCCTAACCATTTGTTTTTAAGCCAAGATATGTTTGGAAAATTAGGAGGAAATATCAGTTATACCGTCCTCTTCTGAGTTATTGAAGAGAAAATGGAGGAAATAGCCTGTGGTTAATGGAGAATATGATTCTCTTGCTACAGATGCCCTACAGATGACAATTTTTTCTTCGTATTTGAGTAGTGAGTTCTGGAATGGAAATATCTTCAGATTTGTTAATGAGTGGGCGTATAGCAATGCAAAAAGAAGTTTGTATGTCTTGGCCCCTTGACTTCATTTGCAAAAGTTCTGAGTAAGGCCAAGGCAACTTCCTTTCAATCAAAAAACATTGAAATTGATGGTGAGTTTATTTTTGGACTTAAAGCAAAGAAGGTCTACGACCCTACTGTGAGGAATCGATTTGTCGTAGCCCCAGAGGGAGCTCACTACCAATTCAATTACATCCACATTCCTCCAACTGATTTGATTTCTTGGAAGCTGATTGCTGCTGCAGATAAGCCAGCTTGTGTTTTTGCTCTACATCCCATTAGTGCAGTGTATTATGCCTTGTAACAGGTGGCTTTCATACACTGTGTGTCAGCCAAGCTAACTCTTTAGGATAAAGCTCAGTTGGATGCCACTCCACTGACCCAGTGATCTCTGCTACAACCTAAAGTAACATTGAGTCAGTCAGTGTGACAGCAGGGTGTCTGATTTTAAACCCTTGGACAGTTACATAACACCTGCAATATTTCTATCATCCCGTAATGAAGAGGGCGTGTCACATTTTCTAAATGAGGTGCCCTCTGCTCCCAGTTTCTCCGGTGGTTTGATTTTTGTAAACAGCTTAAAATTATGGCCAGCACTTCAATATAGATTTGAATTGTCTGTGAAGATGACAGTTGCTAATCTTCCCTGCTGTTCCTCTGCTCTTTCCAAACAAATAATTGTTGTCTCTACGGGAAGCATTGCATCAGAGCACTTCTCCAGAAAGAAAAACATAAAGAGTAGAGTTCCTGGTGGAGGAGCTACCAGAGATTCACACCATGCAACTACAAGTTCCAGTTTGAGTACATCTAGGGACCTTTGTTGTATGTCATCTTCTCTAATTAGGGAAGCCATGATGAGGATATTCTCCCTCTGGTTAATAAACTCGTGACAACAGATCTCTGTCGGCACAGCAGTCTCTGATTTCACTTGTTCTGCCAGCCGTTTCCTTTTCTTCGCATTCTTTACATAAATGTTTTGCTCCTCCATGACAGTAAACTGAATACCTTGGGGTTGTTGACAAAACAAGACATTTGAGGATGTCATCTCTGGCTTTTTGAAACACTGATTGACATTTCTATAGACTTCCATTTTTACAGACCTTATTTACATTAACATTATCAGGTTCCCTAGTAGCTTTGGTTTTATATATATTCATATATTCATATATAAATATATTGTTTACTGTCGCATCCATCATCCGACTCAGTGTGGATCAAAAAGACAAAACGGTGGCGAGTAATGTAATTGGTGTTGGTTGCCCTAACTCCGCATAACACCACCAAGACCTATCGTGGCGAGCCTACCTCTGATAAATGCCTAACGCCATAAATGTCATGAACTTGATATATGGGATTTTTATTTTAAGATAATATGATAATGGTGAGGAAATTATCTGAAAGTGCAGTCACTCCACTTTGACTTGACTGGATGAACTTGATGGATTTTGTGTGTGTGTGTCCCAACAGAAACCAAATACTGATTTATCTTGCATCTAGTTAGTGGGGGACATAGATGTCAGACATGTTTTTTTTTTTTTTTAAACATGGGGTCAGGTCCAGGGAGTTTCAGGGGTCACAGCTCTGTGCTCCTCCCCTGCTCCTCCCCTGCTCTGCAGAGCACAGATGGAGCTCTCTCCTCCATGTGAGGCCCACATTCAGAGGGAACGGAGGAGGGTGCTGTTTGGGCTGCAGAGGCCACAGGGGTTGAGACTGTCAGACAGGCGCTAGTTTGTTTACGTGGCAGAGTGGATACAATTTCAGACTGATGTCTGTCATATTTACATGGAGGAGGGAGGAGGCCTTTGTGTGTGTGTGTGTGTGTGTTAGTGTTTAGTGGACAGGGCAGTTTGTGTGTGTACATATCTCTTCCGTAAACAGACACATTTATATGACACTTACACCCTCCATTACCTGCCTCCATATAAGAACCTGTAAAAATTAACAACACACTAAGCTTCATTCCAGCAATAATAATGTCAGCACATTCCTACCACATCAGTGTGTAAACTTTGAGACATGTACAATATGACAGAGGAGTAAGAGTTGTTCCCTGTAGAGTGACAGTGTTTTTCCTCTGTGTATGGCTCGATTGTGTATGTTCAGTGCGATTTATTCTGACCAAATTATTTTATGTTTTATCAGTGAATGCCATTTGGTCAGGTGTTAGTGGGTATTTTGTCCAGTGTGAAAGGGGTAAAAGTATTGGGCGTAGCCATCTAAGATGTGTACCCCTCCTGAAATAAAAGCTGTTTTCTGATTGTGTGGTCTCATCTCGACTCAGCTTAAATCAACTAGACTAAGAATCTTCAGTCCCGCATGAGCGAGGGATGAACCCCCTGCTAGTGAAAGCATGAGCGTGCTGCACCTATAGTCTTTGAATCTAGAGTTACAGTCCGCAAGTGAAAATCTTGCCTGCTCATTTGGAAAGAGCAACAGCCAACGGGGAAACTCCCACACTCGACTGACCTATGGTGTAACTACATCGAGTCACTTGGACAAAACTTTGTGTTTGCGGTGCTGGCCCGCTTAGCTGCACTGCAGCCAAAAACTGGTGAGAAAGGTGAGTCAGAGTAAAGACTGAAGTAGAAAGTGAGAGGAGAAGGAGCAGAGAGAGTGACTGTGCTCACTGTGGAACAGATGTGGCCTGTGATGGGATCTGACCTCACCTCCAGGCAGTCACCCACACCGTGTCACTCTCCCAGCCTGGGTCGGGAACTGTATTTTGTAACACTAGCACTGTGTCAGGGGTAAAAGCAGAGGGCCCGTCAACTGTCACCCGCCGCCGCCGCCCCCCTGAGTGAACACAAATGCCATTTGTCACCGCAACCATTTGTGTCACGGTCAAGGATGAATGTTTACATCTCCGTCGTTTTCTCCTCCTCTCGCTAAACAGTGCATCGATACTAGTTAGCTTCTGCCTGCGGTTTGACATTGTTAGCGTTGGTGTCACTCTCGTTGCTGTGCTTTTTCACGAGTGTTGAATCAATATGGGTTGTGATTTGTGATTGGTCGCCTTTGTCTCGGTGTCAGGTGACAGAGGTTTAGCATTTAAGATCCTGTGGTGTGTCTTGCCGCGTGGTTAGCTCTGTGATGGATATGCAGGGAGTGCCACTACAGGCTTTTCTATGCTAACTGACTGCTTACCTTTTCCTAAGGTTCAGATCTTACTTTTGCCGGTTTGTTTTTGGAGAGGGCTGTAGGATTAAGGTACACAGTAAGATCATGATGTCGGTGTTTAATATCTCATGTGTGTGCCCAAACCAGCTGAAAGTTCTCTCATGTCTACTTCTTTTTTCTGAAACTGTTTATCTCTCTTTCTCTATCTCACCTACCCCCTCTCTTTCAGCCTCGCTTGTAAGACACACCCAATGATGTTGTTACAGTATCACATAGCAGCCCACATCCACAGATTTACTCCCTTTTCATTACGGAACTAATGTTTTGAAAGTTGATACTCACACACAGTTGAGGACATTTTTTGAAGGATTTTTTTTGCCACACTGGCAATGTAGCGGCTCTTTTATTCTGTCAGTTTGATGTTGGACTAGTTTGGTCCAGAAAATAACTTTACATGCAGCAAAGGGCCGTTGCAGTGAAGACAAAGCCTCTGTTTATGGGACGTGCGCTCTGCCAACTGAGCTACCAGGGCACCCCCTTAGATTTGTCTTTTAAATTATTTTTTATCAAGATACATACTGAGTGGGACATTTTATAGGTGAAAAATCTACTTGCCAGTGCTCGCTCGTAGTCAAACCTCACCTTAAATCTAGTTTGGCATTTCTATACTCCATCCTCTTAGTTATTGGCAACGTAGACAACAATAGCAATATATGTGCTGATTCACTGCCCTCGCTATTAACAATATACCTGTTAGATGCCCACATAGTCGTAGTTGGCAGGTTTGCATACTGACATTAACATTTAGCTACCAAAAACTGGCATCAGCCTCTTGCTGTCTTCCAAAGTATTCCCTCAAAATAGTTATTTATGTTCTCAGTGTGCTTATTTGTTAATTTGTTAATAATGAATGAATGCACTTGAATTACTGAAATATTTGTTCAAATTTATTTAGAATATAAAGATATTATAAATTGTGGCTGTTCAACACAATGTGGTGTTGTCTTGGACATGAACTGATGAGACTTGGTGAGGCTGGATAACTGCAACACATGAGAAACAAGGCAAGTTAAGCTACAAAACATGCTACATCTACAGTTTACTGTCAGGTTTGGGATTAGCAACAGCCAGTTTGATGGAATTTTTGAGAGGACCTTTAGAAAGATTAGAGCTTCAGCTAGTTAATGTGATCTCCAAGCTACAGAAATGTTGGATATATAGTTTATTATGCTAGTTTATTATGCTGAACAGCTTCAGCAGACACTTCATTCCTCAGGGCACAGGTCTTAGCTTGTTGATGGATTGTGGTTTGTTTGGGGGATGTGCGATAACAGAAATGTTTCTTTCAAAAAAAAAGTCAATGGAAAAACAAGAAAGACAGCGATTAAGCCCCTCCAAATCCAAACCTAGAAGGAAAACACAGCAGCAGAGAGACAGAGAAAACACTTCTGGTTCTGTCTGTTTGTGGCGTCATCACCCAAACCTGAAAGAAATTAAGCATGTGAGCATTGTGTGTGTGTGTGTGTGTGTGTGTGTGTGTGTGTGTGTGTGTGTGTGTGTGTGTGTGTGTGTGTGTGTGTGTGTGTGTGTGTGTGTGTGTTTGTATGGAGTTGGGGGTCACTTAGCATGGAGCCCTGACTAGAGAACAGAGTTAATATTAATCAGATGTTGAGCGCTACACCAAGAGCAGTTGGGTGGGTAATAATCACGGTAGGGTGTTAGTGAGCAGGCTTTGACCCTGGCTGACCTGGGACCAGCCCTTATCCCTCCCTCTGGGGCCAACATCACAAAGCTCCTGAGGCTCTGGTGGAGCGAGAGGGGATTTGGCTTCTATTATCTCACGTGAGTCAACAGAAGGGGGCTATGGGCTCCACAGCAGGGATTGCGCTCGTCAGAATCCAGTACATGCTGCTAATGAAATGTAAAAATCTCTTCAAAAGATAAGTTGACTATTTGGGGAAACTGCCCTAATTTCAGACTGTGAAAACATTTGAAAGTCATGGACAATTTTCAAAAAATGAATGGTCATCAGACAGTCGAGCGATAAATACCAGCTGTACTTCGGTCATAAACCTTTAATTTGAGTTGAAAACAAAAGTTGGATTTGTCATAGTTTTTTCAGGAGCATCATCTATTCGCCCCAACCATCTCTGTTTGACTCCATGCTTTTAATATAAATATCATAGTGTTGTAACGACAATGTTGAGTGAGGTACATTGAAGTTATTGTACAAAACTAATGACTTTAAGTTATTTTTGAAGCGAAATAAATGTACCTTTAACTATCTGTTATTTATCCTATTCCAGACCTCTGTTTCACTGGCTTAGTCAGCATAGCACAAGATTGAGCTAGCTAGGCAGTTTTGTGTTCATAACGAGGGTATTTAAATACCCAGCATCTCTGGAAAGCTATAACTTTAGTTTAAGTTTACAGGCTGACTCAAGAGAAATTAGAAATCATCTCTATTGTTAAGTCGTTACCAAGGGTTGGCCTAATTGCTTGAGTACGAAATTAGGTTTAATCACATCTAGTCTACTACACAAATAGTTTCTACAAATAGTCTACTGATGTGACTGTCTGGTAAGTAATCAGACTCCATGTATTTCTATTAACACCAGCAAAACTTTTTATATTTTGAGAGCTAATTGACCCACAACATGAATACATTTTGATTATATCTTTTATTTAGTTGGGCTCTTTATAAGTGCAATATTACATCTTCCTACGTGGATAGCTACATTCATCACAACAGAAAATATCAGCAGTAAATAAAACCAAATTAGTGGATTTTTATTGAAATTAACCATTTTCTGAAGAGTTTTATTTCATTACTTTTCACTCAGGCTCGTGCCTAAATGCCACAGTATTTCACAGATGAGAATTCTGAGATGATTTAGTCATGGTGTGTTTAGCCAGCCTACCCCTGGAGCAGTTTGAAATGTAATGTGTTTAATAGAGAACGTCCCATTTTGCTTATTTATACTACAAAAGTCCATATACATGTGTAGATATTTAAGCTTATGCTCCTATTTCTCCCCTGTTAAAATGCCTGCGGGGTTAAGACTTTCACTTATTCTCATACATACAGCAAAGTCGATGAAAACCTTTCTTAAAACAAACTCTTGAATCAGGATCAGTTGCGTTCGAAAGTGAAGTACTTCGTAAGATTAAAGAAAACTACAACGTTTTAAGACCAATTCCACACACGCGTCATGATGGACATTTTTTGCAGTGTGGTAAAGAACATTCCTTTATTGTTAGTAGCCTGCCCTGCCTCGCTGCTGCTTCCAGCTCCTTTTGTCTTGTTATGTGCGCTGTATATGGCCTGTGTCTGAGGCAGCACTGCAGCCCTCATGCTGGCTCACTTCCACGACAAGATGACAGCCAGACACTCATATATTATTTTGGTCTGTAGATCTCAAACCAAGCTTTCAATTACAGCTTTGCTAAAATGTACCAATGTAGCTCTATCTGCTGCATCCCGAATCTCGGTCACCAGCTCCTCTGTCCCTGTCTTCATTGATGCATGGCGTTTAATTTCCTGGCTAGAGGCTGAGATGTTTTCTGAAGAAGGGGGGTTGGGGGGTCAGGAAAGACTTTAGAAATGGGTGACTACCATCTTAAACATTCCAGGAGGTCCATATAGAGGGGATGGAAGAAATTATTAAAGATGTGAAGAGATGGAGGAAGGTGGGATCATGGGAAGGGTGGAGGGAGTGTCTTGCAGTCTGAAGGAGGGAGGGTTTGAGCAGGAGATTAAACATTTAAGGGGTGTTTGTAATACACAGCACCAAAACATTGGCCAGTTGCTTGCCCTCAGATGTACTTTCTTCTCTTCAGAGCCAATACTTTGTCTGTCACCTCCAGACGAATCAGTCCAGATTCAGGATCCAGCCCTAAATTGCAGGACTTAATCGCTGCCTCTTTAGATTTTGTGCTCAGCGGGTGTGAATAAAGTGTGCTCTACCATACTGTTGCTTCTGCATGCTGTCCAACTGAATAATCTCTCTTTGCTTCTCTCCTTTCCTTCTCGTCGTCTGCAGTATGGATGTACGGCTTTACAGACAGCCCAAGGAAAGAGGCCTCAGGTAGCCTTGTGTGTCTATGTCAACATGTTGAATATGCATGCACTACTGTGCCCGTGCAGAGAGGAACTTGCCAGCCGCATCTCTTTTGCTTTGCATGCGCCGTCATCTTCCTCTGCGTCCATCCATCTGCTCATATCAGCCTCTCTCTCTCTCTCTCTCTCTCTCTCTCTCTCTCTGCAGTCTGTCTATCCATCTCTGCAGACTTTATTGGCCAACACAACAGCTAGGCGCAGTGCCAGAGGGCCAGAGCATGGACTTTAGTTCTGCATGTGGCGAAGACTGAAATGAGGTGTCAAGTCTTGTTCTTCTCGTTTGTCTGCAACATGACTGCAGATAACTGCCTGTGACTTTGCGTGTGCTGTACAGTACAGAGTCGTGAGAGAAGAAACTGACTTGAACTTGTCTCTGTTGCAAATAAACATACCAGGGAAGAACATTTTTCGGCAGATTTAAACATATCATGACATAAATAAACAGAGTTCCCCATCTGGTGTACGTTCACTGAGACATTTAGCTATAATTCGGGCGTTGCTGGGGAAAGACAAATACATGTTGTCTCCTTCCATTAGAGCTATCACTGTGTCAGTGCGAGTCTGAACCACAAAGACAAATCCACCTTTGAACAGATTCAGGCCCAACCCCAATACACTCTTTGCCCCGACCACTCAGTCCTACCTTCCATTTTGCGGGTTCACATCTAGGGTTTTTCAGAGGCGCACTAAAAACCAAAGGTTATGAGAACTATCAGTTGTTTCAGTGGATTATGGTTCTTTTCTTTATCGCATGTATTAAATAATCGCTATTAGTTTGAGGATGCCTTGGTAGCTTACTTGCTAGCTAGCTAACATTGCATTGTTATTGCTGGTTTGTGCATGGAAGTCCTGCATTTTGACATAATTCAATATTGCATCCCCCACTTTTATGGTTCTAAAGTCCAGCAGTGAAGTTGCTGCACTTGGTAATGCTCCTCATATATCAGTGCAAACTGGCAAGGGTAGGAGCACGAGTTGCTAATGTTAGCCTGTAAAGCATCGCTAGTGGCCAGGTAATGAAGCAGTGTTCGTTATTTTTTTCGTCCGTGCTTTTCTATCTCCATCAGATAAATGGTAACTGCCATTGTGATTGTCACAGTAACACCAGAGAAATCACTCCAGCTGAAGAAGGCATATTGGAAATGTTTGGTCGGTTTAAATGAAAGCCATCAATGACGAGTGGTGACGTATGAGGGTCTTGAAGGGTTGTCCTATTTCATAGGGGGAGATTTCAACCACTACCCCTTGTAACTCTGTTCTGAGGGACAAGCGGCACTGGAAAATGAGGGGGTCTGGAAAAAATGGCAAATTGGAACAAAGTGTTAAACAGTTGGAGAAGACCACTTGTGAGCTGCACAGTAAACACTTTAGCCTCGTGAAGATCTCCTCTTAGACTTTTAAGGACATTGGCATCGTACATACAGGATATGCACAGCTTAACTCTTGGAATACAATCAATTTTCAAGGTCTTCTCCCATTTACAAAATGACAAAGAGGCTGACAGCAGAGAATCCACTGTCTCAGATATGATCCTAAGTGGGAAGATTGAGAGATCTGCTGACAAAGTGTAGTACTTTTCCTCTCAGCTGCAGTAATTAGCCAGCGCTCATGTCTTCTGTGGATTGTCATTGCTAGTGCTGATGTGCTTTTTTTTCTCTTTTTATAAATTGTATGTAGTTATCTTTTTTTAAACGGTAAATGTGGTATCCTTCATCTCTCTTTGCCAAAATGTGTCTGCTATGACTGATAAGGGTCAGCAGGCAGGCATTTGCTTGGAAGCAAACTCAGTAGGATATTATCTCTCACTTGTCTGCTGCATATTCCTTATATTAGTGATCAATTGTCAATTTCCTCAAAAATAACTTATAGAAGGTTTTGCTACAAAATGGAACAGGTCACCTGTGTTATTGGAGTTGATCCTTCCATTTGCATTTTGGACTTGTCTGATCGATCATTGTCAGTGATAATGTCATGAATTAGCTGCCAAGGTATGACTAATGTTAGAGACAGTATATTGCAGCGCAGGTGCACTTATATGAGCTTTCGGCCCAACCTCCCCAGAAGATATCTTCTTCAGGACAATTAGTGCCAAAGTTAGTCTATGAATGTGTAAACACAACTAACCAGGGTTCACTTCCTGACTTAGACCAACAAGTAGTGCTAGCTCTTTTAGAGTTAATTAAATAGTTTTTTTTCTCTCTTTTTGAGAGTTGATGAGAAAAATTTGCTGGATGTGATTAAAGTAGTGAAGGAAACAGCTACCATGGGTCTGCCCAAAGTAAAAAAAACACATACTAACACCTCTTAAGTGAAATAAAAGCTGTTTCTTGATGAACATCAGTTCGTCCGTCTGCCCAACACATCTGTAGTATATTTTGCACCCCAAATGTCACCACAAGACTCAATTTTCTGGTGTGTTGAGATTCATGGTGGAGCCTTAGAGGTGCTGGTAGGCATGCTTGTTCATTTTGTAAAGAGTCAGTTGCGCCGTGCTTTCGGTCGCATTGCTAATCTATGCTAATGGCCACCCAGTTTTAGCTCTGTAACGATCTTCACTGTATTTCCACAAAATGTTGAACTATTCCTTAAAAGAGTAACTTTAACACTACTTCCACTTTTCTTGAGTTAAATCTAGTAAATTGATCGTGTGATCCTGTCGTTATTTCATAGTTTATTATAACAGATGTCTTCCCTGTTCTAATGGAAATCCAGTAATTCTGTTCTCAAGGCACCCCTGAACTATGAGGAAACGTCAAACTCTGTCAGTGCTTTCAGTTTTGCATTGCAAGTAGGACACTTTGGGTCCTGCAAGTGAAATAAGATCTGTGTCCTTTCTATATTGATATTATAGCACAAGCAAAAATTCTATCTTTACAACTTCTTAAAAATTTCTGCTTTTGTTGAGAGACCGTGTACAGGCTGAAAGGGAGCTGTTTGTTAACATTGTTGATGACGTTGTCCCTAACCTTAACCATCTTTTCACTGCCTAACCTTACCCACACCTTCATTTTAATTCACTTATACCTTGCTGCAGTTGCCATGCACAATTGTGGTGACAATAATTGGTTGAAAGGAATGACTTTAAATGTTCTGGAAGGTCATCAGTGAATCACTAAGGATGAGTTTGGGGAGTGGACTGCATTCATTTGATGATTTGTTACGATCAGCCACATCACCTGAGTCATGTTCAGACTCATGGAGTGAAATCACCCTTTTAACAAATTGGCAGACTGATACGAATATATAACTTTCTTACAGTATTTTCTGACCTACTCAACATCAGTTTATCTGGTCTCACTGTATAAATGTCACAGATACAGACATGCTGAGACACTCAAACAACAAAACACAACAGGATGTGAAGCGTAATAGGCTAAAACATCCTCTCCAATCTGTTTATATCAATCTCTCTATGGCCA
Organism: Lagodon rhomboides; assembly: GCA_039737535.1. Taxonomy (NCBI): domain Eukaryota; kingdom Metazoa; phylum Chordata; class Actinopteri; order Spariformes; family Sparidae; genus Lagodon; species Lagodon rhomboides. The sequence goes on from CM077786.1 coordinate 4,647,432, forward strand.
AGCAAGCAAACAGGCGTGTCTGCAGCTCAGATCAGATAAATACCACACGAAATTAGTAAATTAAATCACTGCTGGCATTGAAAAGGTTAAATATCAGAGAGGAGAGCGAGAAAACACAGTGGCCTAACCCCAACTGAAATGCTTTCTTCTTTTGTTTCACATAAACATGGACCCAGCCTCCTTCCCTGTTTCTCTCTCTCGCTCTCTCCTCCTCTCATATGTTTCTATTTAAGGCCAGCAGTGCCGACTACCATGATTGGTGTGTTCACCCCCCCTCCCGACTCGCCGTCCAACGGCTGGCTCCCAAAGGCAGCAGAGGGGAGGCCTTTCCTCTCAACCGCACTGTTGATTTTCCACAGGGAAACTTCACCATTCTTCCACTCATTCCCTCCTCAGTCTTCCCCGCCAACCACTAGCTGCTCCTTTATTCCTCCTTTTCCTTTTAATTCGTCACTTTCTTTCTATTTTGGATGTTAAAGTTTCAGGTGATGGATCCACATTAGGTGTAAGATGCCGCCCCTACAAACGTTTCTGTCCCGTTCCCTCCTTTTGTTTTGATTCCTTCCGATGTTCCTCAGTCCTTCGCTGTGGGCTGGGGGTCAACTCAGCTATATGGCCAGACGTTCGGGACTATGCAGCCGAGTTGCAAGCTTGCGTTCTGATTGGTCAGGGTGGCAGGGAGCAGGGGCTGGCCGATGGCTGCGTACCGGGTGCATGGCAGCAGCGGTGTAGTTGGTTGCGGCGGGCGTTCGCGGGGCGCCACGGCGGGCAGGTGGCTGACAGCCTGTTTCTTCCCCTCAGGGATTGACAGCTCGGAGCCCATGGTGCTGGAGCAGTACGTGGCCGTGGCCAGCTACGAGAGGCAGGAGAACTCCGAGATCAGCCTCAAGGCCGGCGAGACAGTGGATGTGATTGAGAAGAGCGAAAGTGGTGAGTGGAATCTTCTTCTGGTGAACATTCACACGCTGAATGTAACACATGCTGTGGGAAAATGTGTCTTTGTCAAAACCAACATGCTCTTCAAACTGCCTGACATTTGGTTTGTTTCTTCCTGTTTGTATCCTCCTCTCTCGGAGTACACATTAGTAATGTAAACACACACACACACACACACACACACACACACACACACACACACACACACACACACACACACACACACACGCACACACACACAGGTATGCTCACTTGGCATCTCAATCCCTCCCTTCTCTTCATTTTACTCCCTCTTTTTCTAACCCCTTCGTCCGCGAGAGTCCCTCACTCCATCCTCCCTCCCGCTCCTATGCTTTCCCGCAGTCTTTCCCCTCTTCAACCAATCTCCTGATCGCCTAGCTAGGACTTGGCCCCACCTGGAGGTGCTGTTTGGCTTGCAGAATTTAGTGTGTGTGTGGAAGAAAGGCATTGTTGTGGCTGGGGCCAGTCTCTGGTAACACTTGATAATAACCATCATTAATAAATGGTACATTAATGGTTAATCAAACTGAAGTTGGTATTTATTTTACTGTTTTGGAACAATGAAATGCTTTACAAACCGTTTATTAAGCAACTGTTTATTGTAAAGTTGCAACTGATGTTTCTAAACCTTTACAAATGCTTAATAAATTGTTTATAAAGTATTTCATTGCTTGTTAAAAGTAAAATAATTATTAACTAAAGTTTTAACTATAAAGCAAGCGATATCTGTCTGTTAATGACATATATTTGACTGATGTACTGAACACTTTACAGTTTTATTGCTGAGGACACACGGAAGTGCAGTGCTGAATTTCGTGCAATTTAGACCAGTGACACATTCAATAATAATAAATGTTTAATAGACAGCGTACAGTATGTCTCCTGTAGAGTTGTTCAGCTCTGGTGGTAGCTCAGTTCACATCGACAGTAAACGCAAATAACTTTGTTCTTGTCAAGATTACCATCTGGCAGGACTTTGAAGCTGAGCTTGCCGTTCAAAAGACCCTTTTGTTATCCATTTCTGCTCAAGGAGGTTTGTTTCTGCTGCCATCCACAACGTTAAGTTGATTTCCCAAACTACGGAGCGGGCCAAGGGTCATAATGTGTGTGCGTTAATTGTGCGCACCATATTCGGTACAGCACTTCCTTTGGTTCTCAGCAACAAACGTGCCAAGTATGAAGTAGATTAGATGAACTGTTCTTGAGATATGCAAATAAGACGGGTAGACAGAGATTCCTTGCTTAATAGTTCGATGCAGCGCTTTACTGTTCACCTTGCCTCTCCCCTGTAGATATTCTGTTTAGCAATCCCAGTGCTGGATGTTATTTTCCACTCAAGCAGCCACTGACAGCCAGCAGCTTGCACAACTCAAGAGAAGTCAGCAGAAAGCTTGGCAGAAATAATCCTGTTGTTCTCTAGAATCTTATCTAAACACCGATTTCATGTGTGAATTCATTATTCTGTGAGATATCTTGCCTTCCCATCTTTGAATGATTATGTGTCTTAATGAGTCGGTTCTGGCTTTGAACTAGCTTGTCATTTCATCTCTGTGTATGATTCACATAGCTTTTGGTGCATTTCCAGTTTGTGCCCCTGTCAGCATAAATGTGGTAATTGTGAAATTAAGTTTTCACAGAGTAAATAGGTTCCATGGAAAATGATTTATTTGGTGATGTGGCTTTCGGACAAACTTCAAGCATGTCGATGTCTTCATTTCCATCTTTCCTTTCAGCTTTGTTTGTGAGGTTTTGGAATGTCAAGTGTTCCTGTTAACTCTTGACTTCAGGGGAAAATGTATTTCTCACATTCAGCTTTGATTCCCAGGAATACTTTGGAGTTAGTGTTATTCATCTCTTGTAGGGTTTCTCAACCACGAGGTAATTTTCTTCGGTGATCCCATTTCTGAATATCCTGGCCTGACAGCATATGCTCACCAGACCAGTTTGAAAGCTCCATCTGAATATTAACATGTACCACTGACTGAAGCACTTACAGCAGTATGAGCAACTGCTGAACTCTGAGGAGCTCTCATCCAAGAGCTGGATATGTGTGCTGTCGTCATTTACTGGGCCGAAGAAGTGGAGCAACAGCCGTGATGATGATGATGATGATGACATCACTCAGTCACCATGCCAAGACAAACACATCTGAGAGCTCATATAGCAACCCACAGCCCCCTTTCCGCTTTCAAAGCTTTTACTACAGCCTTTTGGTCTCTCAGAACAAGGGTGAAATCAATGTTTTTAATGCTAAGCATTACTATGCTGTCCCTCATTCAAACACAGAATATTTCATCCAAGGTGTCTGCAGGCTTGACCTTATATTATTATGGGTTCAGCTCCATAGTTGGATGTTGTTGTTTTGCCCCATGTGAGAAGTTATTGCCCTTGCTATTTCATCCAGCTGTTTCACTGTTCTGTGTCAAGAAGATCCTTTGTCATAGGGAAAACTGGTTAAATCAGTAATGTGCATGAGCTGGGGGCTTGGTGTGTATGTGGATGAGTTTGTATGGATGGTTATACCCCTGTGTGAGGGAATTCTGTGTACTTGTATCCTTGCCTATCCTATCTAGTAATTTGAGATTTATGAAGCACCAGGGGAGCCGAGGTCAGACAGCCGAAATCGTCCCCGAGAGAGGAGTAGAGGCTGCGTCTGGGCCACTGTCATGGTTTTCTCTCTCTGGTTTCTCCTCGGACATGGGAACCATAGAGTGTCTGGAGAGAGGAATGTCCCAGCTGGAGAAAATAAATCTGCATATGTGACCAGTTAAATTATATGGTGTGTTGGACTAACAGGAGGCAGTGATGGGAAGGAGACGGAGAGGAAAGGTCAGGGTGTTTTAAAGGCTGCTGACCCTCGTCAGAAAGTGCTTGATGTAAATAACTCATGGGATAGCAGATGGGGCACGGGGAGCATTACAGTTACATAGTGATGGTTAAGATACAAGTTTACAATTTACCTGAAGAAGTCTAGTCCTCTTAGAAATGACATGAGTCTACAGCAATGCTAACAGCTCAATAGAATAATCCTCAGGCACAGCAGCTCTTTGAACTAAACATAAGCACATTAATATGCTTATAATGATATGCAAATATGCTGGTCCTAAGCAGGGATAATGTTTACCATGTTCACCATCGTGGTATCGCATGTTAGTTAATTAGCACTGAACATAAAGTTCAGCTGAGGCTGATGGTCATGTCATCAGTTCATTAAGTAATTAATCATAAGCTAAAGTTTTGGACACACTGAAAGGCCAAGTTATAGTGCTAGAAGAAAAGTCAGAGGAGCACCAAAGCTATCAGGAGTCATCATCTGGGGACGATGGATATCTGTAAATTTCAAAGCGATCCAGTGAGTAGTTAAGATAATGTCTTAACTAATATCTTAAGATAACATCTTAACTACTCGCTGGATATATAGATAAATAATAGAGTATATGATATTATCGTATACGCTATTATTTGGTTCAGTTTTTTCAGTTTATTGAAAAACTTGAAAACATGACTAAGGCCATTATTTTAAGAAGGTGACAATATTTAGGTCTTGACCAAAGTGGTTAAGGACAGTGTCATCTCTACCATGGCTAAAAATATGACTGCCTTCCAGATAGGTGAGGTTGATCACATTATGGTTATATTAATGCTCTGTTGTGACTGAGCCTGGCTAATCCTCTAACAGTTTTTTTTCTGGATCAAGACCTCTACTGCCAGGCTTTAATGATCTGAAGAAAGTGAGAGTAAAGCTTTGTTTATGTTCACTCAAGACACTGTAGTGCACGCCCCTGCACATGTCTTCTGAGCTACGAGAAGTTCAACACACTATAGGTACATTATTCTCCAAAAACACCATAGGGTATACATACAAAAACATTCTGTGAAAATGAGTCAGTGAATGTTACAGCAAAAGTCATAGACCAAACATGGCTGCAGGCTCTGCCATAGAGCTTCTCAGTGTCAAGGAAGAATGGTAATCAATTGTGAACTCAAATCTGTTGGACACACTTTATTGCTGTTACACACTGTATGTAAAGAGAAATATTTGGAACAACTAATTGGCTGGGTTTTTAAAGTCTCCATATATTTTTGCTATATTTGCTTTTATCCATATGATGGCAATCATATTTTTAGTTGTATGGTGATGAACTAAGGTCATGTGTACAGATGCCTGTTTGAACTTTTGTATTTACAAGGGTAAGCTTAATGCAAGAAACATGACGACACCATTTCTGAGGTGTTTGCCCTTGTGCATTGAGCATAAACCAATAGCTTAAGAGGTATGCATGGAAAACCTTGATAACATTTTTTAAGCTTTGGTGTGTCACTCCAGTTTCAGTCATGCACGGGACCCCTTCATTTTCTGTCAGCTCTCTAATGTCTACTACTTCAAAAATGCAAAAACACCCACATACTTGATTTGTGTGGGTGTTTTCTTCATCACTTTCTGATATCATCTCAGAAAATAAATTGTATTTTCAGCAATAGCCTTCTACTCTGTGGCCACAGTGACAGAGGGGGAAATAAATGTGGGGAAAAATACCTTTTCTTCCCCCTGTTTCATCAGCCAAGACTAATGGATCTGCCAGGAGGACCTTGACGCTAAACTGCAAACTGGAGTCTTTGGGTTAGTGTACAGCCCAAGCCACAACGCCAGCCGGAGAAGCCATTTGCCCAAATATTTTGGCCCTCCTTGCTGCCAAGTTTCAGGGGCATTTTGTCACAATTGATTTAAAGAGATTAGACAGATTTGCTTACCTCTCTCTGGACTTGACTCTAAACCTCACATGGAGAACGACTGCCAGTTGTGTTTCCAGATAATAATCCTCTATTTTGGAAAAAGATAAGAGTTATGTTTTTGTGGTCTTTGTTATACGTTTCTACAGTCTACACGGAAATGAGATCTCTCTGTTATGTAGCATAGCTTGTCAGCAGTTACAGCACTGTTTTGAAGGAAGAATCAATGCCATGAGTTTTGGTTATATTTTGCTACCAAATCTTTGAAAGTGCCCAATAGATTAGTGAGTGAATGCCTTTCCAAAGAAAGCCTTGAGCTAAAATTTAGTTTCAGAACTTCACATCGCTTTAGGTCATTTACACTATAAGCTCTAGTTAAGCTTAGGATAAGACTTACCTTAAGGCTGTTCAATAATTGCAGCATTTGTATGCTGGAGCTGCTCAAAGAAGAAAAATTCCACAGAATTTAAGCATTGATGAGTTCAGTTGTTGATTTCTTGTATGTTGATTAGACTGCCTGTCCTTTGGCTCTTGGCTCTACCTCCAGTGTGAAGAAAATGTAGTACGGAAACTTACACAGGAACCTGGCTTTGATGTTTGGGGTAAAGGATTCATTACTCTGAACTTGGAACATGATCATTCATTAAAAAAAGATTCCCTTCATAAGTCAGCAGCCCCAACAAGAAACCAACATGTTTCATTTAAATGGAAAAAAGACACCACTAATCCATTAATAAGCTAATTGTTTCAGAACTACACCATTGAGAACACAACAAAGATACAATAAATAAATCCAATAATGTTGCCTAAAGAGATGAATGACACATCTTTGTTTTTTTGAAACCATTGTAAAATAATGCTCAACCATTCTTTTTAATCTGTAGATTCATTTACATTTTTAATATTACGTGGATAGTCAAGCCCTCTAAAAATGATCATAGTGACAAAATGTGAAATGATGCCCCCTTTCCCGCTTAAAGCCTTCTCTGGAGGGACCTATACAAGATTTTTGCCTAGAAGCTAGATTGATATGCCCTACGCCTTAGGCTGTCAAATGTAGCCTATGTCTTTAATCAAGGTCTATTGAGTGCTAGCTTAAATGATGTTTTGGATCAGAGAGCACTGTTTTGGACAGAGTTCACATGGGTGACTGTCGGCAACATTAGCATTGCCTCCAGACGACAAAACAGACAGCCAGTATTAATCAGGGTGGTATGTCTTGAGCCAAGAGATGGCCTAGTATCATACCCACAACACCCTAGCTTAGACAGTTGAGCTAGTCTCACCCTCAGGCAGTAAAAAGTGTTAAACTGCTTCAGTCACGTTCTTCTAGTTGAGCTCAGACAATCTGGGAATAGTAGAGACTCAGAAGAGACTATTTTAAACCCACCAGGGAGCCACTTCGACGGCCTCAGGATAAAAACAGCATGTTTAAATAAGCATAGAAAAGACATGGGTACTGATACTGACAGAGCTAACAGGCTGCAGTAATCTGCCTGTTCTGCATTTCAGAAAAATCTATTGTTTTCAAAGAGCATGATGATAGAGTTAGCACAGAAGGGAGTGTGTTTCAGAGGAGGACTAGAGGTGTTTAGTCAATGCTGGTTATTCAAAGTCCCACCGCTGGCTATATGCTTTCACTTGTAACAAATCTGGCACTGTAACAAGACTCCCACATTTAATGAAAACTCCAACCATGACATAAGCTTCAAGAGGAAGTAACATGAGCTTCAAACTGGGATGTTATGCCCCCATCTCATTGGGTCAATAAATAGCACAACCTTGAAATTGGCTCAGACTTTCTAGGAAGAAACAGCACAGAAGAGGTTGGCTGGCCCTTCATATTCCTATTTTTATCTTTGAAACAAGCTTTGAAGTGTCTTAAAGTGGCACTCTTTTAAAATATCCAATCTTGTGCATATACAATAGTCATCACCCACATGTTTGACAGGTACTGTAGATGTTAAAAGTTAGTAGTTTTGCTCTTTATGACAAGTTTCAGTTTGTTCAGACTTCTCAAAGAGCAGTGAAGTGGGTGGAGGTTCCCCATTGTATTGTGACATTTAAAAGTTACCACAATAACCTTAACATTTCTCAGAACAGGAAGAAACATGGGAGTGCCCTGGGTAATTTTACCGTATTGCTGTCGAGGGTGCTCATCACCAAATGTTTTTAATTTTGTTTTTTTGTTAGGCAATCAAGCAACTCAACAAAATAAGAAATGCACATTGCCAATACCCAATGCCCACCATCCAGACTCCTGCATGAGAACCTAAAGAGAAAGTTTGAAAAGGTTTGAAAAAGTGTAGATTTAATGCACACTGATGGATCAAAGTTGTGTTCAGGAATACATTTTATTATTTGAGTAAGAACTCCTTTAAAGCCACTATTACATTTTCCTAAGGAACAAGTGGTGAAAGTAGCTGCATGTATCCTTGAAGCTGGACAGTTTAGCCAGTGTTGTAGTGTCAAAGTTTGTTCCGATATTTGGTGTTGGGCAATATGAGCTCTTTGTCAGTTTAGAAATGCAGTATTTCAACTTTGCTTTTGAAACTGGGATCTCGAGTTTTGGGTGTGAATGCTGTATTTCCAACCATGAGATGTCATGCAGTGATGCAAATCATCTTCACTTTCAGAGAGCTCCAAAATCAGGAAAAAAAAACAAAATATGATAATAATAATTACCTTGGCAAGACAAACATTAAGCAGCTCCCATAGTTGACTGATGATCATTATGTGTTGCAATTTCAAGCAAAAAACTTTAACTATTGTTGTTAACTATTGTGTTACTGTAGTTATTGTACAGCAACTTATATAGAATAAAATTACCAAATTTAATGAGAAAATACAATTACGACACACAAGCCCCCCAACCGAGACCTCAGTGAACTTTCTCCCGGTAAACAGCATCCCTCTCCGCGAGTGAGAGCCAGTCAAGGTCCTCTTTTTACTGATGGCCATTATGTGATATAATTTAGAGCCAAATGCTTCTTTGTCACTTAACTTTCACGATGCATGGTGGGTCATGACAAAACATTATACCAGTATCCATATGATAATAAACAGTCGGCAGATACATTTTTAGACTTACAGGTGGAAATCAGGTTGAAACATGTTAAAAAAACACACAGATCTCAAGTTTATGATTTGTACCGACACGCCTCTTTTGGTTCCACAACGCTGGCATGCTGTACACTGTAGCAGCATTATGCCGGCACTGCACAGTTCAGTGTGAACAAACAAAGGCGGCATAAAGGTCAGGCTTTGTTGTGGCGATACTGCACAATATCTCTATGAAACGGGTTATTGACACAGCAGAGCGCACCCCCTTATTTTGTTGTTCACATACACGCATGTATGTTTTCTAATTAATTCAGTCAGTAATTGATGCTCTTTTGCAAATAAAAAGGCTGAAGCTCCTTAATGTTATGCAATTGTGTTCCATATTGTATTTCAGCAGATTGTGAACTCCAGTTAATGGTTTAGCACATAGTGAACTAGTGCAAAAGACTGAAATTAGTACCCCCTTTTCTAGTCATTCAATCGATAATCAAACTTGAATTGGCAATTGTTTTGAATCAAAAATCAATTCTGATTTAAATTGGACACCTGAAATCAAATTGAATCGTGAGATTGCCAAAGATTCACACCCCTGGTAGTATTAATCTTTACCCCACCATTGGCAGTACAGGAACACATTTTTTGGTTTTGAGCTCAGTGACAGAATGTTTCTTCCACAAATGCTCAAAGGGAGATAGGTGACTTGACTTTTCTCCTTTTAAATGTAAACATACTTTGACATTGGAGTTTTTTGTCAAAGCAGCAGGTATTTTCTAGCATCTTTTCACACTGATGTTTCAACTGGACTCCTATACTACTGTTAGAAGTGCTCCAACTGCAAATCACTGGCAATCCAGAAAATGAATGCAAGTTTTGCCTTGAGAGGCCTGAACTCTTGAAATGACTTCTCTCACTTCACTCCTTAGTAGATTGTGGAGTATCAAAGTATGGTTGTTTTTTGTTTTGTTTTTTCAATTTTTTGGGCAATTTGCATGGTTGTACTTCTCATGGTTGTACTTTGCTGCTGAAATGTGGGATATTTAATAGCTTGACAGGGAGTTTCAAATGCGTAGGTGTCATTGCTCTGGATTGTGTCTGGTCCTGAGTTTGGAATGTGGTTCAGTGACTCCTTTAACCTTTTATCATCTTGAGCATGTCCACATGGACTGAGTGAAGATGATTAGGATCTAAAAAAAAATATGCAATGTGTTCTAGCACTTTCTGCTCTCCAGGGGATCTGTTCCCAATTAGATGCTGAGAGGAGAAAACAAGAATGACAGTCACCTTGTGGATCCTCCTCGAATGTTGCATTTCTAACAGACATCTTTTTCAAAAGTCTCTGATGACCGTTTTAACAATCCCAAAATGAGAAACTGAAAGGAAAGCATGTGCCGCTGTTCTTGGAAGAGAAATATGCGTGAAAAACCACTGCTTTGAAGCTCCAGCCAAACAATCACTGGCTCTCCCTCTGTTGTCTTATTTCCCCCATACCACTCTTTTAATCTCTTTCCCTCTCACTCATTTGCTCTCTTTCTGGCCTATGTCTTTTTCATTGTGTCACTTCATGCATCTCCAATTATCCCAAACCTCTCCCACAGGGCCCAGGCTTGTGACGGTCAATGATAATCTTGCTCTGCTCACTTACTGTGCCACTGTGTTCACCGTGACCTCCACTTTCCCTCTGTGGTAGAAAGCAGGCAATTATTGCCTGCCAAGACATGGTGTAGCTCCAATTAGAGCTCCACGCTGTAAGAAACGCCAATTACAGACCCTCTGCTGTCTTACATATTCATAGTTTGTGCTGTGTGTATAAATGTGGGAGACAGCAGGTGTTGCTGCATAACCTCTCTGAATATTAGTCATTAGATGTTCAGCGCCTCATAATTCCTCCAGAACAGTCGGTTCTGTTATGTCGGACAAACTAGCAAGAGAATCAACTTAGAAAATAAAATAAAAGAGCAGCACAATTGTTGACCTGTTCTATTTTAGTGTAGATGTAGGCTGGGCAAGCACCTTGACAATAAAAAGACCTGACACCTAACAGGAAATGAGCACTTTTGTTTATCATATCGAACACCACTCATCATTGTCGAGGTATAAGTCAGGAGGACTGACAAAGCATTGGGATTGCTTTGCACATTGTGTGACTCACCCAAACACAGGTACACAGAGTGAACCCAGGCACCAATAATAATGTATGATCATATATGTCAACCTGTTAAAGCGAGCGAGCTGCTAGCACCCACCCCAACAACTGGGTTTGACTTTGAATCCTTTTTCCCTGGCACCTTATGTAAACATACACGTGCAGTTATTTTTCATGTTTAAGAGAAAATGTGACATGCTTTCTCCCATTTAAGTAACACAACTCCAACCCCCCTACAGGGGACGCACATTGAACTCCATAGTCGGCAAAATTATCATAACACATTCATTTTTCATCCACCTGTGGAAGTTAAGATGAAAACATTTGAACATCTCTGTCGTCAAAAACTATAGAGATACCGTAGTTCCACCATTTGCCTGGATTTTTACACACATGAAGTATATAACTTGTCTCTCAAAATTAAAAGTAAAAGGCACTGAACATACTAAAGATCTAGTTCTTCTTTTTAGGAAGTAGTGTAACTAATGGTGTAAATGTTGTCCTGAGGCTTAAAGACAGTGATTAAAGATAAAAGATATTGAAACTCAAATTATTTTTCACATTGGGAGTACCATAAAGGGTAGGCCTAGGTGATATTAGAATCATATTATGATATTTTTTAGCTATGTAGCAATACACAATATATATCTCAAAATTAATTGCTAGGACTGGATGACAAAATCAAAGATCCGATTCATTTTGACCAAACATCTCAATATCAATTCTTCCTCAATATTGTTGGGATGACTATTGGTACTTTGACAAAATATTAACGATAAATAAATGGTCATCAGTAATAGTAAAGGAAAGTATTAGAACAAGTAGAGCAATAGTAGTCTTCAAAAAACAGGAAAACACAACACTTATTCCATATCACGATATCCAAAATCTAAAATGATATACTGTATAGTCACATATCACAATAACAATATAATATTGATATTTTGCCCAGCCCTAGTTCTGGGCAATGTGCCAATCAAACAAAGTTATTCTTTTTTTATGAGGATGATACTAGACAAAAAGGTAGCAGTGGTTACAAAGTGGAAATGAATATCCATGCGTAATTTCTTTTCGGTAAAATGGTGCATCACAACTAGCGACCCAGCCATATCATAATCCTTACCAAGAGCTCAGACTTGAAAACAACTTTGCTCTAAAAAAGCCACAAAACGGTTGTGTTGGTTCCCCGCTCCTGTGGCCAGGTGTGAGCTGACAAAATAGCTAGAATTTTAACTCTTCTTAACAATACTACCTCCTTCACTTCTGGTGTGTACACTGTATGAAAGTCAACGGCATGTATTTAAGGAGAGACTGTAAAACTGTGCACCGTTATCCTCATTTGAACACTGGCTATTAGGCATTGCCACTCATGGGACAAAAATGAACAAATAAGTTACCTTCCATGTTTAATCTCATTAAAAGTGAGCATATTAGCCCATTACAATAAATTGGGCCCACCACGCCCTCCCTGAACTTCATTGGTCAGGTTATGCATCATCCCATGCATATCCTGAGCCAAGTAATGCTTTGCTTTAATTGAGTCTGAGTAATTTTTCTCCATCTTTGCTGCCAATCTTTGGCCCAGATATCCTCCTACGGGACAGATTTTCTGTGAAAACTGTAATCTAACCAAAAGCTTCTTGCACACAAGAGTCTGGCTCAGGTTTGCCATGCTGCCAACTGGCTATTACTTTCAGAGGGTGACTGCTTTTCTATCTTTCTCATTTGGTTTCTTATATTCACATCTGCATCTTCATTTTGTTTTTCTCCCCTTTATCTCCAGTCTGTTGTATCATCTGTGAGGGGAGAATTGTGTATATGTGCGTATTTGACGGGGTCCAGCACCGCTTCTGGTCCTCATTTATCTGCTTTTACTGTGCCCACTTTCTCCAGAGCTGGATTTATAAGGGGACTGGGCCCTGTCAAAACCTTGTCTTGCAACACCATATGTGCACACGATGGGAGTCTGAAGCTTGGCATGTGTGAGTAAGATAAAGAGGCTTCTTGACTCGTTCTAGCCTTTGGGATGATTTGGTGTGGTGGGCATATGTGTAGAAGACAGGAAACCAAAAAATAACGGTCAGACCGGTTTATTTTTCTTCACACATGCCTGTTGTTGCTCACAAATAAAGAAATCATCTCCATACAGATTATTTTTTTCTGTGCACAACTGGTCATACCGTCTTAAAAAAATGATTGTATGGCTGAGCATGATGAAGGAGAATAGTTACATTTTGCGGGGGAATTCACTGTCTTGCAAAGAGTTAGATAAGAAGATTGATCCCAATCTATCTCCTGCATGGTAATGTTTTCAGCAGAAGCCACTAGTCAGTTAGCTTAGCTTAGCTTAAAGACAGGATTTGTGTGGAAACAGCAAGCTTGGTTCCGACCAAATCTGCATACACCTCTAAAGCTCACTAACAAACATGTTATATCTTGTTTAATCATAAAATAGTTTAGGGTGATTCCATGCCAGCTCACGAGGGCTTTCCAGTTAATGTCATGGATTTTCATGAAAAGAATTTGTATTAAATGCATGAGATCTTGCTAAATCATATAGCTGTACTCCAAATACTTTTGAAGTTACACATTTTCCATGTTTTGCCATCGGGGCTAGATTTCAAGTATTTTTGTGATTCCTTGTATGTGTATTCTAAACCTCACCAAGAGACCCTGAGGAAACGTGGCTACATGTTTTCGTTTTAATAGTTGTTGCTGAATGGTTGCAGTAGTTCGATCACATATAAAAGTTATTTGGTCCTCCATAAAAAAAACAAGTGCCACCGATCGAGCTAAATATAGCTTTAGAGCTGGAAAATACACTATTATGGTAATTTTGACCGTAGATTATCCCAAGGAGTACACGCACAATACACGTAATACACATATACTATTTCACAATATCCAACTCTGAGCTCATTTTCAACAAGCTACATTGAAACCAACGAAACAAATCAGGGATTGATTTCATTATTAAGCAGTATGATGTGATGGTGGGATCATTGAGCCCTGCTCACTAGGAAAATCCTAGAAGCAGACACCAACTGTCGCCAACAAAACAGCCTATGGATAAGTTTATTTTATTTTTTTGTATTTTTATAATTGAAATTGTAATAAATGTGTATTGAGACAAGAGACTAAAATAATTTTTTTGACCAGGCATAGAGAACAAGAAATAAGTGAACAAGACGATCACCTATTTGCAACAAACCAAGCAATTTCCTGATGCAACTTGCAAATTCCAGAACCCAATGAAAAACAGCCTCAATAGGTATCAGACAGATAGAAACCTTTTCTGTTTCTGTCACTCTTCCTCTTCACCTTCTTTGCCTCCTCACCTCTTGTAAAGTTAATCCAGTTGCCCCATCATTACCTGGGGAAAGCAGCCCAAGAAAACAATACCTCTTCCTTTTGTGGTTGCGCAATGACAGACCTTTGTGCAATCATTTGACCTTTGTTTTTTGGACGAATTAAGCCTGGTGGCAAACAGAATAGCATAGTAAAAAATAAAATCAATAGGCAACCAATCTATGTGTGGATGGTGTCTTTTTGCTACAGCCATTGCACTGTGCAATCAGTATTTACTTCAGAATGATAACTTAAAGCAGAAAAGTTGTCTACTGCCGGTTTAAATGCACAGATGTTGGAGTGGTATTGATGTTCTCATTTAACTCTGGGCAAGACAACTAATTTTGTGTGTTTCCTAAAATAGTGCTGTGTCACTTAATTCTCCAAAGCTAAATAACAAATCTAAAGTTTTCCTCTGAAACACTTCAAGTGGTTTTATAATGAAGCCTCCTGCTGGCCAGTGTTAGATGTTGACAGCAGGTACAAATTAAGGAATAATCTTTTGATTCCAATGTCAGGCTTGATCATATGTACGGATAAAGAGGCTTGTGCAGTCTGTCTTTCTTCAAATACAACTGAACCAATTTTTTGTATTATTATTTAGTGGTCTGGATGCAGCAGCTCATTATTTTGATTCCCAACAGTTGGATTTCTGCAACCCTCTTCATTCTGGCATCGATCAAAAACTCATGTCTCAATGTCTTTATTATGGACAGTACTGAAGCTGTGATTTTAACCAGCATGATCTGATGAAATCATGTTACTCCTGATGTGATGTTATGTGATGACTGGTCAATATACGAATTACAGTATATTTCATTTTACTTAAGGTAAGATGCAGGGGAGTTCAAACTTGCCACTGTTGATGGCAAACAGTCACCTCAGTCCTTTATCAGTGCAGGAGATTTATCAGTCTGTTTTTCCACTGTGTACCAGGTGAGCTTAAGAGAGGAAGAACTCCTGCCTTTGACTCAGTGCAGAACTGCTGCTCTCCTCATACAGGTGGCTCCAATTCTTCTTGAGCTTTTTAAGTAGCTGCAATGAATCAGCCTATGAAAGTCATAATGTGTTTCACATGGAGCAAGCTATTCTTACTGCTAGGTGGACATTTCACACTGCAACAAAGCACAAAATCTTCACTGAAGGACCCAAAGCTGCTCGGACGGTTCACATATGAACACACACACAAAAGAAAGTTGTTGTTAGATTCATAATTTAAATTTTCCCAGCCCACTTATCTAACTTGTAGATGACAGGTAGGTGAAAGTTTGACAGCCCTCACAGATTTTAAGTCTTAGAACTGTGCCGAGCCCTGTCCACTAATCAGGAGATCTGGTGTAAGATTTAATTGCACAGTATAACTGTTGTGGGGTCACAATTTAATTTTCATTCATTTCAACTTTAACAAGCAACCAAACAGGGGTTTGGCCAAGTTGCACTGTATTGTCTCTGCAGGAGTATGACAGCAGTCGGTGGACAGGTACAGAGCATCAACAGAAGCTAGTGTGACTATGAGGAAATTCAAGTTGGAGGAGCCACTGTACACTGCAGCTACTGTGCAAACCCCCCACAGATCCTCGGTTTGAATTAACTGCTGTGTTGGCTGCGGGACATGACCAGCTGTGGGGAAATTCAGGGGAGACAGTATTTCAGTATGATTTTATGTGTGAGCTTGTGTGTGTGTGTTGGAAGAAGGTTTATTAATGCTGAACATAAGCTGTCAAGGTGAGGGTGGCTCAGGCCTCACTGTGCTTATATGGGTATAGGGAGCGATGAGGCCACATGCAGGGGGCTGGCCAGGGTCCTCTACTGTGGTCTGTTCAGTCTCAACCCAGTGCTGTTTTAATGCCTGTTAGTGTATTAGTTGTTGTTACAGTGTGGCACAAACAGAGCTCAGGAGTACTTTTCTGTGCAAAACGCTTTTTACTTTTCTGTAGTGCTCCTGTTTTATTTTCAAATTAACCTAAAGTGTGGTCACACTGCTTTGTCCAGAGCATAATGGTCTTCCTTAGTTGTGGAAATTTGCTTAGTTGCAACTGTCAAAACACCAGCCCCTGAGGATGACCACAAGATCCGTTTTTTGCTATGTAATGTGCTTTTTCCCCCCTCATCTTATCTCATTTGACAATTGTCTCTGCATTGACTTTTGCATTTTTCACTGTTTTCTGACTATTATAGACCAGTAATTAAGAAAGTAAAGTCCCCATCATGTAGAAAATGAGATTCCCTGCCTTTTATTACTATAAAGTATGTCTAAGTGCTATATAAATGCTGCTTTCAGCCATGCCACTAGCACAGCTGTAGTTGCAAAAAAAAAAACATCCATGCTGAGGCAGAAAGACGGTGGGTGGTGCTTGCTCAGGCCTGTGAGAGCAGACCAATCAGTGCCGACTGGGCTTTCTGTGAGGAGGGCCTTAAAGAGAGCTACAACAATGGACACTGTGAGAGAAGTTATGTCTTTTTAACATTAAAGCAAGTAAACATTTTTGAGAAGACACCCATAGCAAAAGTATCAACCTGGAGATGACCATAAAGCAATGTGACAGATGATTATCTAAGTAGAATCAGCTCAGGTAGTGGTGGTATATACCGTAGCTGCTTTACACAGCACAAATACACCTTCCACCATTACTGTTTCTTTCCCTATGATACAGCACTATGCCACAGGCATATTTTCCACATTACAGAACACGTGTTAATGTGATGTGATGGTGTTTTGCCGGGTAATATAAAAGGGTGTGATGGGGGTGATTCACTCAGGCTTCTCCAACCCCATTTGGGATCCGATCCACATGACTACAAATACATTGGAGCAATGATGACTTAATTGTTGGACTCCTTTGAATAAAGAAAATCAACTGTTTGTTGCCGTTTTTGTTCCACTTTCCTGTCCACCCATCTCTCTAATTCTGACGCTTTGCGATACTTATACATTCAATGACATTTACATAGAAAAGGACACCAGTCTGAACACTTGAGCCAGAGGGTTGCCAATTTAAATCCTTGGGATACTGGTAAAATTTAAGGTGTTTGTAGCAAACATGTTTCTCACAAATGCTTATATTACAGGTGGCCATAAGTACGACTCTTGCAGTGCCCTCCCAAATATGTTATCTGCACTGTTAGTGCAAATATAAATGTATCTTTTGCCAACTTTCCACTGTACAAATTTCAATGCTGTGATGCATAATCTCATCCTTGCCTGTAACAGTCATCTGTCATGCCCGCTTCTATTGGATATATTAGTAGAATGTGTCATGCAGTGGTTTCTGGCCAGAAGCTGGAGCAACCACAATATGTCAAGCCCCCAATTTTAAAACATGTCCAAGTTATTCAGCACCATTGATTTGATCCCAGATGTTATGAAGGCAATACTCATCATGTCTCTGAATTTTGTAAAACAGTCTTTGTAATAATTTGGCACATGCTGCCAGTCAAAATGTAATAAGTGGGACTGACTTGCTTTTCGGTTCTTTTGTTTGTGACTTTTGTTATTGTTAAAAAATGTCACATCAGCTTGCCTGTGAATATTCTCATTCATCCAGGTCATAGTTATTTCAAGGAAATTGAATCGAACGCAACTGGATTTGGTTTTTGTCTTTGAAGACGTTTCACCTCTCATCCAAGAGGCTTCATCAGTTCCTGCTCACTTGACTAGGCTGGGACTAGTCCCAGCCAAAAACTAGTCCCAGACAAAAAACAAATCCAGTTGCGTTCGATTCAATTTCCTTGAGATCACATCAGCTTAATTCAATGAACTGTCCTCTACAACTACAAGACAGTGTACATGGTAAACATACCTGCTCAGAACCAGCCTGTTAGCGTAATTGTGAGCATGTTAGTATGCTAATGTTAGCATTTAGCTCAAAGAACTGCTGTGCCCAAGTATGCTTTAGACTCTCTTGTCCTGTCTTTATCTACAAATAATTGCTTATTATGCATAATATATTGACATGATTAACAATGAGAGGAAAATCTAGACTGTTAGCACTCAAGCACTGTTGTGCTGAGGTACAACCTCACAGTGCTGCTAGCATGACTGTAGATTTTGTATCCTTGATGTGTCTAACTTAGAGCCAATTGGCTTGCTTGCTAACATGTTTCATAATGAGTAATAGTGAAAAGTTAATTAACCACCTAAGTATCTTAACAGATTCATATTCAAAAGTCACAATAAGTTTTCTAAAACCTGTGTTTGCTTCAAGCTCCAACACTTGGTCTTACCGGTAACTTTCTTCTCTTTAAATTAGGGATGCACCGATACCGGCATCGGGTATCAGGCCGATACTGCGCTCATATACTTGTACTCACAAAAATTCACAGATGCCACGGACCGATACCACTTTATTACATTGACCGGCGCCGCCAGTTTAGCGGATCAGGAAATCCACTGACCAATTGCATGCGAATTAAAAGGGGAGGCAGTGCCAATGTGGAGGCTTTTTGTTTGTGATTATTTCTATCTATTTTTATTTAATTTATTATCATTTGTTGTAACAAGCAGAGAAGAAAATACATCTATCTTCCAATTCAGTGCATCTGTAACCTAATAGTTATTTTAGTGGTAGAAATATCGGTATTGGTACTCGGTATTGGCAAGTAGACAAATTAAAATACTTGTACTTGGTTTGAAAAAAAAAATGGTATCGGTGCAACCCTACTTTAAATGTTTGGTTTAGTAATGATGAGCGTGTCCAATTAGGTGGGGCTTCCAGCCACCATGAGTCTGCCTCAGATCTCTCTGTAATGCTGATACAGATATGCCAGACAATATATTTGCTACATTTTAAGGATGAGCAACAATGATGTGTAATTCCCTTTGTTTGGTTTCAATCACCTCATGGGAATGATGCTCACCGCTGTCCTTCAGGTTTGATGATTATCACAGTACTGTAACCTTCACTCTGTCTTCCTTCTTCTCTCTGTCCTCTGTCGCTCTGTCTAGGCTGGTGGTTCGTCAGCACAGCAGAGGAGCAGGGCTGGGTGCCGGCCACATACCTGGACTCACAGAATGTAACCAGAGATGATTTGGATCTGGGCACTTCCAGGACCGGAGAAGGTTAGCACAGACACAGACACAGACACAGACACACACAGACACACACAGACACACACAGACACACAGACACACACACACACACACACACACACACACACACACACACACACACACACACACATCTTTATTAGATTTATTAACACAGAAAGAAAAAGGCATAAAGGTCACTCTGACCTCGTTATGTGTGTACTGGGCCATACACACACTTCCAACCACACATTGGGAACCTTGAAGACCACAGTCGCAGCTCCATGGTGAAATTGTACCAGGCCGCAGCCAAAGGATTTGCAATATTTTGGCACCACAGAAAATTCCTTTGTACTCCCCCGGGAGGCTGCAACTCTTGCAGGAGCCGTGTTTTGTTGTGACCCTATCCTCTCGAATGTTTAGTCTGACTGCTGGGAGGGAGCGTTTCATCACTGTGTCATAAGCTCCTTTCTACTTTTAGACCACAGGAATCCAATAGTGAGAACATGCATGAGTTTCAAGGCAATGCATACATGCAGACAGTTTATCTGCAGTCGTAAAGAAACAGGAATGGTTGTATCAGGCTGCAGAGTGCCGCTGGATTACACACACACACACACACACACACACACACACACACACATCACTGCTAGAGTGATGACAGCTCCTGCACAGCTGTCGGTGGCTGTAACAATATAATTTCTTACTTGTTCTGGAGGTGAAACAGCTATTTTCTATCTTAATGTTTTTTTAATTAGATTTTCCATTACTTTATTTTTCATGTACAATATACTTGGTATAATTTGGTTAGCGAACAACTACATTTTATTACAGGATAATTCTGCTTTATTACAGCTTGGTTCTTATATTTGTAGCTTTGTCCCTCATTTTTGTTAGTTCTGATAACATTTTTGTTCCTTGCAACGTTTAGGGCGCCTATTTGCATGACCATTAAGGGGGGAAGTACCTAGTGTCAAGGGTCATCAATAGAGTGGTGTGGGGATGATGTTTGTATGTGCTGGGATTGATGGTAGGGCAGGTGTGGTTATTAGAAAGTAATAATTATTGATAGTACAAAAAAAAAAAATCTAAATTAATTAAAATTAATAATCAAATAATTACAGCCGGACACCTCCCTGGAATCAGACCAAAAATGGCCTCAAAAGAAAGGTTCATTTTAAATCTAATATTTATAAAATATTTACAATTAAATATTCAAACCCTGAACTACGATTCCATAGAAACACAGCTTCAAAGCTTGCTTTGGTGTGAAAAAAATCAGATGACATATGACGTCCAAAGCAGCAACTGCTTCGTTGCCTGAATGAAACACTGGTTCGCAGTCCAATCAGGTGATTCACTAGCACTGCCTCGTCTCCATCCTGACAGGTGACTGAGTGTTGAATTTGAGCACCTCAACACTTTATAACCACCCCAAACAATGCACAATTTGTGGGTTGTCGTAGTAAGTGTGCCAGTCTTTTCCAAATGTGGAGAAGACGTGAGCAAGAAAAGAAACCGGTTCAACCCAAAAACTGTTGAAAAAATAATGTACCTCAAAAAAAAATTTTTGTACCAGAAAAAATCTTTGAGTGTTCCCCATCCCACATAATCACCCCCTGCCATTGTTACACAAGTACACCCAACCTATGCCATATTTTCCCAGCACTCTCTCCTCAACAACACAATACACACATTCAATCTTTATTTGTAAATAGATCATGATATTCAGTCTTAGTGTATGTATGTGTGTGTGTGTGTGTGTGTGTGTGTGTGTGTGTGTGTGTGTATGCATCAAATAATTTTCAAAGAAAAGATACTTTAAATCCACTGCAGCCTTGCACTTCACCAGGAGAGGTCACTGTAACTGGAGTTTCGAGTAAGGAACCCATTTTCGAAAATAATTGGCTCAAGTGGTTCAGCGCTTCACAAAAGCTTAATTTGCCCATCACTAGAAATCCTCCTTCTGCAGGGATATGAGAGAGGCTGATTGTACAGCTCTTCTCCTGATCCGGGACATATTTGCCCAAACACGGGGCAGTTTTGGCTCGTCCAGCAAGCTTAAAGACTGCGGCCCAGAGTTAACCCTAACCCTAGTCAAATCCAAACATTTGTATGCTCCCTTTAGTAACAGTTGCGCAGACAAAGGCTGAAGTTTCCAGCAACACGTTACGATGGGACTGTGATGAAACAAGTGTTCAACTGCTTTTATTTTCTCCGTGCATCTGGTTGCAGCAGAACTGATGTTGCTTTCAGGTGTGCTCTCAGACAATGAGAGATGGGAATTGTCAAACCTGGGGGGACTGTGACAAGCAGTCACACCTACTGGACATTAGGGTCAGTGCACTTTCCTTTGCTTACCAGGCTTTGTTAGCGCAAGGAGGCTGCATTTAAGCTTTGGTCTACGGGCAGGCTGGAACCATGTGGTGAGGATCCCCAACATAGGCTGACTAGGAAGTAAGCATCGCCTCGATTCCCTCGACAAAAAGTCTATTGGATTTTTGAACTGGATCTGGATTGTTGCCAAAAATTAGCTCTGTGGCTAGTTCATGATACTTGCACGTTATGTTCAGCAAGAAAGTCTTCACAGATGAGCGCCACTTTTGTGATTTTCAAAGCGTAAAGTACTAGAAGGAAAAAGCTAGTGTCACCACTAAGCATCTTGCTACACAATTACTAGTTTAATTACAAGTTTTTTATAAACTGATCAATGTACAAGTTGTAAAGTTATTAGAATAGTCTGCAACCTAGGATCCAGCTGGGAGGCAAACTGAGAAAACATCTTTTTGCAGATCTTTATAAGTCGACAAATATGTGTAGGTAATGGTAAGTGTGTAAGTAGCCTCTTCGCTGCAATGGCAAGAAATGTCACTATTTACATGAATAAAAACCCCAGTAGTGTCTTGTTTATCGTAGTCTTTATCTGCAGTGATTTATTACAGTAGACAATATTTATTATATTGGCTGATATCAGACTGGCTTCTCAAATGCAGGGCTTTCATTTCCAAAACATATTCATACTTTCTTGTCAACATTTTGTTCTTAAGCTGAGCAAAACTTTTTATTTCATGCTGTTCATTCATGACATGCTTTGTGTAACAGGCCCTTAAAGGGGAACCAAACATTCTCAAGGGATGTCACCTGAGTCAGTGTGGGTTATAATAGGTTTAATGTTTGAAATGACAAAGGTGTGGAGACCTCTGTAGCCGCTCCTCATCTCTGCTTGATGCTCGAGGAAACATTAGCTGCTACTTGCATGATGCAACCAAATCTCCAACCAAACTGTCACCGGTCAGAATGCGTTGTCGATCATAAAGGCTTCAGGTTTTAACAAGGAACACTGCATGGGATAGATAAAGATTGTTCTTCCTCATTTTCCCATTAGATCGGTGTCTTTGTGTTTGCACACATCATCACTTCTTATTTCTGATCCCCCCCCTTCTTGCTTCATGTCGTCTCTTACATCTCATTATTTCTGCGTGGTCTGTAACCTAATTCCACTGACAGCTGACAGGCACAGCCCGGCTCCGCTGAAATTACCTCGAAATAACATTTCCCTGTGTGCCTTCCTTTAGCTGATATTTCAATTAGGAGGTCAACAGGAGTAGTATGATGCTCAGTGGGATGGATGGTAGGCAGAGAGGAATCAAAAGGGAGAGGAAATGACAAGTAGCAGAAGCACACAAAGGGGGAGAGGGCAGATGTCAAGCAGAAGGTAAAATGGAGAGACAAGAGGGTGAAGAGAGGGCAGAAGATGGAGAGAGTGAGCAAGAAAGAAGGAATTAGATTACCACAGCAGACAGAAGACAAGTGCTGTTTCAGTCTAGCTGTTCCCATATTAATGTGTTTGCTGTTCCTGTGGCCTTGAAGAAGGCACTAAGAAAGGAAAATGACTCATCATGCTATGACCGATGCTTTATCATACAGGCTTTGAACTAATGAGGAGTGAAAGAGGTCAAGAGTTCAGCACAACAGCTACATTTCCCACTGAAATACTGTATGTAGACCTCATGAGTAACCAGTTTATATCAGTATGACCTGGGCCTTCATCCTCCTCCTGAGTTGGTCTGCAGAACTAAAATCTTCTTTGCAGAATAGTAATGTTAACCAACTGGTTTGTCAGTTATTAGCCATCAACAACTGCAAAAATCATTTTCCTCCTGCTTTATTCTCTCTTTTTCAAGATACAGGCACTCATTTCCATAGAATTCTTGAAACAAGTTTATTTTATTGGTGACCAATTTTAAACCTGCTACAAGGAACTTGATTTTTTTATTGTTTCCGGCAGCCCCTCTGCACTCTGCCATAAAATATAGTTTTAATTTTGTGACTCTTCGGACCCACTGGTTTGCTTTTGTAGGTCATATACAGTAGAGGCATCAGTATTGTAATTTAAACTGCCTCATAACCAGTTAAAGGATATACTGTTTGTACTCAATTATAGAGATAAATTACTAAGATGATACATATAAACATATCCCTCCATTATATTGTTCCTAATCAGGTTTTCAAAAGGAATTCCTCATTTATAGATTTTTTTTTATTATTCCATTGTACATTTAATTCTTTAAGATTGTTTGGATATTATAAATTGTAGGCATTTATTTTCATACATTTCATATTCTTAAAAGATAATCATTTTTGGGGGTAAAAAAATCAAAAGAGCAGTTGATATAAAATGGATTTTTAAGGTTTACCTATTCAGTTCAGTGAAAATTGCTCCTGGCTCATACACCAAAAAAAGTTATTTAGCTTCCTGATGATGCAGCCCACTGAATGTGTGCAGTAGTTGTTATCCTGCCTGCACGTTCCCTCTCAGCCCATGGACTTAACATGACGTCACATCTTTAAAAATTGCTTTCTTGACTCAAGGAAAGTTTTGCAAGTGTAAAACCAAGGCTGAGCTACGGTGCCATATTCAGGTCTAAATAATAGATTCCTACAGGTACACACTGAAACTCTGTAAGTGTGCCACTTAGTGTGACTCTGTCTAAGAAGAACGTTGTGTGTTCATGACAGTCCTACTTCTGCTCTCTATTTACCGTCCTGTCACAGTGTAACCTAACTCTGGTCCAAGATACATGTTACAGTAGCTGAATGCTGTGATATGTGTGTGGAGAGAACATGGAAAGTGTCAGTTGAAATGCTTATGAAGACGTGGGGTTCAGTATGTGTATAGAGGTGAATACTGCCTGAATTAAGAGCTGTCTGACACTGTCAAACATGATGTTGTGTTTTCTGTTAAGGTCCAGTTCAGATGCTAAATTAAGCACTCTAAAAGGAGGATAAAACAACATATCTTAAATTGATTTACACAACATAATAAATGTGCGTCATAAAAGTACAGTACACATCCATCCTCCAATAAATAATGGTACAGTATAATAAGTGGTGGTTGGCTACAATTCATACGAAAAGAATAAGGATGATCCTGACGCTTTTTGACTTCATACACTTACGCATATGTAGTAAGGTTTTTGGACTATGACCAATGCTTGCCTAAAATACTTACAAACCTTGTGGCCATTGCAAGTTGTTTATTTGCCATTGTCCCTTGGAAAGGATTTTGGTTCTACTACTAACAGCTATTGTTGCCTTTTTTTCCCTTGTTCATCTATGCTTCTTATACTAACTCTACATTTGTTTGTTTGTTTTCCTCCTTGGTTCCTCCTCATCATCATCATCAGTCACTAAGAGACGCAAGGCACACCTAAAGAGGCTGGACCGCCGCTGGACCCTCGGGGGTATAGTCAACCGCCAGCAGAGCAGAGGTGAACATGGAGACAGTGGGCACAAACACTCACACACACAGAATACACAGTTAGGGTAAATGCATTATGTACCACATGGATGGGCCTTGACATACATATACTGTATGTACAACACATCTTACAGTCTTCATCAGTTAAGAGAACTGCCTCAGGTATAATTATGTGACCTAACACAAGCTACTTAGTAAGCTAATTCTGTTACCAACATTTTGGCTTAAGTGTACAAGGTGTCGACAAAAAATAATGTTGTTTCAAAAACATGAATCAGAGAACAGCTTTCTTAAATGTCCTCTTCCAGCAGGTTGTTTGAAAGTTTTGGCAAGCTAACATTTTGCTGGATAAAATGTATTCAGTGGAAATGGTCGTGTGTTGCTCACTAAAAATACATATTTCATTAAAAAACACTTCGGTTGAACATTCTGGACAACTGAAACTTATGATAAAAAGGTTGCACCTGTGTCAGTTCTGTTTGCAAATGAAGACCATGAGATGCAGAAGCTCAGACAACGCAAGCAAGTAGACCATATTATTTTGTCAAATAAACATTTAAAATTATTTTTAAGCCATTGACTAACAGCTATATATAGTAAGCTTCAGAAAAACTCCTTCCTGTTAAAGGATTTAATATACAATGTGATGTGGAAACAAAATAGATTTTGTTTTAAGAATGCAAAAAATGACATTCCAGTTGAATGTTAAGGAGAAATGTTCATATGAGCCTCATACTTTGAACAATTTGAAAAATGTCAGTGCATTTGTTCTTACCTGAGCTAGTACTTTAAATGCTGTAAAATAAATTATAGAATCCCAAAGCGGACATTAAGAGGTGATGAAAATATGGATAAGAAAGCAGTTATAACAAAGGACAAAACAATGTAATCAAGTGTCTGAAACTCGCCCACACATACACATACAGTCCACACCTTCCCCTCAGACTGTAAGAAACAGACCTAAAGTACTGCTGCTAAGCCCCTCTCGTGGCCCCACTCCTATCATATTTTGAGGCCACACTGTAAACAAGCTCATTTACGTCCTCGCAAATGAGCCAATAACAAATGGCCTCAAGTATCTACCGGGAGCAGCATATTGGGTGGCCATGAATCAGCTCTGACAGTAAAATCTCAAATCACACTCTATTAAACTTGGACGTTCTTTCGCTCACACTGAACAACAAAATAATTGGACTGCATTAAACAGATTTGGGTAATTAAGGCTCTTCTGCTCCCACAGAACAAACACAGCAACCTTGATGGCCGCTGAGCCATGTGAACATAAACAGCTACATAACAGTGTTGCTGCTTAATTTATGCAAGCGCCCTTAGCTTTAAAATGTTGTTGATGACTTTTGCATTTTGCTTGTCAATCTTAAAAAAGGAAACATGAAACATGAAAATGTCTTTGCATGCTTTTAATTTTTGCTTTTAGCAAGTTACATGCAGTTTTGTCAGTCATTATTGCTTTAATACTGGAAGTGAGACATGAGTCTCTGTCTGAATGAACAGTCACTTCTTTCTGGGGGTGAGTTGGTGCTTTCTAATACAAACTTTTCTCAGACTGTCCGTTGGGCACCTGTCTGGTTCCAGGATTAGTCAGGACTTCTAACAGACGCCTCCTAGAAGCTGTTCCTGGACCAGTGCAAAGCCTTTAGAAATTCTTTGTTTCTTACAATCATAATAAAGTCCTGCTGGACTGGCTTGGGTTTCCACTTTCATCCAGACCAGCGGGCTACAGGGCACAAATGATTAATCAGAGGAGACTGAACACATGTTAAACACAGGTCAAATGGCCTGTGCTTCTACTCCAGAGAGCATATAGTCACTTTTACAGCACAGGAGAGGAATACATTGGTATGAAAACAACTCCTGCTTCTTCTAAAAACACACACACTATCACACGGTTGTTCTCATGTTGTTAATCATATTTGGTTTAGGGGTAAAGAATAGTGATAGCTATTGAAAGATGGAGGAAAACTACTCATTCACGTTGCCCACACAGCTTATTTGATGCTCAAACTGGCAACCTTTTGTCACAAGTCTAAATAGAGATATTAAAGGATGGCCTTTTACAGTATATTGCCATTGATAGACTGGAATCAAAGAATATGAGACATTAAGCAGATTAGGGATGCACTGATAGCCAGGTCTGCAGCAATGTTACCCAGCTAGATATGTCTACAAGAACAGTGAGAAAGCCATGGAAAGTGTGAAAGTGGGGCAGCAGCCCAATCTGCGGACTGGCTTAAATCACACAGTCTTGAGCCTCTGTAGAGCGTGGGTGAGTCATCCAACTCCCTGTCGCCACCAGAGAATGAGGGCATGAAACACTTTTGGAGGGCCTGTTCTTCAATTCCAACACCTACCTTTTCAGGCTGAGATTTTCACTCTTGTATGTACGGGTGCTATTTCAGGTCATTTTTGTGTGGCTTTATTAAAACCTTTTGTGTTTGTTTTGTGTTCCTGATGGCTCTTGTATTTGTATACACTTGAACATACCAGTTCCTCCAAAATGCAAACATTTTGCTGTCACTACCATGCAAGAATGGATTTCAGAGTAATGCAAGAAACTGGCGCAGTAAAGCTGCAGGCGAAGGAGGAACTGAGACCGCAAACAGCCCCAGGTTAATGGTTGGGTAGGCGATTCTGAAGGGAGAACGCTGATTGGGTTCAGCCACTACTCTTTATTATTGTGTCTCACTCCCAGTTTTGTCAAATTTGATGACCTGAAATGAGACTCAACTAATGCTGAGCATTTGTATTTGCCAATCTGGGAATTAACCTCAACAATCAATTGTCTTTCTCCAGATTTGCTCACCACACCTTTAAAACAATGCAGTGGGCTGTGCTGGTTAGGGTGTGTGTCTTCAGGTACTGGTAAGATAGGAAAGATGATCCAGGAAGTCCAGTTTGAGTAACAGATCCATAAGTTGGAAGTTTATCAGATGAAAGCAGTTCACAACAGATAATGATATTGTGAGACTTTTTACAACTCCAAAAGATATCACAGGGGTCACTAATTTATATATTCAATCGGGAGGTGAATAGTGATAATACATTGTCTTGTTACAAACCAGGAACATGTGCCTGCATGTGTTTGTATGGCTGGTGCAGATGATATTGTGTTGCACCATAGGTTGAACCTGGTTTGGTTGTTTTGCAGGTTTTCACATCAGTGTCCTCTGTATTGGCACCCCTGCTGCGTGGCTGGACTGGCCTCATGCAGATGAACTTTAGGACTGCCTTGTTTCTTACAGTGATATAGTCTTAGGCCCCTGACACACCGGGCCAACTGTCAGCCTTTGGCCCATGTCAGGGACACAGCCAAAGTGTCTGTGTCCCTAGTTGTTGTAACATTTTTCCTACCATTGCCACTGGTCAGCCCTTATCAGCAGCTTTTCAGCCAATTGAGCATGTTGAACCTGAAGCAGAACCCGTCGCAGAGAAAAAACACTGGGATTGGAAGTTCAACTACTCAAATCAGTGCACAAAAAGAGAAATGAAAAAGAAAAGGAGAGCCTCTTGAGCCTGTCACTGTAATATTCATGATTTCACCCATTTAGAGACATTTGCAACTAGAGATGCTCCGATACCATGTTTTCCTTCAAGGTACCAATTCCGAAACCTGGGCTTTGAGTATCGGCCGATACCGAGTACCGATACCATGTTAAAAGAAAAAAAGAAAAAGAAGATTATATAGCTGTATACATATACTGCTAACCCTGTATGGGTGTGATATGATTGCTATCATTGTATGGCCTGGCTCAGGTAAAACCTTGCAGAGAATGATTGCCATACAACATTCTTTTATTATCTATTTTGACAGTCAGTCATAAGTGAAAAATAACAAATAAATAACAATTCCTTTAAAACCTGTGAATGTGCAGCCACTTTTTAAATAGAACAGTTTAAAACAGTGGTGCAACAGCAACTTCAAATAAATCTAGGAATAAATTATTCCCATAAAACTTACTCGGGGAACTTGATTGCTTGCAGCACCGAACTCCGAAGGGCAAATGTTGAAGCGATACTGGGTCCACCCAGTGTGCAGACTCAGCAAAAACATGGGGCACACATCCAAAGGCCTTGAGATAGATCTGGCCATGAAAAGACGTCTTGTCTGTCACCTTTTCTTGTATGCTAAAGTTACATAAATATATTAAACATCAGTTCCAACATTCAAACCATTCAGGCATTTGCAGGTCACAGCTTACTTGGAATGTTTTCAGCTGATCATTATTCCCCCTTAGCATGATTTAACATTGCAATTGTCATTACAGTCCACAAAAAGAGCTAAATAATGTTATGGTATCTAAATCTTGAAACAGCCCAAATACACAGTTGTATAGCCATAGTTCAGCACGTGGTTTCAGTTGAAAGGTATGTGAGCTGAAAAAAGAGACAGCTGGACTGTATATGAAACACATCAGTGGTTCGTTCACCATATGCATTTGGCTCTTAGATAGTCCAAAAATATGAGAATTTGTTGGATTGTCAACTTTGTACACTACAAGGGTTGTTGTGGTCAGTTCAGATTATTTTTGTAAACCTTTTGTTGTGGAGGTATTACATATTCATATTTGTATTAACATATTTCTTAAGGCAGCCTTGGTGTAGCTCAAATAGTCGTGTGATTCAAAGAATTGTGACAAAGCCACAAATAAGGTTATAGAGGACTGTAGACTACAGTTTCTCATGGCAGCAAGTGTTGTTGGCTACATTGCAAACAAGCTAACGGCTTCTAGACCAGTAGCGCTTTTTCCACAGCTGAAAATAGGTTCATCATGAAAAGTGCAGCTGCTGCTTACTGGAGTCATGTCAAACATTTTTGTGGATTTTCCAACTTTTTCATTCACCACCACTCTTCATTTTGGGACTGTCCTGTCTTACTGTCTGTTGACATCCAATTCCTGTACACTGTTTGTCTCTGCCTCAACTGAGCTTCAGTTAGACCTGGATCAAATACCACTGTGTGCAGTTACAGCAGTGGTTTGTGTTAATTCTCTTGGCACAACAGATGGTTTGGGTTTGCTATTAGAAATAATATGAGTGCTAGAAAGTCTATATATTTTATCTTCAAAGTTAAAGCCAAAATTTCCATCTTTACACCTTTTTTCCTGTTTTTATCCTCCCCACCTTCTCTTCCTCCATTCCACCCTTTTCTGCTTTGTGAATGGGAGCACCACTGTCCCTGTCTGGTGTGCATTGCTGAGCTAGCGATAAGAAATGGTTGACTGAGGTTTAACAGCTCTGTGCAGACACTTGAGATACCGCTTGATTTAGTAGCACTGGCAAAGGACAAAAACAAAGACCAGCCACACAGGATTGATGTTCTCTCAGGATGTCATTTGCTAATGGAAGAAACAGTCGTATACTCTGTAGCCCAGTTGCTGACACAGATTTCTTCGCCTTTTATGTGATGCTTCATAAAGAAGATGAGAACGTGATCCTGAGTACTGACAATAAAATAAGGTCGAGCAGAGGACTCAAATTAAAAAACAGCACATCCCAGGTCAGGTGAGGGTGTCCTGACCTACCTGGGGTTGCTGACTGGCTGCTGCCGGCAAAGTGGCCTGATTATGTTATCAGCAGGGATGGCGTCCCGCAACAAGTTCAGTAGAAATCATCCTCACTCCACCCTGCTGGCTGTGGTCCATTCTTTCATAGACTGTTATCATTACAACGGGTCCCTAATCTTATTTTATATAGTCCAACTGACCGCCGTCTCATCACACTGTTCTGTTCCTGCATCCTGACGACACTGTACATGTACAGCTCATCAAACACACAGACAGAGGTTGTTGTGACCTGGTATCAACATCTGTCTTGAAACATTGATCACAAGTGGACCACTCTAAGTACAGCGGTGAATTCCCCAGGATTCAATGAGGACATCCAACTGATCCAAACATTGAACTAATATCTGCAATAATCCCAGACTTCCTTAACAAACCATGTACTTTTGAGTATTGCCAGGAGAAATTAAAAAACTTGCCTTCTTATAAAAGTTTGTCATTAAATGCAATACATTGAATTGTTTATTTCCTTTTCTAAAGCGTCAGTTTGTCGTGGCATCTTTGTACCAGCCTGTCTGTATTTGTGTCTGAAGTGCATCTTACCTGCCAACATTCAGCAGCTGTCTGAACAATGTTTCACCTGATCTCACATTTACACTAAATTTATGAAAGAAAACAACATTTTATTAAACATTTTACAAAAACAGTTAACAGTAACCAATATAGGTTACTCCTTTGTTGCGTGTGGAGAAAGTCCCCAGGCTAAGAAATCGCCCAATTTTGTGAGTTGTTGAGTTGAAAGAAACTTTAGAAACTGTGTGAATAGCTACTTACAAAAATTATTATAAATTCGGCAGATGTTATACATGGAAATATTTCTCTCCTTTTGTAAGAAAAATAGTGCGTCCGTTCGTCCCTGTGATCTGTGTTCATCTGCAAAGAGAGTGGGGCAGTGAGAGCGGATCAAGTGTTCACTTGAAACGCGTGTTAATGCCAGGCGTGAACTGACTTAGAGCTGTCCACATGTAATTGGATCACTTAGGACGGATGTTAATACCGGATCGAAACAACTTCACAGGTGTAATTAATTCAATCTTTTGTCATTTATTTAGGGGATTACTCACACATCCACATCCAAAGTCACTCTCTGTACTGTCACATAGTTCCAACAGTTTTGTTAGTAGTACACTGATACATACATAACAAGCAGACACATTTAGGTCGACGTTCCAAATGTAAGCCACTCTATGTTATTCCGTGTCCATCTGCAAGTACTCACCCCAAACCTCTACACACACACACATACACTCATACACAGCATGCTTTGCGAGCTGAGGTTCAGGCCCAGACATTCCGCTCTGCTCCACATTATTGTCGGGCAGGAGATGACATACCCCACCTAATGAAATGCATTGAGTTGAATAAGCACATACATCTGAGATATTATCCTTGCCCCTCATGTTTCCTTAATCAATGTTATTGCCTCTAGCCATCTTCACATTTACATTCCACATTCACTCCTGTCTAACTCATTTATTCTCTCTATGTTTAGATCCTTTCCTGTGGCCATTTCTATCTGCCAATCATTCAGCTCCTCCTCTGCTCCCATCATCTGTCTTGGTGTCTATAAATCCCCTGACCTTCTAATGCTCCCCACTATAACTGTAGGATTTCTTTCTCTAAAGGTTCTTGTAAGCCTTGCAGAGCGTGAGAGAGGCAGCGTGGCGGTCAGATAGGGATAAGAGTAGAGAGATCTTGGTCCAAATATCTTATCTCCTCAAGGGAGGCCCTGATTGTAGGCCTGCTGCTAGAATAGGAATCTCCCTCTGGAGAGAGAGCAACACTGGATCTGGGTCCAAAAAGCTTGAATGAGGCCCAACATGGAGGAAGGGGGAGAGGTTCAGCCAGTAGAGGGAGCTGGTTATTACTGTGTGTGACAGGGGGAGATTGTTTGTGTTGGTATTGAAATAGTTAGAGCATTTTAAGTAGGTCACATTAGCCATTTTTCCCTCATAAGGCCCTCGAGGAAGATGGAAACTATAACAGAAGTTTAACCCCTCAGTGTGAGACTGTTTAATGACAACATTTCACTCACTTTGCCTCCCTTTCTCTTTCCTCCAGAGGAGAAATATGTGACGATACAGCCGTACACCAGTCAAGGGAAGGATGAAGTCAGCTTTGAGAAAGGGGTCACCGTGGAGGTCATCCAAAAGAACCTGGAGGGCTGGTGGTTCATCAGGTCAGTAGAAACTGATATTTTCAAGATGCTCAGCTGACTGAACCACCACAGCAGGAGCATCAATGATGAAATTGAAAGTTGAATGAGAGAAGTGGAATCTGCCCAAAGTTCCTTGTTTTGCTCATCCAGTGTCAAAGTGAACAAGTCCTCTGACAGCAGTGGCATCACTTGTAGTTGTCATAGCTTAAGGGCTGTGATCAAGGCAGCGCTTTTCTGCAGCTCTCATTTGCGTAACGGTATTGAGGATAAACCATTAACTCCACAGATCAACTGGGTGTCCTTCCTGGGATTTCTAATGTGTATGTGTGTTGTTTACCCAGGCAGTGTGTATTTCCTGTCAGCTGTTTGTTTCCGTGTATCCCCGGGGGCATAACGGAGTGGAGCTCCTCTTCACAGTGAATTACTATCACATGCTGCCTCATGGCATCTGACAAACATATGCACACAAAAGAGTGTGCAAACTTAATTACACTGGAAGTTATGTCCCTGTCAAAGGTGCTTGTGTGTGCATGTGTAATAATGGCTCATATGTTTCCACAAAGTGCTTGCTCAAATAGCTTATTGGGGAGTTTTTCCTTTTACAAATCAAATGCCTAAGAACAGTGGTTGTCTAATGTTGTTTACAGATTGTAAAGCTCCTTGACGCAAATTTGTATTTTGTGATATGGGGCTAAATCAATAAAAAAGGCTTTACTGGACATGAATGCACAATTGGCCATTTCAGAGCGCAACAAGAAATAAACCTTCAGATGCACGTCTGAGTCATGCTACTCTCAGTGGGCCTTTTTACCACAGTGAAGTCCAGGCATGGAGCTTTTTTAATGACGGGGACTCCTTGTGGTCATAGTTTGAGTAATGCAATAGGGGAGCAGAAACGATTGTTTTTTCTTTTGAGCAGAAAATGGCCCACCTAGAGGCAAATGACTCAGAGCTGCATTTGGAAATATTACTTATTGTTTCGCAAAGCACTCTAAAATGACTCATTTAGTTTAACAATTAATTTGAAACTTGGTGAAGCAGTGTCCCTTTGCATGTATAACTGTATGCTGTCTGTTTACCTGCCTCTGGCTACCCTTACGCTACTAGAATTAAAATAGCATCTGTTTTGCAATGCATAGGATCTTGCTTGGTGTATTGTAGTACATAGTTAAATGCCAGATAATGTGTACATTTAGTTGTTTATTCATTCCATATATAATTTATGATCCAATTAAATCAGTGCCATGATTGAAGGGGTTTAATGGGGTGTACTTCCAGCTTGGGGACTCAAAAAAGGCAGATTAAAAAAGAATGTTCAAAATCACAACAGAGGCTATTTTTTGCCCTTTGTATGGGTCAAGCTTCAAAAACACTGGATCCTGAATTTCCCATAATGCAACACACAATATCAATTTGTGTTATGGTGTGTCCCATTTGAACTGGGAAGTCAGAATTTCCAAGTTCCCAGTCGGCAATATTCACACACCCTAAAGCCGGATTACACCTCACCAACCCGACCTCAAAAATCCAAATCCAAATGTCTGTCCACTTATCAACATCTGTGAAAGCTGTAGAATATACTGTTAAGAACCTCCTCTGTCTCATAAATCAGTCTTAAACACGGTCATGTCTAACTAACTTCTAAAACACTAAAGTGCTTTGGTGTTTTTACTGTATGAGCAAAATACTGTGTAATGTGTCTTTATCAACTGGTATCACCATGGCTAGCCTGGCTAAATCTGGTATTTCAGTTTCTTTTACTTGAATATTGGGATATGAAGTCATTCCCAGCTCCGACTTCTGAGGTATATGGAATGCACCATTACCCTCCCTGCCTGGTAAATGTCCATGCCTTTCAAACTCAATGTCCCCAGTAATTATAACCTTTATGTGTAAAATTGCTGCATTGCCCCTTTAAATAACAGTAAAGGGGGAAAAAATGTATAAGGTACGATATTAAACATATTTTTTATTCTTTATGCATTCTCCCCACAGATACTTAGGGAAAGAGGGCTGGGCCCCTGCCTCCTACTTAAAAAAAGTGAAAGAGGACTTTTCCCCCCGCAAGAAGACCCTGACAGGCCCCGTGGAGATCATTGGCAACATCATGGAGATCAGCAACCTGTTGCAAAAGAAGTCGGTCAGCGAGAAGGACATCCAGACAGACGGAGAGGGTAGCACCACACCCGAACGCCACATCTCCAAGAGCGAGATCAGCTTGCCCATGCCCTTTAGCGCTGAAATCAATGCCGAGACGGGCAGGAGGCTGAGTGCAGGCCGTGACACCAACAGCCCATGTCTGGGAATAGCAGCAAGTGCTGCCCTAAATGAAAATAAAGTGAGAGGCGAGCCAGGGTCCCCAGCTGTTGCGAGAGTGGCACCGCATAGAGTGGAAATTGGTAAGTATTTGTTCTGTGTTAGGAGACAATTGCACCAGTGAATAAAGCAGTAAATGCATTGTAGCTAAGAAGAAGAGGATTTTTAGTCTTTGTATAAAACATTATGACGTGTCATTTTCCTTTTGTGTAGGCTTTGATGCTATAGGTAAGCTACATGACTGCTGGTGTATCTCATGGTGGAAATGGTGGTGGTGTAACCCAGTGTCCAGTCACATATACCTTGTCAAACTAACCTGTGAGGATATTTAACATGGAATTTTGTGTGAATATCCATTTCACTCACATACTAAGAACTAAGAATATTTGTGCCTCATTCCTGAACATGTGATGGGACATGCTGAGCACAGAAGAATATTTTTTTGCAAATACATGAATGATAGAGAAATAATTATCACACGAAGAGCGTTTCGATTTGAGCAAACAAAAATTTTTATTAAGCTCACTTTATTTACTGGCAGGTTTGCTAATATTTACAGTACCTAAGAAAATTGACTTGACTGTATGCTGGCAAACCCTTGGACACTTTCAAAGTGTCTCTCACCCTCTCTAAGGTAAACCTACCTGCCTACTGTGTTGAGTGTTACAGAGTGCCACTTTTTGAGGCAATCAGAAAATTAGAGAAGGTCATTTTAATGGCCGTCTACTGTCAGATTCCTAATTCCTAACGTTATCAGGTACTGGGAAAGCAGGGAAGAACTTGGACATGTGATCTGGTACACCACATTCTCTCATAATTATACAGATTTGGTTAATTATCAAGTTTTGTTAATTTTCATCCGTACTCTTTTAGTTTGCCACATAGCTATCTTGATCTGTTCTAAAGTAGTTGGCAAACTTTATGATTTTAGCTAGTTGGCCAAGGCATTACAGTGTGGCTTTTAAGGGAGAGCAGTTGTCCACTAATTGAAGGGTTGTTGGTTTATTGTCAGCCACTGCAGTTTACATGTCAAAAGTGTCCTTGGCAAGACACTGAGCCCCAAATTGCTCCCAGTGGCCCTTGCATCAGTGTGTTAGTGTGCATTATAGTTAGTGCCCCAAATGAGCAGGTAGCACCTTGCACAATAGCCTCTGCCAGCAGTATATGAATGTAAACGGCAAATTAACTTGCATTTCTATAGCACTTTTCCAGTCTACTGACAACTCAAACACTTGTCCCATTCACCCATTCACACACAAATTCATATATTAATGGCAGAGGCTGCCATCAGGAGCAATTTGGTGTTCAGTATCTTGCTCAAGGATTCTTCGACTTCGAATAAGCCAGGGAATTGAACCGAGGAATCAAACTAGTGACCCATTCTACCTCCTGAGCCACAGAATGTGTGTGTGTGAATGGGTGAATGCGGACTTGTGACAAAGCACTTAGAGCGCTACATAAATGCAGTCCATTCCATTTACACTTCTGTGTGAGGTGCTGTCGGTCAAGCGAGATACACTTGTCTGGCAATACAGGAGTAACCTTATCCCATAGTGAGACATGCATGAGCATGAGTCAAATGTTTCACTGGACCTAATTGTTGCTGTTGGGGGAAGCATGAAGCATCTTTTATTAATTTTGAATGACAAGTGAGGCGACATCAGCCATATCTAAAGGCCAAAAGCCTTGGCCCAGACTGACACATTTCTTTGTTTATCAGGGTCTCCAAATCTGAGACAAAAGCCTCCACCAAGAAGAGAAACCCACTTGGTAAGAAAATTAACAAGCTCCTGTTAACATCCTAACAATACCCAAAAGGACTTTCTTTATGTGATTATATGATTGTATGTACAACAGAAATATGAAAGAATGAACAAAACAGAACTACTAAAGAATATTTTTCACACAAATACAAACACTAGTTATAGCTGAAAAAATATTTTCAAAGCAGTACATATGCATTGAATAAAAGATAGCAACATAAAAGGAAAGATTATTAATTGGCTCCCAGGTTACTGCATGAGTTGGCATAGCAACCATGAAAGAACAATAACAATGTATTTTTCTTTGACGACCTGTATTAACCACTGTGCACACTTAAATGACAGTATTTATATACTATGATATGTGTATATTATTATCATACCAAGCCATAAGCCTTGTATTTGAGATGATGCCTTTATTGTATTTAGTCATAAGAATATACTCATTCTTCAGTGGTAGTCAGATACTATAATGACGACTAGATATGATATCAGCTGCTCACATCTCTCCCCCTTTGCTGCACAGGGATTCCAGTTACCCAAGCCACCAGAGCCACCTGCTGTGGAAGCTGAGTATTACACTATAGCAGATTTCCAGTCATCCATCTCTGATGGCATCAGTTTCCGTGGAGGACAAAAGGCTGATGTAAGAGGCCAGATTTACATTGTTGTTACTGAGATGAGGCAGTCATGGCTCAATGAATATGCATGTCAACTGAGATAGACAAGAAAGCTGAGACAACAAAGATGTGACCTTGAGATTTGTGTGATGTGAACATGATGATGTAGACAGAATTAGCAAGACTCAATTAAAGAGATGATGATAAAATTGATTCCTTCAAGTTTGCTCATGTCATGTTGAACTGGCAATTGGAGACATTGTTAACTTTTGTCATAACTGTCCTTGCAAAAGGCCTCTAATAGAATATGTAATAACAGCATGTCTTTAATCATCTGATCATCTCACCCTAAACCTACCCCAAACACAAATACGCTTTTTGATATCTTTGTTCCCTCATGTCTTGTTGTATAGGTGATAGAGAAGAACCCAGGAGGCTGGTGGTATGTGCAAATTGGAGAGATGGAGGGCTGGGCCCCCTGCTCCTACATCGACAAGCGCAAGAAGCCCAACCTCAGCCGTCGAACCAGCACCCTCACAAGGCCCAAAGTCCCACCCCCAGCTCCACCTGTCAAAAAACAAGACTCAGAGGAGACTCCCCCTCCTGCTAACTCTGCCTCTAAAGCCTCAGAGCCGCCAAGCAGACCTGTATACGAGGAACCTGAGTATGACGTACCTGCAATCGGATGCGAAGGTGAATCAGACACAGATTCCCTGAAGGATGAACGCAACCTGGATGTGAAACTAAGCAGCGTGGTCAGCGACAAGTATCGCAGCTCCCCACCTTCCTGCAAGGCCTCTCCTCCAGTGTGCAAGGCGTCCCCTGTTTTCACTCATCGAAGGTCGTCCTTCCGGTCTGTAGAGGAGGTTGCAAAAGAAGAGTGTATCTATGAGAACGATGGCTTTAGGCGAAGCAGTGGCATTGAGGGAACTTCAACAGTCAAAGGTTCCAGTGAGCCAAATTCACCAAGGAGCTACCATTCCTCCACAGTCCCACGCAAACCCTCTGGGTCCTCACCTTTAGCTGGTAGACCCATGAAGACCATGACGCCAGAGATGAGTCGGAGAAGCCAGACCCTTGGCAGACATATAGATATCAGCCTCAGATCACAGGACAGCAGTCCCCACTCCTCATCAGATGAATTGAACAGAGGCCCCAAGAAAGGCACTGCCTTTAGCAGGGATGTGGAGCAGAGAATAGGCCAGAGCCCATCCACCAGGCCCAAGCCTTCTGTCAGACCTAAACCACTCCTGACCAAATCAGAGCCCCAGAGTCCTGAGAGGATGGATATCAGCTCTCTGAGACGGCAGCTGAGGCCTACGAGTCAGTTTCGACACAGCCTCAAACCCACCCGTGGGGACGACTCTGAAACAGCCTCTGTTATTTCATCAGAGGACTCAATGTGTTCGCGCAGTACCTCAGATCTCTCTTCTGTTTACTCCAAAGGGAGCCGTGGTGATTCAGACATGGAAGGCCCCAATCTCTACCGCTCCCTCGACGCCTATAAGAAGGTCCAGGATTCTGAAATCAGCTTTCCAGCCGGAGTGGAGGTTGAGATTCTGGAAAAACAAGAGAGTGGTTGGTGGTACATCCGTTGGGGATCAGAGGAGGGGTGGGCTCCCTCATACTACCTGGAACCTGTCAGACAAATTGGTGATTCAGGTGGTTTGGAATCAGATGGACATGGGAGTGGTGGGAGCAAGTCCAACAGCCTGGAGAAAAATGAGCAACATGTTTTGGCCCTCAATAACATCAATATTCAGGGTCTTAACCCACAGCATCAAGGCTTGAGGAGGAACACTCCGCCAATTCCTTCCAAGCCTCCTGGTGGCTTCTCGAAGCCGTCTGGAATAGTAAATGGAGGGGTTCGGATGAGGAATGGGGTACGCCAGGTGGCAGTGAGGCCTCAGTCTGTATTTGTGACCACTACACAGCCGGCTAAGGATGGGCACTACATGACTGGTTCTCTGAGGCGCAATGACTCACTTGGTAGAAGTGATCACTATGGCTCTGGTTCTGCCACTCTTGGTGTACGGCGAAATGCCTCCTTCAGCACCGTGAGGCCACATGTAGTTGTTGAAAGTCAGACAAGGCCTGCTGAGCGCTCCAGCCTGGGGTCCTCAGGGAGCTCGTTCAGCACAAGCAATGTCCAGGATGCCCTTAGCAGAGTTAACCAACGTAATGGCATCCCTGTGTCCACAGTCCGACCCAAGCCCATAGAGAAGAGCCAACTGATCCACAATAACCTTGGTAGGGATGTGTACGTGTCCATCGCTGACTATCGTGGCGATGAGGAAACTATGGGTTTCACTGAGGGTACTTGTCTGGAGGTTTTGGAGAGAAACCCCAATGGATGGTGGTACTGCCAGGTGCAGGACAGCCTGCTTCCCCGCAAGGGCTGGGTCCCCTCTAACTACCTAGAGCGCAAGAAATAAAACCAACCCCACATCCCTTTGATATCTTCAAGGACGTGGGTGGCATCACTTTTTAGGAATTTTGCCCGCTATCTCCCCTAAGCAATATGTCCTTGAAAATGTACATTTCTGAAAATACTGTTGTGTAAAAAAAAAAAAAAAAAGATGTTTTAATCTGATAAGGAAGGACACTTTTAGTGCTGGTTTACTAAAACGTTTTTGAAGAGAAATGTAAAGATTTTTGTGGGACTGGTCAACCTTGAACGAGGAAATTTGAGGAGGACAGTGTCTTTGAGAAACAAAATGGTATGAATGGGAGTGATAACCTCTTAAAGAGGTTTGCATTGTGTAATACTCCAGTTAAGCAGGGTAATAGCTCTGCTTATTTCTGCCCATCACT
Organism: Lagodon rhomboides; assembly: GCA_039737535.1. Lineage (NCBI taxonomy): Eukaryota > Metazoa > Chordata > Actinopteri > Spariformes > Sparidae > Lagodon > Lagodon rhomboides. The sequence continues at coordinate 4,687,711 of CM077786.1, forward strand.
GATTATGATGGCCGATAAGTGCCTTTTGTATTTGTTCACCTAAATGGTGGTCCTAAATGGTGGATGGCAAAACATTAAATCAACCAAATCTTTTAAGAGTGCCATAGGCCTATGAACACCACCAAGAGTATTTCCATAACCAATTTAGAGCTCCACTGTAGAGTGCTAACAAAGTGCAAACTTTCAATCTTAAGTTCTCTAATTAGTACAACACAGATGAAGAAAGAAAAACTGAGATTTAAGGAATTTAAGTCACACAGAATGTATTTGTTTTAAGCCACCAAGTCATCGCGCAAACTAAAACAACATTTTAATCCTGTTATTAGTATTTTTATTTAGTAGTTTCATTGTTCATGTTATATTGTGTTAATGCAAGTGTTCCTTAGAGAATTATTTCTGCTTTCTTGTGACATCTGTTTTCCACCGAGAGCCTGGAATTGGAAACATTTAAGCTCCTGCCTCATGTCTCGTATTATCTGACACAGGCAAAATACACAGTAGCTGCTCAGGTTTGATTAATTGGCATGGTTTTGTTGTAGATCATAAAGCCCCTTAACAATGTGTTAATATTTGTGTTTTTAATCCCAGATGCAACTATTTCGGATAACATGTGTAAAAAAAAAAAAAGAAAATAAATAAAACAAAAACCTGTTAAACTTGAAAATAATAGTTGGAATTTTACGTTTACTGGAAAATCAAAGAAATAACATGTAACTTGAGTGCTCTACAGAGCAAAACCACTTCTTATCTACATAACCTTATTAGATATAAAAACACTTAGTTTACAAAGGTTTACTGTCGTTCCAGGAACAATTGACTTTGTACATATTTTGTTCTGTAGGCATAATGATATCGCTGTTGCAGAGATGCATTGAATAAGTACTGGAAATGCAGGGAGATAATTGAATCCCAGGGACATATTTGCACAGCATTTAGCCCAAAATGTGATAAAACCAAAGAGTTTTGTTTTTGTTTTTGTTTTTTTCTATTTATTTAAAGTATGAGTAATACAGTATCTACAACAAAGGTTTCTGATTGGAAAAATATAAGTTTCCCATTCAGTTCCTGGAAGATCCTTGACACATGATCTCAAAATATTAGATCTATGAAACGAGAAGAAAACGAGTACATTGTAGTATTGTAATAGATATTGCTGTGCAGTACGGTTGTTGACATTAAACAGAAGACAACATTATGTATTAGCTTCAAAGTTTAGGTATTTTCTTCAAATCTTCCAAATTTGGTTTCATATCATGCTATTACAAGATCATGTAAATAAGACTTAGCAATCACCCGAAATAGGAAGTTAGACATCATCTCCCTGCCATTGTACAAGTAAAATAAGATAATTTGACATACAGAGCTGAAATCTAACTTTCAAAATTCAAGTGGCTGATGTTCAAGACTGCTGAAATACATTTTCTAACTATGGTTGTGAGTTCTCTGTACGAGGCTGAACACTAACTTTTTCATTATGTTTCTGCTGGACAGTATCATAGTATTAAACAAAGTACAGTACCTGCTAGATCGCAGTTATCTATTTTAGTGAACCATATTTGTTTACTGTTTGTTAATGTGTTACTCTGTGATCACACAGTGACAATATTGAGGAACGAGGTGGTTCTGTTTTGTGAGTTAGTGCACTTTAAACCTGTTTTTATGGTGCATTAATGTAAAGATGCAGTAAATACTCAGCATACTATTTACTATTTAAGTTTTTGTAATTATTTAATTTCTCTCTTTTTTAATTCACCTCAGATGAGTGGCTGACCTCAATAATGAGTCAGTGATCATGCCAAAAATAGAGTAAAATTGGAGAAAAAGACACCTCCAGTGGATGTCAAAAGTACTACAACATGATTTTCATGTCATCAACAAGGCTTACCAGCTGTCCTACCTCAGTGCAATAAGAAATGCACTGCTGGTCAGTGAGTCTCAACAGTAATTGTACAGAAACATGATTTTTTCTTTTTTTTTTTTTAATTCTCAGTGCAGCTAAAATTATTTTTGTAGCACATTTTGTATTGGGCTATAATTTATTTTTTGAAAAGAAGTTCCTTTTTTTTCTCTATGCTGTGTGCTGCAACTTTAGCAAATCATGGGCACTTCCTTCATCTTTATTGTGCTTTACATAATGCCTGATTTTATGTGTATTTATTATGAATAGTTTTATATCATATCCCTTTTTGACAATCACCCCATTCAAAATATGACTGTAAAGCGTCATACGGATCATAAATGACACAGCAGTCAACAAAAAGTCAAAGACATCAACCTTTAATTGTGAATCTGAGGTTATTTACAATGAATAGATAAAAAATAAGAACCATATAAGGACCTGTCAGTATTTAATTTAAGAATTACAATGTTGATAGTAGCTGTCAGGCAACAAGGCCTCCCCATCCTGACGAAGGCATTATGTAAACGTGTTGTATCACTTTTAACATTTCGCTTCAGCACATATTATTATAATTGCATATCGCTTTGTTTGATTGAGCTGAATTTACTTGGCTGAAATAGCAAGGGAAAACATTGTGCATCACGCTTACATTTAGCTGTGTAGCATCTATCATCACTCATGCTTTTTTCTTTTTCCTTTTCAACACTTTTTTTGTCAAATTCTGAAAAATATACCTGAGAGGAAATGTGCAATAGAAGCACACATCATGCTTCAACAAGAGGAAAAATATCACAGGTCCGGAAAAACGTGAACAATGTGTTGGGAGTTGATATTCCCAGTCAAACTGCCAGTCATGAGCTTTTACCATCATTACAAATGTATAATCACAAATCTTACTAAAAAAGCGGATGAGAAAGGCCCTAACAGCATCATCGGACCAAAGCAGTCGTATGTGACATCTCATTATCATCCTGACATGATGGACTTTTCTAATAACTAACATGAGAAGCTCTGCTCCTCCTGACCCGGATCAGCAGCGGACAGTGATTTGTGAATGACATGGCAGAAACCCGCTGACCCATTCTTTATTGTTTTACAGCCATCTGGGGTCTTCTTCACAGATGGAGCATCTCGGCCCTTCATCAGGGGCCTCAGTGGCCATGCTCTGAGCTGTCACGTTTGTGCCTGAATGGAATTTTGATAGTTTCTTCTTTTTGTGTTATTGTTGTTTTCCCTTATTTTTGTTTTCTGCTTTTTTGTCCTCTCTGCACCTTCGCTGATGCCTCTTTTGACATTTACCCACCGTTGTCAAACCAAGTCAGACTTATTTCCTCACCGATCATCGCGACAAAGGTGATATTTGGAATCGTTTGCAACAGCGGACAAGGAGATATTGGCGGGAGAGTCTCAGTAAACAAGAGAGCGGGGATACAAACGCTCTCTCAGGCTATCTCAGTTCAATCCATCAACTTCCAGGATGTACGCCAAAATTAGATGAAAAAAAAATATTTTTGTCTTTGCTGAGCCCCAGACAGAACTCTGTGATGTGCTACAGGTGAATATGTCATTGTGCTAAAGACCTCCTGTGTGTACAGGCCAATACATGGTTTTCCCTGTATTGTTAGGGGGGGGTTGTGTCTATACACTGTTTTGTTGGGGTAGTTTAACTCCAACTTAAAGGAATTGTCTGACATTTTGGGAAGTACCTTGTATTGCTTTCTCATCTAGTCTCAGATGAGAAGATCTATATTATTATCTATATCTGTGTTGTTAAAGACCTCCACATAAATATGTGTTTTAATGAAGACGGTTAGCATTAAGATTGGATTTTTATCCAGTTTATGAATTTTTTTGTTGAAAAAAAAGAAGAAGAGAAAATAATCAGAATCTGACATAAATGATTGTTCAAACCAGAATATTTTTACACGTCTTAAAACACATCTGTAGGGGATCTTTCAATATGAGACAAAAGCCAGGAGATGGCTAGCTTAGCTTAGCATAAAGACTGGGAGTGTGGGAAAATGGCTAATGTGGCTTTATCCAAAGTTTAAAAAATCTGCAGATACCTCTAAGGGTCATTACTTAAATTATGTTCAGTCTTTATACTAAGCTAAATTAAATATATCCTGCTTTAGCTTTATTGTTAGTGTTCATACATGAGAGTGGTATGAATCTAACTCGCAACAAGAAAGGGATTACTTTTATTTCTCAAAATGTGAAACTATTTCTTTAGGTTCCAGCCTATTTTTGAGTGGGGGCCAACCGGTTCTCCACCTCATCATTCTCAAAGCTGTGTGGATGCACACAGCAGAATGAAAATGGAATTGGCGGAGATAATATTTTTTGCATTCCACCTGCGCAGCTGAGCGTGTGCACACATGCCAACACGCTTGGCGATGATGAGGAGTCATTCATGCCAGAGAAAATATGTGAGTTTCCCAACATGTTCCCAGAGGTCACCCGGGTGAGACAGCTCCGCTACTCTGGCACCCTGTTTTCTTCTCCTCGCTCCCTTTTTATTTTAACAAATGGACGGCACCTCTCAGGCGTGAAGCACCATAAGCGCTGTAATTCCAAACACTAGCAGCTGCCATAGTGTGTTCCTCCTGGCTATACATGCTTTTCGCTCCCCAGTTATTTTTCCTCCCACGTATTTCCATCCCGCCCTTCCTCGACAGAGCCGAGCAGTCTATTCCCGCTGAAATGATTGAGATATGTAGGGGGATTGGGGGATTGGGGGTGGGGCGTTGTTTGTGTGCACGTGTGTGTTTTTGCATGATGAGATGGATTGTTTGCAGGTGCGCTCAGGAGACAAGAATTGGGAGGTCAAGGAGGAGATTTGCGAGAGCAGGATGCAGGGAGACAGAAGATAGATCAGATAGTGGATGGCAGGGGACAAGGTGAGAGCGAGGTGAGAGGAGCTTGCTTTGTTGAGAGGGAGAGTTTTGTAAGTCAGAATATGGAAGGAGAGTGGGCACTGTTTCTGCCCCGAAAACTATGAAAATGATTCCTCAAATAGGGAGGGAACATTTCATCAGACTCCCTCTACCTACCTTTTAAAAACCCCAGACCTAATGAGCTCACCGCTTCCAAACCTGAGCTGTGAAACCTCATTACACCAAACAGTGTTTTAATTGCAGCACTTGACGTTTTTGAAGCTGCTTCAGAAGGAACTGCAAGAGACGAATGAGATCACACGACAGCAGCTTCTCTCAGTCTCACTCTCCGTCCATATTCTAACTTATAAAACTGATCCTACATCTGATTTTAGCTTTTTTTTTTAGCTTCAGTTCTTATGTAGCCCAGAGGGTGTGGGAGTTGAATTGGGTGTTGAAAAAGTTTTCTGGAATGAGACAAGAATGGAATCAAATGAAAGATTTTTGGTATCTTTTTTCCTCATTCATTCGAGTTTTAGTTGAGAAAATAATTGAACGTTGTAGAAGTGTAGCACAGCATTTGAAAGGTTTATTAACATCTAATGAAACAAGCTTTAGGCACCGGCTCTGGAAAGTGAGTTGTTTGATAGAGGGAGGGTTAGGTTTGATAAGAAAGTTTCAGTAAGTGTGTGGGAGGTATTAGGGGGGTGATTTTGTGCGTTTTCTAATTAATATCTATTTTTGTTTGAGTGTGAGAAGAAGGGAAAGAACAATTTAAGCTGTGGGGATTTTTCTCAAGCAGTTGAGGTAAAAAAAAAAAAGGCAAAAAAAAAATCCCCAGCCTGTGAATCAGGGAATGCTGATGATTTATGTGAGTCTGAAAACTTCCTCTGAATCGCAGTTGTTTGATGTACCAGCGAGCGTCAGCAGGAGCTGTCTCTGAGTTCTAGGAAGGAGGCTGTGTCGAGGAACCAGGCACGCCACTGTGTCTCTGTGTCTCTGTGGCACTTTTCTTCATCTCGGTCTGAATCCCTGTTTCTAAGTAGCACAACAGTGTATCTCAATTAACCTTAGCCAGTCGGAGGATGTTCTAGCGTTAACAGCTTTCTAATCAAGAATGCTGCACTGCTGTCATTTTGCATGGGAGCCTCAGGTGCCGGTCGTAGCTCAGCCACATTTTTAAGGTGGAGGTGAGCTGTCACAAGTGACTGATGTTGAGTTACAGGTGAGGTAGATTTATGTGAAGGTGGAGCCTGTTTTTGGCCTCGATGTTGCATTCATGGAATTTGTCATCGCCCTGCTGTGGAGAGCAGAGTGCCAAAAGAAAAAAAACAAAAAAAAACACTTGGAAGCCCGATGCCATCAAACTCCTGGTCTGTACATCTGGTACCAGCGTGTCAGCAACACTAACAAACACAGTAACGACTACAGACCACGAGGTGGACCAAAGGAGGTGCTATTCTTTTTTTTTTTTTTGTATTACCATTGTTGTTATGCAAATTGTGTTAAACTCTTGCAAACTCCTTGTTTTCAAAAGATATGCCATGAGGAGACTAAGGAGGCTTTATTCCACTGTAAATGTCAGTGAATCATCCAGTGATGACTCATCTCCCCACCGAATCATACACGGTGATAAAGCCACAGAGGTATCTCTTCAAAGCATCATTACACTGTACTCCAGTGTGCTAGGATGAAATCCAATGAAAGCAAATGCTATCCAAATTCTTTTCTGATTGGAGACATTCTGCATTTGTGCATTCCTTTTGAAAACAGGGCATTTTCTTATTTACCTTTTCATTTTGACAAGCCTTTTTTTTTGTATCTTGTACATGTTTACATTGTATCTCGCATTGCCCAAAAGAGAAACAATATTAAATGTATTATCTTTGTTGTTTTAAACTGACTCCTGTTCATTTGTCTCACACTTCCAGTCACATCTGCCACTGCAGATAAAGAGCAGCAACCCAAACCTTCCAGCTCACAATATAGCTAGATAGTATGTGACAGTAATATTATAGATTGGGACATTTATCTCTATTCGCCTTATTGTGAAAGCCAAATTAAGTGAGTTTAGATATGGAGGAGCAGAACAATGCAGCAGGTTACATATAGCAAGGTATGACTTATGAGAGAAAAGTGTGAGGGGGTTGAGAGCAGTGAATGAAGACGAACGAGCTCTCGGAGCCTTAGTTTCCCACTAAAGGGGAGAGACAAGACTATCTGCTTTTTTTGTATTTAAACATGTGTGGAGAGATGTATCGCTTGTGTCCAAAGTTACATTAAATATACCTCTGTCTCAAAGCCAAACCATTCATCTTCACCTCTTGAAAGCAGGTTTTCAGGAGGATTCAGCAGGTCAGGCTATCATGCTTGATCTTCTAGCACGATCTGATATCACCATGTTGGTGTCGTTTTTTACAGCATCATAGTTAATGTTGCTCCAGAAAAGTAAACACATAGGAAAATGTATCTCTTCTAACATATGGTTAACAGTGTGAAAGAGTCTACTTTAACCCAAACCATCTTTTCCTAAACATGCCCAAGTGTTTTTGTTACCTAAACCTAACCAAACTGTGACAGAACACTGAAAAACAGACAAACAAATAAACAAAATAATAAGAGAAGACTATAACAATAAGTTCCAAACAGGACACAAGAGTCCTGTCCCAACACAAGATGCAAAGCTATGACATCACAACAATGTGAAATGTCAATTGCAATGACAGCTCATGGAACATGATTATTATAATGTTCTAGGGACATCACCAATGCTGCAGCATCAGATGCACTGCTCTTCTATAAATCTTTAGCATTTAAAACCTTGCTAGGGTGCTAACATTGACAAATTAGGACCATTTAAAGATGTTCTGGCAAGTGTTAGCTAACAGCTGCTTATTTACACATCCAGCACACACAGAGCAACATTAGCATTCATTTAGAATTGTGTTTGTGTCCTGAAGAATTTGTTAAATTGTGTTTGTGTCCTGAAGAATTTGTTAAAGTCAATATTTTCTCTCTTTTACTGAGTTAGTTAGTTTTGGTCTCCACTCTCTCATGTGAACAAATCTAGCTCTTTTTCTGCTAAATCTTCTTCTATATCCACTGTTGTTTGGGGTTAATAAGGTAGCGTACAGTGGGGTTATCTAAGCTTTTTTGCTGGAACTAATGATGATAACAGTGAACAAAAACAGTAAAGCTGAGGGCTGTAGAACTGCAGTCTGTCCTTATGAAGAAGGAAAGAAAAGCATGACAGGGATGGCTTTGTCTTTTTGATGGCATATAAAGCAAATGCCACTGATTAAAATTGTCAGTTGTTCTTTGAATGATGGCGTATCTTATTGATCAAAACCCTTCATGTGTTAACACACAGGTTATGTATACCGATGTATATCCACTAGATGGCTCTGTTGAACCAGTCATGCTTCAAACTCTCCTCCAGACAGCAGCAGTGTTGACAGGACAGAGAGCGAGCACAGGCTGATTTTCATATGAATAGACACATTACATACTCAATATGTACGTTGACAGTGAGATTTGAAATGAAATTCTATTATGATCGGTCCCTTTTTTTGTACAGTGTAACTAATAATATTGGGTGTGAACATTGAAGAATCTCTGGCAGGGTTGAGAATGCTCAGCTGAACAATGACAAGTATTAGATATACTTGTCTGAGTTATTCTTTTCATGAGATTATTACTCATCGTATTCATATCCCTCAGCCAGTTCTTTTATATGGAGATGTCATGAGTCGTCTATTGCAATCACAGATAGAAAGCTATCAGGGAGCTCAGAGGACACATCTGAATGAGATGCTTCATGAATTTATAGTGCAGTCATTTTAGTAGCAGCACCTCTACTGTCTTATTCTAAGTGCTGTGTCATAGGCAACTGGACTTGTTCCGGTTTCTTGACGACACTTCTTCAGTTCTGAACTGATGGATGAGAGGTGACCTGGATGACTGAGAACCTTCAACGACATCTCTACAGTGTATGTTTTAGCTAAAGTATTTCCACTGATCTCCTAATCCCCTACCTGTCACAATATGGCCACCCAGCAGCTGTGCCTGGGACAGAGGCTGTGGCACATGATGCAACCGAGGGCCAGTGTCCCTCCAGATGACCAGGCATTGTGTTCGCCCAGATATGAAAATGCACTGCTGACTACATCTGCGTTTTTGGCCAACTCACCTTCTGGTTTCTTTAGTTCTCTGTGCCAAAGGCCAAGTGCGTATAAACTATTGACATTCCATTAGCAGGTCCAATATTTAACCAGCGAAGGAGAATGACAATGAACTGGAGTAAAGGAAAGTTTAAGCATCTACAGTCATATGACAACCACACAAACTTCAGATGTTGATGAAGGCCATGTGATACAGCTTCAGAAAAGGTAAGTGAATTATGAATCATATTATTACAACAACTAACTAACTTCTCTGCTCAAGATGTAGAAATGCACCTGGTCTACAAAAGACATTTTGGTATCTATACTAGTTGGCCAAGTGACACAAAACTTATTTGTGTGTATCTTTGAGTCCAAATGTATTTATCCACTGTATCTTATAATTCATGATATTGTAGGGACTCCCTCCTCTTGCCTTAACTTGAATTTATATTACTTTAGGGCTGTAGGAAAGGAAAGCATGGGGACAACATATTTCTCGGTAATTCAATCTCTTTTAGTGTCCACTTCTTCCCATTAGGACAACAGCCGCACTCTCTCACAAGGTGATACATCACTTCACATTGTCCCATGTCACTTTGTGCTCTAAATCATCCTTAACCTTAAAGAGGAGGTGCACCACATTATGCACTTCCTGATTTAACTTAAAGAGGAGCGTACAATGTAATGTATGAAATTACAATTTATGAAAATATTCAAATATCTGAATAAACCAGGAAATTAAATAAGTTTATCCACAAAAAAATAGTACATTTTCACAAAATCTCATTTTACAATATGTTGGATGGAGAAAGGCAGGGTACTCTACTTCAACACTCGCACTGAAATGTCAATTTTCCATCTATTGCATAATCAAAAGTAAAACCTGACATTAATAAACTGGCCCTGAGTGACTCATGCAACATCTCCTCTGCACAGAACCAATGGGCATTTATCAACCTGCAGCTTAAGCTTCAACCACTCCTGCAGAAGGGCTTGACAGCTACTGTCTAAGAGACAGAGGTTTATCTCCCAATAGAGGTTTTATAGAAACGTGAATACATCTGGCATTGCAGTCACCACAGCTTTACATTGGTAGCTATTCAAAGATGACTTGATTAGGTACTGTTCTAGCTAGACCATGCTTGGTACAAGTACTCCAAATAATCTAAAAACACATGGACTATTTTCAGTTAAAGCTGCACTAATCAATATTGTTATGTTATTAAGGGATCAAATGATGATATGTAATGTAAAAGGTTTTACTGACAGTGACAAACCCACTAAACACTGTCACCCAAATCTGCAATTTCCCTCGGCTCTAAAGAGCTTTTAAGCCTCTTTTAGCTTATATTGTTTCTGTTTTTTGGACCTATAACTGTTGGGTCTGTCCTCTGTTTTTGTTTTGTTTGTCAGCTGGCCTAGGCAGGATCATCTGGCAATCACCACACCTGGTTCCACGTACCACCTGCTGCTGGTTGACTTGATTGCCTCTACTCACCACCTCCTGCATTTAAGCCCAGTCTAACCTGCCAGTCTTTGCCAGTTCGTCAGTTACTCTCGTGGTAATCAGCCTTCCGGCCGCTTAATTTCCAAAAGCTTTTTTCTTCATGATCAGAATTTTTCACTCTTGTGTTGAAATACAGGATATAACACCCTGCCATCTCCTCCCTGCAGTTTCAGTGTGTGTCCAGCCCCTCTGCCTCCGCCAGCTCTCTTTCCTGCCTTCCCGGATCCAGTCCTGAGTCCCAGTGTCCAGCTTACCTGACCTCGACCCCCTTAAACGGACTTCCTTTGTTTTTTTTGCTAATTCTTGAGAAAAATTAAACGTGAGTGATATACCAACAGTCTGCTTTGTGGATCCAGTTCCTTGTTAAACCTAAAAATAACTTATTGTTTCGGTTCAGTCTCTGCTCTCTTCATCTTTATTTCCAGCAGCAGCGGTGGGCTGTTTTCAGTAAACAAACAGAAAACTGTACGATAACTAAACAGATAAAGTTAGCAACTAGCTAACATAATGAACAGTTAAGAATTTAGCAGATATTCTTCTTAGGAGATGGTGGAGACCAAAACAGAGCTCAAAGTTGTGTGCACATTGGTCTTAGTACGAATGTCTGGTGGCCAGAAACAAGTGAAGACTCATGTTGCTCAAGAGTTTGTTGGATGTATAGGCAGCAACTGTTTGGTAACATTAATTAAAACATCCTTATATAGTGAGAACATGTCAATGTTAGCATGCTTACACTGTGTTATATGCTCAATATTTATAAAATTAATTTATCATGTCGCTGATTATATCTCTGCTTGTTGCAAAGTAAGATAGCTGTACTGAACTGTTTTCTTGGATGTTAGCCATAACTTTAGGAGGTCATAAGTGCCAGTCTTGTGTCTACCTGTCTCAACCTGTGCCCACAATTGGCCAACGAGATAGATTGATGCAGATTTAAAGGGAGATATATATATATATATATATATATATATATATATATATCCCAAAATCTAAAATCCATATTTTTCCTCTTACCTGTAGTACTATTTATCCATCTAGTTGTTTTGGTGTGAGTTGTAGAATCTTGAAGATATCAACCGTAGAGATGTCAGCGTCCTCTTGACTATAAAGGAACTAGATGGCACTTGGCTTGTGGTGCTCAAAGCCCCCCGGTTCTTCAAAATAATCCACAGACCTTATGGTGAGCATTTTAGGGAGGAACTATTTTCTGTCTTTCTGCCAGCTGTATCATGAGGCAGAAGGAAGCGTGGAATGTAAATGTTAATGGTGTCCTCCTCTGCTGAGCTGTAATGTTAGCTGGCTGTAGCTCTCTGGTGTTGCACGCTTCTGTCTTCGGTGTGAACTGTCCCTTACAGTTACGTAACCTACAACTAGTGATGTCTTGTAATCCAGAAAATATGTTATGTTGTTTTTTGCTGAAAGAACAATTTGTGTTATTGTGTACCTGTGTCAATGTTACTCCAGTTAGTAAACAAACACATTTGCTCAAACACATCTGGAAAATTTATTAACCAATCATCCGACTTACACTGAACATAGCTCACAAACAAACACTTGCTGTTTCAAATGAAAACAAAAGAAAATACAGTTATGCAAAGTACTTCAGCTGCTGAGTCACAACAATGGACAAATATATAGTATTTCTAGCCACTGGTTCCAGTCTACATGAACACTAACAGCTTTCCTTCTCTGATGCTCATCTATGGTTGGTCCCGATGTTCACGCAGAGTGAAAAGATTACTCATGCATGGCAAAAAGTACTAAGAGCTACAGAAAGAATCTCTAAATGTGCTGCTGTGCGAATGGCTGGAGTCATATCTGTATAGTGGCAATGTAGAAAAAAGCAAACACGCAAGAAAAGCTTGTAAAGGTCTGGAGGAATTAGTCCACACATCATAGATGGACAAATAAATAATACATTACAGGATCAGTAACATTCAAGGAGCCTGTGGATGCAAAGATAAAATAAAAAATAAAAATGGCATTACATCTGTTCATTAAGGTGTGTACAGAGTATTTTACAGATGAAAATCTTCAGTCAAATTGTTTTTAGCTTGATTTGAACTATTGTTCGTGTTTCTCAATCAATGTGGTCCAAAAATTGATGTAAATGTTAAAAAAGCCCATATACAGGGTTACACTAAGGAAATGACATTTATATATGCATTAGAGATTAAGAAAGAAAGAAATCAATGATTTTTCGATTTGGTCGGAGTGTCTGCACAAAATAAAACATGCCACATTTGAGTCTCAGAGAGCAACGCCAGCCTAAACATTTACAAGATTACAATCAGTAGCATCATAAAGTGACATTTATCATTGCCATACAGTGATGGCTTTCAGACTATATAACGATAAGAGATATAAAACCAGAATGGGACATAGAGCTACCTAACATGGGTTTACACACAAGAAGATAAATAACAAAAGAGAAAGCCTGAAATTCATGGATTGTAATAAAATGAGTTTCTATCTTGCACCCCAAAGCAATGAGGTTTTGATTGTATACTGCAATATCTCTTATTGCGGTAAGGTACAAGCAACTCTCTATAATATCACTATTAGAAAACAAGAATAAATTTAGATTCTCATGGTTTTGGATTAACACGAAAACAAGATTATCAATCACAACAAATTAAAAAAGTTTTTTTCAAATCAAGCACACTGATAAAAATCTCTCTAAATACATAAGTTAACATTCAAATGTGAATTAACACTTCAAGCAGTAGCGTAATTGAACTGTAATGTGGGAGGAGGGATGTGTTAAGAATCACTGTCAGCATTTTCCCAGAAAGGAGAGCTGGCAAATGCCATAGCAGCATAGGTTTGAGCCCCATTTGTTGGTTATCTACAAAATGAAGTACAGTATCATTATTACAAAAAAGCCTCTCAGCTTTGTGTGATGTCCTGTAATAAGCTATGGCTTACTGCTGAGGTGGTGTATTTACAGCTGAAATTTCTATCAGTCTGTCTTATACTGAACATAGGGGATAGGAATCACACAAATATTTAAAATACACTTTCTTATAACCCTGCATCCAACTGACTTCTGTAAAGGATCTTTGCTGCTGGTGAAAGGTCTGTGACAAGGGATATTAAATATTTGAATAGTTGAATATCGAAAATGTCATGGACTTGTTTTTACAAAAATAACTTTAAATTGTGCTTTTTCTCCTCTGAGTGAACATTTTGTGACTGTTTGTGACACAGAATGGTATTATTTGGTAATTTGTCAAGGGCTTTGGAAAATGGCAGAGAACACAGAACACGATCCATCTGCATGTTACAAATGAATCTTCTGTGGGTTAAGGCAGGAGGCTGTGTTGTGTCCGTGGTGGCGTCCGATACCGTGGCAACAATCCTTTGACTTTATGTGTTGTTATGGGAACTATTTAAGAGGGCCTGTCAATTCATCTTGAGTGCTCACAGTGTATTAGGCAAGGGTGTAGGTAAAGTTTGGATAAATAGTTCACATCTTAACAAAGGTCCCTGGCCCTGAGGATAACCCAAATTACCGTTTTTTTCACTTCCGGTTTCCTTTCATAGATTCAGAGCTGCTGAGTCTGCAGGACGCAGGTTTGTAGATGTTTAAAGATTAATGTCTTTCATTCTCTCTGTCAATAATGGGGCATTTCTGAGAGGACGAGGCTGATTTCAGTGCAACATACCACATTGCAGAGCAAGCAGCTAGCTAGCACAACAATATAGCTACCACCGACGTTTGCAATAGAACTACCATGAAGGTACATTAGATTATACGAGCACAAGATGTGTTACAATCCTACTTAATATACTCAGCACCGCCTTGCATCTCTAAGCACATCACTCACTGATAATCACCACAACAAATACAGAAATCCATCACTTCAGTATTACAGTGACTTCTCTTCTCCAAATCTCAGTAACACACAGACACAAGTTGTGACATACTGAGATGATTACCTGCTGTGGTGTGAGGCCATATTTCAGAGCTTCAGTCATCCTCTGAGAGAACTATCACTGAGACTTTCAGCCCCAAAGTGACTCATTTGCGTTGGCGCAAATGGGTGGCAGTCCCTAAATCTTTAACATGGCTCCAGAAATGAAATCATTTTGGAATAGGTTCAGTTTCTCTCCTTCAAAGTCTTCCAAGATCATAGGAGAGAGTGAACACTCTTCGGGTAAGAATTAAGTTCTCTGTGGAAAACCACTGCCACATCAAGTGCCACCTCTGCAGGGAGGTTGTGACAGCGACTATCAAGTGAAAGAGACCTTTCAAGTAAAGCAGGACCTGCTTCGGAAAAGGTCATTCAAGAGAACCAACCAACAATACATGTATGAAAATCCTAAATGAAAGTACCAGAGTTCATATTCCCTGAACTTAGACATTTCTTTCCCTGACTCTGGGATTCTGCTGTTCCTGGGGAGTCTGTCTGTCCATCTGTCCCCCTATGTGCTCCGGTAGGTCTTGATAATGTCTTTGATCTGCCTTCTACAGATGGGGCAGCAGGCGTTGGACATCTTCTTGAGCTTGAGGCCGCAGGTGTAGCACAGACACATGTGTCCACAGGCGTAGATGACTGTGTCCACCATATTCTCATAACAGATGGAGCACTCATCGGACCAAGTCCCACGGCCTGCTGGGAACGTAGGTGATTTGGGGAGGCTGACTGGTGAATTTGGGTTAGTTCCTGTGGTGAAATTGAAATAAAATGTTAAATAAGGAAAGATGGGAAAAGTAGTCAAGTAAATGTACACTTGGTATCATACAGCTAGATGCAAATGTAAAGAAGTAGTGGTGATAAAAAGTGTTGCTACTGTTATCTTTGTCCGTTGGGCCTAGAGAGAAAACAACAATTCCAAGTAGTCTTTTGTTTCTGTTGATGGCTATAGAAATAACAGCAGAAAACTCCTACCTTTGCTAACAAAAAACATTAGTTAAAGTTTTTCATGATGGTATTTCAAGATATACACAACGACACTTCACTGATGTTAGCTTGGAGACCTACTATACCTGTCGGGCCACAGACTTTAGAAAATGGCAGTTTGAGTTTACCCTAAACTAGCAGTAGCAGTTAGCCGGAACGGCAGTGAGAAGTTGCTGTTGGGTATATTTGGTTTATCAAACATTCTAGCAAAGCAACACAGTAGCCTAAATAAAAAAAGCATGGGAGAAATGTGTTGAACTATATATATAACTATATATATTTAAACATTATAGTTATGGCTGAAAACATATCTGCAATGCATATCAACCACCAGTTGTCCACCGAAGTGACTGTTGTTGTTAGCAATGATCACAATGATTCAGTCTATTTTCTCTGATAGCAGAAATCAACCAATCAGAGCTTTGTAGGCCGGAGTAATTATTAGAACAGCATCTTACCTACATATCAAGTCATCTAGCTAGCTATATCCCAAAAAATAACAACGGTCAAAAAAGAGGCAACATTGAGTGTGGATGAGATTGACACAGCTGCACAGGTTGCAAGTCAACTTAAAGAAATGTTGATTATTACATCAACATATTGTTATGTCACTTATTAGCCAGTGACAACTCAATCCTGCAAACATAATAATTTACATTATACTTCAGTAAAAGTTTGAGGCACTTTTTAAATTTTCTGCTACTTTACTAACTTCCACTAGATTTTATAAGCAAATATTGTTCTTTTTACTCCATTTCATTATTTAGTAACATTACTAACTTGTTACTTTGCAGACTGCGTTCTGCATCAGAGCCACAGTAGTGCATTAAAAAAAAAAATTGTATCTACAATTGCAATGACAAGATAAGATTACCTACCGAAACACTGTTGTCATTAAACTTAATTGCAAGTGAAGTGGACAGTGCTGACAAAAATGAGTTTTTGATCTGATTAATGAACAGGTCGATAACTGGGTCGACACAAAATGTGCAGTGCATTTTTGTAAATAAATTTATAATTTACTTTCACTTGCTTTTGATACTGAAGTAGATTTAATATCGGATACTTTAAGATCTTTACTCACCCACTATTTGTATGGGTAACTCTCACTTTTACCAAGGAAAACACGGTATCTTTACTTTTACTCAATTATGACTACTGGGTGCTTTTTACGACAGTGAAATCTGAGCTGGAAATTTGCAAACATGAAAACTACATCCAGCTAACTGAATGAAGTTTTGAATCAGGTTGTCTTGAACTATCTAAAAATTGAAAAGACATTGCATCAGTCCCATTTACAAAACCCAGCTCTGTGACATAATAATACATGCCCAACACTCTTACACATGCAGCTGCAGCTGCAGCTGCAGCAGCGGTGGGACCATGAAGCGCTGGCCATTGTTTCTAACTATCGCAGGATAACATCTGCTCACTATCCCTTAATGGCTTCCACTCAGTCCCCTGTGAAGTGATAGATTATCTGATTCTGTACTAGTAGCTCTCTCCCTGGGTGTACCTACCCCCTGCTGAGCTGCAGTACGCTGCAGAGCACAGGCCTCCGTTCAGAACTGGATCCGAGCTGCCACTGCCCAGGGTGCTGGGGGTGTGTGGAGAGGAGGAGGGTGAGCTGGGGTTCGATGTGGTCCGCGGATCCCCGACATGAGTGGAACCTAGTTGGAGCAGATTAAGCCGAGAGGTTGGATGTTTGTTTAATCAGAACTAGAATTACTCCAGCAACAAATACATTTAGTTTCATTTGTCTCTCTAACACATGCTGAAAGGGTACATAGGTACAGACAATGAACTAAAGCAGGATTCTTCCCCACTATCTAGGTGTTACATTTATAGGCATGAAAGTGCAGAGAGCACTCCAGTCTGTAAGAGCAGTCATTTTAGAAGTGAGCACATTCATCACTAAAGACAAGAGCTCTCCTCTTTCTTTTTTGGGAAAGAGTATTTCAAAACAGAGTTGGCGTCCTTCATTCTTTCCATATCCTATACATGATTCTTTTCTTTACATGATGGCCGGAAAACAAATAAGAATTCCAAGGACAGGTTTGGGGAACACAGTACCAATGATGCCTACAAAGACAGGTCAGGCTGTTTATGGCTACAGTATGTTTGACATGACAATCTCGAGTCAAAATCATTAACAAAGCACAAGTTGAACATGTGAGCATTTATTATCAGTGGGTCAAATGACGATGATTAATTTCATAGGTGTCGCCCGTCATGGATGGACTGAGAAATTTTATTTGACTTGATTACTACAACCTTTTAGCTCAATGTTTTAAAAGTAAACAAGTTCTTGTCAGTTTTGGGTCCAGATGCAGGCATTGGTGTTCAGTGAAAAAGCTCTGATGGTCCCAGTGAACACACCCATACAAGCACCAAACAGCTGCCACTGAGGAGGAGTGGAACATTTAGCACCCAGACAGCCAGATATTTCTCTTAGCAGTAGATGAAGACCAAAACAGCACTAAAAGAAGAGTCAATGTTGGACTTTAAGGGTAACTCCACCAATTTTACACAGTAAAGTGTGTTTACAGGTTTTGAGGACTACTAGTGCATATTTGGAAACAGCAGGATAAAGCCTTTTGTGGATAATGTAGGCATCAGGTTATATCTTCAGTTCTGCTGTATCGATTTTGATCATTTGTTCATAAACTGTCCAGGTATGTCCCATAGGCAATGTGTCATGATTTACAATAGCGTCAGTAGTTTACCATCACAGGTAGTGCAGAGACACCAAAATACCCAACAAATGAATATGCAAATGAGTTGTCTGGCAGAGCAAGCATGTAATCAACAACAAAGAATTCCTATCCAATGCTTTAGTGCTTCTCAATGTAAGTGCTGATTACTTTAATTACCTGCCCTGCAGCTTGCTGTCAAAGAATAGCATACTAAAAAACTGCATCAGAAACTGCACTGCATCCTATTTCAGGTCCTGCTCATCTTTTCAAAGAGCATCACTCCACAGTTGTGAATGTTACTGGGGAACATTTCATGGTGTGTCTATGAAACCAGAGTCATCTGGTGTGGCAGAGTCACTGTCAACACTGACCAGTAACATCATGACAGCCCCACGCTAACGAATGGCCCAGCAGTCTGCCAGGCTGCATACCATCTGCACCAGCGTCTAATCAATCCAACTGATGCCCAGGGCCAGCAGACACAGGCCCGCTTCACTGGTAAAATAGGGCCAAGCCAATAATGTGTCATTGGAATTTAGAGAAACTGTCCCATAATAACTGCCAGCTCATAAACAGCAGCAGTGTTTCTGTTACAGTTGGTGAGTCGTCGTGTCACTGCTGCATGTAATTCTATATCAGGAGCTGTTTCTTGTGGCATTTCAGGGGTGGGGGTGGGGGATCAAGAATCTCTTTTGTTTTCATACCAGGGGTTGCCCTGGTGCTTTCTGAGCCCCTTCGGCTATGCATGTGTGTATGATTTGTACTGTATGTATAGTGTGTAACATTATATAACAGGTCACCATGAGTAAATGCATTTTCAGCCAAGCAGACCACGTGAGATGCTCTACCCATTGTCTATGTTTAGATACAAGACGGACCACAAGTATAACAAGACACTGATCAGCACTGGCAGATTGGTATTCCATCACAAGCAAACTCAAAATGTATTTTCTCTTCTGTAACCTGCCTGGCATTCAAAAATATCCCTGCTACCCGACTAGATCAAACTACATATATCAAATTGTCAGGATGAATTTTATTTTCTAAGGTAAACTGAACTGGGTCTAGAAAGCCCTGAGTTGAAATTTAACCCGGGGGGGGGCAATGTGACCCCCACTAAGGGCAAGCAATAAAGTAATTACATCACTAAATAATAGGTTAAACTGGGCCACAGGTACACGTGGTCAAACAATCATACAGGTTGAAGACAAGCTGTTAGTTTAACACAGTTACAGAGGGCTGTAATAAACCTTTGGAAGTGTTATATACAGTAACATCAAATGTTAGTATCTTCCTGGAAATGCTTAAAAAAAGCCAGTTATCTTTTTGTAAACTAAAACTAATACTCTCGAAGATCCTGATTAGAAAACCTAGCATCAAATACGTCACATATAACTTAGAATAAGATAAGAGAAGAGAAATGTATTTTAGGTAATATGATACACTTATATGCGATGTCTATCTGTATTTTGTTTTTAAAGGTTTAGAAAATGTCTCTGAAAGAATAATAATTAAATTGAAAAAATAGAAGAAACTCATTTTTCATTCTGACCATCCATTCATGGATTTTTATCCTTTGCTCAGCTCAGAAAATGCCACCACCTCACAAACCACTGCACCAACAACTAGTAGAGTAATATATCATTATCAATATTCAACAGCTGAGCTGTGAGAGATGGACTGTCTCTTTTAAAGACATGCTGCTATTTTCCAGCAGTGCAAAACAAATTAAATCTCTCTCCTGATTATCACTGTTTTTTCAACCGTTTTACACACTATTATATATGTTTTAATTTTCTAACTTAAATGTCAATATTCATGTCTTCTGTTTGTGCATATGGACCTCGGAAAACTAGTGACTGCATGGTATAAACAGAAAAAATATAGGCTTTGATATACTTGAAACAACATCCAAACCTCTTATAGGTATTCCAAATGACCACCCTCAATGTGGGCCCAAAAAAGTGCCATCATAATCATTCAAATGAGGCTGAAGGCACAGAATTACAGAAAAGTAGACTGACAGAACCCAGTCTACTATTACATCCACAGTATGCATCTGAAAGTTGCAATGACTGAAAATAAAAAAAATTGTTTCAGCCACACAGATCGATATCAGACTCTGTTAACCAATCCAACAAGCACTTGGTTTTAATCATACTGAGACCTTAAATGTGCACTGAAAAACCCAGTTATGTGAGTTATTTTGTGTTAACGGCTAAGAATCACACTATCATGCTGTGAGTGTTGATCAGTAAATCACCGTGCCGCCCTTGCAAGGTGCTACCGGACTTGTCATGCTTCACCTTTTATCGGATTACTCCAGCCTGATCACCCTGCTGCCCTGCAGCATGAGTGCTTCCCCTGTGGAACTGAATCCTCTTTCTCGCTGTCCATCTCTCCCTGTTAATCCCTTTGGCAGGCCGGCACCACCCATTCAGGGCAGCTGAGGTATGATCTGTGGTGCCCAGCCCTGATCCCGCCTGCTCACCACTAGATTAAAGCGACCTGTGTGAACAGCTGTGACTGACAGGCTTCTGCTCTGTGGCAACATCTCTGCTGCTATCTGCTTCATCTATCCATCTAATCACCCATCCATTCATCTTTAGCATATACGAGTACATCTATGGAGAGAATGTCGTCCTTTAAAGCATTGGAGGTATGCAGAGTATGTGATCAGGGAGCTGGGCGGGGCTGAGGCTGAGGGGAGGTCAAGGGTTGGGGGCTTGGCGTGTGTTTGTGTGACAGCCTGCAGGCTTGCGAGACATTTAAAAAAAAATACAACCTCAGGGGAAGAAAGGAGTTAAATGGAAAATCTTCAAGCCTTATTGTAGACTGAAAAAACATCAGAAAGAAAGAAAGAAAGAAAGAAAGAAAGAAAGAAAGAAAGAAAGAAAGAGAGGGAAAATAATCTTTCAAATAGTTTACATTCACATTTCCTTGGTGAAACACGATCCTCAAACACAAAATGGGTGGCTGTCAATTTAATTGCCGACAACGTCTTTTGTCAGAGGCACTCCTGGGACAAATGTGCACTTAGGCTCAGTTTGTTTTGTGCGTTTAGATCAGATGTGCAACGGTGTGGGATTTTCAAGGTCTCTCAGAAAATGTTCATATGGTATCATGATTATAACATTATTATTATTGTTATTATTATTATTATTATTATTATTATTATTATTATTATTATTATTATTATTATTATAAGTTACAATGACCCTTAAAGGAATGTTAATGTTAATTCTGGTTGGACAAGCACTTTTATATTACAATGCTAATGTGGTAGAATTCAATACCACAGCTAAGCAAATGTACATCACTATAAATGTCAATTTTTACACCACTGTATACCTTGATATATCGCTGCAACCCTAGAATGAACACATGTATTGAAGGTTGAAACTAAAAGGACCTGTTTATGAAAGGTTTCATGAAAACCTTTTTTTTCTTAAAAAGATCATCAGGATTTACCTATTCTCCATTCTGATTTATCCTTTGCTTTCAGCAACAAGAAATGCCAAGCCCTTACAAACCACTGCGCCAACAAATAGTAAAGCAATATCGGTAAAAATTCAACAACTGAGGTGTGAAAGATGTGCGGTCTCTTCTATAAGGCGCGCTGCCATTTTCCAGCAGTGCAAAATAAATGAGATCTTAGTACAAGCTCACTGATTGATCCAATATGCAACAAAATACTCAGAGCTCATCATTCAATCATCACAGCTCACAGGGGAAAGAAGACATATGAAAATGAATTTCTTATCCTGGTACCAAGGGCATAACTTCCATTAGGGATGGGCCCCCTAAATTATATCATTTCATTTGATAAAGCCACTTAAAAGACTCTCTGGATATGTGGATATGTTTCACTGCACATCTTCCAAGTCTTACAATGCGTTCATTTATTATGCTTTACTCAGAACAGTGAGGGATGTGCTCACTGTACTTTTGTACTCTCTTTACCTCTCAGGTTACTGCCCCGCCCTTCTCATTGGCACACTGTACTTTCCAACACTCCTGATTTCTTGAAGAGACACCATTTTTTCATTGCTTTCTTTTGCTCTCACAGCTCTCCTGTATTTCTCCTGATTTTCACGCAGTTTCCTCTTTTGATTATCACAACCTGTTCCTGCCACGGTGCAGCACGCATTTACTGTTCTGTTCCGCCTCGTCCTTCTCAGTAAGTAAGAGACGGACCGAGAAATGGAGAAGAGAAATGAATACTCAGGCAAACGATTTCTTTTTCTTATAGAAAGTCTGAAAGGACATTTTACAGGAAAATGGAATGAATTTTGAGAAGTCTGATGATGTTGCTTTTGATCACAGAGGCTGCACCGACTGCAATCATAACCTGTGCAGGCTTTTGAAAGGGCAGGGCATCCTCCCTTATTTTTTAGGTCTCAACGTTGGCAAGTATGTTTATTGTTGGAAGTTGTTACTGCAGCCTGAGATAAAGACCTGGAGACATTATGTAGGGCTGTTAAAAATACTTAAAACTCCACTGAAGATTTTTCTGGTGAAAAAAGTAAATGCCAGTTAGTATATAATGTCAGTCTCTTTTTTCAGACACCAAGATGAGGTAGTAAAGTAGGAGGCACAACATTTTCCTCTAGGAACATGTCGTGTAATAGGCTGGCTCATGAATGTGGGCTGGCTGTAGCAGCCAGCTACATCCTGGTTGAATTTATTTGCGCCAAAGCTGTTCGGTGCACCTGGGGATAAATTATATCAGAAGAAGGTCTCATGTTGATTCAGTCTGTCACAGTCGCCTACATTTATGACCATTCGACCAAAATCAGTCAGATGTCGCAACGGCACATTTCTAAATAAACGTGGATGGATGTCAACATCTTGAATTTGAGTCATTTGGGGGTTCAGTTTGATTTTCAGTAAGTCTTGGCTTTCAGATTATCAAACTCTTATAACCAGATTCAGGCGATAAATACATTTCTGAAGCTGGCGAAGGCATGATGACAAAAGCTAGCAGGGAACAACTATCAACTGCACTCTGGTGCAGTTGATGATTGCACTCTACTCAGAACTCTCCCTCCCTAGCACTCCCTCTCCCTGAGATTATGAATGAAAAGCTTGGTGTAATACACTGCCTGGCCAAATAAAAAAAAAAGTCACTACCTGGATTTGTCACACCACGGTGAGGTTGTCTTGTTCTGGGTGTTTTGTCTCGTGACTTCCTGTTTTATTTTGAAAGTAACTCTCCTCTCGTTTCAGGTCACTTGCCCTTCCTCCTGTATCACCAGTCTGATTGTCTCCCCTGATTCCTGATCGCGTCCACCTGTTCCCCATTTACCTCATGTGTTTTATAGTCTGCGTCTCCCTTTGTCTTGTGCCAGAGTGTCCCGTCTTGACGTACACCTCCAGCCTGTCTCACAGCCTTGAATCAAGTCTTGATATCCAAGTTTGTATACCTAATTTCTTTACCTCTGTGAAAGAGTGACTTTTGTTAGAATTTTATATTGCAGTGTAGCAGCCTGTTTTTGTTTGCAGTTGTTAGCTTTCCTCCGTTGGAGTGATTTTTGTTGATAATTTTCTTAGCCTTGTGCTGCTGGTGTTTTCTGTTTGTTTTCTTGCCTGCCTCCCTTTGGAGTGATTTTCTGTTGTAATTTTCATAGCTCTGTTTTTGTAGTTTAGAAAAGTTTATAGCCCTGTTCGCCTCCGTTGGAGTGCCCTTTTGTTTGTAGTTTTCATAGCTGAGTTGGTAGTGTAGATTAGTTTAGTCAGTGTTCTTAGTCTCCTTAGGAGTGATTTTTGGTTCTCTTTGTTTTCCCTGATCTGTGTATTTAGGTAGTTTCTACAGCCTGATTTTTGTCACCTGGTCATAGAGGTTTAGAAGTTTCAGGTAATACAATAAAGCCTGCCTCAATTTGTACTTTGCTCTGCATCTGAGTCCTCATTCCTAGCCTAGGTCTGACAGGATTTAACTAAGCAAATAGGTAAAAGCCTTCCATTGGATAATTACTGCTGTGATGTTTCCGCTGGCAACCAATCATTAAAACTGATGTTACTGATGCCATGAGTAGCTTCTCATTTCTTAAACAACCATGTCAGAGGACATGTCCTGTGGTTGTGGAAAAGAAAACTGTTTCAGAAGGGTCAAATTATTGGCCTGCATCAAGCAAAGAAAACTAAGATCACTGAATCTACTAAAACTGGGTTAAGAACTGGCCGATGCATTATTAAAACCTGGAAGGCTGGTGGTGAACCATCATTTTCAAGACAGAAATGTGGTCGGACCAAATCGTAACAGTTAACAGAACTCTCAGCTATGTTTAATAGTGAAAGTAAGAGCTTTTCTGCACGCACAATGTGAAGAGAACTCAAGGGATTGGGACTGAACAGCTGTGTAGTCTTAAGAAAACGACTGCGTGAGGCTAATTGCAAAAAAAAGGCTTCAATTTGCTAGGGAACATGCATATTGGACTCTGGATCAATGGGAAAAGGTCATGTGGTCTGAGTCCAGTTTTACCCTGTTCCACAGTGATGGTAAGAAGAGAGGTGGATCAAGCGATGCACACATCACGCCTAGTGCCTCCTGTACAAGCCTGTGTGGGCAGTGTTGTGATCCATCAATGGATTTTTTTCTTCCCGGCATATATTCCAAGATGACAATGCAACGATTATTGGGTTCCAACTGTCAGAGTGGTTCAGAGAGCACGAGACACCATTTTCATACATGGATTGGCCACCAGAGTCCAGACCTTAACCCCACTGAGAATCTTTGGGATGTGCTAGAGAACACTTTACGCGGCGGCCAGACTCTCCCATCATCAATACAAGATCTTGGTGAAAATGTTTTGCAACTCTGGATGGAAATAAATGTGACATTGCATGAGCTTATCAAAATGATGCCACGGCGAATGCCTGCTGTGATCAGAACTAAAGGCGGTCCACCGTAATAGTGTATTCATAATGCTAGGATGGGTTTTCATCTTAATTTAAATAAGCAAAGTCTTGGTTTTCATCATATTTAGATCTTGTTGCCATTTTCAGATGACAAAATAAAAGGTTGAAGCTTGATGACAGCTGAGAATGGAGCAACTTAACAAGCGCAGCACTGGGCTGTTTCTCCTCTCCTCCTCCCCTCGCTGTGACTACAGGTGTCCCTGGTTCACCACGGATGAATGACACCATTGTAACACAGCAGGTAATGTACCTTGTGTAACTGCTCTCCTCGCTCTCTTTTTGCCCTTCTGGTGCCAGCAGACACTTAGAAACCCCCGACAGGGCACGCTTTGCAAGCGCTTTTCAATATCTGTGATGTCCTCTGTCCTCACTAGGGTTGTCACGATACTAAAATTTTGAACTCGATACCGATACTCAGGAAAATATTCGATACTCGATACCATTTGCGATACCACAAGGATAAAAATAAAGACCCCCAAATTTAACAGAAATATTTTTATTAACAAGAAAAATGCAACATGTAAAAATTAACAGAACCACAGGTTAAATATTTATAATAAAAAACAGTTGTGCAAAAAGAAACTGCAACTATGATAACAAGTTTCAGGTCTGAGGTAGTGCAACAAATAAACAGATGGTAGAGTCGGCTGTGTGTGTTGCTGTTTGGTTCCAGGTCGACTTTTCTCTGCTTCATTCTGGGTCTTCAAGAGAGAAAATAACACTTTTTAGTCACCAACATTTATGTAAACTTATTAACTCTATGCTTATTTATACTAACACTGTGTCAATTAACGTAATATGGGCATACTACGTGCCTCAGCCTTTAATTGCTAGCTGCGGCTAATGGCTAATCATAACACGGCCAACATTAATGCGGGCCACCGGCCACGATAACATCAGTAATAGGTAAGTTTGAAACGAAAGACACTAACCTGTCGAAATTCACTGTAAAGGCCAGGCTGTCGGTCCTTAAGCTGTTTCGCCAAGTTTGAAGTAGCCTGCTGCTCGACTTGGTCGCCGCCGCCGTGCAGCAGTGTTTGCACACAGGCCGATCCGCGTCCTTCGGCTTTCCGTGCACGTCAGGCTCGAAGGCAAAATAGCTCCAAACAACACTTTTCCCTCTTTCATTTTCAACCAAAACTGGTTGGTTTGGACCTCCTGCAGCAGCACTGGCCATCATGCTCTGTTGTTATTGTGCACGTCACGGTGAGGGGAGGGTGCCTGCTGCTGTGTGTGTGTGAAGGCAGAGAGAGAGAAGGACGCAGCGTCGGCAGCTCGGCGTCGGCGGGTATCGATACTTTTGAAAATGAGTATCGTATCCGGATACAACGTTTTAGTATCGATACTTTTTTGAGTATCGATACTTTTGACAACCCTAGTCCTCACCAATATCAAAACCAAACCTATGTCCTTGTGTGAGTGCATAGTTATATTGTTATTTACATGCATTTTATTTTTATATTATAACCACAACACTCTTGTCTGGTATATACTGTTGATAGACCGACCTGGAGAAATCCAGAAGACATCAGCTAAAATGACAGAAGTTTCGAGGAGGAGTAGAGAGGAGCATGGCAGCTGCAGTGTGCGGGGACGTGGGTGGTGAGACATTTCACTTGAGCATGAGTGCGCTGACATTTTAATGGAATCTATAATACATGCGAAGTGGGTCACTGGATGGGTGTCCTATTTCCACACCACAAGGCACAAGGTCCCCTCACTGTCTCTCCCTGTCAGCTGCTCTGCTTTCAACTTGTTTTTGTGAATAACTGCACTAATAAGAGATATGTGGACAACAGAGAAAAATAACCCAGTCATCAAAATAAAATGTTGGCGTTTAAAGTGTCTGCAAACAACAGATACGTTCACATTTATACGTACCGTACGTATCATACAACACGGTGGCATAACAGCAGAGTGAGACTGTTGACAGGTCAGAGACCAGTTCAACATGTGTAAGTGTGAAACCACTGGATATTTTTTTAACGAGATCTTCAGATATTTTGTTTGTGGCAATAAAGCCAAAATTTTTAAGGTTACGTCAAGACATCCTTGTTAAAATTGTTTCCCCATCCAGATTGTCAGATCAGTTCATGTTCTGCTTCTAAACTAGATTCCAATACATTTAGTATCAATCATTCACACACCAAAACAACTAAATATAGGACCCAGGTTTAAGAAATACCAGAATTTACCTTTAATGTCTTATATACTGATTTATTTAATTTTGTTAAAATCTAAATTGAAGGGTACCCTGTAGAGATTTTGACCACTATCTGTGCTATGGACCAGTGTTTCACGTGAACACACATGCACACACACTCTATCCTGCTGGTCGACAGAGGAACATGCACGAAGAAGCAAAGCAATGCTCCGACAAAGACAGTGAAGCAGAAGACTACAAGCTGTTGTACATGACTGTAAACAATTCAAGATTAAAAATGTTAAAAATGAAAGTCCACAAGATGGTTTCAAGAGAAAGGAAATACATTTAACACGTTTTTCAACCCGCAAGGATACAATAATCAAAGTCACAAATAGATTTAGTACAGAAAAACAGACGTTTTACTTTCAAATGATAAAATAAGCATTACTTTCCTGGCCATCACTACTATAACAACTAATGCAGTATTGATTGCGACCACCATCATTACCCTGTCTGAGCACTCCTGGTCGACCTGAGCTACTCTGATGTATCTGTTTGAGTATGCCTGTTCCTGTTAGAATGGTCCACTACTTCATGCTTTGTTTAAAGTGAGAGGCCTCTGTGATGACTGCTTTATCTTTCCATCCTGAGGAGCAGGAGTCCACTGGGACTGCCAGGCTTTCAAGTTTAACATCCCTCACTCCAAGTAAAAGACATGGCTCGAGTTCAGCCTGACTGAAAGCTTAATTGCTCTCCAGTCAACACAAAGCAATAGATCAAGAGTTGCAGGAGAGAGATAAGAGATGCTTCCTAATTCGAAGCAGCTGGAATGTAAAGATGATTCACACCTCAGTGGGAATTCCAAAATCTGCCTCAGACCACTCTCATTGTTCTGTTATTCCTGCTTTGTTCTGCTGCCAACACACTGTGGATCCACTAAATGATTGCTAGAGCTGGACATAGAAAAACCAGGAGGTCTGTTATGCACAGTTGCTGAGCCAAAATGTAATTTAACAGTAGAGTCTGTGATCGCTCTGTGCGATAACACAGGAAACATAGAAAAATTGCTATACCATCAAGACATTTTCCTTTTCACTGTTTGTTTTGTTGAAGTTGAAGGGGACATTGAAGCACATAAAGTCAATGAACACTGAATTCCTGTTATTTGGCGCTTTCTGAATTGATCAGTGATAGTTCTTCTGATGGCGCTGTGCTAGTGGCAGCCTATCATAGCAGCTCCCGGTACTTTGTAGTTTTTATTGTGTTTCTACACGGTCCGAGCCGACAGAGACACCACCGTGAGCGGCAAGAAAAATGGAGGAGGGCTCGCCGTGCGCGTAAACGATAACTCCAAAACACACAAATATTTTTTTGCACTTAAAATTTTTATTCATGTAAATAAAACTGTACCTTATCCTCTTGCACCTTAAGTTCCACTTACCTGTACTCCACGATACCTCAGCATTTTATTTTATTCACATCAGTATTTTACTTTAATTTATAACTACTTAAGCATTTAATTGTATATATTATACAGTACTTGACAGTATTTGATTGTATTTGTATTTGACTGTATCTATCTATCTACACATCCAAGCTACTGTATTCTGAAGCTCACTGTGATTTGTATTGACATGGCTGTCATGGTTACTTTCCTGTCAGTTGATAAGTGGGTCAAACTAACAGGACAACAGAAGTGCAAAGATAACATAGTGATTCCCCTCCTGAGGCTTCAAATCCTTTATATTTTACTATCAGGGTTGGATCAAATTACATTCAAATCAGAGACTAAATGCAAATTACATGGTCGTTTTTTGTAATAAGTAATCATTGGATTACAAAATGTTATCTCATCTGAATACTTTTAGATTACTTAAAAATCAAGCACTGAAAATACCACACATTATATAAAAAAATGGACACAGCCTCTAATATTTGAGCTTTTTTTTTGTGTCTTTAAACATCTCAAAACATATTTAATGCAAAAAAGTATTATATATTCAGCACAGTCAAATTAAATTACCTTTACAAAAACATTACTGGCACAAACTAAGTGAACTGTGTATATTCTACAACAGTTTCTTGTTTTTGTTCCTGCTGTCTTTTCTTGTTTCTTTTTGCTTTTAATCACATGGAGGACTTTGCAATTGTAACACAAGAGAAGCAAAAATGTTTCCTTTTTTCATTTTCATTGGTAATAGAAAGGTATTCCTGTCAATGAAATCTCTATATGCCTGCTCTGTTCTGTACACGTGACATCTATTGCATGTCTGTCCGTCCTCGGAGAGAGGTCCCTCTTCTGTGGCTCTTCCTTCCTCTTTCTTCATCAATTTTTTCCTCCTTCCTGTTAGAAGGGTTTTTTTAATACTGGAAGTTTTCCCTTGCTCGAATCAAGGACAGACAATCTCATTCACTTTGCAGATTGTCAAGTCCACAGAGGCAATGTGATTGTAATTTTGGGCTATTTAAATAAAATGTATTTGATTTTGATGCACTTTTAATGAGCTAAAGGTCCCATATTATGCCGATTTTCAGGCATGTATCTTTTTTATTTCAGGTGTAAATACTTTAATGTTCAATAATGAAAAATTAAAAAATTATAAAAAAAAAAAATGTCACCCCCTGCGGGCATCGCTGAGAAGGTCCACTTTATAGTCATGACAACACAACCTTAAAGAAGTCCTGAGATCTGAGTCCTGCTGTATGATCACAAAAGGCATGGAAATCTCACCTTCAATGTCATGGGACCTCTGATGGGTCATTCATTGTCATGAAAAAAAAAAAAAAATGTTTTAAAGATTTTAAAGACGTAATCAAAAATAAATTAATGAATGTAAGTATAATCCAAACACAAATTTTACAAATTGAATCTAAAGTCAAATGTAATCTATACTTACTTTTTTTGTATTCGGATTACATAATGCTTATTACGTGTAATCAGTTAGCACCCAATGCTGTTTATTATTTTTAAAGAGTTTTGACAAGAGAAAGGTTTAAGCCTGATCTTCAGCCTCTCTCTCTTGCATGTCTAGGTAAAGTCAAAGCTAATGTTCTTTGTTTCCCTCGAACATCTCTCAACCTCCTGCTTCCTTTTCCGTTCTCATCACTGAAGAAAAGCAGGATGTATTTATAGATGCTTTTTCCTCCACAGACAAACACTTAGGACACTTTTAAAAAGGCAGCGGCTGTTATGCCTCTTAAGAGCGACTTTAATAGGAGACAGCATCTACTGCTGCATGTGCCATTTTGCCTTCCACAGCCGACAAACATGCTGCCTTTTTACTGTCAACCCTCCGCTATTTCTGGGTGGAATATATACAATTATAGCATGTTGTTAAAGATTATGATTTCAATAATGTGTAAATTTGTGTGATGCTGTTGTTATAATGGGATTTCACTGAATTTCTTTAGCAGATGTGGGAACAAATGGCATTAAGAGTGGCATTCCCTCCCACACACACACACCTTTCGCGCTACCCCTGTCATTATCAGCATTTAGAAAGGGTAAACAAGCCTCAGGTGTCCCGGTACACCACTGGCAGGCAAAGTGTCCACCCTGCAGAGACATCTTGTTGTCCCTGCTGTGTGCAGGTCACAGCCCTCCTTCCCGCAGCTTCTCTCCACCTCTGTTCGCTCGCTTCCTGTTTTTCATTTTACCGGGTTGTGACAGAGCATCTACTTTTCTTGCTTATCCTCTGAATGTGTACAGATGTTTCCTGTCTCAAGACATCTGCTGATGTGGTTTACCTCCACTGGCATACTGTCAGAGCAATCAACACTTTGCACAAATAGATTTCAGCCCGAGGGTGTAAATAAATGAAGCAAGGATCTCAGAGGTGTCAGCAGTGGTGTGCCCAGCCAAATGAAGATCAATATGCTGATCTGTAAGTTCTTGACCCGAGACTCATCACTGGACTAAAAAGATGGTTATTTCCACCATAAATTACTCTTTCAAGTGTGATTATTTACAAAGATAAGGGATGCTGTAGGAGAACAAAGGGTGCATATTAGCTAAAACATTAATTCAAATTTTAGTGAACTGTACCACAATTTCAAAATAAGATCTAGATTGTTATGTCTTTCATAGCCTTGTGGATTACTTTCAAACCGTTAACAGCCTATTTTCCAGTGTGCTTTATCTGTGTCAGACATTTGCCATCATGATTTTTAAAAATGAGCACATAATAATACAAAAACATCTTGATAGGGATCCCTTAGATTTGTTTTATTTATTGGGATGATATACATACTGAAGGGAATATTTTACAAAGTAAAAATAAACTTGTTTATTAACTGTTCTTTGATGTTTCTGAGCCCCAAAATCCACTAGGCATGTTTTCTTAAAAACAACTGCCAACATTACTAATTCATTTTCTTTATAGGCAGAAACTGTGAAAACAGAAATCATCGTTTAGTTTTCACAGTTCCAACAGAACAAATGTGTCATGTGTCAGAAATGCTACTAAACTTAAGCTTAATTTAAGCTTAAAATTTAGATATTTCTCATTTCAATTTCCTCAAAAATACACTATTTGCACCAACCACATACTGTAAAAGAAAACAAAAAACACATTCAATTCAGGACTCCTTTACTCTAACATTTGGTCCTAGTCTAATTAGAGTAAAATGTACTCTTTCTGCAGAGTTACTTTTACTCTTTTCAGTGTATTTTACCCAACATGATGTTAATTTAGTCTATCTAGGCAAAATGAAAACAGCTTTACTTCCATTTCCCTCAATATAGAATTTATTTATGATCTATGAAGAGTGGCGTTTATACAGTGCAAGGTTATCTTTCAACACAAGAACAATAAATCAGAAATTAGTATTTAACACAACACACTTAATTCTTAAAATATTTTTAAAAAGTGCAAAACATCAAAATACAGATTTTCAACTGAATCTGTCACAGATATAAAATTCCCACAGAAAATACAATTGTGGCCGCTGTTCAATAAAAATGTTAATTTTGGGCTTTGTTCAGCCCTCTGACATCATCAACACAAGCTCAACTCAAGAGAGTTGCAGTTTATCCTAAAACCAAGGAGATTGATGTTATTACAAAGACTACTGTAAGTAAAGTCGTCTTGTTTAACGCTCACTGAAACCTTGTTGAGTCAGTCCTGTTTATCAGCAGCTCACAGAACTGACTAACTTTCCTTTCAAATAACTGCAGCTGTCAATATGACCAGATTCCTTTTGATTTTGATCTTTTTAAATACTTTTCCTATGATGAGGGGACAGCTACATTGGCTTTAGTTATGTATATTGAGTAACATTTGTAGTTCACTGAGAGATTTTACACAAACCTAAATGGTATTTTACTATATTTATGACAAACTGTGGCTTTCTTACTAAGCAAATTGACCTATTGTATGTGTGATTCAAAATGCGGGATCGAAAGTTGTTCTGTCTCTTCCCATCGGCTACTGTACCATTTTTTTCCCGAAATGAGGCCCATTGGGTGCACCAGTTAGGCCATGTCATCGCCTCTCTATCCCCTCAATGCAGCATCAGAGCCCTCAACTCTACAACCCTAGGGTTCACCTTTGTGGTATCAACATCTATTTCATAAATGGTGGTCTGCAAGAAGTTGTACACATTTACCAGATCCTGAATATATGAGGTACCAAAGACAAAATGGCCTTTGAAAAGCTCATCAAAACAGACGAGAGTATCCAGTGACTTGCAAGGTACTGTCAATCACAATGAAGTACTTGTGAATCACACTCCTCTGGGTCTCCACAGCAAGCAGATACGGTTGACGGCTTTTCCGTGATGCTGTCCAGATGCCCCTGGATGCTGGTTCCAATCTGTGACACAAGAACTTCATGAGTCTGCTATCAAAATGACAGTTTCCAAAAATGTCTAACATGATAAACATGACTTGACCATAATCTTAAAAAAGGGTTAACAGAATTAGGAATGGGATCACAAGAGTTAGGACGCCGTCGGATACTCTGATTGGTTGTGAGCTAGCTGTTCAGCGACCATTCTGATTGGCGGTGTGCCAGCGAATCAGTGTGGCGTGTGGGAGGGGTGGCGGAAGTGCCGATGATAAACAAACCACATAAACAGAGACGGCACAGAGTTACAAACAACACTTCGCCGTTCGTTATTTGGGGGATAAACCAACGTATTTTTGGAAGCCATGGCTGTGTGGACCGAGGACTTTGAGGAGCAGCTGATTGCCCTGGTGGAAGAGAGACCACCGTAATACAACATCACGCAAGTAATGCCGAGCTAACACTGTGTGTGCTTTGTTTTGATAAGCTACGGTCCGCACTCCGTTCCGTCATTTCCTGTTTTTATGTTTTGGGTTACTGGCACGAGACTAGCACCACCCGATGTTTAGGAGACTTATTGCATGTCGCGCAGGCGCAGAACGTATACGCTACTGTGTAGCCGGGGCGGTGTGTTTCAATGCAACTTTTCTTCCTAACGGATCCGACGGAGTGGTCTGAGAAGGAAGTCGGAAGTAAGTCGGATAAGGAAGACGTCGGACCCGGTGTGTGGGGCCCTTAAGTCCACGGCTTTGTTTAAGGACTTTTTGCTTGTAGGCATTAGGTGACTTCTCCAGGAACTTTTGCAGAAGCTGCATCACCAAACATCAGGCTAAGATCCTGCTCAATCTACAGACAATAAGTCAATGCAGAACAGTAAATGTCAAGGTGTGGCACAATAGTCATGAAAAATATAAAAATCAGTTGTGCAAAGCATAAACAACATCCCAAGTACGTTGTTCTATAGGTTATTGTGTGAAAGTAGGAACACTTTTCACTCACCAAAATCCAAAAAGTATCTGAAGGTCGGTGGCCCCTCACAAGAAATTACTTCTGATGATCTCAGTACTCGCACTCACACAGCCTCCATCCTTGATGACAATAAAAAAGTTAATTTCAATGCCAACAGCCAACATTAATAATAGCATAGTATGATAACAAACAGCTATGATGCCATCTAATGCACGTTATCACGTTTGGTTTGTTTCCGCAGTAAATGGTGGAGCGGGCTGAGACACCATTGTCATCTTAAAAAGGTGGCCCAATTTCTCTCTCTCTCTCTACCGTTTCATTTGAACTTGCCAGATTGGGACTGATAGTGTGGCTGGAATTCTAAATGGTGCTAATTTTGTGCTCTGGCACCTACCAAACTGCAGCTAAGAACTGTTCGCCTACACAGCACCGTTCAGAGTAAAACACATGTGTTCACTGACCAAACTACAGGTAAACCCCCCCCCACACACATGTTGCTGCCATCAGTCTACAGATAAAAGCTAATACTACACTGTTGAGAATTTAATACAGATGCTGCACCGATCCACTTGCCGTTGATATTGTCCATATACTACAAATAAACTAAGAAGTGGTGTTACAATGTTAATTAGCTTGAAGCTAAAGTTAGCATATGTGCCACTGTGAAGTCAGTGGGTTGAGTCTACACAATAATGCTAGCTAGCTGTAATGTTGCTCCACAATTTTACCTTACAAACATAAGCAAACCAGTTGCAAACCAGTAATAATAAACTTACCTGGTATTTTATCCAAAATGAAGTTGAGAAAAAGTCTTCTCAGAATCACTTCTTCATTCCTCTCTGAACACTCTTCCACTAAACGAGAGACTCGTAATGGCGGCAGAACAAGAACTTTAGAAACATTAGTAGGTTTGGTTATGCTGTATTACTCCAATAGATTTTTATCTTTAGTCATCTCTAGTGGTAATAATTATTACAATCCAAAATGATTGAAAATGACAATTTTAGAAGAAAATAGCATTGACTCTGGATTAAACACTCCTGTGCAGGAGGAGAGGACAAGAGAGGTTTTCAGGAGAGGATTGTAAAAATGTAAATAGCTCAATAGTAAATAGGCATGTGGCCCCTCTGTTTTCCTTTATACTTTTATACAGTACTGACAGCACTTGCTTGTATTTGGAAAAATGTTTATAGAATTTTAAACAACAACCTATTTAATTTATAGATTTAATTTCTTAAGATTTATGTAAAATGTTAAGTTTCTTTTCTTTTTATAAAAAAAAAAAAAAAGATTTATGACATTATACCTGTGTTACACCATGAAAAAGACACTGATTAGTTTTCACTACTTCTAGCCATAATTGTACTGTTTTTTTTTGTGTTTTTTTTTAAAGCAGCAAGACTTAAATATCTCAGTGAAAAAAGCCTGACTGCGTGGTGTTCAGAGGGTTAAGTGTCATGACTGGACTTCGTGGTGGCCTGTTTTCATGGTTTTGTGTTTTACTTTGTTTTTCAGAGGTGCTTGGTGAGGCTGGGCATGTTTTTTTTGATGGCCAGAGCTGTTGCCAATCCACTCACCTGCAGCGCATTGGATCAATCAGCATCTGCTCTTCTACCCTGGTCTTCCCTTATTGTCACCAGCTCCAGTGGTACTTGGTTTCTCTTAGGGACTCTTGTGTTTGTATGTTTGAAGTTTTCTTAGTTACACTTGCCAGCGATCAAATCCAGCTTCTCTCCCATTCCAGTGTGATCAAACCATTTCTGTGGATCAGCTCCTCGACCACTCGCCACCCAGCCCCAGCAGCTCTGCCACCCTTAACAACCCTGACTGCCTGAGCTGGCTAACTGCGTAACTGTGAGTCTCCCCATGAAGCACCTGCGAAGCCATCTGCCTGCACCTGAGCTCACCACCTCTACCTTCCTGCTATTTCACCGTGTTCATAAATTCACCTTTGAACCTGCTGCCTGTTTTGGCGTCTACCTTTACACTACTACGAACTGTTATAGTAAAGCCTACTTTCACCTTTCTGTACTGTAATTTCTTGCTACTTATCGACTGACATATATGCATATACTGACATATCTGCAAACATATTGACCAATATATCATCCTGGTTGATGTATCTGTCTATCTCTAACAGAACGCCTGACAAACTGCTGGCATGGAGTGAAAGATGCCTGCGTTTAGAGGGTATCTCAAACAAAAGCTATTGGTTGCATTAGGGGAATTGTCGGGTCCTGTGTTTTTGGATGTACAGTATATAAGAAACTAAAAGTCAGTGTACTCCCCAAGTCCCCCACTGCATGATAGTACAACGGGTAAGCAATAGGTGGTACTAATGGTACTAAAATCCTTTTGAGGCTCCAGAGGAAGCTGCATGTAATCTGATAAATTGCTTCCTGTGATGTCTCTCACTGGCTTAGTTCAATTGTGGGCGCCACTTTTTGAAAGGGAAGGAGAATGTGTGGAATAAAAAAAAAAAACAAGCAGCTTCCTCTGGAGCCACACAATTCTTGGAGTTAACCTTTAAGTCTTCTTTGAAATACTTTTCATTTCATTTTGTCTAACTCTGAGTATCTTATGTAACTTCACGCAGGGCTTACTTACCCAGAATCCTCAGCTGAGTCACAGCCCCATGCAAACCAAAGAACATCCAGAGTGGTCGGGAGTTGTCCACACACACCTGCATGCCAACACTGGTGCCGTTGTGGCTGAGGATGACCTCCCCTTCTTGGTTGACTAAGAAGCCCAGGATATCGCTGCTTTGGAGAGGCGTCGGCACTCGACACACCGCCCAGAACTCTTTCCTGTCAACCAGAGCTTCTGGATTGTAGGGCAAGTCACTTGGGCGCAGCACCGCGGGGTCACAGGATGTCACACCGTAGGACAACGAGCCCAAGCGTGCCGGGCTAGACTTGGTAACTTTGATGAAGACAGTCTCTCCGGTGCGCAGGGGCCGGTTAGTGAACACTAGAGTGCGTTCCTCTCGTGCGTGTTCAGACCGCGCCACTGTCTGCTCGTCCAGCGTCTTAATGTGGGCGCCCCGCAGCTGGTGGAAGTGGAGGTCGCTCTCCAGGGCGGATGGCAGCAGAGAGGACTGCTGGGAGTTGAGGGAGTTCTGTGGTATAGGGCAGGTGGAGGAGGAGGAAGCAGAAGCCAGGTGGAGTGTGTGGCGATGGGACTGAGTGTGGGCGGAGCGTCCGTCCTCCTGCTGCAGGTTGAGGTCACACAGGCTGACAGACAGGCGGGAGTCATCAGCTTCCCGCCGCAGAGAGGAGGAGCGCACTGTGGTGAAGGAGCGTGGGCGCAGGCAGTCGGGAGGAACAATCTCACTGTCTGGAGAGGGAGTAGAGAGAAAAGGGAGTAGGATGGAGATGGAGAAAGAAAGAACAGCAGTTAATAGTGCTCTTACTGTGTTTTGCTCTGATTAGCAATCTGCTTGAGGCCTCTAGCAATGAAATTTTTAGTCAGCGGAATCCCAATTGTAAGGAATACAGTTCTGAGAAGGGCTGAATGTGCAGCTACTCTGACAACAAGATAATGATAAAAAAGAGAAAGCCATTTAACCTGAGTTGCACAAGTTGAATGCAACACAGGACTGTTCTAATTATTCAACGCTGCGCCAAAGGAGAGTGTCAAGAAGTGTGTTTAAAGATAAAGAAATGAAAGAAGCTAGTCGGTTGCTCCAATGTCTGCACAAAGCTGAATCATCAAGTTTCACACAAGAAAAGGCTGTACGGTGTCATTTAGCAAAGAACAGAATACTTTTCTGAAACGAAACTGAATACTTGAGTGGACGTGAATACGTGTTTGTGTGAGTGTATGGGTGTGTATTGGTTGCATTCCTTGCAATCCATAGTACAGTATCACTCCACAGAGAGCCTTTCACTCCACAGAGTCCCTTTTAGCAGCAGTAGTGGTCACATGCACAGAAATACACCGGCAAATGACTCCACCTCTGATAAGCTGCCCTCAGGTTGCTCATCCTATGCCTGCTCAAAATAACACCTCTAAATGTGCCCCGTCTCTCTCCCACCTACCCCCTCCTTCCCGGGTGGTAGGGCTTAAATTAGCCTGGCGTCCTGAGAGAGACCCGTGTTACTCTGAGTGGGCTGACGGGATAGGCTGTCAGGGTTCCTGTGTGATGTATGGACATGCATATTTGTAGGACAGACAGAGGAAACAAGACACAGAAGAAGGAGAAAAAAACCTCTTCTCTCCCACCGGGAAGGCTAAGAAGATACTGAGTGACCCTTCTCAGGTCAAAGTAAGAGTTGAAGGAGAGCAACTGAGAGAAACGGAGGGCTGGGGGGAGGATGGAGGATGAAAGACAGCAACCTGCCACTGACTGTCTCTGGAGAGTCTCTCCAGTTCTGGTCAGCTCTGGGCCCCTCTCTCTGACCAGGACCTGAGAGCCTGACTCCAGATAAACCTCTTAGCCTCAATTAGTAGGACTGTGGGACAGGCTGCCCACAGCTAACTGTAAACTACAGCAGTGAAAACAGAAGAGCCAAGCCTCTTATGATGCCCTCCCACAGCTGAAAGGGACACAAGCCAAAGGAAGATAGATTGAGAAGAGAGCAGTTATACTGGTGGAGACAGATAAAGCTTGACATTTATAGTTTGTATCTCCATACAGTTGTAACTCCATTTTGTTGATAATTCATTACTTAAAGTGGTAAATTAAAAATACAATTGCAGCATTCTACAATCAGATCATCAAGGAAATTATTAATTTCATGTATGCATGAGATCAGCAAACATGAATATATGGTCTACTGAACTATGAAACTGTGCACTACTGTCTTACCATTGGCAAGGGGGTGAGTAGATGGAGTTTTCATTTTAGTGTGAACTGTTGCTCAATAAAAGAAGCCAAAGTTTAAAATGTAAAATTGTCTCAAAATCAGCTTTACAAGAACTTCTAAAACTTGCACATCCCACAGATGCTCAATTGAATTGAGATATGGGGAATTTGGAGGCCAAGTCAACACCTCAAACTCGTTGTTGTTCCTCAAACCATTCCTGAACCATTTCTGCTTTGTGGTACGGCACATTACCCTGCTGAAAGAGGCCACAGCCATCTGGGAATACCGTTTCCAAGGGTGTACATGGTCGGCAACAATGCTTAGGTAAGTGGTACGTGTCAGAGTAACATCTACATGGATGGCAGGACCCAAGGTTTCCCAGCAGAACATTGCCGAAGGCATCACACTGCCTACGCCGGCTTGCCTCCTTCCCATAGTGCATCCTGGTGTCATGTGTTCCCCAGGTAAACGATGCACACGCACCTGGCCATCCATGTGATGTAAAAGAAAATGTGACTCATCAGACCAGGCCACCTTCTTTCATTGCTCTGTGGCCCAGTTCTGATGCTCACGTGCCCATTGTTGGTGCTTTCAGCAGTGGACAGGGGTCAGCATGGGCACCCTGACTGGTCTGCGGCTATGCAGCCCCATATGCAACAAACTGCAATGCACTGTGTATTCTGACACCCTTCTATCAGAACCAGCATTAACTTCTTCAGCAATTTGAGCAACAGTAGCTCGTCTGTTGGATCGGACCACACGGGCCAGCCTTCTCTCCCCACGTGCCCATGACCCCTGTCGCCGGTTCACCACTGTTCCTTCCTTGGACCACTTTTGATAGATACTGACCACTGCAGAACCGGAACACCCCGCAAGAGCTGCAGTTTTGGAGATGCTCTGACCCAGTCGTCTAGCCAACACAATTTGGCCCTTGTCAAACTCACTCAAATCCTTACGCTTGCCCATTTCTCCTGCTTCTAACACATCAACTTTAAGGACAGCATGTTCACTTGCTGCCTAATATATCCCACCCACTAACAGGTGCCATGATGAAGAGATAATCAGTGTTATTCACTTTGCCTGTCAGTGGTCATAATGTTATGCCTGATCGGTGTACATTAATGTGCCAAAAGGTTGTGTACATAGAGATGTAAAGAGAGAAGTCAACAACAACTTCTATGGTACATGTTATCCAATCAATGAGCTTAATTCTTTCGTCTTACTTTAATTCTGCTACATGCACTGCTAATGACACACATAATCTAAAGATGACACTTTGTAGAAACCTGAATCAGCCTAAATCAGCTCACGTTTGAATTATTGGTAAGTTTGGAAGTATTCAGCAGCTGTAGCACAGTGTTTTGTTTCCAGAGGCAACAACAACAAAGCATTTTG
Source organism: Lagodon rhomboides (assembly GCA_039737535.1). Lineage (NCBI taxonomy): Eukaryota > Metazoa > Chordata > Actinopteri > Spariformes > Sparidae > Lagodon > Lagodon rhomboides. The sequence continues at coordinate 4,727,785 of CM077786.1, forward strand.
AATTTGCTGACGCCTTCTTCATAGCAACAGTGACCAAGGCTCATGGGTATTGTATCATTTAGAGCCACACTAGTAGTCATAACATAATGTGGGAGAGTCCTGTGTGAAAAGCGTTGATACTCCTCCCACTTCAGTTTGACAGTTTTCAATACTTGTTTTACAGACACATATGGATCAGTACCAGGAAACTACCAGGAGCCTTAAAAACAGTCATTCCAGGATCCAAGATCCGACTCCACATCTTCACTAAAACCACATCTCTGTGGGCTCTGCCTTCATCATCTACAGAGTCGGTGGCTGACATCACGTACCATGCTGCCAATGTTCAACTGAACTGAAGATGACAGCAATCTCCTCAGTGTTTGATCACCTTCCAGTGACGAGTCTGACTTTCTGCATCATCACTGAAATGCTGTCTGATGAGCTCTTGCACACTGTAAAGCTGAAACGCTATTGCCGCTCCCTCAAAGTCATGTCAGCCTACAATTAATGATAGCTGCTAACCTTAGGCATGGCGCTCTGTGATTAATGTTTAATGGAACTAAGGCCCTGTAATTGTGCTAATTGATTTTTCAGAGAGGCATAAAATGGAGAGGACAGTGCCTTGGGTGCACAGGGCAGCTCACAGGGACTGCTAATCAACCATTAAACACCTCTCTGCTCAGAAGTGTGCAGCAGTTAACTGTGAGTCCCCTAGGGTAGCTGAAGATGACTAGCATGCCAACTCTGATTTCATCTGCTGTTTCCTCTGCGATCAATTCCCCCTGATGGACTCTCAGCCTCCATGAAAGCCTTCTCCAGGACTTAGAGGAAAAGCTGTGGAAATTACCAGAGCCTGTCGACGTATAGCTGTTAAGTTGTAACTGAACAGCTCAATCTGCCATGTAACCCGTTTCTTGATTTGGTGCCATTTCCTCAGACACAGTCATTTGCTGAAGGGAGGCCTTTAATGAAGTAGAGAAACCTTGATGTGGCTCGAGACTCAAATCATACTCTCTAATGATTAGGAGAGGCCACTTCTTTGGTCATAGAGAGAGGAGCAGGCATGCTAACTGCTCGACCACAAACCAACTGTGATGCCCAGTCGATTTTGAATGACATCAACAAAATTGTGTATGTGTTTCTTGCGGAGCTGGCCAGTCCTCTGCCGCCCATCACTCCATCCTAAATTGGATTACGATGGGATAGACCTCTGGGACATACAGGAGGACTGGAGCTGCAGAGAGGATGATGACATGTCTCGGGGGATAACAGCGGATGGGAGCGAGAACTGAGAGGAGAGGTAAATCCAGGAAGGCAGGGATGGCTGCCTGTGACAATGCTGGATTTATGTTGAAATGAGTCTGTGCAGGCTTCCAAAGAGCCACAAATCATCTCCCTCTCTCTCTCTCTGTCACTCCGACTCTTAACTCAAACGCACAATGTGTGAACACAAACTCTTACACACGGTAAATTGATTCCTCTAAAAAATATGGGCTAGTCTTTTATCAGCCATTTTCAAAAAGCTTCTCTGAGGGTTTATGTTCCTTTTTATATTGTCTTCCTTTTCCCTTTCGTCTCTCACTATTCAAAGAGGAGTCGTTTAAAACCCATACTGGCTTGTGTGCCATGTATTCTTCTTTTTTGCCTCTTTATTCATCAAAGGCTGGTGAGACGTGCTCCTGCAGTTTGTTGTTAGATTGGAGGACAGAAAGAGAAATGAGAGGACTGCAGAACATTTACTGTGCATTTGAAAAAACGTGTGTGTTTCTGTGCACTCAACATGTGTCCGTTTGTGACCTCACCAGCTGCTGCCCGCTAATCATGGTGCACCTGCGTTTAACTGATACAATCTCTTTGTCCTATTGGTCCCTTTCAAATCCAAAACACAGATGCTCTCTCTCATTGGCCAGGGCCAGAATTCTGCTCTTTGAAAGCAGAATCAAACAGTGTGTTTCTGTGTGTGTTTCTGTATGTGTGTGTGTGTGTGTGTGTGTGTGTGTTTACTTCTCTCTCATGTAGGAAGACATTGTAATAGGGCCATGGAAGATGCAGCTGCTGACACTGTGAGCCTGGAGGGGTTGGGGAAGGGGAGGGAGGGGGCAGTCATCACCTGATTCTTCACTTTTGATTTAATTTCAAACCAAACGTAGCACCTGTTGGGTTAAGCCAATGCTTCAACCATTTGGCTCAGCCTTTTTTTCTCTCCTTGGAGCATTTTTTGATCAAAATGATCGAGCACCTGTTGGGCTAATCCATTGCAAATACATGGACAAGGGTGGGGGCTTATGGGAGGGAGAATGGCAGCGTGTCTATTTTGGCCTGCGCAGGCATTGTCTCAGGCTGGAAATGTTTTTGATTAGGGAATAGCTGCAAAGCAGGTTAGCTAATGTTGTGCATGGGGACGTGGATAGAGGCAGAGGCTGGCTTAGTGGCTTTGCTAGCCTGAACAGACGGAACGTGCCAGGGGTTTGAGCCAGTGTTGGAGCGGGGTGGTGGAAGGGAGGGGGTGGGCTCGTGGATTTACTCTGTCTCACGCACACAATCTATCTCACAGGGCTTATCTTTATCCACAGTCTCTGGAGGGGGTTTCATCTGATGTAGGCAAAGGTAACGAGAGAGCTGGAACCAGGAAGAAAAAATGAAAAGAGAGATCCTAGAGTGATATTAATGTGAGGTGAGAGAGAGGAGAGGAGAGGAGAGGAGAGGAAAGGAAAGTGGGGATCAGCTACGAAGGCAGAGGGTAGAGATGGATATCCAGGGAGATTTCTCTAGGAACAGATAAAGCTGGGAGACAACATGGGTGAGGCGAGTGAGTGACAGAGATAAAAAAGCAGCTATGAGAAAGAGAGAGGGATAGAGAGGGGGATCGTAGAAGAGAGAGATGGAGTCAGAGGGGTCTTTGTGCTAGATGTTTGGGATGTTCTTTATTCCCTGGCATGGGCCCAATCCCCGCTCCCTGATCGGGCTGGGCAGCTTTGAACCCGGGGCTTTTGGAAAGAGCAGCAGGCTCCCAGGGCGACACATGGCCATAACAAAGCGCCAGGCAAAATGCCCGCTAAGTCACAAAAGCCCTATCCCTTAGGTCATCAGCAGAAAGCAGCATGTGCCGCCCCTTCTCTGCCAATCAGCATGCTAGGACCTCAGTGTTAATAACCTCCATCATGAGGTTCTTATATTAAAGCCCCCCTGCTTTATTCCTTTGCTCAAGCACAGAGGAAGGCTGATATTAAGCTAATTATTTATGACTGGGTGAAGAGTGACACGCTCAACACATGCAGGTCCGCCCTTTGCTTATTTATAAAACTGGTTCAACTCTGAAAGCTGCACTAATTCAGTTTTATATCAACAATGGATTGAGTGAAATGTGTAATGTGAAAGATGTTGTTTAAAGTGTTGAAAACAAAGAGGATTAAAAACTAAAAATCTTAGCTCACAGAGAAAGATTAAAGGTAAAGATTAGCATTATTCGGGATGCACCGATACTGATACTGGCATCGGGTATCGGTGCATCCCTAATAATTATCGGATATTCTCGTACTCGTACCCGCAAAAATTCACTGATGCCACGCACCGATACCACTTTATTGCATTAGGCTGTACATTGCATGTAACTGAAGACTGTGATCAGAGGGCGACTTGTCATTCCTTGTTGTCATTTCAGACAGACGGACCGCGGTCCGAGTCCGGACCCAGACGCCGTCCTATACGGACCTGGACCTATAGTCAATAAATTACTGAAGTATTTTAAATTTTGATGGGGTGCTTCTATTTTGGTAGAGTTTAGCGGATCAGGAAATCCACTGACCAATTGCATGCGAGTTAAGCCATCTCATGTGATGCTGATCAGCCAATCGAATCTGTGCATTCCAGGCGATAAACACTGCAACTCTGAAGTCCACATGTTGCTCTCTAAGAGCCGATGAATGCCCAGAGTCAGCACAGCATTGAGGAACAGGAAACTCCACATACATCTTGATGAGTTACCTCTAGTTTACCCCATTAAAAGTTATCTGGTGAATTTCTCATGACTGATAAGGGTTCAAAATTGAATTATTTTCTTTGTCTTTGAAAAAACAAAAATAGTGTGTTGGATTGTTCAGCCAAGATACAGTAACTTAAAACTGATCCTTAATGCCAACTTACACAAATCCAGTTCATTCTTCTTGGCCTTTTGAACTATTTGACCAACAACCATCATAAATTCTATGCAGCACACTGAAGCCAAGAAACACAACATTGCTAAATTTGCGTTGCTTGATCTCTAGAGATCTTCACAACATTAAACCACTACATTTGCTAATTAAGTAAGAAAAAGTCAGATTTACAGCAGCTTTTCTGCTTGGTGTGTTTTTGTTGGAGAGCGTGTGTGAGGCATCAGGATTTGTAAGTGCTGCCATTAGCTGGGTGGGGAAATCCTGCCAAGTCAAACAACAGTGCCAGTCAAGTGCGCACAATAATCAAACCACCATTTCACTGAAAGTAATCAGTTTCTCCCAGAAGTATGGGAACCCTGGTCCCTCTCTCCCTCTGAGCTGGGCGACACAACAAACGGTCCTAATAAACCTCTTTCATTACAGATGACTTCATATTAGGAGACCCAGGAGTGGAGCCAGATTATAGTACAAAGAGAGCCACAGCACAGTCAGTGACCATACGTGCAAAAAACAGAAGTTCTGACTTATCTAATGTTTAAAAACTTGCTGTATTTCATTAATTATACATGTGCTGTATCATAGGCAACTGGACTTGTTTCATTTTCTTGAAGACGATTCATCTCTCATCCAAGAGGCTTCTTCAGTTCGAACTAACTGGAAAGGAGTTGCAGGCTTTTAAACTCTGTGTGGGAGTGTCCTTACAGAGTCATTAAGGCCACATGTGAGCTCTGAGTTTCAGAGTCATTAGGGCCAATTGTGGGTGGTTAACCCAACCTGCTTTCAATGTGTTACATGCTGCTTGGCGCCCTGTGAGTTGTTAGGGCTAGGTGAGCCCAGGTGTGAATGGTTGTTAAGCTGTCTGGGGAGGGAACTCAGTACTTCACTGAAGGTCGGTGATAAGTAATGTCTTAGGCCACCTCCTTTGTTCAAAGACGGTCTTTCCAGTTTGACATAGATGGATTCTTTGACTCCTCTTTCAAACCATCTGTCTTCTCTGGCCAAGAATGAGCACAACACAGGGGGGTCAGCTCATCAGATCAATAAATCTGCTGTCCGCTTACATCTGAAGGAGAAAAATCATTCCTTTGAGGACAACAATGTAAACATGTACAAAGAAGACCAATGACAACTGCTCTTAGCTGGCTATGCTTGGCTGTAGCTAGCTACCATTAGCTATCAGCAGCGGGCAAAAATAGAGTGTAGAGATGGAATATTTTTACATCTGAATTGAACTAATGATTTATTTCCAAAACACCTTGATTGTGCAGAGACAAACCAAGACTGTTTTGGCTAGTTCTTTTTCCTGTGAGTCTTGTTTGAATAAAGTGTCTTTTATGATGAGTTAAGACGGCAATTAAGCTCGTCTTAGTTCAGTACACAAGTGAAACTTGAATTCAGAATGTGTAGGGTTGTACTCTTTTGTTGGTAAGGTAATAGATGTAACAGTATTTCCTTTCTTCAAATGTGTGAGGTTATTTTCCTCATTCATTACACTAAAAGCTAAAAGAAAACATGTAGGCAGCTGGCATATATTTCCTTAAAAGTTACCTCTTGTTGTGCAAAGTGGTATTATGGGACAGGATGAGCTTGGGCAAACATTGTAACTTTAGTCGACATCTCTACAACAAAGTACATAGATGTCTTTGACATAAGTTCAGCACTGTTGTTTCTTCACATTCTGTTGATAATGGTCATTTATTGAATGTTTTCAACTAAAATTCTGGCAATATCTTCCATACGGCCCCTTGGACTTCATTCAGAGACATTTGTTGGCATCAGAATTCAACGCATGCAGCACTGCCGGACAAGAGCTGAATTGTACTTAATCATAATTTCCTATACCTGTAAAATCAGTGAAGAGAAACCTCTACACACACGTAGGTGTAGAAGCCACTCCCACCAATCCAGCTCGAGAGCTACATGACAACACATGAGGGATGTCGTTTCTGTCAGAGATGCAATCCTTCACTTTAGACATACCAACACTGACATGTTTTGAAAGGTTCAAACAGGATGACCCCGGCTCACTGCATGCTGTCAGAAAAAAGCTAGCTCCTCTGACACATCATGTAAACAAAGAATCAGTCTGGCCGCGCCTTCATCCATCAAATCCACTTCACACATTGTTTTACTCTCACTGAAGAGTTTCCAGGATTAGTTTTCCTTTCACCTAGCCCCACATCTGTCATCTTTACACAAAAGCACATTGCTACAATCAATGGTGATTCGTCTTGCAAAACAAACTATGAGTGGTTACATAAAACAGAGAAGAAGATTGTGTATTCATATACACAGGACACAGCACAGCACACAAATACAACATTTTGAGTGTTCGATTATGCTTGTGAAAAAACCTGCAACATATTTTTGATGAAAAAGACAGAAATAGCCATTTCAAGTCTTCCTCTCATTACTACTGCCGCTCTGCCATCCATTTTGAGTGACAGAAAATGCTGCTCCTTCCTGATGGCGTAATGGGACCTCATTCTCAAAAGCTACCATGTAATTCAATCCATCCACTGAGGACACTCTCTGAAAACACAGCAGAAGTCAGAACCTCTTTAGTGTTTCCACCAATGACTATAAATGTAGTTTTCTGGTGAAATACTGAGACAACCTTTCTTCCAGGACACTGTGTTTTGTATGAACTAAATTAACTGCTTTGCTTCTTTGTGGTGACAGCTAGATTGGCCAACTCCTTCTCTGAGTCAGCCTGGTTGAGAGGTGTTAGCAGCCTCAAGGCTTTGCAATCAGACTTTATTCTCTTGTCCTTCAGGGGAGTCCCACAGAGGGCCCCTCTTGATTAAAGCTCCACAGTGACTGACTCATACAATCTGAGTCCTGCTGGCTTCACAACAGCTGGAATTGCTCAGTTACTCAGCCTCCTTTCCGATGTCGAGTAAAGTTCTGCTGGGTGTGTGTGTGTGTGTGTGTGTGTGTGTGTGTGTACATATGAGAGTGACAGCTAACCTTAGGAACCAGGACATGGGTATATATTAAACAACCTTTTTGGGCTTGTTGGATTTCAAGCCTATGGGGACAGCTTCAGCCTACCCCAAAGATTATCCTGCCAAACCTCTGCAATATTGTATTTGCCCAGGTCAAGGCCAGATGCAGTCAATCACCTGCTACCTCAGGCGCCAAGCAGCATGTGACACTTTTTTTCTGTAGCAGCAGAGGCATGAAAATATGGATGAGTTGAAAAAGACTTGATGCATTCTTTAATGGAATCACTGTGAATGTTGATGCATTTTTCTGGGTTCTCTGCTTCATTAGCATGTTGGACTTACCAAAATTATCTTTTTTTTATCCATCTTCCTTGGCATAGTTTCAAGAATATTTGCGTCCACACAGATCCACTGTAAACGACTCAATACGCTGTAGTTCATATGCCAGGCCTATAGGTGGCGCTGGAAATGCACCAAAAACGGAGAAGAAGAGACGGCGCATGCGCATGAACCTTTAGCGCTGTATACAAACAGACAGCCGAAGGAGAAAACCGAACATAACAAGAAAAAGATGAAAATGGCTTGTCGGTTGTCCATAATCCTTTTTTGCTCAGCGTAGTGGCAGAGGAGTGTAATATTTTGCCCTAGTAACCCTGATAGGCTCAATATCTTCTGCAGCACGAACACAAGCATGTAGTCCGCCGTTGTTGTTGTTGTAATCAGACGTTGCGGGGTTCAGAGGTCGAAGGCGAGAGGTCGAGGGGTGGGGCGATGACGTCATCGTATCGAAAAGAATGCAGATTTGCCGTCCACATGAAAACGCAGGGGCTGCGTTTTCGAATTTCTCCACCCTGAGACCCGTTTTCAGAAAAGTGCGATTACAGGCGCTGCGTTTACAGGATCCGTGTGGACGGTCAGCCAAAACGATGCAAAACATGTGCGTTTACACAAAACAGTGTTTTCGTGTGGACGGGGCATTAAATTGCTGTCATCATGCTCATGGAGGTGTGAAACCACTAAATCAGCCCTGCCCTGATTGTTTCAGTCAAGTATGATGTATACCCCTGGTGATTCCTGCGGGGCGAATTATCACATGCCATATTATTACTTCTGTTTCAATCTTTCTACATCAAAGATGTTTCAAACATCACCTGGGGTCATCCTGGCAAACCCACTGAGAACTGCCACCTGACTCCGCAGTGCCCCCTACCTCTAAGGAGCATTTTGGTGTCTTTCACTTAATTGTTTTGGTTTTCCTACTCACAAATCTACTCTTTTGTTTAACACATCCTCATACCTTAGGGACTTATTAGGTCAACTGTCAGCATCTCCCAAAACAACATATATCACCATTCCCAAAACAACATGACCGTTGCAGCCTACCAGTGTTGCACACACCAGACCTTCTTCGTACATTCGCAGTTTGGTAAGGTTTAGACAACAAAACTACTATTTTACTACTATTAGGTTTAGGCACTTATACTAATTGGATAGATTTAGAAAAACATTGTGGTTTGGGTTAAAATAACTAAGTTACTGCTGTAACTGCAGCTACAAACGTACCAATGTTATATAAGTCATTTATGTTATGTTATTTACGTGACATAGCTTAGGTGATGTAACTTACATTAGTAAGTTACAGCAACTTACCACATTGGACTCAAACAGCAGTGTTCTATATCAGAATCCTGTGTTTGTTTAGGAAAGCATCTTCGTTTGGGTTAAAATAACTACGTTACTCTCTTACTGTAACATACCTAAGTAACTTAGGTTATGTTTTGCATGTGACACAACTTTACTACATTAGTAGGTTAAAATAACTTATTGTTGACTTCTGATTTCACACTGGACACGAATAATTGCCTCCTGAATCAAGGTAATGTCCTTGTTTAACCTGATGTCTATCCCTGACCTCCTCTTTATGCAGGCTTTTAACTCTTTAAACGTCATCTCCTAACTTCCTCCTTTGCAGCTGTAATGATAATGACCACAGCTAGAGGTCACTGCTTAACAAAGAACGTATATGATAGGTAATTTTGGATCTATGTCGTCGTTTTTCTGATGAACAGAGTACAGCATTTAGTGGCTAAAGAGGCATAATTTTTTCTCTGGATTGGCTGAGACCAAAACAGAACTAAAAGGAGAGTGAATATTGGATTTATGTCCATCAGATGGACACAAAAATCACTCCTAATGAATGCTAATGTTGCTCATCTGTTGGATGTACAAATACGCAAATGTTAATTAATCACCATCAACTTCGATGGTCAGTGTTACAGGTTACAAGGTTTTTTGAAACACGATAATATGAAACTATTGGCTATTTTATCAGTTTTGGCCATGAGAATCAGGTAGGTATCAGATGAAATAAAATCCAAATCCTGCATCCCTATGAAATAAGTCTTTAGTCAAGGACTACTGACTGGAAGAATAACTACCTATCAGCTCCTGTGACAAGACCTGCCTTCTGCTTGTCAAACCATTAGTCATGATAAAGCAAAGCACCCAGCTAAGTTTTCACGAAAAAACCTCCAAATGTATCCTGACAGTGAGCACAGTGAATACAGAGGAGCCATTAAATAAAATGGATGACATGAAATGAGAAACATAACGCAACAGCTGGAAGGAGAGGCATATGAAGATAGGTAGAATGGTTGATTTGAATTGGCAGTGAAAACTGTTTTAGAAGGTGTGTGCATGCTTATGTGTGCCAGTGTTTGTGTGCAGCACTCTCCCTGCTGAACAGAGACACTAGGGACACCACCAGAGGCCCCCTGCGTATTTACATTACGAGAAGGCTACATACACAAGCTGAACAAAATGTCTTTGAATGAGAAACTTAATCCACCATAGAATTTTAATTCAATCTTTATGTTGCAAGGATTATAGTATTTCAGTGGGGGCAAAATGAATAATCTCACTCTTTGCTGAAAAGCACTGAAATGGAGACAATATAAATGTTATTGATCCTAGAAGGGAAATGTGGTCATCACAGTAGCAAAGAATAGAGGTGTAGGCTGGAGAGAATTGGATATTTTAAGTGAGAATGTGATAAAGGATCTAAATTAAAGTAAAAAGGGGCTTAAAGATAATATGTTGTAACAAAACCTTTCTCAGCACGAAAATGTGTTCTTAGATGGCTATTTAGGTATTGGAAGACTAAAATAATAAAAAGGAAGACAGAAAATGCTATATTTTTACCACTTCTCTTGCTATATCTTCCGTCACCTCCCAAGCTGCAGGTTTAATTGAGAATTGGACAGTGAAATAAACCAACAGGTCCTCAAATGTCAGATAAAATAACGGAGTGAAAGCCCTGAAAAGTCCTCAGATGTGAAAGCCCAGGGGCTTATCTGTGGATAGGCAAAGGTTCATGGGGTGTAAGAAACATGATGCACAGAGCTGACACAGTTGGCCATTCATCGTCACAAAGGGCCGTGTCTAGTCTGGATGATGTATTTCTATCTCAACTTTCTGTAGCGTTCCGACCCTCTGACCAGGCCCATTTGTGGGGGCAGATGTCAGTCAGTCGGCTGCCTGAGGAACGGGAGTACTGCTCTGTTGGAAGCCCGGCATCTGGCCCAACTGTTGAAAGACAGTCGAATTTACTTAAATAGAGCTAAGGAGAAGCCCAGTTTTTGATTGAATTGGTGCTTAGAGCAGTGTTTCAAAAGGGTCAGACATTCATCGGAAAAGTGCATTACAGGGACTTCAATCAGGGTGAACCTTAGGGTGCTAAGCTCAGCTAGTGGGCCTCTGCTCTGTGACATCAAACAATTTTCAGCATGTCCTACTATCTGATAATGTTGTTTTTTCCATCTGCAACAGCAGACTGTGTTGATCTTGGACTCTAATTGCTTATGGTCATCAAAGGGAACACAGAGAGAAGAAACAAAAAATATGGCTCCTCTCATACTCAAGACACTACACATCCACCCCACCAGCCTGGAGATACAGCTGTCAATCAACACAGTGCACATTACAATCAAATGTGCTATCTATGGGACATGTGACCCCGGTTCTATTTTTACAGCAGCAGAAGGGATGACAGCACTGACTCTCTAGGGAAAAGAAATGTGTATGCATTCTATAACATCAAAGCCTCGGCCATACTATCCTGTGTTATGCCTCTGTGGCATGTTTGTCAAGCCCACCAGCATACCTTGACGATGCACAGCAGCGTGGCTTTTATTAGCCCGCTACCTTTGTGTAAACATGTGGGCCAAACATTGGTCAGATATAGATAGCCTTTGTTCATTGTTATTCCATTACTTCATGGAAGGCTTTACTGCACACAAACACATGAGTGGTAACCCCGAGAAAGGACCTGTTTACAGTAAACAGGAAGACACAAGCAAAACGGCTTTGCCAACTGTAGAAGTGTAGAAAGTAAAAGCACCAAAATCTGAGGTAATCCAAAAATACCTGAACATCTCATGGCTTTTGAAAACTAGATAAAAAAAAAATAGTGACAAAATGAGAGGTAAGCGAAAAAAAAAAGATCACTGTTGTCGGTACTCTGGTCAATGTATTGTATTGTGTCAAAATATGTGAAACTGACATACATGAAGACAAGACTAAAAATAATCATTGTCAGTTTCTCATTGTAAACAGAAGGGTATACGAGGATACTAGTTTCATATCATTGACAAAAACACAGTATAAAGGCCGGATAAACACATTAACAGGTTATGAACCATAAAAGTTTAATTCTTTACCAAAATATTGAAGCTATTCAAAGTCTATCTTGACACAGGGCTCCTCTACAAAACAAGGCCTTAAAGGATAATTCTGGTTTCTGTCAACCTGGCGTATTTTCCACAAATATGGCTACTTTGGCTAAACAGGTCATGCCAACTTTGCACTGGTAATTGAGGGCTCACTTGCAAAACAAAACAAACATCAGGGCAGGTTGTTGTAGACTTTGATTAAAAATGTTCTGATACCATTTTTTCCTTCCGATTACAAAACCTGGGCCTTGGGTATCGGCCAATACTGAGTGACGATCCGATACCAGTGCATGTAAAAAAAAAAAATTATAAAATGTATTCACCCTATTCACTCGCCCTACTAATAAATAAAAAAAAAGTTTTCTTATAACGCTATTACTACTAACCATGTATGAATGTGAAATGATTGCTATCATTGTTGTATGGCCTGGCTCAGGTAAAACTTTGCAGAGAATGATTGCCATACAACATTCTTTTATCTATTTTGACAGTCATAACTGAAAACAAAATAAAGAAATCTTGGAAGAAATAACGATTCCTTTAAAAACTGTGAAAGTACAGCCACTTTTTCAATAGAACAGCTTAAAACAGTGGTGCAATAGCAACTTCAGATAAATCTAGGAATAAATAATTCCTCTAAAATGTACTCATGGAACTTGCTTCAAACCACACTCTGAAGGGCAAATGTTGAAGCGATACTGGGTCCACCCAGTGTGCAGACTCAGCAAAAACATGGGGCACACGTCGGAGGTCCAAATGTCAGTAATAAAACTGATTGCCTGCATGTCTTTCAGCCTACATGAAATGTATTCCCTCGGGCTCATAAAGTTTGTGGAGAGCAGTTCTGTTGTGCTCTTTCACGTGATGCGTCTTCAAATGCTTTATAAGGTTGCTTGTGTTGATATTGGCAACACTCGTGCCACCCCTCCAAATAAGACAAGAATTGATTTCCAGTGTGTAACATAAAGCTGTGGGAGGATAGCGGAGCTTGCCCAATATAGAGTATGTTGTTTCCTACTTAAGGAGCGCAAAGTTATATCCATAGAGCCACATTTATAGGAAACATGTCAAAGTTGAAATACACTGAAATTATACTTAAGGATTCACTACAAATGGAGGAAATGCCTTCAAGGAATGGTTGGACATTTTGGGAAATCTGGTTGCAGGGATTTGGACTGAAAGATCGGTACCACTCTCATGTCTGCGTGCTAAACCAGCCGCCACTCAGAATAAAATTGTTTGAGTTTTAACTGCACCTGGTCATCTAGTCCTGCATATAAGCTTTTCAATTCTTTGATATACCATGTCATACTTTTCCTTTAACCCCTTTCAGTTTCAGTTTACATTATTCAGTTAGCTAGAGAAGGTGTGAATGCTAGATGCAGAAAAGCACTAAGCTGCATTGCTGTCCTTAAAAGTTGAATAATATCAATAATGTAAGAAAGATGCAGAATGTTTTAAGGTCTGTTGAAAAGGTAATGCTAAACTGGATAGCTGACTTTAATTTGTATAAGCAAATTTGTTGTGTTACCCCAGCTGAAAACAAAGGTCGCTCAGTGATGGTTACTGCTGTTTGAGTCCTGGCTCAGAGTTCATATCAAAGATTTTGATTGATATGCACATATCATACTCCTGACTCTAGCTCTATGATAATACCTCCTGTCACCATCATGGAAAGTTGGGAAAATGGAAAGGGATTAAAGATGCAAAACATAGTGTAAACTGGGAAATTAAATGCAATGCTTTACTAAAGGGTTCAGCGCTAAACTGCCATACCCAGAAACCACACCTGTTCTAATTCACATCTATTCTAATCAAGTTATTGTTTTAAACACTGTCCAGGAATTTACATAAAGTGTGCTGTGAGTTTTGTTGGTGATGATATATTTCTCAGGGGGAGGAGCTAAACTGCATTGCATGAATAATGGTTGGGGCTAAACTTAACAGTGGGGCTGGCTTAACATTGTATGAAGAAGCAGCTGAAGGAGTATGAATAATGTCTGGGAGCAAAGCAACGTATGAATGAATAACTAAAAGTTCAAAAGAGTATGAATAGTTGTAAAAGTAGAAAAGGGGTGAGGGATGGAAAGAATAGTTTAAGCTGGGAGTTAAACTGTATTGCTGGCTTTATGAAGACGCAGCTGAAAGAGAATGAATTGATTGAAAAGTGGTAAAGAATATAATTCATTATAAATAAGTAAGTATAAATGAACAGATCAGGCTTGAACAATGCTGGGAAGGCTGAAAATGTCTAAGAGTGTGCATGCATGAGTGTATGTGTGTGTGTGTGTGAGAGAGATAAAGTCCCAAGTGTTGCGAACATTTTAAAGTTTAAAGGGAGTTTCTATGTAACCAACATCAACATATTCATAATGTGTGATATGATATGTTGTAGTATTGTTTCTGTTGTTTGGTTAAATAATGTATTTTGTTATTCATGTGAAACAGCGTCTGTCTTGGGACGTAAGACAAATTTCAAATGAAGATTCTGACAAAAAAGGGAAAGTAAGTGGATTTAAAGGTTTTTTGTACCTGACTTCAACTGTAACTAAGATTCAAAGAAAGCTGAATAAGTTATATTTGATAAATTGAATATGTTTTAATGAAATCAGAAAGTAGAACACCCCAAATGTATAAAAGATGTGGAACATTTGAAAATGTGTGCAGAGAAGAACATATGTTGTGAGTGCTTCTGGAATTCACATCAATTACATTAGGGCTTTGGTCTCTGGGGCAATTGCCTGTTTTGCATGGTTGGTGAATCAGTTGTGCATCTTATGCTTCTTCAACCATCTTACCTAGCAGCTGCACTCCGCGGGTCAGACCGTAAACATCAATGAGGGCCCAGAGGGGCTCAGCTGTGCGGACCCCACTGAAGAACAGCATGGGACTGGACTCGTTAATGCGGTAGAAGACTCTGCCCTTCTTATCGACCCAAAAGGCGATAATGTTGCCCTCGTTGGCGAACTCTTCAGGCAGCGCCTTTGCCCAGAAGCCACTCTGGGACACCAGGTCGGGGCAGGCATACTTGGGCAGGTTGTCTGGGTTTATCCTGGCGGGGTCTTTGGAGGTGAATCCCAGACGTAGAGCCCCACTCCAGCAGCACTGCTTTTTAGTGATCTGGGGAGATAAGAGTCAAATGTGGTTTTCTTGGTATTTTGAAAATAATTGATTAATAGTGCAGACTGACACATGAGACTGAATCACCCCAAACTCTCAGCTTCTACATTATTTGACTTAACATGGTTTTCATTCCAATGTAGACAGTATAGTTGAGTCTTCATCGAGGAACTCCACATTTTGTCATCAAGTGTAAACCTAATATAAAGGCAGTGCAATAGTTTGAAAGTTTAAAACCTCCCAGACTTTTAAGAGCTCAAGTGCTCCTCTCTGACATAAAATACCTTGAGGCGGACTTGCTCATACAGGGCTATAGGTCTGTTGCAGAAGGTGATGGCGTTGCAGAAACTGGCCTGCCTTTTGACTGTTTTCTGGGCAAGGTCCATGACGATTTGGGATCCCTTAGCGTTTGGATGGAAGAGAAGCGGGCTGATGAGATGGGGCCCACCAATAGTGCCACACTGGATAGGCAGGCACCTCTTGGGTTTGTGGTGACATCGGTGTGATGTGGATGGGAAAGGGCCGCCAAGGGAGTCTGAGGCAGAAACAGACAAATCACAGAGACATGTAAGCATTATTGTGAAACAAAAATGTCTTAATTAGGGACAGGAGGTTAGGTTTAGTCTCTTCATAGTCTATGTGACCTATCACCCTCTAGGTACACCCATTGGCAGCTAGCCAGCGACTAGGTAACTGCCATTCATTTTTACAATTAGTCATTCTCAACTATCCTTTTTTCTAGTATTAGCTTGCCTCACCACCATGTTTTATGAGTAAACATTGCTATTTTATCCAAATTAAACAACTTTTTTTAGTGATTAAAAATTATTTCCATTATGACAAGATTTATGAATCCTGTCTAAATGTTCATATATCATCAAAATATCTCTACGGAATCTATCATCTGTTTTGCTTCACAGTGCCCCTTTTGCACACCAGGCTGGCCTCCAGGATGAAGAAAACAAGTGGTTCACGTGGAATACCTGCTGTCTTTGTATCAACATGGATCAAACAATTGTTGTTTATTTAACAGATAAGGCTTTACTCACGTTTTCCCTTCACAAAATTATAATTCAGAAACCATATTCTCTATTGGTTGCTTCAGTGTTGACATCTACCCGATTCACAAGCGTAAAGTTCCTTGTTTATGTGCTTAATGCTTTACTCGTGTGTGTGTGTGTGTGTGTGTGTGTGTGTGTGTGTGTGTGTGTGTGTGTGTGTCACATTTCAGCAGTGGGGGAATATAGCATATAGGGGAATCACTGCACCCATGTGAACTCATGCTTCATCCAAAACCCAGCAGTTCTCTGGTTCTACTCAGTGATGCTGGAAATAGGTAATATTTGGTTTATGGTGCTTTGGACTCTCTCTATGCCCACTGTCATATTCAGAGAGGACTGTTTGACAAACAGATGAAAGCTAACACAGTGGCAGCAGCAGTTGTCCTGTGGAGTCCTGATAAGACTATCCCAAAATACAGCTTGCTTTGTGTTCTCTCTCTTGTTCTTTGTTTCACTCTTCTCCCTCTCATCTTTGTTTATCTAGTAAAAACCCTTCCAGTTTTTCACCCTGTGAGCATGTCTACCGTTCAATCTGGCCCCAACCTAATAGCCTCGTTGAGGCCTTTTGTCTTGGGCAGAGCCACAGGAGAGCAGTTGTTGAATGTGGTGCACATGGTCCCGGGCAGATTGAGCTGAATGCATTACCAGGCTCTGAAGAGACGCAGCTGCTGTACAGAAAGACTGGCTATGTGTGAATTAATGTCCCTTAGCAACCCCTCGTATCTAAAGGTCTTGATCAGTGCACTCTTTCGCTTTGTGGCTATCAGCTGGGATACAACAGATGCCTTTTGTTTACTCAGACACAGCAAAATGATATTTATAGTCTTCGATTCCAGCTTTTTGAAATTCAGCTTGTGTGCACTTTTCTGAGAATCCATTCAATCAAATGAGAGTATCAGTTTACAGAGCAAAACAAATCTTACTTTACTCACGTAAATTCTGATAGATCTTTTTAAATCCTTTATTTTACCAAATATGTTGATTGACACACATCCTTAAAGACTCAAAATAATTGCAGGTATTTGTATTTGCAGTTAAATGGAAGGATATACTCATCCCCCATTACAAATGGGTCAAACAGTCAGCAGCTACATTGTATCAAATGGGATTTAAGACATTTCGACCTTTCCTGTTAGTTAAGTTAACATGCACAGGAGCAGTGTGGTTTGTAGGCTTGATTCCATTACACTTAGAGTGAAACATTACGGTTGTTTTTACTGTAACTACTCTCAGCCCTTATTTCCAGCAGGAAAGTGTTTTGAGCAAAAAAAAAAAAAGGTCCAACAAACCAACCTTACACAACCTGATCAGCACCAGATGCCAAGACAGACAAAGTTAGCCACTTGCTGTTGAAAATAGTGGAGCATATATCAGCTAAAGAGCTCAGTAATTCCTTAAGGAGTTGGTGGAGAGCAAAACATAGCTAAAACTCAAACTAGACCTCCTGGTTAAAATCTTGTCTTGACATAGGTAACTTATAGCAAATTACTAGCACCACCCCATCAATCTGAAGACTATACATGAATACAGGGAAGTACCAGACATAGATAAGTTGCAGTTATTGTATGGCTTCCTCCTACAATATCCGTGTGATGCTACTTTTGACAACAGTGTCTCGGAAATCGGGAAGAACCTGTTCTCACCTACTCGAACAGTGACAAAGAGTGGCAAACTGTGACTTTAGAAAAAAGTGCAAAATTAAACACACAAGTCTCTACTTTAAGAAGACTTTCCCTGTCTGAGATCACTTATCATAGATTCTCTCTGAACTTGTTTGAAATGATTAAGTTCAATTCTTGCTTGATTATGCTAGCTAGTACAGTAATTTCAGTCTATCAAAAAGTGAAATTTGGCAGATGGTAAGATTTTTTTCTTATTGTCTATTCCGACTATTGTGACAACCGCTGTCTAATATGTAAAATCTTAGAATATGATCGCCCTCCATATAAAGTACTGGCATCAGTAACTGGGGATCACTACCCAACATCATCAATACAACTACCTATACTTCTGCTGTCACTGTCAGCAGTCAACAGTAGACACTGAGTTTCCACCACAGTAATGATGGTGCACTAGGTGCAGAACACACATATCAGTTGACAGCAAAATATGATATATGATATAATATATCTTTGTCTTCATTTTGTAGACATTTGAGCAAAATAGTCTTTTTAAGACCGGAATTCTTTTTTTTTTTTTCACGTAGCAGTTTTACTTTCAGTAAAGATTCAGTGTTTACCCTTAAATCCCATGTTGAAGTCTTAAGTTATTATGCAGACCAAAGCAGCCTCTAGCCAAACGGCTGTCTCAGTCCTCCAATTACCTCAGCAAAACTAATCCTAGAGTATGCTCATGTCCACACAAATCCGAGATGCGAACCCCTGATGTAAAAGGCTTGAAAATGACTCTCGTAAACATCATTCTGACAGCTGCCTCTTCTAAGCCTGTTTGTGCACATAGCTTTATGCGTGTGTTATCTAGGAAAAAGCAGCTTTAACAGCCTCACAGGAGCCATTTTGCCAAAGGTCAAGGTTGTCTTATTATGAACAGACGGAAGGTGAAAAGCTTGTATTCCTCTGCCCCAGAGTGTAGAGGTCTTTATCCCCCTAATAACAACACACACACAAGACAGCTACAACCTCAGTCTCATCACAATACACAATACACAATACACGCTTGTGTTCGGCTAATACCTGTCATACACCAATGAACATCTCTGTGGAGCAGTAAGCTAATCTCTCAGCAGTTCAATTTGGATGGTGACAGCGAATGAGAGGTGAGCTGTGTGTGTTCTTGTGTGTTTATCAGTGTGTGCTTTTTATCTAGAGTTGTGTAGTAGTTACTCACCATAAGCTAAGTGCTTTACCCTCCAAATAGAATTTTATAGATGGGAGAAAACTAGTCAAATATTTGCTCAGTGTTAGGTAGGCAGATGACTTCCAGGAAACAACTGTTCTCCAAGTTAAATGTTCTCACAAGTTACCTTGTGTGAGTTGTATTATATGAAATTTAGTAAAAATAATTGCAAATAATTAATTCTTGGTATTTTTGAATTTTGCTGCAAAATACATTTGAATACACTGTGATATTTATAGGGTGTGGTGAACTTAAAAAGAACATTGAACAACATATGGAGGGTATACTCATTTAGAAGTACAAGTAGATAAAATCATTTTCTATTATAATCTAAACCTTCTCTCACCATTGTCCTTAGCAGGACACCCAGTCGATGTGCCTCTAAGGTACACTGAAACAAACCTTGGCCAGTACTTGCAGGTACCACTGGCCCAGATCTCCACCATTATGCCTAATGTTGTAAAGAGCAGATCTGAGGGAGGACCTGTCCAAGGAGCAGCAGGAAGGAGGAGAAGCTTAACACTATTAGAGCCTGTAAGTAGGGGTTAACTGATTATCGACCCAGGTGATTATCGGCTCCGATATTGGGCATTTTGAGGATTATCTGTATCTGCATTTTATTTTTCCAATTGCTGCTAAGAATCAATTAATCTTAAAGTGCACTACTTCGGCTCTGCTGCAGCCTCTACCTCTATCTGTATTCACCTCTGTGGTCTCATTTGATGTCCTGCCAACAACACTACCTGATTGGTTACACATCACACGAGTAATAGCCAATCAACACTGAAGGCTCTTTGCTACTGCCATGGCAGAGAAAGGGGGTAAGCTTCGGTCGGCTGGCGGGGCTGCATGAGGAGGGTAAGCAGCATTTATAGTTTGTTATAAACATCAAACACCACAATCCTATAATATGTTTCCATTATGACAGGCATGCCAAATTTTGCAGTTACACTACCCAAAATGCCCAAATAATGAACTGTGTTGTAACATTAATGATAACGTTAGCCTGTCTATAGCCTGTCTGAAAGAGTCAGCTCGATGACACGCTCAGCTGCCCTCACCCCCTGCTGCAGGTCCGTCCTGTTCTGTGCAGCTGGAGAACCACACCGTGCAGTAGTAGGTCAGGAGGCTTTCTATCGTTGACCTGAGGAAGTAAAGTCTCTGTTGGGCCTTCCCCACCTGATGAGAGATGTGGGTTGTCCAGGTGAGGTCGGCCGAGATGTGAACCCCAAGGAACTTAAAGCTCTCTACCCTCTCTACCTCTGTGCGTTTGGATTTCCGGAAATCCACAATCAGTTCCTTGGTTTTCGAGGTGTTTAAGTCCAGGTTATTTTCCGAACACCATTCCGTCAGCTGCTGAATCTCCTCCCTGAAGATTGACTCGTTGTTATTTGTTATCAGTCCTACAATGGTCGTGTCATCAGCAAATTTGACGATGGTGCTGGTGGGGTGGATGGGGGAGCAGTCATGGGTGAAGAGGGAGTAGAGGAGGGGCCTGAGGACACACTCCTGTGGTGTGCCAGTGTTCAGGATGAGAGTGGATGATGTGCGGCCTCCCATCCTGACGTTTTGTGGTCTGTTGCTGAGGAAGTCCAGTATCCATGTGCACTGTGAAGGCTTACGACATAACGAAACTGCATTTCGGGTCTCTGTTAATCCCAGCGGTAAAATATATAGTACATTTACTCGAGTAGGTTACTGTACAATTTTGAGGTACCTGAATGGTACTTTAAAGTATTTACATTTTCTGATACTTTATACTTCTACTCTGCTACGTTATTGAGACATATATTGTCCTTTTATGTCCACTACATTTATTTGATAACGTTAGTTACTAGTTACTTAGTCGTTTGAGATTATTGTTATAAAATGACAACCAAATCAACCAAAACATCAATGTACTGTTATAGATGAAGCTATCCAACAGCAAATGAGCTCTCTCTTAACCAGTAAAAGCTATGAACACATGAAGCCATTAGTTTATTATTCAGAAGTGCACTTTTATGTTTTGGAACAAAATTACAAACTATAAGTTCTATTTTACTGAAACATATGCTTAAATGCATTTCAGCCAAGCTTTGCGTTGGGGGTTGTGGTATATCAAATTCAAAATTCTGACACCAAGATTTCTATTTTTAATGCATATCGGTTCTAAATATCGGTTATCGGTCTCCTTGATTACTAATAATCAGTATTGTTATCAGCCTTGAAAAATCTATATATGTCAACCCCTAATTTAAAGGATTGAGTTCAAGTGTGAGCTCTTTTAACCACCTTCAGCAGAACCCTTTGCTCCCTACTGACAAATTGTTTGTCTGAGAAAAAACATATAAAACCTGCTTCAGTTGGTGCTAGTTTCCATTGTCCTACAACTTGTTTGAGTCTACAGGAAACCTCAACGGAATTGGATCCTCCTAGTGTTTCATTGTGCCTGACCGCATATTCATAGTCTTACTCATATTTCCTGGAAATCAGCCTACCCTCCTATATAGCTGTTCAAGTGTTTTTCACTCAATAGTACCACCAAGTGAACAGAATGAGTCCATAATGAAGCATTCAGTCACAAGAGAACACACACAAACACAGCCTATGTGGATCTGAGATAGTCTCTCAGGCCGTATTCACACAGAATCAGCACTCTTTCTATTCCAGTGAGAGTGTTGTTTTTAGGCAGCAGCAGGAAAGTGAAAAAAGTTGAAACAGAATTAATTTTGGAAAATATAATGGAATGCCTCACATCTTGGTTGGTCATTGCAAGTCAAATGTTTTTTTAATCTGTCAATGTGAACAAACAATCACTAGTAGGACCAACATGGTAGTAGCATAGAAACCAGCTTATCCTCATCAGAATAACACTGTCATAGGTCATCAAATAAATCAGGTTATGAGGACCTATATTTAGGTTACTTGTTAGATGGAGGAGAAGGTTGGGGATGGATGGTCAGGCTAGACGAACACAGAATTTTCATTCAGTAGATCACTGTTCAAGTCCAGTGTGGTTAGTTGTTTCAACTTATTAATGCAGTTAATTTAAATCACATCCACAAGGTGACTTACATTACTAACATCATGTTGGTACATTTCTTACGGAAGTTGCATAAGTAATGTAGTTATCTGAACCCAATCCACAATGTTTTCCTAAACCTAACCAATCTAACCAAACTGTGACCTTACAACCAGGTCC
The DNA here is from genome assembly GCA_039737535.1 of Lagodon rhomboides. NCBI lineage: Eukaryota > Metazoa > Chordata > Actinopteri > Spariformes > Sparidae > Lagodon > Lagodon rhomboides. Next base: position 4,749,820 of record CM077786.1, read on the forward strand.
AGTACACCTGTCCCTGGTGCACTACAATTGTCATGTTGTTTTGGGAACACTGATATATGTCGTCGGTAAAATTATTATGATTAAAGAAAATAAAATAAATAGTTAAATGTTATATTGCACATTCTTGAGCTTGCAGGTAGTTGTTCAGTTCAGCTTCATTAGCCTCCTGTTCTGTAAGACCTGATGTGGTTCGGACGTGCAACCAGACCACATATCAGCGGTGGTCGTGAAGTGCTTGACATCTCTGAGCTGCTCCTCCACCTTTACCCTCCACTCTGCGTACAGCTGAGGGACTGATGTCTGGCAGAGTGTGCTTAGCATCCGTGACAGTCATTAGCTTCATGAAGCCCTGTTTTTCAGCTGTGCTTTTAGGCATCATATCTGTAGCGGCACAGTACGTAATTGCGCTGGTTATGTCTTTGTCTTTCTTCAGTTTCTTCTCGTAATGGCTGAAAAAGCAGCCATTGTTGTTTGTCGAAGTGAAGTTTGACTAGTAGAAGCAGTGGGGCTGGTCTGTTGGCTACTTGCGGGGAGGCTGACGCTAGCATTATAGTGCAAACTAATCCTTTCGGAGTACTGTTTGAGACGGTACCTGTTGAGAGGATGCAAGAGGTTGGTGTTCACCTGACCTAATGCTGGTCTGTCCTTTGTCAGACTTCAGGTAGCCGAACCATTTCCAAATAACTGAAGTGGTGTGACCTTTCTTCGGTATAATTTCTTCATCTTTGTCAGTTTCCTCGCAATCGGTTTCGCTAGTCAGACCACTCATTTTCTTGTGTCAGCTAGACATCGTCATTCTGAGTTGTTGTGAGTGGGAGAGGCCAGAAACATGCATCTACCACATGCATTTGTTTCTTTGCTGTGTGATTGGCTGTTAGTGTCATAACTTTATCATCATTATCGTGAAAGATTTTATCGTGAAAATGTTCGAGATCATTTTATCACCCAGCCCTATGCTCAGTGTGGGTCTCATCAAGTTTGTGCTTCCCAGCAAGTACATTATCTCTGACATGAACCCCAAGATATCCATTTAAAAATTACTCCATAAGTAACGTAAGCCCAATGACCATCTTCAGTTCAAAGCATGATAGCAATGCCGCAATGTAACTTTATTGTCCAGCAGAGGCCGGACAATCAACAATCAACATAAGATGCAAACTTTCGATTATGCTCTGTGGATGCATCGATGCAGAATCTTCCACGGCCACAATTCATCTTATAATCGACTCCACCTCCACTTCCACACCTCTATACATCACACAATTAGGCCATAGCCTTACCTAAATGCCATTTGCAAAAAGCCATCATGCAGACTGGTGTTGGGTATAACATAAAATAACTTTGCATTGGAAACCTACAATTGTATAGCCATTTGTGTACATGTTTGCCAATGTACTGCTGAAATTTAGATCCATCACATAAAATGATCTGTTAAGTAAACTTATTTTGCATTACTTGAATGTCAAGTGATGACTTTTATGCTCTAACACTCATTTAGTTCTCTTGGAATAACTAAAATCATCAGCTGGGGAACTATCAAACCACAAGTATCCTCTTTCACAAAGCTTATCAGTGTAAAATGTTACTGTTGCTGCTCAAGTTCTTTATTTGATGTTGTTCTCCATGGATCTCTTGACAGTGTCGTTTACAACACCAGCAACAAGCCTGGAGGGCAATGACAAACGATGTCTTAATGATGTTTACATAGCTGCGTCTGGAAGATGTATCTAATCCCACTGACTCATGACAAAATGGCATTTCATCCTGATGAAATATCAACTGTGAAATGAATCACGCATTAATAGCGACACACATTGTCATTTAGATTTAAATGCTTTAAAATTCAGCTCAGGCATGATGGTTTTACATGCTTTCTGCACTAGCAGACGCTCACAGCTTATGTATAGTGCCTTTTACAGTGTAGTTCACGGGATATTACATTTTCTGTTCTTACTGATCTCCTAAGTTCATTGTATGTGCATTTATACATGTGTGACAGATGCCTCACACATACAGGCCAAGTGTGAAACACAATAGGCTGCGTGTGTCTCAATGACAGGGAGTCTACGACTGAGGCAGTGATAGTAACTGTACCTGTAGCTGCTATTCTACCTGGGAGAGCTCATTACAGAGTCATCATTCATTATGTTGGTGGTAACCCAAGGGCTAGACAGGCTGCTAGGCAACATCATGACAAATCTATTTGTTTAGTGTTGATACACTGATAGATGACTTGTGCCCATGGTAAGGTTGCATGGTGGGGGGTTCCCATGATGACACCAGTCAGAGCAGCATCAGGTGATCCTGTAATTTAAAACTATTTGCTGCTTTTCTGCCTTATATTAGCCCATATTACAACATCCTAAAAAAAAAAACAACTGACCTGCCATTTTGTTTTTATTCATCCTGACATTGTCCCAAATTTTACCTGGTTTCTAGGAGCAGATTGATTTTTCAAAGACATTTTCATGATCTCATAGATGCCTACTTTCTGCCCAGAAGGATGTTTGCCTTTGACCACCTCAATAGCTGGCGGAGTCTGTGAAAACCCTGGATTTAAATGATGGTTTCATCAGGAAAAAATGTTACATTTTCCTGATCTACCTTTGTAGATACACCAACTAACATTTTAACTTTTCCCATGATATTAATGTAGAAAGTGACTGAATAACAAAGTAATGTACAGAGTGCCATTATTGATTTTTTTTTTTTTTAACACCAGCAGGTTTTGAAGATATGTAGGATTTCTGCATTGAAATGTCTTAAATGTCTATATGTTTTGTTGAGTTGTGTACTTCAAACCAAGATAAATATACACCAGGTAAATTAAACAGTGTGTTTTATTTGGTCTCCTGTCGCTATTACTTTTTGGAAGGTCAGATAAGGAGGAAGGAAATTGGTGGAGGAGACTAAATGTACCATGAATAAACCTTTAAAACATTGCCTCATCAATGGACACTTATGCTTCCGTCACGTCAGATAGATTTTCATCGTCAATAGTGGTTGTTTACTGGAAGACAGCGACTGCTGCTTTGCAACATCACTAAACTATGTCTTGGTCTTGTTTTGATTGAGAGACCACCTGTGCAGCTGTGTCGTTCCACACCTGTCACCATTTTTGTAGAAATTCCCTGTTGCTACATTTCAAAGCTGTAGCTAGCTCTATTGCTAGCTATTTAGGAAGATGATGTTCCCATTCTTAATCATGCCTACTAAGACCAGATTGCATCATGTCAATAAGCACTACATAATACCTATTTGAATCACTGAACAATTAAGAGATGGTTGTTTGTGGCGATTCAGCGGTCTGAATCAACACCAACAGGAACAAGTTGTTCTCTCTAATCATGGCTATAACTACAAATACTAAAAATTGCTGATTTGTCAGTCATTTAGTCCATAAAATGTCAAAAGTGCCTTAATAGTGAAAACATTCATTCACAGTTTCCCAAGGCAATGTCTTTCAGTTGCTTGTACTGATTGACCTACAGCAAAAAAACAAAAAGTATTCAACCAACAATGAAAGAAAGCCTCACATCACGCTTGCTACAAACAACCAATGAGTGACTTAAACAGGGATGCATAATAATCGATTGAAAGTCACTTTGTGCTAGTGTTAGTCATTTTTCATTGTTTTCTGATGTTTTATAGACCACATGATTAATGACGAATATAACTGGCAAATAAATCAATGAGAATCATGAGAATAACTGATAGTTGCAGCCCTGGACTGTAATGATTAATCAATTGTCTTATAATTTTCTGATTTCCTAACCCTAACTGCGATGCTCCCTACTCTCTGACCTGTAATCTTAACTCTACTTCAGCTCATATAACCTAATTGTCCCTAGAGTTGGGTCATGTCCAACGACTTGGTCAATGACGATTTCCACAAATATTATAAAAGATGATGACAGCATTGCTGGGGTTGGGACTGCTTTTTTGTGCTCTGTGCTGGGGGGCCTTTTGAATGAAGATGCTACAATGGCACCGGGATCTGTAGTCAGCCATTGGCAATGGGTGATCACATCATCCATCCCAACCCTAAATGTACCATATGGGCGACTTAACATGAGACATAATACATTAATGAAACATATTGAAAAATATATTTATGAGCACTAGAAATATACTACTATATACATTTTAAAGGAATATATCTCTCAAGTGTCCAGCCCTTTGCTTACCTACTGTAGAGTCACTCTGCTATCAATAATTCACACCGTGATGACCTGACGATGAAATGTGAGACAGCGGAGATGATGAAGTCCGGCTGACGTTAACCACTATGGCCCACTAGTCTTTCCGCTGTTACCGCATTCTCTTCACTCGCGGGATTACACAACAGTGATCAATAAGTAATAATATTGCAAGGTTGCATACAATGGAGCACAATGTAATCCAATGAGGCTTCTTTGGCAGTGAAAAAGAGCAGGCTGGTGGAGAGGCGTAATTATATGCATGATGTATTGACTGATAGCAAGGCAAGATTCTATTCAGTACTGGCTAGAAGGCATTATGTGGGCGCTGCCTTGAAGGTGACCTGTCGTGAGGATGAGGATGTGGATGAAAGGGCTGCAGAGACACACACACACACACACACAATTTTGCACGCTTGCTGGACAGCCAGCAAGGCTACGGTTGCTGGGGATCTACCCCCTGTGTGTTGATAAAGGTGACAGCACGAGAACATGCTGCCTTAGGTCAGAAGCAGTGCCACCTGACCCAGAGACATATGTTTCTGTCACTCTGTAGAAACTGTCCAGGCCTGATTAAAGCTCTGTCTTTTTAGCTCTTGCTACAATACACAGAAAAAAAGTAGAACAAAAGAAAAGATGAAGAAGAAAATAGAAATACTTTCAATGGTGGTCTGCATGCTATATTCACAATCCATTGCCCTTATTTGGCATTCAATATCCTTAGGCATATCCCATGACATTACTGAGATCTCATCTGATTCTGAAGTTAAGAAACTTTACTTTGCTATATGACATTTCTTCAGCTCAGTCTCTGTTCTGCATTCAGATACTGAATCCAATTCACGTCAAATGCAGCCAGACGCTCCATCGAATCAGCCTATGCAGCCTCAGACACTGGCCCACTTTCAGTCAATCGGGAGCACAGAAGTGGAGCTCCCACACACTCGGCAGACTCAATTATGCAACCAACTCAGCAAATGCTGTTTGGATGTGCTCTGGTGCTTCACACCTGAGAACAACAGCCTGCAGTGGTGCAACTTTAGAAAGCATAATCTGTTCCCCTGTGAGTCGCACCTTTCTCATATCTACATGATCATGGAGCAGTTAAAATTTAGTTCTTTGCCACCTACATTTAGCAATGGAGATAAACATGATGAGGAGGATTCAGATATGATTTTCTGGCATCTTACATTTTGGTCTTTCAGTTCCAGTAAGAAGCAGCAGAAGCAAACACTTTCTATCAATGGCTGTGGATCACCATAGCAACTCTTGCCCTTTAATATTAAATTCAGTTTAACCCTCTCTTCTTCTCATTGGAATTAACACTTGTAAACATAACTGTAAGTTAGTAGTCATTATTAGACAGCTTTATTCAATATTCTTATCAGTCTATTATGGCAACGGATGTTTCCAGTCATATCACTCCTCAGTGAGAAATCAGGTAGTTTGGTTTGTCTGATAATCAGGTCAATTTGTAGTAGCAAGACACAATTTCCAAATCCTCGATTCTTATTTGATTCTCAATCTTTTTTTTTCTTAGTTTCTTGTAGCACAGCTGGCTATGCCATTTTAGACTAGTCTAGTGTAGGATCATTGGTTTTATCCCATGATAACTCATTTAATTTCTTAATTCTTATTTCAAAAGACAGTCTACTTGGTTTCCTGAGTGATATAATCTCCATTATCTGTTTGCAATGTATCACACTAATGCCTTATTGTGAAATATACATAATCTATCAACAATATAAATGTAACAAAAACTTGTTTCACCAGTCAATTGGAAACTAACTGTAAACAAAAGAAGAGAAGTCAATACACACAACACATCATCGTAACCTTTGATTTCGAAGTCGATATCAGACTTGCAATCAAGATTGTGACACCCCTAATTAGTAGCTATCTAACTGCAAACTGAAATCTCTTAATATGATTTCAGTAAATCTTGACAACAGTTTCAGACATAGTTACATGTTGAACAGGCAAGTTATTCTTGTGTTACTATGAATTAAGTTTGAATAACACTTCTAAAAACTGTTCATTTTGGCTGATCAATTTCTGAATCACTGTATTGGGTCAAATTACTGATTTCTTTCCAGATTAGTGACATCCTAAGTGGGATAAAGTTCAGAAGCTTGTTTGAATTGCAAAATCTGGTACAACAATATTCAGCAACACCTTGGATAAGTCAAATATTTAACCAAAATGAGTTATCAGTTATGTTCAAGCAATAGCCAATGCATTGATATGTACAAAATAGAAATGTAACATAATGAAAAGGACTTGTGTACTTGTTGTATTAGATTGATGGCAAAATCATTGTCATGTGACTTCAGCTGCAGAATTCAACAGAGAAGAAGGTCCAGGATGTATTAACAAAGATGAAGTCAATTATTGGGTTAAGCTGCCAATAAAGCAAGACATTTTGGATTGTCATAGCAGGAGAGGGCTGGTGTAATTAAAGTTGGAGTTGGTAAGATTGTATAAACCATCAAGAGCAAGCTAAATTTAGAATTGTAAAAAGTATCCCACTGAGAAAATCCCATCCCCTTCCTTCAGGGCCACTCCTGCACAATCACATACACAGAAGCAAAATAGCCATTACAAATGCACCTCAGTCCAAAAAAGCTACCTGGCTATCCTTACTGCTCTCAGTCTGTGCTGTGTGCTAACTGGGTTAGCATGGCTCATGAGCCGTGTGTTTTGTGCTAACATTTGCCACTGAAGAAGGATGTTGCTGCTGCTTTGAAGTTTGTCACTGCCCTTGCTGCTCACTCATTCCTTCGGCTCAGTGACTGTGTGCTTAGTGCTACTTAGTTATCTAGCTGCTAAACAGCAGGCTCAGAGGATGTGTACTGTGATCACAGCATATTGTTGTGATAGCTAACCATATCGAACTAGCATTACCATGTATCGCATGTAAGTAAACACTTAACACTATCAGAATGAAAGTAAACAACAAACAGGGCTATTGTTTAGACTAACCGCTAACAAGCTAACATGTTAGTATTTGGACATTTTGGCTGCACTTACAATCCCAGCGAAGTTTGTTGCTTTGGTGTACTGATGTCATTATGGACAATGAAGTTCACTGATAAACTGTAAACTATCCTGCCTCCCCTACATATCTCTCTCACAACTGTTTGACAATCACATTTTAATGATCACTGCCAGAAATGTATGCATATCAGCTGATATATCAATATCATTGATATCATTAGTATTTTCTAATTCCTAATGCCATCATCAGCCTAAAAATGAAGATCAGTTGGGCTATAAAAATAAAATTAATTAACAAATCTTTTAATTCAAGTTTCTGAGTAGCCACATCAGTTAGCCACCATGTTTAACACCATAACCTCTATCCTATTAAAGAACAAAGCTAATGCAGCAGTTGGCCATTATAATATTTGATAAAGATGCAACAGCTACATCATGGACTTCAAGCAAGTACAAGAACATAAAGAGGAACAAATGAACAAATAAACAAAACCAGCAATTGCCAAGAAGGACTGGCAGTCAGCTGCAATGGCACAATATAAAATGTGATTGTACAGGCATTCTCCTTTGATTTTGACACAGTCCATTCCACAACAACTGCATGGCAGGGAAACAGCTTGAGTCTAACTTTAGTCTTTGTTAGTATTGGAATACACCAAAAGTTGAGGGGGGATTGGACTGTTATATTATACAATTATTTTTCCAACAAATCCAGAGAAATCCTTCATTTTATTAATGTAATAGTACATTTCATTTGGTCGCCTGATGCTATAACTTGCAGGGAAATAGATCAGATGATACATCAGAGAGCAAGGAAGGAAGAGACTGTCACGAAACCTTTTGGAAGTAAAACTCCCATGATCTCAAGTTACTAAATGACATCATCAAACTGCATGTCTTGTTTTCCTTTTTTTTAAAGAAAGCTGGAGCGAGGGAAATTAGATATTGTGTATTTAAATTGATAACAACATTGTGTCCTGACTTTGTAAAACTTTTCAATCTATACAGAGTAAATTCTGTTTCACTTCTGTATTGCAGTACTGCATTAGTTCTGCTGGATTCTATCAAGTAGTAGGGATCACCTACTCTGGCATATTTAAAGAGATTCAATATAGACTGTAAAACTCACCTGTTTAATATTAATCATCCAACAGGTAAATAATTAGGTAATATTTGAATGCACACACCTTACAAAATGTTATTTTGTAAAGTGACCTTGATCCCAAAGAGAAAGAGCTACAGCCTCCTCCTCATGCTGTCTTAGTCTGTCCCTCTTTAACTAATTGGATTAATGTTGGGGCTTTAATTAGAACGATCAGGTGGTCAAAACCAGAAGAGGCTGTAGGAACAGGGACTTGACTTAACTCCCACAGGTTCACTTATATAGGCTGTATCACAATGACATCTTAATAATGATTCCAGAAACACTGATTGAGTTCAGAATTGTAGTAATGACATTATAACATTCTCATAATGTAGAAAGGGTAGCGAGGAAGAAGGGGAGAAGGAGGAAGACTACTTTTACTGTAAAAGAAAAAAAACAATCATGGTGTTTTTTTCTGATCTTCACCGCAAGGAGCATCGAACAAGACGCACAAGGCCTGAAGCTGTCTTTTATTTTGAACATGGACCCACACAGAGGCTACATTGTTGACTTCCACTGGTTATCAACTGTAAGGGAAGCCATTATTAGCTAGTATTACATGCAAAAACTGTAATGTTCATTTGTTAACATCTATAACTTCCTCCATCAACACCAAATCCAAATGGGAAATGTTTAGCATTTTGCAAACACAGCTAGCTGTTTGCTTAACACCACAAATCATCATGTGAGATGGATGCTTCGACCTTACTGTTGGCATGTAGGATGTGGCGATAGGAAATCAATGCATCGATTTTGTGAAGCACAGCTGCACACACTGTGCCTCTTTATTACTGAGGGGGACCACAGCGCAGAGCAGAGCAGAGGGAAACCCCACAACTTCCACTGACACTGTCATGTCCACACTCCTTAGCCCTACACAATATAACCTGTTTATGACTCGAACATGGGCTATAGGTCTTTGTCAGAGCGCGAGGAGGTGATGCCATCCTGTATGTAGCATCGCGTTAATCAGGAGGAGAGTAAACACAGCTGCTGTCTGCCCCATTCTGCTCAGTGACGTCACTGTGACCAAAGAATAGGCTATAGTGACAATATGGTACCTGATAACACAGCGTACAGAGCTAACACTTGTGTATGAATGAAACACTTCGGCCCCCCTTTAGAACGAAGGAACCACAGCAGCCAAACCACACAGCGTCAGTATGTATTCCTTACCGTAAAAGGCATTTCGCGTTATCTGGCCACCCATTGCTTTATTCCTGTAGAGTCCCGCTTATCGCCTCTGTATTTTACTCAGATGCTCTCGTTGCACAGTCCAACGCTCGTGACATGATTGCACGTTCGCACTCAAAAGACAACCTATCGCTTCTTTCCTCCTCGGAACAGATGCAGACACTGGACACGGAGACCCACACCTCCTTCTCCTGGTGAGCGCAGGGATCCGTGAAGGCAACTCCCCCCCATTCACTGAGCGCTCACTCCGCCTCGGGTCCCACTCACTCACTCACTCACTCACTCACACTGGCATTTACATAAAAGGTGGAGACTGGCTGAGCGGCTTTAACGCTCTCACTGCCGCACTGAGCCGCTGGAGGAGGAGTAGGGGCGTGAGGTGGGGAAATGACCAGGAAGAATAAAGAAAATATGAACCTTTGTACCGGAAATAATGTATTGTCCTGTATTCCTTTTTTGAAGGTTAGGTCCACACAATAATTACCGAAGAGGCTACGTGAACGACATCATACTGTTAGAGTTTAATGTTTAAAAGAATCCAGTCTAGGGCTAAGCCAGCCTCCAGAACCTTTAGAGAGCAGGTTGTCACATTCTTTCCTCTCAGCACTCACTCTTTCACCTTGCACAGGCTACTTCCTCATGCGCCTAAGGCCCCTGGCAGACAGACCGGGTGACCCCTCAAGAGCCAGGCCTGTGACTGGAGCTGTCATCACGTATTCGTGGTGACCTCACAGCCCTCAATCTCAGACACACTGTGTTTACTTTGGGTCTGAAGCTGCAGGCGCTTAGATAATTGCACTGTGAGAGACAGGGGTGAGGCAATGGTTACTTAGATACATGAATTAATGGAATATGTACCAAAATTTACCAGGTGGAAGCCTGGAGTGCTAAATTAAACGGGTGGAAGAAGCACTGAGACCGTTTTCCTTTAAGGAATTGTTCAACATTTTGGGAGACATCCCTGTGCTTTGGGCAGAGAGTTAGATGACAGGATTGATACTGAGTAGTTGATATGAAGGTGGATGCTATCCACCTACTTAGCAAAATGACCAAAATGCACCCCCCTTGCTAACCTGCCATCCCCCTCTCCATCCCCTGTAGCAGTGAGAGTGCAGGGCCAGGGAGGTTGTTTAGTGGACTACGTTAGTGTAGACTGCCTGACTATTAGATCCTTTGTCTACCCAACCATGGCTCTGAATTATTAGTAGCCAACCTGTGCTGTGTATTATATTATAGAAATCCATGGCGCTGTCTGTGGTGCTGAAGTAGTGAATGGATATGTAATTGTTCATTTCTGTCTCCGTCCCAGCCATCTGTCACTTTAATCTTGTATCTATTATGTTCTTTAAATTATACTAGCCTAATGGATATTCTCTTTAGAGTAGCCTAGTTACACATTCATAATCAAAGTATATTGGCATATTGGAAGTAGCAACCTGACAAGCGAGAAGATCATTTGGAGACACTGCTGCCCTTTTAAGTATTCCTATAACAGTCTGATAATATTTCTATGATCTTGAGTTATGGTTATGTAGAATGTGTGTTTGATGGTGGTGTGGGAGAAGGGAGATTATATCATTGTACCATCCCCCGTGTTAAAATATAACAATTAACTGTCCATCTGTCAACACACAGCTAGAGCTAGCTGCAGGTTTGCTTGGTTTACCACAAAGACTGGAAACAGCCTACCTCTACCCAAAGGTAACAAATTCCACATCAGCCTCTCATGACCTCACTCTTTAGTACTTCATATCTCCTTTTCTTAATCCATAAAAAAACTAAAACATTCACAGGATTTTATGTGCCAGATTTTTTCCTGGCCTGGACACATTGCCAGACAGCTAGCAGAGATCTCAGCAATTTATGGCTCAGATGTGGTAGAAAATTCTGAACTCATGATTACAGCAGTACTTCCACACATACCACTAAAATAACTAATTGGAAGTAGAAGTCAGGTACAATGGAAAAAGTATGAGCCAAAAATTGTCCAGTGTTTGCGTGCATGTTTGGGGTCTGTTTCATCGTTGCTTTTGTTAATGCATTGCTTTGCTTTGTTGCACATTGTCAATCAGTGAAATAGCCTGAAACTGGCACCATTACTGTGTATCACGTTGTCTGCATGTTCTGAAACATGTAAGACACTGACATGTTTAAGGTATGTATGCATGTATGTACTGTACACTCTCAGAAATAGGGGTAGAGTACGAGTCCTTTTTTGTACCCCTAGGTACAATCTACACTAATGTACCCCCTAGGGCTCATTATTGGACCTTAAGGTAACTATTTGTACCCTTTTAAGGGCCCAAAAGGTACATATATGTACCCCAGTGGTAAAAGGTACATATATGTACCTTTTCTACTACATGCTGGGGTACAATTGTATTAGGCTCTACAAATGGCAGTAGCCTAAATATTAATATGTTTAAATCATTATTTAGTCTTTCTTCAGTAGTAGTTATACTTTTTAAATGTGAAGGTTTCACTGTTTCCTTAAGTATTCAATGAAGATTTTAACTTCTAAGCCATTTTTGAGTAGCCTTGAAATATTTATTTTTTTTAGCAGATTTGCAGGTATGAAAAATTACTAATCATCCAGTCAATATTGTATGTTATGATATTCACAAACGGCCAACCATGGATGCACAGTAAAATCAGCTACCTACAGCCTGGCAGACAAAGAGCCCGTCCACACCGCAGTATACAGTATGCAAGTTTCCCAGAATGCATTTCGCGGCAACCGGCAGCGGTAGAGCTGCTAAAAGCTGTTTTAATTCTCGCTTTAGCGCTGTTAATACATCACTTTCTTAAGTTTTAATGTTTTTTTATGCGAGAAAGTACCTATTTAGATCCCTGGTGATACGTGATACGCCTCTGCCAATAACTGTCACTAGGCAAGTAAACCACTATTGACTCCACCAGTCAACTTATATGTCACACTTCGACATAGTATTTAAAGATGTACAAAACTGACATGTGAAGATCTTCTGTCACGAGTGTTATTTTCATGTATGCAGTTTTAAAGTTGGTGGAGAATGGACTTGCCTGCAATGGACAATTTTACATTGTTTAAAGTTAAATGAAATTGAAATGTGAAAATAAAAAATACATTCTGATAAATTTAAAATGTATTTGTCTTTTGTATAATCCAGATACAAAAAAAAAAAAAAAAAAAAAATAAATTTTTGTACTTAAAAATAAAGGTACAAAATTGCCACCAGAGGTACAAGATTGGTCTTTATAAGGTACAAACCACAAGGGTACAAACAAGTACCCAGTGTCAAGGGTACAAAATTGTACCTTCAGAGGGTACTGCCCCAGTGACAAGCCATTGTACCCCTAAAGGTACAATTCTGTACCTTATTTTCTGAGAGTGTATGTATTGTCCATTTGTATCCTTTTTTGCTTTGTGTTTTTTGTAAAGCGTCTTTGGGTACCCAGAAAAGCGCTAAATAAAACCTATGTATTATTATTATTATTATTATTATTATTACCCATTATGCAATATGGCACAATGTGTTGTGTTATCTGGAATGTTATTATTGATACAGATAGTATTTAAGTACAGTTCATATATGAATGTGCTCAGTTACATTTTAGCCCTGCATTATTATCACTTTTGCACAATTTCATTCATATTTTGTATCATTTTTAGTAACTCAAGCATTTTTTCTAGATTATGCATCAAGTTTTAGAAACAAATTATATAAAAACATAATAATTCTATAAATAAAAACAGTCAGTTCAGATTGTGAAACATCCGGTTTAATAATACCGTACATTCATGTTTATGTTTAAAGCATTGTCCACTACATCCTGCGGTAATTATATTTACATGACCCCATTTCCCCATCACTTTTAATGATTACAACCATGTAACCATAACAAATACTCTAGACTGTCTGGGATGTTGACCAAGATGAAATCAGGGCCACAACCTCAAGGTTTGGTTTGCTAAATGAGACACTGTAGACACACATATGGCATGCACATTTGAGGTGAAGACAGTTGGTGGAAAGTGCTCATAGCGCAATGAGAGGCTAACCACATTTGGTTTGAAGAATCACCTCTGCAGACAATTGTAACAATCTGGTCTCAGGATTTTGAAGGATAGTTGAATTAAGCTTAAGCACCTTCAAGACATCACAAACAAAGGAAACTGAAAATTAGCTCCCTGTTTGCATTCATCAAGATCAGGTATAAATATCCTGTCAAAAAAGGAACCATTTGAGGAAATATCAAGCAAGTAGCAAGTCAGGAGATCATGCTTTGGTCCTTACTAACCTATATTCTGAGGTAAAGCTGTGATCAATGCAACACCAACAGGTCAGCTGGGTTGAATTACACCATAGAACTAAGGTATAACAGCTTTTTGTCATGTAAGGGACACAGCTGTAAGGAGAGCAGTTACTGGATGCTGGCCAGACAAGTTTTCAGGAAGAAATATCTTTCCATGATCATGTCATGTAACCTTGCTGACAAAGTGGAGGAAAAGGCCTGCAGTAAAGTGCACTTCCTCGTTTTGCTTGACATTGGTGTTGTACATGAATCCATTGGCAGAACTTTTTTTCCTTTGTCCACTCCTACTACTTCCTATTTAAATAATGTAGCCACCACTCTGTTGGCCTTAACCTTAAAACAAGAGAGCCTCTTTGGATCCACAGTCCTCTTTGCAACATGATTGAGGTGTATCCCTGAGGGTGTGTATATAAAATTGCATTACATAACTTACACAGATAATGCCATACAGCTTAGGGTTTGCTGCAGTTCAACTGGTATCAGAGGGACTATGTATAAAACCTCAGCTGTACTGCCTTTCTGTATGTTTAATGTGGCATCAATTCCATCTATTTTTTTAATTTATTTTTGTTTTGTTTTTAGCATAAGGGGCGTTTCTGACGACAACATCAACAGATGTTATGTGGCTCTGTTCTATCAAGGTTTGGTGTGCTCTTGCTGAGCCTTTGGTACTTACAGTATGATTTCTGTCAGTTACTGTAGAGCTATCCGGTGTTTGCACAAGAATACAGATTGCTGATATGTTGATGGATAAAGTATATAAATATGGATTTCTAAATATGAATATGGACAGCACTTATTCAGAATGCATATATGTTAAGAGTTTTCTCAAGACATCATCACTGGAAGAATGATTGCATTATTTGTTTGCTGAAATACTTAAACCAACATACGGTGTGTTTGCATGTACCTTTAAAGTGACATTGTGTGTCCATGTGAACAATGAGTTGCAGACCCATATTTTCTAGTTAAGTGGCGGCCTCTGGTGGCTGTAGTTATTATAACAGCAGCAAATGAGGAAGTCAGGCAAAGTAGGATAATAGGAGACAACTCCACATGAGAAGGATAACAAGCCTAGGATTTTCACGCAGGAGACTGCTGTTTGTGTCCAGTGTGAAAGTGAAGTCAATGGTGAGTTATTTTAACTTACTAAAATAGTTAAGTTAGATACTGAAGTTATATACATATCATTTGTACGTAAGTTACGTAAGTAACTTTTTTAAATTTCAACCCAAAACTATAATGTTTTCCCAAAATTAAGCAGTCTCATTGCCTTAACCCTACCAAGTAGTTTAAGTGCTTGAACATAACCAGACTGTGAGCGTACAACAAAGGTCTGATACACCTTTTGCTTGAATGCTGCAAGGGTAATGCGGTTTTGGGAATGGTGATTTATGTTGTTTTGGGATTCACTGGCGACCTATTCAGTCATTTAGGTATGAGGACGTGTAGGTTTTGTGGCATTGTGCTACAAAACCTGGACAGTTCAGGGTGAATGATCGGGTGGCAGCCGCTGTTCACATCCCATTCAAAACCAATAGTCAGCACTGATGCCTTAACATCTTTTAACCGTTTTTTTTCTTAACATGACCAGGAAGTTTTAGTTGCCTTAGGCTACTGAAACCATAGAGCTCAACAGTCACCGCCCACTTTTTTAACAGCTCCTGTTCCAGAAGTGAATTCATTAACTCCATTGACATTTCATAAAATTCTTATATAAAGAGTTTTAAGCCTGGAACCAAGCCACTAAACTACGAGATGAACTGTGACCATATAACATTTAATTTGGAGCAAAAACATTTTTGGAAAACAGAAAAAAAAGCAAAGGTACAAGACTGTGTACATAATTATCTTGAGAGTAAAGAAACTACTCATCCCATAAACCACTGCGAATGTGACGTCTCTGAATGGTGGAGCACGCTATTACCATGGAAATGTTTACCGAACCCGCGATTTTCATTTAATTTCAAATGATAGAGTTCAGTGGTAGCAGTAACTAGCGAACATGAAATCTGCGGGTTCGGCAAACATTTCCATGGTAACAGCGAGCTCCACCAATCAGAGACGTCGCTGTTACACTATAGGATTGTGGGTAGTGTAGTACTTTTCCATGACATCGCGAATAAAACATGTTTTTCTTAAAACAAGGTTGATATCATATGGACTTGTGGCTTCTACAGGATCATATACCATCGTTTCACAATCTCATAACTTGTGGTAAGTCTACTTTGTATGGTTACGACATTATGGCCACTAATCAAAATCCTCTATTCAGAATATGAATGGCATTTTTACTTCCGGAACCTCACTGTTGAGCTCTTTAACCACGGAGATGAAAACACTTTTATACATTTTAGAGATGGTAGTGGTTTTTAAAGCCAAAAAACTAAAAATGTGTTTGATGAATAGATCAAGATGCTCATATTTATCATTTTTGGAAGGCAGTGACAAACCGCTATTTTAAGTTAGGTTTTGGGATTTGCAACAATGTACACACAGTTTATGGAAACAATTTGACTTGTATTTACAAAAGTGTACCGTATGTGGTTGTCCATTTATCGTTTTTATATATGTATGTATTAGTATATGTCTATTTCTATACTTCATAAAATGATGCTTAGTTATAGTTTTGTTGACCTTGCTTTAGCCGTTTATGAGTATCTTACTTTACTTTCCTATTTGGTCTTTGCACTTTGTAATTAAATACATTTGAGGTGTTGGAAACTAGAGTCAAATACCTTGTATATGGTAACATATGGTCGATAGTACATTTTGAGTATTTCATGTCAAAGGTAAAATCAATACAATTAAAGCTAAGTGGGATAAAACAAAAAAGGAGGATCCCTTAAAAAAAACAAAACATTTAAAATTAAAATTCAATGGTACCATATAGTAGCTTATTATCATCTTCTTAGTTTCAGGTACAAACAGATAATGGCACATTGTATTTTCTCAGTTTTACACTGGAATTGCTAGTCCCTCTGAATAATGCTAATCACCATCTATGTAAATAGTCACCGACATGCGGTGTCCTCTCACCCATAGTCCTTTATCTCCAGTACATGCACAGTAAAGACAGGCCAAAACATGAGGATGAAACAAATGTAAAATCATATCTGTATCAGTTTGTCACCCTCTAATCAGAGACATCAGTGACATCTTTGATATATTTGTCTGTCTTTGCATAACAATTGTATGTCATGGTTTTAAAATTAAGTGCAGCCATCAGACGTCATGAGGCTGCAGATCTGACATGGTGGCTGATGATTAACCAACCCTCATCACCACACGTCCCAGCATGCTTCAGTCACTGACAGCAGCTGGAGACCAGACCTGACCAAGGTTTCCACGACAACCACTGCTCAAGAGGAATTATGTATGGCTAACGGGGAGGCATATGTGAGCACACAGGGACACAGGCTAGCACACACAGAATCCATTAGTCCAATGAAACACCATGTCCATGAACAGTAACCCTACAGTGAAACAAAAGGAGACAACACAACAGATAACAGTTTAGTGGAGTAATAGCACAGCAAGGTGTGAGCTGTGCACAAGTGTACCGATCCACAGGGGAGACATAATATCCTGCCAGCAGAATGGAGCCTGCTGCCTCTTTCTAAGTGATCTGTATGGAAGTGAAAGAGAATCTGGCAGCAGATGCCGAGTGGCAGGCAAGGTCAGCAGAGTGGGTCGTCCGCAGTTGGTATTGTCTGAGAGTGCTGCTCGGCGCGTGTGTGCAAACAAAAGCTCCTTTTCAGCATAGCCTCTGGAGCCCAGCACAAGCCCATTTGCAATGAGTAACAGTGGAACCCAATACAATCCCTAAACAGGACTTTTCTCAAAAGTGACTTTTGATCATTATGTAATCTGAAGAAGAGAAAATGAGAAACATGGGAATAGGGAGGGGGGGAGAGGTGAAAGATAACAAATAGGAGGCATTTGCACAGTTACTGCAGCAAGCTCTGGAATAACGATGGTCTCCTCCTTTCATAAATCCAGCCTTATTACAAATCCCTTTCAGTCTATTCTGAGACATGCTCCCAGCAGGTATTCCAGATAACTACACTCTTAGTTATTAGCTGAGGTGAAAGTTAGTTTGAGGGCATAGGATGTCTGATGTAATGTAGTACTTTTCATCAGAGTTGGAGCAAGAAGAAGTGGGGAGGTGATAATTAGATCTGTCACTCTGCTTTAATATCTCTCAGAGCTGCTCAGCCCTGGGCTGGGTTGTTACAAAGAAATGCCTTATTGTCTCTGCTGCCTAGGAACTGAAAATACCGTTTTCATGTCTGATATGCTGGGGCAAAATATGCTAGTGAGGAGTGATGGGCTTCGGTGGGATATCACTGAGGATATGAGAGGATTTGAATTATCAATGAAGCTGGTGATCTAATAAGGTCTACATGTTGTCTGGAGTATATACAGTATCATATTAGACTGAGACTAAGGTTCTACAGCCAGCTAGCACCACTTTGAGGCTGCACAGTGGTTTGAGCTAAATGTTAATCTGCATGCTAACATGCTAAGAATGAAACACAATGTGCAGCTGTGGCTGATGGGAATGTTATTAGAAGAACAGTTTGGCTTTTTCTGTCCAGTGGTAACAAAATCCCCAAGTAGTACCTCTGTAGCACACCATGCAACACACTATATCTTGTTTGCTTAAGCTTTACAAAAAACAACATTCTAAAGTCTCCAGTGGTGGCCTTTCATGGATTCAGCACACCATATATAATGTGTTAATTTGTGAGTTCCACAAGATTGACCTCTTGATTCCAGTGTTTTAATCAAACGAAACAGGTTGTTGGCAGTAGCTTTATATTCACTGTACAGACTTAAGAATAAACAGGGCCGCCCATTCATATTATGAAGCATCAGGAGTGACAACAGGCTGGCCCAAAAGGGGAGAAAAAGAGGAACGCTTTCTGGGGCCTAGCCACTGGGGGACCCATGGAGGCCAGCAATATAAGCAATGTTAATGCCTTTTTATTTTAAACCAAAATGCTCAAAACAATACAAATAAACATTGTATTAATTGTTGCTTTAATAAAATGCAGTGTTTTATTAACTACCTCTCTTGAAAAATGTGTTATTCTTTCATTTGGGACATCGAAACTTTAAAAGGGCAATGCAGGCGGCCAACCACATGACCTGAGAAATTAGCTGATCTAAACTAACCTCTAACTAAGGTTGGCAGGAATTTCCATGCCATGCCGAAACCTGTGCATCAATTGGGTTGTCAGAAAAGATAAGAGAAGAAAATCGGATCTGACAACGGATTTAGATCCCCACAAAAAAAAAAGTCCAACTTTAGCCAGGCTGTGGCGAATCAACCACCTGAGCGACTCAATAGCTGACATTGTGATCTCTAGAGCCCTTCTACGGCTAAAAACGTGTTTTTATGAGGAAACTCATTGTTTCCTGTATCTCTCCCCTCTCGAGTGAGGGGTACAGGCAGGAGTACATGTGGTTGCAATTCCTCCCAGAACAGACCACTGCGACTTTTAAATTGCAATTCCGATCATGATGGGGTGTTTATTGTTCATTACATTAGATTAATATGGGACAGCTGCTGCGTGGGAAAACATATGAATGTGTCTGAATGGACTTTTGGCACCATCAATCAGTGGCCCTGCTGGTTTTGTGGTTTCCAAGCCGTGCCCTCGGTGAATCGGTGCACTGTATCCTCCTTGACACCCCCTGGCTCCAGTCATGTTTGGCAAAAGGATACTTCCAGATGCAGAAACGGATTACCATAGCTTTCTTTTATCCTTTTCTGTGGCCCTCACTTCATCTTAACTCTCATTTACAACATTTACAACCTGTGTCGGTCCTCTCTCCAAGTTTTTACGCTGTGTTTAGATCCTCAAGGAGCTGGGTTGAGCGGAAACAAGATCAAATGAAAAATGCAGTTGTGATTGTACCATAGAGATGGCCCAGCTCAGAATGAAAATCACTTCAATCACTGCTTTATATGTTCTCACTAAAGCGCTAGCCTTTTTAATTAGGCACAGGAGAGGCCACCAAAGATATTACCGGGGGCTAAACTGTTCCTTTTCTCATTTGGGACCACAGCAGAGGAAAAAGTAGATTGAGGTACAGTTTTAAGGGCATCTTTTCCTCTCGTTCCCATCAGATTCTCTCCAGCACAATGGAAAAAAACACGAAGATGTCTCATGCTTTGCTCTGAGCCTAAGAGAAGGAAAGAATACTGAGGGAAAGAGGAGTCACAGGATTCAGCTGAGATCTGGTAGCTTCAGGGCACACGAATCAGGAAGTCATGAGGAGCAGGGTGCTACATATGCTACCATATTCTGTTCTTAATGAAAAAATAATTTTCTGGGTATTTTTTAAATATGTGCTCAGCAGTATTTATAGAGGGTTGGGGAAAATCCATGGAGAGGGACTGACATGACTTGATTATAAAATTTGTTTCAATCAAAAAAAAACATTTGCCCTGTTAAGGACAACATTCACAATATTTGACAAAAAGTAATCGTAAAGTATATTAAAAGTAACTGCTTTTTAATCACAGTGAATTAAAGGAGAGATGGTTAAGTTGTAGAAGCACACAAACACCATCTACTGTAATATGTAAGTACTTCACGCAAACAGTGCATTATTTGCTCTGTCTCTCTGCTCAGCCCACCAAACCACTCCATCAAGCCCGCCTGCCCTCCTCGCTGCCTGCATCTCTGTAGTCTCTGAATTTGGGTCCGACAAAAAACCCAACCATGACACATTACCGAATTTGAGTTTAAAACTTTCAAAGAAAGAACGAAATGTATTGCAAATGACACTGACCAAAGTGCTTTATATTTACAAACGCAAAAACAGAACAGTGCACACAGGATTGAAAAACACAATAAATTAATGAATCAATAAAAAAGTGGTATATATCCATGCAGTTTTGTCCAGATTTTGAGATATCCATCTGTGAAATTTCCTTTTCCATCTTGTGTAAATGTAGGTCAATGAAATTTCATATTTGGTGATCAAATTTTTGTTAAATTATATTTAAAGTTTTAACAGCAATATTCAATTCTAGAAACAACCCACAGACATCACTGTGAGCCATTTTTAACTCAACTCTTTCATCTATAAATAGAATACTATCTATAGATGAAAGAGTCCCAAAAAAGACAGTTTACTGTAAGGTTTTACTAACCCCTTATACTGTATCTGTCACCACGCTGAAGTGAAGTGGTCGTGTGGGTTGTTCACCCTGCACAAACCGGAGAGAGAAAGTAAAAAAAGTCTGACACGTAGCTTAAGCATGTCTTGACCGAGGTTTCCCCAATAAAGGCTGGAACAGGCCAGAGAATAAACATAGTTCTGTTTTCATTAATTTTCAAAATGTGCTTCCATCTGGCATGAAATATCACTTTGGTCTCAGCTAAATAATTTCTGTGTGTTACATCATCATCCGTGTAGCAATGAAGGGAAACATTGTGTTTCTGAGTGATGCAACCCGAGAGGCCACATACATTATCATAAACATCACAGATTTGGAGCAGCACAAACAGGATAAAAACTTCCTTATACCATCAGCTCTACCTTTAACTGTTTTTTGAAATTCAACTGAGTGTTCAATGTTGTCAGTAGGAGTGTAAATAAACAGAATATAATCATCTGCCACATCTCAAAGCAGAAAATGTAATATGAACACCACTTGACTCGTTTTGGTCTAGAAAAGGAAAGTAGTTCAGGCAAGGCCACTTATTCAAGGTCTTTGGATAAAACTAACACATCGTACAGATGTTTAAAGACAATTATTTCAAGACAAAGCAAATATTTAACAGTAAAAGATAAATGCCTGGGAGATGCCCTGTTTGTGCTGTTCTAACAGTCCTGTGTTATTTGATCAGACAACTTTGTGGACAGTCATAAGACACATGAGATTATCTTCTTTATATCTCCCTACGACTGTCCTGCAGCTCTTTCTAAAAGAAACCAAGTTGCAGATCTGAGAAATGGCTGAGTTATGGGTAAATATTTTACATGGATGTCAGTGGTAAAGGGTGCTGAGAGCTGCTTTGTGAGAAGGGTCCTCATGCTGGGAGCCCTGGCTCTACAAGACAATGGGACAACACATCCTCATACCTAAATGACGGAATAGGTTGATTGCCAGTGAGTCCCAAAACAACACATATATACCACCATTCCCAAAAAGCATACCAGTGACAGGTGAGCCTTCGCTGTACTGTACTGTCACAGTTTGGTTAGGTTTTGGCACCAAAATGTGGTTAGATTAGGAACACATTGTGATTTGGGTTAGACCTACATGTAGTTAATAACGCACATATGTGAGACAACTTAGTTACGTTATGTACATCACATTATGACGTTAGTTATACGTAAGTTAAATAATCCGGTTAACAGTTGGCCAAGGTCCCCAGGTGTCCCCAGGTAATCACTTTCTTAAGGGTTCCCAGGTATGGGGTGTGTCACTTCTGTTGCATTTTTGTTTCAAATGTATTTGACCAGATTTGAAAACAGTCATATTTCTCTTCAAGTGTTAATATGATATTTTTTGTAATGAAAAATAAAAAAAATATTCCTTTTGTCTGAGTGAAAAAATACCAAAAGTAACTAAAATATACAAAATTTTTTACATCATGTACAGAGCAGGTGATGTAAGCCTGTTGGAGCAATTTAACCATGTCAGCACATTTCCATAATATGTATATCTTCTGGAAGCAAATTGAAAAAGTAAACCTCCCTCTTTTTAGTGTTTGATTATAGTGAAATTTGTGACCCTAAACTCTAACTGTATGTTTATACAGATATACAGTATTTTAAAATGATATATCATAAGAAATATAAAATATATAGAAATATATTTTAAAAAACATATATATATATATCAATTTTGTAGGTCCTTCCTGGTCAGGGTGTAATGGTAAGGGTGTGGTTACTTACCTTAACAAATACAAAATCACCACCCCACTTTTTTCCCATTGGCTCACCCAGACATAGTCCACCGTTGGACTCTCTTAAGATGTGTGTTAGAGAATTGACCTGTGGTTTTAGTGTTAATGAAATACAAAACACAATGAACCAGAGCAGAAATATGAATAATTATGGAGTGCCATTGAGGTCCTGATTGAAGGACTTTTAAACTTTGTATGTCCTTTGGCAGCAACAGAGTTCACTGCATACGACTGTTGACGCTGCTACACCTTAGAAATTGAGTCATTAGGCAAATGGCTACATTTAAAGATGTTAAGAAAAAAAAGAGCTCATCATGTACTGTAGCCAGAGTTGCAAGGGGGGTTATGAACGGTCTGGCAGAGAGACTCCAGAAAGTGGGTTAAACTCCCCAACACTAAGCCAGATTCTGTCACAACAGAAAATCGAATTAAAAAGATTAAGAAAAAGTTCCTAATTGATTTAATATATGAGTTTTATTAGAGCATAATCGTCTATTTAGAGGTATCTGAATATAGAATCACAAGATGAGAACTTACACTAAATGGAATGACGCTATGGCCACTAAAAATATGTTTTGTTGGACTCTGAGTAAAACTAATAGTTGTGAGGGAGGCTTTTTTGTGGTGCACTGAATGTGCTGAGGTGATTTATGTAAGCAGAGACGGGTTAGATGTATCTGATTCGGTAAATTATGTGATGTGAAAGAAGATAACACATAACAGAATTTTGTGTGGAGACCTTCTTATCTTCAAAAAAAAGTTGCCTGCTGCCAGAACAGAGGTGAAGTCAACATATGGATGCTGTGAGAGCTCCAAAGTGACTGCAACTGTGGAGTACCACTCCTTTCAGTCATAGGAAATCAATCATTCCAGGCATGTCTCAGGGCCCCTGTCAAGCTCCGGTTAGGTTTAGGTACAACAACAACATGGTTAAGTTTAGGAAAGAACAGGTTGGTGTTAAAATAAGTACCTCGGTAAAGAAAGAACATTGTGGTTTGGGTTTAAATTTTAACTCATTAAATCTGCCTTAATAGTTATTTTCTTAGTAGAATGAGTGTTAAATAGTTCTATATTCAAACAGTAATTACTGTTATAGAGTGATTGGTCAATAATCTATGTCTCTCCTCTAGGGGTGGGCAGGTGGATCCAAAAATATGGATACTACCAATACAAAATTCTCCTTTTGTAGATCGATTCAAGTGTCAGTTGGACTGATATAAAGGGATCAGTTTCAGTTTCAGTTTTTTACATTGTGCTCATTTATTTATAATTCATCAACAACTAGAGTTGTCTAAAAATGTTTCACTGCATGAACACATGTAAGTCATGTTGTGTGCACAATTCGTGCATTGTGCATGTGCAGCTCGCCCCAGCACAAACCCTGACCACTGGTTTCATCCGACATGCAGTGATGGCTGAACACAAGAGGAGCGTCATTTGAAGCTACTTCACAGCTGTAAATGAAAACTGTGATGCTGTGGCAACACCACTCACTTATTTAGACACATAAAAACATGAGAAGAACACAGAGTTGTGGGTTACCATGTTGTACTGCCCGTTGTGTTGTGTTGTATGGTTTGTTCTGTGTTATGGCTGCAGCATGGGCGAATGGCCCAGAACAAATTTCTCTCTTGGGAGACAATAAAGTTAATCTTGAATCTTGAATCTTGGAGCTGCAGCAGAGAAGAAAGAAGGAGGAGGGAAATGCCTCATCAGCACTCAGACCCCGACACTATGACAGAGTTCACTGGCAGTCTTTTCAGAGAGGCAGGGAATACCAAAGTATATATAGTAAAATAAATGTTTGAGTCAAACTGATGTCTGAATATAGCATACTACATTCAGACATCCAAGTAATATACTGAGCCCTTTGGAAATGATTATCTAGATGAATTATTTTAATAAAACTGAAAAAAAAATTATACCTCAAACCTGGAATATAAAAATGGCTGAATATATCATCTATCATAGGCTATTGAGCCAATTATTTTGGTACTGCAGAAATAATTGTAAAGGATCTTCAACCTCTCTCCATAGTTGAAGTTGAGGGAAGTTGAGCCATGCAACTAAGTTTCACATCAGAAGTGAAGAAAACTTTGGATGGTGCTTTTAAAAACAAATATTTGCAAAAAAAGTTTGAAAACATTCATTGCTCTCCCAATGTTTGCACATTGTCTATTTGAAAAGATAAACTTTTTTTTGTATGTATACACTTTCACTTTACATTAATAAAAATACAATTTTTGCTATTGGCCTTAACTGTCCCGAGTTTTTATAATAAAAATATCAGTATTGCCCACCCTTACTC
The DNA here is from genome assembly GCA_039737535.1 of Lagodon rhomboides. Lineage (NCBI taxonomy): Eukaryota > Metazoa > Chordata > Actinopteri > Spariformes > Sparidae > Lagodon > Lagodon rhomboides. Next base: position 4,774,894 of record CM077786.1, read on the forward strand.
TCCCTTCCCTGCTCATGCAGTTAAAAAAACACTGGCAATGGTGAAACAGGAAAAGCTACTAATTACAGCACTCCTGGTAATGGCTTATACTACCAAACAGGCCAAGCAAAAGCAGATAACTGTCATCATTATGGTTACAATAATAGAAGAAGAACAAGAATCTTTATTGAATGCATACAATCATATAAAGTACAATGTGGTGAAACACTTTCCTCTAATTTAACCCATCCCGGAGGAGAAGTAAGCAGCAAATGTACAGCGCCAGGGGACCAACTCTAGATCTAAGCAAGTGCCTTGATCAAGGGCACTGACTAGATAATTAACCAAATATGTGACTGGCACTGTGGTCAGCAACATAGGTCACCTCCTCTAACCCTTTCTGTTCACCCTCTACACCTTGAACTTCAGGTTCGACTACAAGTCCTGTTGCCTGCAGAATATGTTGAATGACTCTACAATTGTGGTCTTCATAAGTGAGGGGAGGGGAAGGAGACTGGGTACAGGGCATAGAAGACTCCTTTGTTAAGAGTTGGGGGCTGAACCACTTGCAGCTTACTAACCCTAACTTTAACACTAATAAGATGAAAGAGTTGGGGTTGGAAAAGGTCCTCTAGACCTATTTACCCCCTGGGGGTGGATCTGGACTACAAGCACCTGGGAGTAACCTGGAAAAAAAATAGACTGCAAACTGTGTTCAAGAAGGGCCAGAGGCAACTCTATTTTCCGCAGAGTCATTCAGTGTCTTTAACATCATGATGAGGATGTTCTACCATTCTTTGGTAGCCAGTGCTATCTTCTTTGGTGGCAGTGCACAGCATCATGGACAATAACACTCATCCTCACCACAGGAGCACCTTCAGAGAAATTTGGATGTGCTATTGTACATACATATCTCAAGGAAATTGAATCGAAAGCAACTGGATTTGGTTTTTGTCTTGAAGACGTTTCACCTCTCATCCGAGAGGCTTCATCAGTTCCTGCTCCCTTGACTAGGCTGAGACTAGTCCAACTAGCCGGTGTGGAGGTCCAGCTATTTAACCTCTCAGGAGGCGGCCACAAGGCCACTGAGGCCTATGGGTTGTATGTGCTCCATTATTGCCAAACGACAGTCGTTAGTATGGTCGTTGGGGATGGTGGAAAGTTGGTTTCGACTTCGTTAGTGTTCTATTCAATACACTATTTGTTAACTGTTCATGTTATTGTTTTTTGTTTGAGACTGGCTGCCAGACTGAATGTTAAGTTTATATCTCACTCTAATGCAAAATGTACCATATGTGAATAATGCTCAGGATTTCATGTCCTTGGTCTCTTGGAACGTACAAGGTTTAGGTCACCCAGTTAAACGTGGCAAAGTTTTTTCACATTTGAAATCACTTGAAATCTGACATTATATTTTTACAATAAACTCATGTTAAAGCCACTCAGCACAGGAAACTCGGGGCTAATTGGATCTCAGAGGTCTATCAGTCACCATTCACATCAAAAGCCCAAGGCGTTGCCATTCTCTTCCGGAAAACTGTGCCTTTTCGATTTCAATCATCTACAACTGACCCAAACGGCAGGTTCATAATTTTAATTGGGAATATCAATTCTTTTCCTGTTACATTAGTGAATATATATGGGCCGAACACGGATGACCTGGCTTTTTTTCAAAAGGTGTTTGATCTGATCCCGGACGATGACTCAAGCCACATAGTGATTGGGGGCGATTTTAATTGCTACCTGGACCCCCCCACCTAATATTCTTGCTGAAGAAGTTACTGGCAAGGCAGTTAAAAGGAGAACAAGCAAAACAAGCCATTTATAAAATAAAATCTGAATCTGGAGAGATGCTTACAGACTTAAAGGACATTAACAAATGTTTCAAAGAATTTTACTCAGAAATTTACACTTCCAAATCAACAGCTTCACAGGAAGACTTCGATCAGTTTTTCGATTCACCTCACTTTCCAAAATTGGACGCGGCTTTCAGTGAGAGTCTGGACTTGGACTTCTCGCTTTCTGAGTTACAGGATGCTATCAGAGCATTCCCAACCGGCAAGGCGGCGGAGCTAAGCGATAAGTTCAGTCTTCTAAATTCTCACTTTTTTCGCTACCTCTGAGTCAGACACTATGTCAAGGAGAATTGGCCACATTTTGATTCTACCTCCTCTACCCATCCTTTCCTTGACACCCTCCTGCTCCCTCCAGACTCCAGACTGTTAATATCAAAATTTGTGGGTTCTTTTACTAATTCAGTTTCCTCTGATTTTTTAAGTAAGCTTGGGCCAAAGACTTGAACTCTGAAATATTGGCAGAGCTTTTGGAGGAGGCACTGTCTCGGGTCCATTATTGCTTCTTAACTCACAGTATAGGTTAATTCAGTACAAGGTGCTACACAGATTGCATTACTCAAAAACAAAGCTGAATCGTATTTTCTCATCTGTGTCCCCTGTATGCGATAAGTGCCATATTGCTAAGGGTTCACTAGCACATCTTTTCTGGTTCTGTCCTAAATTTCACAATTTTTGGTCAGCTATATTTGAGCAGTTGACAAAAGCCTACTCCAGAGTCATTCAGCCTAACCATGACCTGGCCATCCTTGGATGCTCTGCCGAGACTTCTGATCTTCTGCATGACACGCAGGTCGCTCTACACCTAGGGATGGTGGCTAAGAAACTTATTCACATGGTTCTTACTTTACTTTAACTACTGCAACTATGTTATTTCTGTCAGTCTATTTATGGAAATTTGCAACTGTCTGGACTCAAAAAATGCTAACCATTTACCCTCAAAAACAGAGGCTAAAATAGCTATTGTGTGTAAAAAAGTGTAATCACTTTTGAACCACTAATCCTAAGTGTGCTTTCAAAACCCATGTAAGGCAGAGTTTCTCAGCTCGCACGTCTTGTTTGGGCATTCCATAGTAAAGGTGAGTACAGCACCACATTCTGCAGCATTGATTCATCGAGTAGACCTACGTCGTTTCTCCCTTTGGGCCAATGGGCAACAGCTGTAGCCAAGCTACTTTTGTTGTTCATGTTCAGTAACTCTTCTAGAAGGTAAATAAGAAATAGAAAGTAAATGAAATAAAAGGCTACACCTTTTCCCTGAAAAAAACTGAGGATAATATTATAATAAATGGCTCTAACTATTTTTTTTTTAAAAAAAGAACTTCCTGGGGCTCTGAGTTCACAGTAAAATATTTTTTTTTTGTAAAGGTTGATAGTCTCAAACATGGAGTTTCATATATTCAAACCCACCAAATTACAACTTTAAAATCATTGAAGCCCACTATATCTTTTCAAATTTCATCTAAGTAAGGAACATCCTTGTAGTGTCCCCCCCACCCTTTCTCTTAGCAGGCAGGACCGGCTAAGTAAGCCAGACCACCCATCAAATCGCAGCCATAATGTAAGTGACAGGGTTGTGGATTATGACATCACTGCTGCGTTGGCTCTTAATCACCCTGGGACTAAAAAGAGGATATTTGGAGGGACTTCTCTCTCCCAACAGAGAGCATGGAAAAGTCCCAGACGATACAGCTTGTCTCCAGTGGAAAGCCCGTTACTTTTCACTGACTACTGAACATTCCCCTGCAGAAGGTATCAAGGGGGATTTTGGCTACTAGTGAAAGTGCAGGTGATTTATAGCTGGGCCGTGGCCTGTTTTTCAAGCAGGCAATACCGTTGGTGGCTCCTACTCCTGACTTCCTCTTTCTCTCTCACTCATGCACAGTCAGTCATGCCCAATCTCTCTCACACCCACTCTTATCCTAGCACTCCACTGTAAAGCTCTTGTAAATGTCCCATGGCCACACTACTAGTGACAGATGGTAAAGGCAGGATGAAAACTCCCCAAATAAATATGTAATCCCTTCCTCACATGGGCCGTAGCACAACGCAGAGATTATCCCATCAGAAACAAGATGAGGCTGCATAGAGAAGCAGGCTGGAGAGGAGATCCCTCATTGTGTGTGCGCATGTGTGTCTATAATGATTTTAAAGTGGCACCTGTGTGTGTCTGAATGGCAGCCACATGCTTTGGTTGGAACATATTCAGAAAATCATACAAGTACTTAATTACCATGTTATCATAAGTGGAGTAAAGAGCTTCAATGTATCAACATGCAAGACTGATTCACACACCAGTAATTCTAAAAAAATGCCTAATTTCAGTGATTTTTTATAGTTGCTTTAACTCTTTTTGGATTTTCCTACCTGTATAGCAACACCCACCTCAGCCACCAAAATATATAATAATCATATGTGAATAACTCCACTTTATCACCTTATTTATTAACTGAATTACCTTCTTAACTCATGGTAAAACATACGATAAATCGCACCACAACAATCTCCATTTCTTCCACAATCACCTCTGGTGTGGTCAAAATAAACACTCAGTTACAGAGTAAGATGAGAGTATTCTGACTATATACACTGTTCATCTCAGAGGCTGTGTTCAGCCCCAGTCTGGTGTCCAACCGTGTGGCTTGGCCCAGTTGAGCTGAGCCCTGTTGCCTTCGGTGACTCCTCCCATGATCTGTCAGACTCCTGTCAGCTAGGGCCACTCAGCTAACTGAGCTACCAGCTAACAACAGCTAGTCACTACAGCAAAAGATAACTATAGCAAACAGTATACTGAACAGCAGTTAGTGGTTATGCTGCCCTATAGTTTTGGAGCTACCTTTGAAATCTGGCCATTTCTTACAAATTACACTTTTATAGGGCAACTCCTTTTTCAACACCTATTTTCCAAGAAGAGTTTTTAAAAATATTAAACACACTCCCTGAGATATTCACAAAGAGTCCTCACTTAACTACACTGGATTTTGTCTAAACTCTTTGTTTGAACTCTTTTTGCTAGATTTTGGTCTAACAATGTTAACAATGAGAAAATGTACCCACAATTAACTAAGCTTAAAATGTAGCTAGTTAAAAGCCAAGCTTAGCTAAAACCTTACATCAAGTAATAGCCTACTGTGTGTCTTTCTAAAGAAACTATGACCGTATGCAGTGATCCAAAACAAAATCTATTGCTCCCTATCATGGAATGAACAAATACCTTAGTAATTGTAACTTAATTGCATCTGCACACAATGGAAACAGCTCATCTGCAGATGATGTAGACGTTGTTTTCACAAATGTATTTTCTGTTTTAAAATTATCACATCATAATCAAATGTTGCTGTTTTGCAGTTTGAAACAACATGTAGAATGAATTTTAAAGTGTTATTTACCCTTTCAAATAAAAAAGAAATAATCATCTTCCTGTCATCATGTTGCCAATGGTATCATGCAACCAAACGTAAGGCATCAGTTGACATCCTGATTGACTTGTCATTCGTCCACATTTCTGACTTTCATTCCAACTTCTTCTCTGTTTTAACTGTGCAATCAAAACTGTGGGCTTGATATGCTTCTTTTAAACTGGTGCCATATACAATAAAAATTTGCTTGGTGGTCTGGTCAGAAAGAAGAACAACAATTTTCTTTCTTTCTTTCTTTCTTTCTTTCTTTCTTTCTTTCTTTCTTCAGGTCACATTAGGACAATGTATTGGCTTCTCCAGGTCAGTTAGTTTTCCAACCACAAAATGCCCGTTTCATTGTATTGATCCTTGTTCAGAAGCAAACCTTGACTGGACATTGATAAAGCCATTATCAGTGCTACACACACCTAACTTGCTTGCTAGATGACACAACAGCCAGCATTTGTTGCCACTAGTTCTTTGATTGGTTTGGTGTGTCTGGGCCCTAAGAAGAACATTATCCTTCCCTGACCTTAACCAAGTGTGAGTGCCCTTAACTTGACAAAAAGTGTAATCATGCTTGAGCTGCTATGAACTGATATTGTAGGAAAAAATAAATAAAACGCACGTCAGTATACCATCAGTGTGAACATTTACGCCAGATATGTTAATACTGTACTGAGTACTGATACAAATATTTCTACCACTAAAATAACTATTAGGTTACAGATGCACTGAATTGGAAGATAGATTTATTTTCTTCTCTGCTTGTTACAACAGATGATAATAAATTAAATAAAAATAAGTATAAATTGTCAAAAACAATGCCTCCACATCGGCACTACCTCCTCTTTAAACAAAATGAAACTTGACAAAATATCAGTGAAATTTGACAAATTAAACAATGAAACTTATTACACAGTTAACACAGTCAACTTAATATCTCAATTAAACTATTGCACATTTGAATCAGTGTGATATATACTGAAGTAGCCTAGTAGTTGTATCAATGTCTGCTTGTAATCAAGAACTGACTGTCAAATCGAATAAAGAAAGAACATTTCTCACAGTATTTATTGTCACTTAACATTTAATTATACGGATATATAATACTGTCGGTATGTATTATGTTCTTCTCTCTTTAAGGAAAAGAAGGGCTCCATTTAAGAATATAATAGTGGAAATAAATAAAATAGCTTTTTAAAAAATGTGCATCTTAAAATAAAGAACTTAATTTTTGAAAAATAACATTTCTGTTTTTGTTTCCCCTCATCTAAGGTTTCAGCTACTGCCTGCCATGACAACAAGAAATGACAAGCTGCCTCTGATCGCTGTCATCAGTTTTATGCAATGTACGGCCTAATGCAATAACGTGGTATTGGTGCGTGGCATTGGAGAATTATTGTGAGTACGAGTATATGAGCGCAGTATCGGCCCAATACCCAACACCAGTATCGGTATCTGTTCATCCCTAGTTAATAACAAAGTTGCAAATTAAACCTTTGGGGTTCAAGATAGCCGCCCCAAGGTAGCTGCCCATATTGGTTGTGTTTCAAACCTTTCTTGGGCAAAACCTTAAACACATGATGATCAATAAAAGGATTTGTATCATAGCTTCACAAGCGAATTGCGAAAAAAAAAAAACCTATTCAATTTTATTCAGAAAATGTCTCCAAAGAAGACAAAGAGTAAGGTGTTAATGGATCCATTCCCACAGAACATTATCACTGAACCTAAAGCCCAGAATGCTTAAAATGTGCACTTTGAAAATCATGACACTATGATTGTCGCTGACCTCTGTAACTTTCTGTAACTGTAATTCATCACAATCCTTGTAAAAACATTCATGAAATGACATGCAGTGGCTTTACAGCATTCAAAAAAACTTCTATGAATCATTGACCTAAATTTAACATATCGTATCTTACAGTTATTATGAGCTCCCTGTGATTCACAGAACTCAGTGTGCATGTACAAAAGGCACATGGTCATGATTCAGCTGTGGAACCACTGAGTACACAAGACAAGCTGCTTATGTACTCACATCACCATAAAGTACCATTAAACACACAACTGTCACTGTGTGTACAAGCAGGCAATATAATGTTCAGGTTAACAGTTACAAGGGGCCATAGTGCCATAATTCTGTCCGGGTTATCGTAGTGGAAAGGCAGAGAAACAAGTATAAAAATCACCAAAGTAACAAAAGCACCTATAGATCCAATTCATAGATACATTTTTCATTGGGTCACTGTTTTAGGTATACAAATGCATAATTTTATCAAATTAATCAAATGTTTCTGACAATACATGACATGGATACATTGTAATATAACAGGTTGTTGTATTTCCGAGAGCAAAACAATGCATCCTTGTCACAGAGGCACTCTTAAGCAATTTCAAAAAGCATTAATAACAATCTTGTGGTAGCTCCTCGCCTTTCCGTTGTCTTATATAAGTATGACACATCGTCTAACCTGGTGAGCTCATCTAGCACAGGCAACTGTCTGGGTAACAATAAAATGCAGGCAGTCTTTTTTTTTAAACGAATGTTTACAAAGTGTGAAAGCTGCATTGCAGTGCCCGAGGTGCTCCAATCCTCAGGAGTAGCAATGTGCCTCTATCACCTCTCTGTATTTGTGTTTCTTATTTAGGCAGGTGTTAAGGATGTAACAGAAACACTGCAGGCAGGCAGCTGTACTGTTGGGGCCACATTGTATAAGTAAGGTCAGCTGTCACATAAAGAAACACAGAGGTATGTCCTCAGTTATATTATTAGTGTGTTTTGTACTGCTCTTGGCAGTGCTTGAATTATGGTCTACAGTTCTCTAATTACTACAAATACAGTGCAATTCTATTTAAAGACCCCTCCCCAAATAATAAGTACACTTAGTTCTGATTAGGCCTTGTCCACAGTTCATATGACTAACAACTTCCTATTACAACTAAACTCTGAAGACCATTATTTTCAGCAGACATCAAAAACAGAGTTTTACTTATGTCGCTAATGTGCCTGAATTTTCCAACACAGTTTTCTCTAGAAGTAGCATAAGCAAGTAGTTAGTAGAAGAAGAGGAGTGAATTGAAGCTGCTATAGTGATATGCTCCCTCTGTTGGTCAAAAACAAGCACAACACAATTGAGACAACGGTAGGTCTCGCTGCTCGGTCTTTCTTGCAACATAAAAAACTTTAACAGACAGTTAAAAACGGGGACATTTGCTGGGCAGGCTACCAACGTGATTGTCCCCAGATAAGGGGGGCACCTGGTAGCCCCAACATATACTGTAACTAGCTCCTTTAAGGAACCACTACAAATACATAAGGCAACACAGGTAAACTTAGGCTACTGGAAGGTAAGACAGGTTAGCAGTGGAGTAATCATCTTGGTCTTGTTCTACTCATCCTACACGCATTGTGTGTGACAGTTACGAGTGGAAACTGCAATTGGAAAGGTTGAGAGCAGCGTTTGTGGCAAGTAGCCCACAAACACTCTGCAGGTTCATCACTACGAGTGACCACTTTCACAAATGCAATGTTAACATCACAAGCAACAAGCTGCATTTTGTTATATAAAAAAAAACTAGTGATGCCAAAATATTCATATTCTGACCCATGACTACTCACTCAGTCTTCATGTTTATTTGAACTACACATTTTTTCATGACTGCATCGGCTTGACAAAATGTGTCCACAGACAGAGAGACAGAGAGACAGACAGACATACATACAGACAGAGAGACAGACAGACATATAAACACCTTGCAAATTACTCAAAACTGCTTTTGTGACAGTTCCTGCTACAATAGGTGTGTCCAGGCACACAAATGTGGGCCAGGGTTGTAAAGTTGGGGTTACATACCCCCACTTTCAACTCCTTCACCTGAACCACACCAATCACTGAACTGGGCCTTATTCTGATCTTAACTACACATCTGTTAAGTTTTGTGACTGTATCATAGACGGTTGTAATGCTATAGTGCTGAAAAAAATATGTAAACAGACAGACGGACATATAGAAAGACATATAAACTCCTGGCAAAGTACTAAAAACTGCTACAATAGGTGTCTCCAGACTCACAAGGTGAAACAATACCAGCGGCTGCTTGCTGTCGCAGATGGTTAAAAATAAAGTAGAGTTCACATCAGCCCTGTCACTATAGTAACTGAGGTATATGCGGAAACGGGAGTCGTGATAAGCAGATCAAGTTGAAAACAGCAACTGAGCGAGGCTGGCTTTGTCACCCACATTTTACAGACAGGAAGTTGTGTCAGTTCACTGGTACATCTGAAATCACTCATCTAAAGTTTTGTTTGGGCGGTTATTCCAAGATGGAGGGTCTAAGGACAGACAGGGTTGTATGCTGTAAGGAAAGCTCTTAAAAGCAAATATGTGATTTGTGATTTTGCACTATATAAACAAAATTGACTTTATCTTTGGTTTAGTAATGACAAAATTACCTCCATTACACATTAATATATGCTGTACAGTATGTGAAGTTGTCAATCCATCTCTTTGTATAACTGTGTATGAGGTAACAGCATGCCCTTGTGGTGCCCGCGCAGTAGTATCATGTAGGGGAATGAACAGAGCTGGAGTCAGTTGGCTCTAATGAAAAAGTGATGATGTACAGCTCAGTCAGCCTGTTTAACTCCTCACTCCGGTATCTGTCTAAATGCGCTGTGTCACAACTCAATGAAGCAAACCGTGGCAGCCTATAAAACACTTTCCACAAACACATTTTCTGTCCTGTCACAGGAGCTGTGAGATAATCAGGATGAAAAGCAACTGAACACATTTGACCTCCAAGTGTTACAACTGCCACTCACAAGCATTCAAAGTGGATGGTTTACTCTCCCTCTCTCTCACTGTTGGAACGTCACTGAGGGATTGCAAACTTACTCATTTTCCTCGTTGGATACGTGTTACAAAATTAGCTACATGCTATTCATAGAACCTATGTTACGCGAAAGATTGACTTTGCTTTCTCAGTTTGCAGGTATTAAAGATTTATTTGACTTTATTCAAGCAGGACTTTGTCAGGTAAGGTGGCGTTCATCTCTCAAAAAGATTGAGAAATGCCCTGGAACTAAACTGCTGTGTACCCAGGAGGAATTACTCTACATCTTGTTCAGTGGTGCATTTGCATTTTCCATGTCTCCCTCTGTCTTTGTCTGGCATTTCATTGTATTCCCAGGGAGACTCACACATTATCACACTACATGTCTTCTTCTGCTACATCTGTCTGTGTGTCAGGTTTTCTTGTCTCCTTGCATGCACCTAGTGTGAAGACAGAGCAGCATGTACTTCCTAACATCATGTTTGTGCCAGAAGCTGCCACTCCACACCGTGTTCATATGGGTTTGGTGATGCAGCATCCCTGGGGATGGCTCTGGTCTAAATACTGTCCTAATATCTCCCTGCCATAGCTGACCAGCTGTGCTCAGTGGCATTTAAAGGATCATAGATTAGCATACTGGCTCATACACAAATATGTCACTGAAGAGGGAACAAAATAGCAATTCAAAAGCTATAGCAACAAAATCATTGTTTTCACATCAGCTAAACTTGATAATATATACAACACTATTGCTGGCCAAAAATGAACCCTGTTTTTTTATTCTTTATACTATTTCTATCACTTTTCCTTAGCAACCAAGTCACTATTCACTATGAATGTGTTTGAGGAGACACTGATCCATTGTTTCCCACTCCTCTTTATGACATTATTGGATATTATACTTTAGCAACAATGTGATGGAATGCCCTGATTTTTCATGTATGTTTGTAGGTTATTCAATTAGAAATGCATTTGTACCAGATATTAGAATCAGACATTTTCAGCAGCCTATTAACAGAAAATCTTTTAGAGCTGTTGGCAATGACAAATTTGAGAAATGCATGGACAAATCCTCTCATTTCAGAAGCTGAAACAAAAGTAGGTTTTGCAATTTTGCAATTTTGGCAGCTAATCAACTAATTGTTCTCTTAAATAAACAATTTAATCCATATTACCCACCTTTCATGCGAGCTGTACTCTATCCAATAATTAATTCATTTCTCTTTTTCCATTACAACAGCAGACAAGATGACATTACAGACAAATGAAAGAGCTGCCTATACTACAAATATTACACGGTATTTCAATAGCCTTTTGTGGTAATGTAAGAAATGAGATGAAGATTGCTCTGACAAAGTATGGAAAGTCATCACTGCAAAGCTGAGTCAGCAGAGCTCAGAGAAGGCCATTAATCCTGCTGAAAACAAATGAAAGTCTGTACTGAAGAAGTGAGTGTGTCTTTGAGATGTGAGTTGGAAGTGTGTGCGCGTGTGTGTCTGTGTGTGGATGTGTGTGTGTGTGTATTGGTAGGGAATATAAACTGCATAAGTGACTAAGTGCATTCATCGTGTCCTCAGCTGAGCTTCGATCTGCAGATATCTCTGTTCCATATCCAACCAATCACAGTGTGCTGTCTGAACGCCAGCCTAATAAACTGGGATGCAGAGCAGCACAAGCACATCCCTGTCCTTTCATTACTGAACGGTTGTCAGTGACGTTGCCTGGCCCTCATCCCAATCAGCCATCATCTCCCGCTGATAACGCACACTGGAAACCATCACCATGGGAACTGTTGCACATGTTATGTGTGGTTGTCAAGGAAACCTGGCTGAATAATGGTCCCTCTTCTCTCATGCATCGCCTTGCATCTCTTCGTCTGACTCACTTGTTCTATGCTGTATTACTGCAATGTGAAAATAGCTGTGTGTTGGAGACAGAGACAGAGGATGTGAAAGGGCAAACTTGTGTACTATAACATATTTGTGTATGTATTGTCAGTGATAATCCCAATGACAGCTCCTTTTCAACGTGTGTGTGTTGGTGCTATGCATGATTGAAATACACATGTAACTTAGTCCAGAGGGTCCTGGAGAGTGCCTTACAGTGGTGATGTGAGAATAATAAGTTTGGCTGTACAAAGAAATTTAATTTTTTTACTTTTGCTTCAACAAATCCATGAAGAAAACTTGGTAATAATTATATTATCTAGCTAATGAAGGAGGTCGGGATCTCACAGCTTGGAAACGCTCACTTGTCAACAAGCTTCTTCTATATTTGCTTAATAAAAGCTTTCATATATAAAAGAACGATGACGAAGATTCTACTCGAGTGCTGGAAACCTCCTCATCTATCTATTGGATAATTGTGCAATAGATACTACTGGCACTTTCTTACACAACAAACAATGGACCATATAGTTAGGGACATCTTCAAACGACCCCTTCAGCAGCTGCTAAACCAACCTCATCTCTGTGTCCTATTCTGGTACTAATATGTCACTTTTATACAAGATTTTAATCAGGAAATGACTCCAGCACACTCTCCACTTCACTTGAAATATTGTTTATTGACAACAACGTTTCGGTACTGAGACCTTCATCAGGTTATTTTACAAGACAATGGGGGAGGCTGTCTAAGTAGGGTTGTAGACTCACATGGCCCAATCAGGCCACACAGCAGACAGACATCCCTCGAAATGCCATCAAACACATCTGGACCAACAAATCTACGCCACTGATGAAAAACGTAAAAAATAAATAAATAAATAAAAAATTCATTCAGTGGCGTAGATTTGATGGTTCTGCTTTCTATTTAGGTGAGCTTAGGTGAGTTCAAGGGCTCTTCTACCGTATTGCGCATGCTCACTCACTGACAGGACACGAAATAGAATGGAGCCATCGTTAACATTGTTGGTCACACCTATGCTACTGCTGCTTTAACAAGCCAAAATGTCTGCTGTAAAAGGGATCTATCTATAGCCAATGGTTGCCCCAGTCATATCAAGGGGAATCAAGACTTATCTAACCGTGCTCAGCTATACTTCACTCTCACTGGCTGGTTCAAGCAACCCCTTGACTCTGCATTATATGAAGAGTTATGAGCGGGAGGCTTGTATGGTAACCTACTTGTTACTCTTCTCATTGACATTTTATTAATACACATTATTTGTAGCTCATGCTCCAGAACTGACCTCAGGCATGTATGTCTTTAGCTGCCAAGTTTTCAAACCTGCCAGTGGCACCTCAAGCAGACGGCTCCCTTTAGCAAAACAAATCCTCAACAATACAAGAGGAGCCAAACTATGGTAATAATGGCAGGTGGAATCACATAGTGTACTATATGAATATATAATATAAACTCTGTACACAAAGTTCAATACACAAAAACAAGAACTATTTAGGCTGACACACACTGTTTCCCTAACAGTTAGCCGCCTTTTGACAAGTTGTCACTGACTGCAGATCAGATCCCACCTCGTCTACATGCCCCCAACAGCATCTTCCACCGAGCAGGCAGCAGGCCCGCCTCCTGCAGCCGGAGACGGGAGCTGTTCTTCAGCACCTGCGCACAGCTCACACAGGGGCAGATACGTGACCCCCACACTTCTGCACCCAGCGAGGTCACTACTATTCTGCACACATTCTTAAGTCAGAAGAGCGTCATGAAGTTTGTGGTGTGTTTGTGATTACTGACCTTTGTGAGAGTTTCGCAGTCTGTGAAAGCCCTGCTGCTGCCCTCTCTGCAGCATCGACAGACCGGATACATTATTGCCCATGGCAAGGTGCTGACCGGTGTTCACCGCGGCTTTGACGAAGGTCTGTTTATCCGACTGATGACTTCTGTCTGTCCCCTACTGATACACCTCCCTCCTCCTCCTCCTCCTCTTCCGAAGAAGATTGATACGCACTTTCCTCTTCAGACACGAGTGAGTGTGTGCAGTTGTTTTAATGAAGCCCTCCACTCATCAGCAGACGACCACAGCGGAGGAGGCAGCCGGCAGCACACAGGTGTGTGTGCACTCACACTGACGCTGCTGAGTCCTGGATGGAGCTTTTGGCTTTTCATCAGCGGAATTTGACGAGCGAATAATCCTCTTCAGAGAGCTCATACTGTTCCCACACAACAGCTGACATCACTGTAATACTTGATTAAAAACACACTAACAAGTTCAACGGCATTTTTGACAATTTTGAAATTGTGGTTTATTCGTATATATCCTTTGAATGTCACGCTTAATAAAAAGTGATATATGCATATATATATATATATATATATATATATATATATATATATATATATATATATATATATATATATATATATATATATATATATGCCTATAGGCCTAGCTATCACCTCACAGTACAGAGGTGACTCCAGCTCAGTCAGGGCCATCTGAACACCCCTGGACCTGCAGTCTTTTGACAATATCAAAACTGTAAAACACACACGCCTGATGAGCGGTTCATCATGCTTCATGAATTGTGTAAAGCTGCCATCTAGTGTAAATCAACAACAAACAACACAACAAAAGAAGCAAATGACAGGCTGGCCTTACTTTCCTCCTCCTCTGTCTATCAGTACAAATGATGAGAGTTCTTCACTCTAATGAAAAAATCCAAGGAAGTGTAATTCCAGCAGAAACAAGTGTTTCTCAGATGTGCCCTGTTGAGGAGTGATTAAACAGACCTGTGGTGGCACCTTCTAATAAATCATTTGTCCTTTAACAATACTGAAAGACATGTGTCCTTTTTACTTTTAAATGTCAACACATCTTCAGAAATATATTTTTAACATTTATGCCATGTTTATATTGAACAAGTAGGATTTTCAGCATTGGATTAAGCTGTTTAAGTTAGTTGTTCATGGTTGAAATTCAGTGGTGAAATGTAATAGATACATTTACTCAAGTACTGAATTTGACTAGCAGTAGAGAGCTTGAGCTTCATATCAAACAGCTAGAAAGTTAAACATTTCCTGACATATTGATGCATCAGTGTTAATAACGTAATATGTAACTAGAATGACACACAGCGCCACCTAAATCTGCCTGATTTTTGTCATCAACATCCATGGATTATTCCCTGAGAAATTAATGAATGTGTTGAAAATGTTGAAGAAAGTTAGAAAAAAATTCCTGGATCTGACCCTTTATCCGGCTCTGCACCAAAAGTTAATGTTGTCTATTCTCAGCTGAGACCCATCCTCCATCCAAGTTTAAGTTTATTTTTTTTTAAACATTTACGTTGGAGAACCACGTCCCAAAGACCAAGTTGATTGTTATTTTTGCATCTCTTTGCCATTTTGAGATATAGAATCGTAATTCAGAATGGTGGAGGGAAGAGGAGATGCACAAGTACGACTGAAATGACAAATCCAGGCCATCCACATCAGACCTGTGACCTGTCAAAGCAGCTTATTATGGCCCATTTTTATATTTCTTGTTAGGGAGCGACCTCTAGTGGTTACTCTCATTATTATGACAGCAAAGGAGCAAGTAAGACAAAGTGGTATAAAGAATGACAAGTCTGCATGGGGCGGAAGTTGGGATTGAAAGTTTGGGTCAAACAAGCACAGGACTTTCTCGCCAGGAGACTGCTTTACTTTACTTTACTTTACTTTACTTTACTTTACTTTACTTTACTTTACTTTACCATACCTGTAGTAATAAAATTTACATTGTCCTGCCGCCAATAAACAATCAGTTTATTCTGATAAACATTGCATTTCTTTAATTGCAGTTTTCTGTTCCCACAAGCTGCAAGCTGTGTCACTCTCTCACTGCCCACTCTCTATAGCTTCCTCCTCCTCCTCCTCCTCCTCCTACTCCTCCTCCTCTCTTTTCATTCAAGCTCCCTTCTGATGGACCACAGGCCCTGGGACCATCTACCTCTCCTGCCTCCTGCTGTCTCACATATTGAGGGATATGGATTGTTATACCCTGGGCTCTGCTGGATCATTGCTCGTCTCTGTTTTACAATCTCCTAATCTGTATTTCTGTAAAATTATCTCCCAGGTCACTGTGGGGGAGAGGAAGTCACGTGGCTCGGGCACCACTTGGCGATGCCTCGGCCTTCTAAGTCGTCTCCTGGATCCACACACTTTACATACATTATATAATTTGTATCAGATATTCTTTCAAAAGCAACTTGTACATTGTGATTTTGTTGTTCAATACATGTGGCATCTTATGCATGTCTGTCCATCCTGTGAGAGGGATCCTTCCTCTGTGGCCCTTCCTGAGGTTTCTTCCTTCTTTTTTTCCGTTAAAACTTTTTTTTTTTTTTCTCAGTATGGTTTTTCCTCACTCGAATCGAGGGTTAAAGGACAGAGGGTGTTGCTCACTGCTTATTCTCAAACAAACAGCCAGGCAAAAACAAATACTTCTTGCACTTCCTAAGGTGTTAGAAATACTTAAGATTTTATAAATATTTTTCTTGTACATCTTTTTTTTTCTGTGATTGATATATCTGCCCAGATTATTATTATTCATTTATTTTCTTATTAATATTATTATTCTGAATATTATGATATAATTTACACTTGAATAGTTTAATTAAATAGCAGCAGCAGCGGACAGATGTATTTACAGTCACAGAAAAAAGATCTTAAAATCTCATTCAAAGTTTTTTTTTTACTGTTTATGAATAGTGTCCTATTCAAAATAGCATTAATTGTTTAAGAGTTAAAAACATTGGGAAAAAAAAAGATTACTTTTGTAAAATAATAATTCATGAATTAAATGGTCTTCTGTTCTCATTCGGAGATGTTTCCCACAGAAATTGCTTAAATAATGCGGAGATAGTTAAACTCCGTTATCTATATCACAGTCCCATCACTTTGGACAGACATAAAGAATCCAAGGCGAAGTAGCTGAACCAGAGATACTGTCTTTTTCATTCTACTCATTCTCTTTTCCTTGTTAAAAACCTGACACATTACCCACAATGCAGTTTGACAGCCAACAGTCTGGTCAGAGATTCAGGTGTGTCATTCTAGCAGTGGCTAATGTAGCCTCAAGCAGAGATGAGAAACGGGCTACAGAGGTCTGGAGGGCTCACTCCTCTCTAACATCACACCTTCAGATTTGTTCCAGTTTCAAACTGGTAGTCTTCAGCCAGAAGCGACACTGACTCAGGTGATACCATTTGAGGACATTTATTAGACTTCACACAGCTCCTTCTGGGAACACTGAAGGCTTTATATATGCAGTAGTAGCCCATTAGCATGTCTTGCAAATAGAGTTTCACGTATAAATCAGTGAAGTTCCACTTCAATCTATCACATCCTCCACAGTAAGACACGGAGCAAGTTGAAAATGATTGGTAGACGGTACATTTTCATAGATTGCTCTTCCAGTTAGTGGTAGAATGTGAAGATGTTTCAAGGCTCTTGGCTGTGAGCTTTGAATCATCATTTGCATAAGCCTGACCTCAGAACTGCAAGTTACATACAGTAAATCAGACATGAACTGAACCAGACTTTCCGCTCATACCTCTGCATCGACACCACTGTGCCTTTATAGTCTTTTTACACAATTAAAGGGCAAAAAATGACAGATACCAATCTATTTCTAATTTGTCTTCCACCACATCTCCTCAATCCACTGTTAAAGTGGCATTCCAGCATTTAGGATACAGTAAATGTACCCACAATAGCGGTTGTAGCCAGTGTCCTTGTTGCTGGGCGGGTGACACTGACTGCATTTTTTTTTTCCTGTTGGATTGTAAGCTGTCCTCTTATGAATGTTACAGAGTTTGACAAAGATGGAGTCTACCAAAAGACTACAGTCTGGCCACTGGGCAGGGGATCCTGTTGGTCCTAAGACACAATGTGTCATCCTCTCCACACCTGCCATAAATTCAGGTTTCTTTTTTGAACATCTGAAGCACCCTGTTGTCAGACGAGCCTGGTGTCCTGCAGCATATACTACTCACCACTGGTTGTCTGGTTGTAATGGCAGAAGGTTTGGCCACAGGGCAATGATGGTACTGACCTGCTGGTTGTTAAGTGTTTGGCTTGTTTGTTTTTTGGTAGTGAGCAGTAGCTGCAGCAGCAGAGACAGTGGCTGTGATGGTGGTAGGGAGAGGAAAGATAGAGGCTGAGCTGGTGGTGACAGCTGATGGGCCAGAAGGCATGGTGGTGTGCTTATACACAGTCTGTTAAGTGAAATAAATTAAATCAGCAAAATTACACTATTACAATCAACACAATGACACCACAGACATGCAATGATGCAATATATCACAAAAAAGACTTGCCAGTTGTTGCTGTGGTGCTGCTGGGGTGATGTCTAGTGATCCAGAGTGAACAGTAGCTGCAGCAGCAGAGACAGGGGTTGTGAGGGTGGTGGGGAGAGGATGGACGGAGGCTGAGCTGGTGGTAACAGCTGATGGGTCAGAGGACTCAGGCCAGAGCCTGGGGAAAAAAAGAATACAACAGAAAAAATAAATAAATAAATAAAATCACACCACAACACCACATGTTGGTGGAAATGTAACTGGTTTTGCAACCAACAAGAAATCACTGATGATTCCTTTTTAAGACAACTGAAAAAATATGGTGTTTCCAGCAATGGTTTGGTGCTATTCTATTCAGCAACAGCAGAGAGAAACCTTACCCTTTCAATAATTGTCTGATTAAGTTGTCAGCAGAGGATGAAAGACGATTGAATAAGGTGGTGCTTACTGTATCAAAAATTACTGGGTGTGACCATTTACCTCTAGCAGAAAACTATACTATACTATGCTAGATTACAAAAGAAATGCCCAGCTAACAGCCTTTTAGATTTTTCCCCCTCTCACACAAGACTGAAAAGTATTCAGACGAGAACATCGAGATTTCAGAAAAGCACATATCCTGAGGAGACTAGGAAGAATGTTTTTGCTTTACTATGGACTTAATGCACTTGATGCAGAGCAGTGCTAGTGGGCTAATCCCCCCCTTGTGCTAGCAGGCTGCTCGGATGCTAATTTACATTTCTGTCCTTACCATTTTATTGTATTTATATATTTATTTGATTCCTCTGATTTTATCTTATCTTTTCACACTCTTTTAATGTATATGATGTATTTTATGATTGGGTGGTTTCCTTGTCTGTGTTTGGGTGAGCTCACCAAGGCAAATTCCATGTTGATATGGCAATAAAATCTGGAATCTTAAAGAGCATCTCCTGTGAGCAGCAGCAAGAAGAATCCCCCCGTAGAGTCCAGACACTGGGGGTGGTGGTGGCTGGTGATTCTTTTGAAACGGATAGGCTGATGATACGATAAAGCTGGTGAATCTGTAAAAACAGGACAGAGATAGGGAGGTGGAGGGCGTGCACAAAACAGCAGCATGAATTAACCGAAGTCAGGGAGAGAACTGTATTTAAAAACACATCAGCAAAATGATAACAGTGGAGGTGTGTTGCTGTGCTATGGAATAGATGTGCCCAGCTGATTTGAGCTGCTGGTATCAATTGACAGCTCCCAAACAGAACTCTTTAATGTGACACAAATTCTTTATTGGATTGAGGTCCAGGCTTTGACTTGGCCACTCCAGAACATTCACCTTGTTGTCTTTGTCTAAACTTTTCTGTTTAGCTTTCGCCATATGCTTTGGGTAATTGCTGGAAAATAAATCTTCTCCCAAGTCATAGTTCTCTTGCAGACTGAATCAAGTTGTCCTCCAAGATGTCCCTATTTCACTGTATTCATTTTACCCACTACCTTTACAAGCCTTCTAGGGCCATCCCGTCAACCCTACACCCTGTCTATCTTAAAGTGTCATTATTTGACGAGTTTGGAGTGAGACTCAAAAATCTACATTTCTTACAAATAGAATAAAGGGGATGAATGCTAATAATAATAATCACTTATTTTCCATTATATATTTTTAATTAATTTACAGTACTTTGTAGAAATATGTTTTCAATATGACATTAAAGAGTTTTTCTTTTAAATTTTTTGGTCAAAAAAGCCAAATTACATTAACCATGATTCCATTTATAAAAGCAATAAAAGGGGAAAAACATCCAAGGGGATGAATTCTTTTTTCTACTTTCCCACTCTCTCCGCCGGTTGCTTCATCCCGGCTGTTCCTGAGGCTGCAGCGAGGTGTAGCAGAGCCAAGTTTATCCACTGTGCCAATCGGAAGTGTTGCTGGCCTGGAGAGTGATAAATGCTCAGCTGGTGCCTCTATCGTTTGGCTGCACTCAATCTGAGTCAGCGTGCCATGGTTGATTTTTTTGTTGACATTTATGGTCTGCCATAGCTTGAAGTGCTTAGTGACATTTTGCAAATGGCCACTGCTGAGCTAAACAACTGAAAACTGTTAAACAAAACGTAATTTATTTATTTCCCTTTTTCTTTTTGCACTCAAAGACTTCACCAGTTGCACAAACCGCCATTTGGACATCTCATCGTGTTGTTTTTCCCAGCAGCCCTCCCCCACATCTGACAGATCTTGAATTGCCCAAAAGTGAGCAGTTACTGCCCAAGTGAGAAGCTGCTCCCGTCGGCCAATGAGCAGCTCTCACTGGAATGTCAGCACATGACCTGAAGGTAAACTTTTGACCACCAACACACATTTTCAGCTGAGCAGCAGAGAAGCACCTTGGCTCTGAAGTTCTCCGTGTGAATGTCTCTGTGTGCATCGTGTATGTCCACAGTGTGTTTCTGTGCCGATACATTCATGTTTATGAGCATAAGATCCTGAGAGAGAAAGAGGAGCAGGAGCAAAGAATCTGACAGCAGCCTCACACTGTGCAGATGTAAGACACACACAGTGCTCTCAACTCAAATTGTCCCTTGCTGCTGATGGTGACGATTCCTGCAGAAAGAACTGAGCAGTCCTGGGAGTCCAGTATAGCTTTTTCAGGTGCCGCCTCTCCTTTAGACCTCAGCTAAGAAGGAACTGAATGATATTTGACCTTTTTGGAAAGGTGGAGAGGCATCTAATGTTATTCCTCTTCGGGAGAATCTCTGCAGAAAAAAGCCTCCTTGAGCCCGAGGCGACTGGATGGTGGAAAGAAAAGCTCTTACATTGGCATTCAGAGCCTTGACTGCATCCAACTGCTGCACTGTATGCTTGTATCATGGAAATAACTGCTCTTTAGTGTATGATTCATGCTTAGCTAGAGCTTAACTGTCGTCAATGTCTGACCAATGTTGCTAACACCTTTACTTTATGTCACTCATTTCAAAATTACAATTAGAGGAGGGGCTCTGGATTCCTCATATTATGTCTTCAGAAACGCAAGTCATGTCATCTTAAATTTAAATAGAAACAATGAAGGTGCTAGTATGTGCTTAGATTTAAGTGTGGACCTTTTTTCACACTCCGAATGGAAACATGTCTGAAGGATTCAATGGGTAATTTGTCAGAGGAGAACTCTTTCACATGAAGCCACAAGGGGGCACTACTTGGACACACTTCATCATGTAATGGACCCAGACAAAATAACCACATCTACTCAAACACTTGTATTCCACTGCCAGGAGATGGAAGATCATTTCTAATCTTGAGCAGGACACATTTGCTACTTCAACTTTATATTTCATTTAGATGTAAACCATTGGAAAGCTTTATTACTAAGCATCCTTAACGTCTCCTGTGAGACGGAGGAGCATGCCAACGCAGCCTGCTTTTCATGTGCTGGCACATGATGTGCATTCTGATTTCACATGAGAAGCTCTGTTCATGCTGCTGCAGGATTGTTGTCATTTCCTGTGTAGTGGAGGTTGTAATTCATGAAAGGGAGAAAGATAAGAGAGATAGAGACCAAATATAGAGAAGATAAAGGAAGGATGGTGAAAAACCCTGAAAGACAAAAAAAAAAAGATTTCCCAACCTGCTATGAAACCTGAGTTCCTTGAGTAAATCCTCAATATAAAATGGAGAAGTCGCCCATAAAATAACAACCAGAGACAAAGAAAATGGTGATAACCCTAATGCTTGTGACACTATCAAATCTATTATCCACTAATCACTCTCTATCTCCTCTTTACAGGCTCGCCTGCCCCTCCCATACAGGTGTCAGTTAAAAGAAGAAGAGGCACATCAGATGTGCAAGAGATTGCAAGACTGAGACACGTGTCGTCAAGAGGAAAAAAAGTTTTACTACTAGATACACAGGAAGACGCTAAAACCTACATGTGCTGACTGGAGAGAGAGAGACAGGACACACACAACCACAAGCAAACACCTCCTGGTTTCTTTCTACACATCACTTTCTGTATCGACTAAGTGACCTCAGCAGTTGAGGATGAATCCAGTTAAGTTCATTTACTGGAGCTGTTTTTGTCATTGTTGTCATCTGATCAGCAGTAATGGAAGACAGGAACAACAATATAATTTATCCTCTGCCTGACTGATGTCAGACAGTCACTTTCTTATACTTAACTTCTCATGAGCTGATGTACGCTATATGATTCTACTCTCTTTTAATGTAAACTCGGACTGTAAGTGACCAGTCCTCATCTTCTGACCCAGAGGCAGATTAAAATCATCCAACAGTTGTCAAAAGACTGTCAATCAAAACACAGAAGCCTAACATTGGGGACACACGGCAGGTGGAAGCATAGCAAAGCACCTCAAAGCACTGCCCGCTTCCTCTTGGCGCTCTTGTTGACCCCCACTCTGTTTGAACCTCTGTTCTGGTCAGCTCACGAGCTGTACAGTTTTGGCATCTGTTATATTTTGTCTGCCAAGATTTTAATACATACCTATGATCTATTATAAATGATATAAATGATATGGTATAAATGATGCTGATGTATGATGAAATATGCATTCCATACTTGCCAACCCCTTTGATTTTGCAGCCCATCACACTGCTGTTCTCCTGGAGATTTAATTCCCTCAAGTTTTATTTATTAAATATCAAAATCTTTCCATCCACTATATTTATTAGAAATATCATCACTGCTGCTTGAGATTTTGTTTTTTAGTTTTTAAACTACATACTTGTTCCATATATCATATCCACAAATGTCACAGTTATGCCTAAACCGATAACGACCAAGAAGGTTGTTAGGCTATATTTATTAGAATCATTAGTATTTCTTTTAAATTAATTATTCCACATTTTTGTCAGTAGGCAGAGAAGAAGACTCAGGCCCTGTGTCCATAAAGCATTTTTCTGGAGCGCCTTTTCTATTCAATTTGTTCACAATGGGGAGAGAGAGCACACGGCAGCATGTGGCCGCCTTGAGAAAAAAGCGCTGCACCCAGAGTCTTTTTTCAGTGCGCTGTGACTTTTTTGTGTGCTGGCTTCGGAGCATTTTCGTCTTGCTTCAAGATGAAAATATCTGTGCTTTTCAGAAATGCACCGATGTTTTCAATATCGCTCTTTGTCAGGCAGCCAATTGTGAATTATTTGGGGCACGACTCATCAATCCTCACCCTGGTAACCAAGAAAATTGAGGAGAAGCTTGTTCTAGCTGTGTTTGTTGGTCCTTATCAATTTTATCCAACCAAAAGTCTCCTTAGAAGAAAAGCCTATTTGTTGTAGCAGATCAAGTAGACACTAAATGTTGCTGTTTCATCACCCTTCACGTTGTAAGCTTGTTGTTAGCTGTGTAGTCAACCCACTGTTAACATAGCGTTAAGTCAGCTATGTAGCTAATGTGACTTATGTCAAAACTCATGTGCAGTATGGGCATGAGTGCTTCATCTCACCGCTCCCCAGAACCCTGACAGAACTTTTCTGACAGAAAAAACGCTATTGACACACAGAGGTAGAAGTGAAGCCCCTCCCTGCAGATCATCACACAAGCCATGTGCTTCTAGCGAGAACAGCCAGGTTACTGCTCAGGTGAGAATTGGCCTATCGCTTCCACCTCCTGTGTTTCAGCTTTCACAGTATAGGTCTGTGATTTCCTGAACTTTTTAGCATTCTGAATGTTGACCCTCATGGCAGAAACTCCATCTTGGATCAAATTAACATAAAATCTATCTATACATAAGGTCAGAAAAAGACCCATGGAATTAAGGCGCTCACTGTTCTCTGAACGTACCATTCCACCTGTTCTGAGGCTGCAGAGTGAATGTTTGGGGGGAGCGCTGATCCCTGGTGGCAACCTGTCCCAAGACCTGGCCACGAAGAAAGCCCTTTTCAGAGCACTGCACTTTCTCCAACTTGTAGTACTACTTGGAAGTCCACCAAAAGGACAATGACGCATCACAGTAAGAGGGCACCACCATGGGGATGTGTGTACTGAAATACAGTGGAGCTCCTCCTACTGGTGAAGCCTCAAATAAAATATTTATTGTTGTGGACTTTACTGCGTGTCTCGGTTGATGAATGGATGTTCCTCTGCTGTTCTAGGGGTCACGATGAATGGGGCCAAAGTCTTCTTGAACGCCTGAAAACCTTGATGCAAGAACTACTAGTTTTGCAGTCCAGTCGTTCTTCCAAAGGTGTTTTGTGTCCATTAAGTGAATCCACAAATCAGTCACCGACAAAATGATACTTCCACAGCTACAGCCCTGTCCCACCACTGACTAGAAGATATTGAAGACAAATAGCCCTTTGAAGATGTCCAGGCCATGGCAGAGGAGCATATTGGTGAAAGCTGTGTCGGAGCGAATGCCTGTCAAGTGCCTCCAAGAACAAGTACAACCTCTTGCTCACTGATCATGACCGAGCCAGGGCCTTGGACCAAGCCTACCAGATATAGGTAAGTAAGTAAGTAAGTAAAGTAATTTAGGTCAAGAAGTACAGGTAATATCTTTTTGCAGAGAACCTTCTGCTATAAAAGGCTAAAAACCTGCAGCTCAACCACTAATATAACAAACCTTTACACAGTCTGTCCCTATGTTTTGGTTACATGTTTATTAATGATGGTTCAGCCGCCATCAAAGAAACAGTAAACACACTTGCATTCACTTACTTTGTCTCCTCAGAGCGAGAAAAATCCTGCAAATACAACATGGCCTTTCCTTTAAAAGACTCAGACGGTATCTGATTAATCAATTGTCTGAGCGACTAGACTGTGTCCTTACCTGAGTTCTGTGTGGGCCATCTGATGTTGTGATGGATGAGTTAAAAACATGCTGCCACATTAATACGTCTCCCTGAGGTGATGGATGGGAGCCCAGGATCTGATGGGGAGGTCAACATCCACGATCCACTGGACAGCGGCCAAAGGGAGAACACGAAATGCCCATTTCTTATGACAACCCAGATGCTCATGCTTTCTGACACTGAATGCACTTAGCAGTGTTCACTGGTCTCTCGTTGCTTTCAAAGACGTGATCACTCTCTTGTTTTTATCCTGTTCCTCACTATCTCTCTCCCCTCTATCCCGTCATGTGTATCTACCTACCTGTCATCCTTTAGATCTCTTTGCCTTTATCCAGGCTACCTTTGCCCCTAACTGTTTTTTCTACTTCTCACCTTTTTACTTTATCAAGAGATTTGTGTCTATTCACTGTGTCCTTCCTGTTACCGGCTCTCTCGCTTTGTACTGTTTCTGTTATGTATACTCTCATCATTTTCTGTTAGACATAAAAATAATAGGCTTTTTCTCACCACTGTAAGCTTTCTTTCAGACTTCATAGCCCACATCCTGCTTCAAAATTAAATGGTATACTGGCACACTCCTCGTCATGCAAGAAAAATAGCAGTTATCAAAATGTCACAAGCAAATTGTTTTGACTACAATACATAGTGGCTGTCACCCTCCCCGGGCAGAACTCAAGAACCCCCAAAACTAAAGCCGAGGCTGACAGAGAATCGGGCCCAAGAGACACATTGAATAAGCTATGAGCCTCACCGTGGGCTTTTGAAGTTAGTGGTGTGAGGTATATAAGCCTGTCACTTTCATTTACCTCTTCCTGTTTGAGACCATATGAAGACCCTCTGTGTTTCAAAGTAAAGGTCACATGTCCTGCAGCTCCATGATGTCACTACAACAGGACCAACCTGGCATGTTATTTTATGCACAACATCATGTGTCAAATTTCATATAATCCAGCTGCTCTGCATTAAATGTGTTTCAAGGGAAAACATATAGAATATATTCACATGCAGTGCAGCCTGCTTGTTCTGTATCTACTCTACATGAGCACTGGGTGATTCTTTATTAGAGGGCAAGGTCATGCAAATAAATAAAACAAGGTGAAAAAAACAATAAATGAACAACAAAAACCCCATAAATTTTCAAGCTATGCAGGCAGCGGTGGTTTGATTTGCCTCAATTTGTCAGAGATTTCTGCCTCCGCAACAATGCAATTGAGGTCAGTGGAATTTAGTTAGTGTTGAAAATAGAAGTGAAATGAATTCCAGAATGCTGCGTCCATGCCCACATCTCAGGTTTTCAGAGGTTCTAGAGTTGTGTTCATTGATAACAGTTTCCCCGGTTGGAAATGCAACCAAGCCTTCCAGGGCTTTGAAGGCAAAATTAAGGGTGGCGATGTCATCTTTCTGGGGCCAGAGTCTACAAAATGGCAACAGAAGGGGGGGCTTCTCTTTCTCTTTTACTATTTTGGACTACATCATACTCTGTTTTAATGGTATGGCTTTGTCTTTGTGTCTTTTTACACTTGTTGCTTTTAAGGTGAGGTTTCTTAGAAATATAGTTTACATCCTCATCTGCACCTACACTATGTGTATTGCTCTGGAAAAAGGCATAATACCCAGTCTTATTGTCTTCTGAAACAGGAGCGTCACTAGGTTTTAAGGACAGGGGAGGCTTAGCCCCCAAGAGATGTACAGGATGTGAGCGAACGTAGCGCGCAAGCACAAAATTTCACAAAAAGCTAACAAAGACTTAGAAATTATTTATTTATTTATTTATTTATTTATTATTATTATTATTATAAAATTCCAAGACTGTCTGCATCACAAATGACTCTATCCTGTGAAATCCTTTAGACTCACCTTTCCAGTAGAGGTCTCTCCCCTCTCACTCCCTGTGCTCCTCTGCCCTGACTCCTACAGGTCAATAGGGGTGGTGGAGAGATGATTATTAGTGTATTATTATTATTATCCACTGATGATAATCAAATGTGAATGAGCTTGGCTCCTGTTTCAGGCTGTGTATCCATGCATAAAGTGAGAAACACAGCTGATGCTCCAGAAGGAAGTCACCCCAAAGATAGTATTTGGTAAAAAGTGTGCACACTTGACTCTATAAACAACCTGCAGGGCCTTCACAATGCATTTCAGACCAATTAGCTAGCTAAGTAGCAGCATTCTTTTAGAGCTGGAATGTAACTTTTGGCCGCGAAACAACAAAGGTGAGATGTGCACAGAGATTGTCTATAGTGTGCAAGCTAGGTTTTTATTTGTCAAACAGGGAGCACTTGGTTAATTAATTACGTGGGACTTTCTGCTGTTAGCTGGGGGCTGGAGCTAATTAATTTTTACTAAAAGCAGTGATGAATACTTACTTTCTTGAAAAACTTTCTTATATCCTTTCTTCTTCATTCACGTTCTTCTCCTCATGCTGTTCTAGTCGGCTCTGTGTGCTTCAAGGTACAACACACGCTGCAGGTACCGAGTGCAAGCAAGGTCGCAGGGAAAACGTGGACTGGATTTTCAGTGATGTGGGCGTTCTCTATATGAACAAGTGGAATGGATTGGATAACGACGCACTGAAGGGGCTCTCTCTACCTTACACTATGAAGTGAAGGGAAACTGACAGATTTTTGATCATATTTAAGTGAATAATGACAAGTTGTATGATTATTTATTTAAACTCATATTCTGGCCACTTTATATTTAATTTGTCAGCACTTTTTTGTAAAAAAATTTTAAAAAAAAAATCTTTTTTTTTCTTTTTTAATAAAAACACCAAATTATTTAGGGGGGCTTAAGAATATTCTAGGGGGGCTTCAGCCCCCCTAAAATAGGCTAAGTGACGCTCCTGGCAGTTACCGCAGATTATCAGGCTTTGGTTACTCTGGATAATCCACTGGCATAGTTAACTGGAACTAGTTACAAAGAAAAAATTAAAGTTCAATGCTGAAAACTTGTTCTGTGTATGATCAAGAGTAATGAGGACATTTTTTCAGGAAATATACATTTGAAAAAAAAATATGCGAAATTATCATTAAAAGTGCATTGGATTGACCAC
Organism: Lagodon rhomboides; assembly: GCA_039737535.1. Lineage (NCBI taxonomy): Eukaryota > Metazoa > Chordata > Actinopteri > Spariformes > Sparidae > Lagodon > Lagodon rhomboides. The sequence goes on from CM077786.1 coordinate 4,803,028, forward strand.
AATTACCTATTTTAAAACATCTTAAAACCTGGGTAAATGAAAGCAAATCAATTTGCAAAGCATGGTAACAGTGAGGGTAAATTAAAAATACTTATCGTTATTTTGATTAACAAACATTTGAAACCTATAGCTTTCAGCATCTCATAGTGCAGCAGATTTGTACTTCAGGCATATAGTGGAAAACTTGGCTGCTCCTTGATGTCCCCTAATATAGAAACATATATAGAAATATACGGCAGCCGTAGAAGTACAGACCAATGGCCTACTTTTCACTGACAATTCACAAACCAGAGTCCAAAAATGGTTTATAAGAGACTCTGACAGCCAGGCTTTGATCTGGAGTACTGCTGCTGCTAAAACATAGCTCTTTAAAGTCACAGCCATCTCTCCTCTTCTTGAAAAAAAGGGCCCTAATTGCTCTTCACGGCTCTCGATGTGAGATGCAAGTGAAAGTCCTCCTGACATAGATCATCATGCGCTAAATATTGTATCGTTGTTGTGTATAAGGAGATGAGTGCCCATTCATATTTAATTGGCCAGGGCAGTACTGCGCCACACTCTGGTTTGCTAAGAGAAGCAGGATTATATCAGCAGGCTTGACATGCAGGAGCAAAGGAGTGTTGTCCTGTACAAACATACAGACCTAATGAGCGACTGACTTGGCAACTTGTCGACTTACCAAACAAGTCAATGCATTTATGGTGTGTAGCTGAGCCCAACTAGCAAGGGATTTTTTTTTTTATATGCCGACATGTATTTGGGAGATACAAAACATCAACATGTTCCCATGGTCCAATGTGTCTAGGTCTTATGTTCCCGTGGTCCTGTTTTCATCCTATGTTTCCGATAATAGCCATTTTATTAGAAGTAAAACAAAACAGTGAAAGAAATAACTCATAGCTTCTTTCAAGAAGTAGACTAGGTTTAGCCCCATTCCATGAACACTGTGCCAATCACAAAGGCATATCAATCCCTGGCATATTTTTCATTGTCTAAATTTTCTCCAAACACTCCATCTGGCGCTAGAGTAGCAGAATAAGTTGAGAAAAGGCTCCAGGAATTTAAAAAGTTATTTTAAAAAGACTATGTATCCCTAAAGCTTTCCAATGACTGGAACAGTGCTTCAGACAGAAAATAATTCCTTCAGTTTCATTTAAAAAAAGGTGCTGAAAACACAGAATAAAGAATTGTACCACAGGTTCAGCTAATGTGAATTTAAATATTTGTCAGGATATGTGTGTCAGCTAATGTGCACATTTATTTTATAGAGGTGTAAGTAACAGTTTGTAATGGTTTCTGGGATACTTTATTTTGGTGTATTATTATCCAATGCACGCACGCACACACACACAGACACACATATACATGCATGCTTGCACGCATGCACGCACGCACATGCCCGCACACACACACACACACACACACACACACACACACACACACACACACACAAATGTGTATGAGCGCAGATGACCTTAGAATTGAAGACACTCACCAACATATGGTCCAATGATGTGCTCCATAAATTGCAACATGTGGGGTGGTGAAAATAAAACATTAACACGTGCTGTCGATGAGGCAGGAAAAAAATGAGCGAGGAAGCAAGTTGATTTAAATATGGCAATTTATCATCAGTGACTCCTGGCTATATGCTAGCACTTTGTCTCGATTATTGGTTGCAACACGGGAGGTTATCCTCAGCTCGCCACATTTGTCTCACTATTTCAACATGTTTTTGTCAACTGGACATATTGCTTGTACAAACATACACTGATGTTACGGAGAGGAGGGACAACCTGCAATCCAGGTGGTAATGACAGTAGAGTAGAGCCCCTGCATCATTTTCACTGCCCTCGTTACTGAAAAGCATCATAGTTATGTGTCTCAGCCTCTCTAAAATACTGGAATACTTATAAAAGGCAGAAAAGGTTGAGAAAAGGCACTGATCAAAGCAACACCCTGAAGAAAGGCTTTGTACTACCGTGCACTATAGCAGGCAGCATGACTACACTAGGCAATTCATTTCCCATGATGCAGTGCTGTTCTATAGTCTCTAATGTGCAGAGACAGTCATCAAAGTAGACTGATTATTGATTATGTCAGGAGCAGTGTTACTGCACCCATTGATGGATTATCATGAACATAGACCGTCAACACACTTTTCACACTGGCACCAATTGGTACACACTCACTGCTTGCGCTCTCCCCAAGAGTTTTGTTCCACAGTATCATCGGCAACCCAGGAACACACAACACGTATTACTTTGAAATTATATTAATCATTTCGACATGTTAAATTACTGTCAGTTCAGGTTTGTTTAGTTCTTTACAAGTTTGCATGCACCAAAAAATATGTCCAGTTGATGGTGAATGTAACAGCTATTCTTATGATGCTTATTGTCCATTAGGAAAGGTACTGCAAAATATGTCATTTTGCTTGCTCATTGTGAAAACGTAGAGGCCCCTCTTTCAATAGGAGGCATTTTTACTTTGTCACTTGATATCTCCCCCCACAGCACAGGATCCTTAACAGTCTCACATCAGGATTAGTCTTCATCCAAAGGGTCAATGGTTCATTTAATTGTCATTTTACAACAAAGGGTTAACAAAAATGGAAGTTGTTGTCCATTTATGCTACACAAGAAAAACAACTTTTTTTTATGATGAAGTGTTGAGGATGAGTTCAGGAGACTCACAGCTTGAGGAATGAAGCAGCTCTGTAGTCTGGTGGTACGGCAGAGGATATTTCGTCTACTATCTTTTGACAGATGGCGGCAGAATGGACTGACTGTGGCTGGCGTGGGTGGAGTCTTTTAGTATCCTTTTGGCTTTGTGTAGATACCTCACTTCACCAATCTCACTGACGCTCTGTAGATGGGTACCAATGATGCTCATTACACCCTTTTTTATTTGGTGAAAAATATAATATCAGCAGGTAGTTTTTTTTTTTTTAGGCATTGCCAACTGTGCGTTTCTCCATGTTGACCGTGGACATTTGACCTTTATCCTATATCATTACAACATTTCCTGATTTGATTTGCTAATTCCCAAAACATTCAATTGATTTTATAATAATTTTATATTTTCAAAATCACATTTACTCCAATAAGCAAAAATAAGAGGTTAATAAATAAAAGATAATACAAGATAATAAATATCAAGGCCAATGGCCTTCATCAGCTCCAGGGCCCTGGACATGTGCCAACTTTGCACATGCAGTAATCCATCTATGACAGTCAGAGACATCTAGTTTAAGTCCTCCCATGTCATTGTGTTACACTAAAGCACAATAGCAGAGGAAAGATACCACCAGTTCCTCTTTCTGAAGCTAAGCTAGGGTTTGACTCTATAGCTTTCAAGTGAGAAAATGCTCAGCATATGCTTTCCCTATTTTTAACCCAATGTAACTATGTAGAGTTACAGTTTCTCAATTCCATTTCCTTTGAAAGGATTTTCATTTCAGCCCTGTTTTTTTCACTAATTCTCCAGATGTAGTATCAAAAGTCAGTGTTCTCCTTTCTGCTTCCTACTAAACGTTGACTTTGATTTTCATTCAGCCTTCTCCTATGTCACTGCACGTTACAGTGCAACTACTCCTTGTTGGTTTAAGCTGTCATTTTTGTACCTAGTAAAAAAATATTTGATTCTACATTCTAATTTGAACTTTTAAACTGCCTGACAATATTCCCATGTTGGCCATTAAAGCAATGTCTTGTTGAGGGTGCTGAATAACATCCCCTACAGCCCTACAGCTGCCACAATGAATGCTTTCACAAAGGGCCATGCATGATTTTCAAATCAGTCTCCAAGTAATGGTTTTCTGAATGTGTCTTCACCTCCAACTAGCACCCTGAGACACTGAAACACTTAAACATTCATTCATATTTCCATTTTTGCTTAAAAATTTGCCACCAGGGCAAAAAACACTGCTCGATAAATCAATCTGAAATCTTACCTGGGACAGTCAAGTAGTTAAAACAATAGAATTCTGCTTGAGCATTGCAGTGAAGCTATTGATTTTAATCCTATGTTCCTCATTTAATCAATCATCTTCAGCAGCATTAATTCCTGTTTCTTTACAGCCTAAGGCAGTCACCTGTGAGGTGAAAGGAAAAGGCTGTTCAATCTTTTTTTTTTTTTTTTTGCCAAAGCAGCTGAACAAGTACAAGTATTTCATAAGGAAGATTGATCTGCTTTGAATGCAAAGACAAATATATACTACTAACCTTATTCAGTTTGTAGACAAGCTGTGTGCTTGAGCTGAACCCGAGAAAATATTAAAAATTGATTTTCATCTCACTTGGTATCCAGAGCAGCAGCTACTTTAAAAGGCCCATCCTTGGATTTAAGTGCACACTTTGTTCATGTGTCACAGAAATACAGTGAAAACATTCATAATCCATAACCTCCTGGGTTAATGATACTTCGGGTGTCGCTCACCAACAAGAGGAAGGAACCATGATACGAATGCTTCATTCATAAATCCCTCCTGAATAAAATAATTTGATTCTGTGCATGTTATCTTAGACAGGGGTGAAGTGGGCCTTGGCACTCCATGATTGGATTAGCAGAACCATGCTCAGGGAGAAGTATAATACAACTCAGAAATCTAATTTGATTTGGAAAGGATCGAGGAATGTGATTTGATGTTTCTTATCTTGCTATATGCTGGACAGAGAAGAGGTGAAAAAACCTGAACAGGATAGCCTATGTGAAAGCTGTATTGATCTCATACAAATTGAAATTGGCCAAGGCTGTTAACACAGCCCTAACACACATCTCTAGTCATCCAAAAGCAATGGGAGCTGTTAAGTTTACATTGGTATAACAGTTGTCATTGCTGCTTGATTTCTGCGATTGCAATTTCCTTCCAGCTTTATCAAGATGGCAGTTATTGACTACTGAGAGTAACAGAAATAAATCAAACAGAAATATGAGTCTGAAATACTTTTCGGACACCAGTCATCATCTTCGTCATAAGTTTTCTGTCTCTTGTGGAGACCATCTTCATCAGAAAAACAACAATATAGGTTGAAAATGAAAGCAGATTATTGAAACACATATTTGCGTGTGTTGTCAGGTGGCGACCTAGAGGGGATGGATGGTCAGGTTAAACAAGCACAGGGTTTTCATTCAGGAGACCGCTTCTCCAGTGTGAAACCAGAAGTCAACTGTGAGTCATTTTAACTTATTAATGTATTGAAGTAACTTCTAATCCTAAACATCAACAAGATCTTCTGGGTCTAAACCCAGCCAAGTAGTCGTCAGCAGCTAACTTCAATAATTTCTTCATCTAAACCATCAAGATGTCAGTTAGACCCAATCCCAACTAAATTGCAGAAATAAGTTATACCTTTACTTAGCACTTCTATACTTGACATGATGAATCTATCCTTATTAACAGGTTATGTACCACATTCCTTTAAAGTACCTGTAATTAAACTGCTTGTAACCGCCTACACTTTATCCAGAAGTTTTAGCCAACTATAGACCCATATCTAACCCTCCCTTTTTCTCAAAGGTTCTTTGAGAAAACAGTTGCCAATCAGCTATGTGACTTTCTACATAATAATAATTTATATGAGAATTTCTTAATTTAGGAAATATCACTAGAAAACATTAACATTCATTTCCATTGTCAAGCAGATGATGCACAATTATACTTATTCATTAAGCCAGAGGACACTAATCAGTTAGCTAAACTTCATATAAAAATCCTGGATGACCTTCAATTTTCTGCTTCTAAACCCTTACAAAAAATAAGTTATTGTGCTGGGCCCTTAACATCTTCGAGAAACATTATCTAATGATATAGCTACTGTGGATTGCATTACTCTTGCCTCCAGCGCCACGATAAGAAATCTGGGAGTAAGCTTTGATCAGGATTTGTCATTTAACTCCCACATAGAGCAAATTTCAAGGACTGCCTTCTTCTACAATGGAAAATTGCTGAATGTTACAGGGAGCGTAATGTTCACCACGCTGTCTCCAGACTCTTTCATGCCTATCACATGTGCTCAGTGTGATCGTGCTCTCACCTGTGAGGAGAACGGGGCACCAGTGGCGGACTTGCCAATTCTGGTGTTCTCTCGTGGATGCCAATCGAGTTTCATGGTGCTAGACTGTGAGCACAGGTCCCACTAGAGGATGTTGGGCCCTATTGCCACCCTCATGGAGTCTGTTTCTGACAGTCTGGTCAGAAACTTGCACACTAGTAACCTGCTGTAGGTCATTTTGTAGGGTTCTGGCAGTGCTTCTCCTGTTCCTCCTCGCACAAAGGGGCAGATACCGGTCCTGCTGCTGGGTTGATGCCCTTCTACAGCCCTGTCCAGGTCTCCTTGTGTAATGGCCGGTCTTCTGGTATCTCCTCCATGCTCCTGAGGCTGTGCTGGGAGATACTGCAAACCTTCTTGCGATGTGCCATCCTGGAGGAGCTGTTCTACCTGTGCAACCTGATTGGGCTGCAAATCCTGCCTCATGCTACGAGTAGTGACAAGGACACTACCAAATGACAAAACTAGCGATGAATCAGTCAGGGAAGATAAAGAGAGAGCAATTGTCTGTGGCCACCACATGCAAAACCATTCCCTTTCTGGGGGTAACTAAACTACAGCTGTATAACAAAGGTCAAGTGCATGCGTTGCTGTTACACAGCAATGGTCATGGTTTTGGAACGGTGGTATATGTCATTTTGGGAGATGCTGACAATCGACCTAATCAGTTGTTAAGGTATGAGGATGTGGCTACAACTCTCCCCCTCTGACACATCTGTACATGCAGCAACACATGATGTAGAAAAGAAGGATTTATTCGAGCGTAAATGAAAAGGTCACTGAGCTGGAGCTCAAGCAACATCACAGTCTATTTGAGCCTTTCATGTACATCAGGAACCTCTACAGCAGAAACACCTTTTATGGGTTCAGATAAGGATGAGTTATGCTGCCATCAGCAACTGAAGTGTAGCTTATTATTCTGTCAGTTACCTAACATTGTGCCAATTTGCTCACCAGTAAGTCAGTGATATTACAAAGTTAGTCATTAAGTCAGTTAACTCCCTTTCACAAGAACACTTCAGTATATACATGTACTGTCAACTTTATATGTTGGACTAATGTTTGAATAAGCTTCTGAGCTGCTTTTTCTTTAAAAAAATAACAATAGCAGTGTCACTAGGTGGGAACATTTTCATATGACTTTCAACTTGATTGTCTGAAATAACCTCACATTTAAAGGACAACTGAAGTGCACACATGGTTAGTTCAGCTTCTTGAAATTCCAGTAAAATGCCAGTAGCTAGAGCATCTTTAGCTTCTGTAAAGTGCTGTATGTTTTCATGAAACAATATATGTGTGCTTAACAGTGTATGTATACGCACGTTTTAACAGCAATTGATAGATGATCTTACAGCACTGTAATGTATTGGCACTACAGAAATATCAGTCAGAAGCATCACTGCAACACCTGATGGCAAGGCTGGCAGTGATTAGCTACGCCAACCCATGAAGCTAACAAATGCAAAAACTTATTATTGCTTTACCCACACAAACTCATTGCATGATAAAGATACCTCTGTGGTATACATCTGAAGCTCCATTACCTGTCTGTCATAGGTAAATATAGCGCAGGCACTGTCCTTGATTCTTCCTCCACTGTAAGAAAAGCAGGAGATCACCATGGATGAATCATTTTGGATATCTGAAATAAAGGAAGACCGAAAGACAAGATTGATGTATAAATAATATGTACTGCAGCTCCATCCACAATCTATTGAAGCTACTACTATAACTGCAGCTATCAGCACTCAAACAAAGCGAGAGTCTTCTTGATACAAACATTTTGCACTCATTTGCAGCTATGAGGACTGTCTGTTTTACAGCCTAGCACGCACGCACACACACACACACACACACACACACACACACACACACACACACACACACACACACACACACACAAAGAGACTGAATTAGCAGCAGTGCTATTAGGCAGCATTATTAATAAAAAAAAAAAACATCTTACCTGCCTTTAAAGGGCATTAAACGTGGCCTCGAGTCAGGTGTACAGGTTATGAAGCTCCAGACAAGGGCTGATACACTCAGCAAATGTCTCAACCTCCTCAGCCCTGAAAGAAACTCAGCAACCACTTGAACAGAGGTGAAGGATCGGTTCTTTGACAGGTCACCCATAAGGTCCATTTTTGGGGGAGTTGAACTTCAGTCATGAACAAGTTTCGGTTAGAAGCATTGATGAGGGTGCTTTCGCTCTCGACAGCAATTCCCATTCCCTCTTGCTCAAGTCTTCGTTTCAACTAAGTCCAATCCTTCAAAAGCACTGGCGCCTCCACTGTGTCTCCCCCAGGTCCAACGCTGGAGATTTGGGTTCTCTGGTGTAATGGAGACTGTAAAATTGTAGTAAAACGCTAACACTATTAGGAAACTATAAATTCAATGTCACCAACGCTAACCTTCTTAATGCACTATACTATACCATAAATTATTGAATCTATAAGTTTAATTTTTAAATTTACAATTGCTTGCAAGATAAGTCCACCTGTAAAGATAGATTAGTGAGTAGATGAGTCTCCATGTTTGGCATGATGGCACTTTATGTCCCTGAAAACTTCTGTAGCTGTTCATTTAGCTATTCGTTAGCAAACACAGCTTTTAAGACACGTAAATGCTCCATAATTCAAACATTGGGTATTGCTTCATCAGTACTTACAAATGCTGTTTTAGACATTTGAGTAACCTGAACCAAAAAACAACTGAAAATTTAACACAAGGACTAGGGATTTGAACCAGAAATAACATATTTCTTCATTTCAATTTGCACTGTGATAAAATTGCCATCAAAATGAAATCAGTTAAATATCAGAAAACATTAAACAAGCCAGCTTTAATTTGTTAAGGAGACTCTTCTCATGTCAGAGCAATTTATAAATTGTGTTGTCTTGGGTTTTTCCCCCTTGTGTTGCAAGGGAAAAGATGTAAACTCTTGACAAAACTGAATTATTGTCTCAGGCAGCAGAATTCTTTGATCTAAATCCTTCTCTGAGAGGGAGCTAAGGATTTTATGTTGACATACTGGGGTACCTTTGTATGAGCATTTAACAGCTGTAACTTTAATGAAACAAATAAATCCAGCAATGCTAGTCAACATATTCATTCACTCGCCTGCTCACTCAGTCTGACTGCAACTATACGACACAGCGAAGGGTGCTGCAGCCTCGTACAGGTCATTTATATTGTGCAGCCAAGCTCATTAACTCAGAGCTTAATGTTTGTTTGTTTGAGCTTGTTCCATTTGATCCCCATTAAAATGCTGTTCTAGACCAATTGGAACTTGCTGCCAATGGGGTGTGCCATATAAATGCATTGCCTTGACTGTAAAGGAAAACAGAAAGTATGACTGAAAAGGTTTTCATGTTAAAGATTGCCAAATCACAGGAAGAGTTCTGATACAGTATATGTCAAAGTCTTTTTTGATTTCCTTTTTGGTTTCATCATATTTTTATATCAAGGCTGATGTTCCTCTCTCACTTTTCTCTGAGGGTGTCCTCCACTGACAAGCACTGCGACCTTGTCACATTTTTTCACAGCTTTTTGACCACAGGCTGTAATTATTTAATGAGAGTGCCAGTGTAGCCTGACCTGACCTGACCTCCGCCTCTCTCTAACTCTACATGTGCGGCCATATCTCTGCTTGGATCTTCACTTGTTCTTTTGTTCCTTTCACTGTCTCTCATGATCTGACCACCTGACTTACTGACTGACCGACCAACCAATTTATCAAGAGACTGATAGACAGACATTTAGCCCTTCTCTTTCTTGTCAAGGTTAAATTGTAGCAATAACAAGACAAAAATTCTGACCACTTTTGTCAGTCAGTTTGTCATTGCCAATTTCAAGCTGACTGGTGCTGCCATGTCTGCCGTATCTGCCAGGGGTAAACTGTAGTCAAAACATGCTTCATAATTGCTTATGTAATTACAGGCTGTATCATCTGAGGACTTGTATTCATTAGCATTTGTCATGAAACAAGCCGGTCTGCTGTCTACAGTCTGGCAGCTACATAGGACTATATTTTAGCACAGCAGTGCTTTAAGCCTAACACTAGTGTCAGCATTCTAACATGCTCACAGTGACAATGTTAACATGCTGATGACAATAAGGTATACTGTTTAGCATGTTGAATGCCTTACTTTAGTGTGTTAGCTTGTTTACATTTTCTAATTCACACTAAAAATCAAAGTCCGTACATGAACCACAGTCACTAGATGAGATGAACATGAAAATCTGAACCAAATTTTATGGCAATCCATCCAATATTCAAGACGTGTCACCAAAAGTGAGAATCGTCAACCTCATTAGGCATGAGGAGTGATGTCAATAAAAGTCACCAAAGTCATTATCGTCTCTGCACAATGAATCTGTATGAACTTTCATGGAATTCTGTTTAAAAATTGTTGAGATATTTTACTTCATGAAAACTCACCTCTAACCAGTGATCACCTGTCACTGTAAACAACATAACCTTTCAATGGGAACATTTAATTGGTACACCATCAACTAATGGGCCTTAGCCAATCATCACAATTCAAACAAACTAATCAAAAGAAAGGGTAAATAAAAGAACTCAGTTTAGTAAAAAAACTGTGTTCCATCTTGAAGGAGAACAGAAAACATTAAAACCAGGAAAACACCATGGCCTCATTGTATAAATGATTACACATCAATCATATTTTGTATTTTTATTCAATACACATGCTCAAATAAAAATTTAAAAGAAACTTCATATTAACATACAGTATGCAATGTTCATGCCTTTCAGCTTGTAGAAAGTGTTTCTTATACTGACTATGAATGAAATTTGTTGTTCTAGTTCTTGTTCTAGAAACCGCATTTATAACAATAATTTATGTGTTGTAAGTCAGAACACTTTCAAGAATCAAGACTAACTGGGACCACCAGTTTTTTTTTTTTTTTTTAAATACTATATCAAGGTTTTTAATTGCAGCTGCCATGGGATGAGGCAGCAGCCAAAACAGAACTTGAGAATGTCTCTGGATCTCTGGAATTTATTTATTTGGCCATTTTCATTTTCAAATCCAGAGGACAGTGGAATGTTAATATACACTAAAACAGATCTGCACCATTTGGACTTAGCAAAACTAGATATTATCTGATAACTGTCTGGAAAAGTCTTAATATCAAAATGTTACAAAACTCCCTTATCAAACCATTGATTGATCCAAACAAAACAAAACCACACAAAACAATCTGAAAGTGGTACAGATTTGTCATTTATATTGTAACATATATAAAATCTAAAGCAGTTATGTCAGCACTGTTGGATTTGAGTCATATTGTCCACTGGCTTTTTTGAAATCTTAGACTATTGACCATGGTAATCATATAATTGCTTGGTGTATTTTTCAAAAATACCAGACATATACAGCTAAACAAATAAAGGAACAGACAAAACGTATCTTTGACATTGAAAGCTCTTGGTACGATATAGAAAAAAACTGAGTGTCATAGATATGATCTATAATGTAATCATTTGACACTTTATTTTCTTCTTCCCACACATATAACTTCTATCTTAATTTAATTGATATCGATATCTAGATATCTTATTCCCGAATTGACTACTTTTTTCAAATCTCATAGGGTCTTTTAAAGCAAATCCATTCGGATTGACAACAAGTTCATACACCTATTTCTGAACTTATCATTTTTTTAATTTGCTTTGCCTAACACGCCACACTCACAAATATCTTACATTGCAAACATTTTAACAAAAGTAAGCAGGTTCAGAATTAGGTGTATGAACCTGTGTAGTTGTACCATATTTTTCGGGCGATAAGGCACACCGGATTATATGGCGCACTGTGAATTAACGTGTCTATGTTCACACATAAGGTGCACTGGATTGTAAGGCGCATTAAGCAAAACAATACAGTCCGGTAAATCAAACTTTATTCAACTCAGCTGTAACAACAAATACTGGTACAGAAAAATACACTCACTTATTACTGATTGGTTTATTGTTGCTAGTGCGTACTCTGGCCCCGGGCTGCCTTACATGAATGCACTTCTAGTTTAGACATCACAGTCAGGCAGTCTTGTAGACTGCTCAGGGGTCCTGTTACGGCCGATCAGGTAGTGACACAGCGTACCGTAATGCTCCGAATATCCATTGAGTGGAGCGGATTCGTTGCTTACCAAAGTCGTACTTATACATTTCGACAGATTTTTGAGCGCATTGTACCACATAAAATCGGTCAGTAAGCACAACAAGTAATCTTACATAAGGCGCACTGGATTATACAGCACACTGTCAATTTTTGAGAAAATTTAAGGATTTTAAGTGCGCCTTATAATCCGGAAAATACGGTATGTATTTAAAGAAAGTACTGTTCTTTGTGGACATGTTCTGTATGATTTGACATTAATTATTTTTCAGTGTTCAGCAGCAGATGAGGCATAGAATATTCTAATATTGGCATCTCTATGGTAACCCATTTTCTTGCCATGATTTCACAAATGTATGGAAAAACATCCAGATGAGATAATCATCACAGTATGTATGCATTCACACATGCCAGTCTGACCTCTTTGTTTGCACAATACAGTGGCATGCATATTCATGGTAAGATCTTCTAATAGAAGTGAGGGTGAGTTGTGTGTATGTGTGAAATAATGACAGACAGCAATCAGCCAGAAAGCCAAACAGGAAGCTATGTGGGTCCAACAGTTCCCTGGCTGTGTGGAGACATTGTGGACTGCCCAGCACCAGAGGTCTGAACAGATGGATTTGGTGGGGCGCACCGGAAGGTTTTCGGGGAGAGCATTGTCCTGATGTTCACGGCTAGCTGACTCAACCACTGGGGGGCTTGCTGACAAGACCAGAGGAAATGGGGACACAGCAAAAGCAAAATATGTGTGTGTGTTTCTCTGTGTGTTGATGATGTGAAGGGTGAAATGGTCTCCTCTTCTGTTTTCTCTTTTTTTTGTTCTGTTTGCTACGTTTTAGCTGTCGAACAGCAGGCCACGATTATAAAAAAAAGCAATTATGGTCTGTCTGACTGAGCACATCACTGAAAGTGCCTCCAACCAACAAAATGAGTTCCAGTCCAAATGGAGGGAGTGACACAGCGCTAGTCATAGTAATAAGAGGTGGTATGTAAAATCCCCACAGAGTCATTATTCACTGTACATCCATCAGCCATTCAGTGATAGTGGGGCACTGCGACAAAGCTGCCATCTCTGACAAAGAAAATATGGAAGGAATAAACATGATTTCCATCAAAAGGTTCACAGAAGTGTCGGCAGTGGCAAAAGTATAAAATATTTAGTGAACCATGGCTCTCAATGGGGCTTGTGCTCTGACCAAGCCTGTGATTCTCCATGTGGAGAGTGGGCCATATGCGACACAGTTCACCTCATTAGCAAACTGTTCTCACAGTAACAACAGGAAACCAATAAAAAGTATGTAAAACTACTTGAGGAGCAACGAAGTATAGGACAAATTAATTGGGTTGGTTATAAATTTAGATCATCAAACTGTTTCCATTTCCCATGTGGATACATTTGCAATGCCTCCATTGGTTTCTTCCATTCATACAAGGCTGTCCTTCTTCATTCAAGGCTAATTTCTCTCATGAAGATGGTGCTTTTGGAGAGCACCCTACAAAGTGGCAAAAGCAGGAAATGCTTTTTTTGCTTTGTGTGGAAATAAACTTATTTTAGTGACTCAGTCTTATTCACAGCAGTGGTTTCAGCTAATGCTAGCTTTGGCTTGGCAACATGCTCACAGTGACAGTTTAACATGCTAACAATTAGCAAGTATAGTGTTTGCCATCTGCCTTATCTTAATATAGGTGTTAGCATGCTGACTTGTGCAAATTACAATAATTGCAGTCAGAAATGGTGGGGGGTGCCAAATCACACAATAAAGAATTACTTCATAATGTTGCCTTAAAGTCTTACAGTAACTTACAGTAACTAACAAAAGTTACTATCTCCAAACCTGACCCTCCTCTCTCTCCCAGCAGGAGGCGGTGGATCACAGCAGCAGCAGAGACAGGAGAAGAGAGGACAGGAGGAATGGTTGAAGCTAGCTGATCTCTGTTCTTCATTCTTTCTAAACTTTACTCAGTATTTTGAATTTTACTGAGTAAAATAAGATTAGATTTGTTTCAGTGACATTTTATTGAGGATAAGCTCTTCTAATCTTTACTGTTGCTGCTCTAGAAATTATATTTAGTTACAATTATTTTCTCAAATCAAATTAATTTTATTCTGTAATTATGGAAGAAGAACCTGTATAGTAAGAGTACTTATCAATAATTTGGCAATAAGAGTAAGACCTGTGGATAAGACAAAGATAAAATCCTAATAATATGATGTGTTTCATTTATTAGCTAAATTATATAATACTGAATAAACACATGATAATGTAAAAGAAACTATGCCATCAGAATTTTTGAAACGCAATCGTAAATTCTTACAAAGCAATTGACATGGGAGAGTTTTAATACTTATAATGACACAATAAGTAATTGTATGTTGTTCACTATTCTGTTGCTCACTTGTTGAATTGTTAGCTGTAATTATTTGTGTGTAATTAAATGTGATGGAGTGATTCTGACTGTGCAACACTTGGCTTTCATTGGTATATTTAAGTTTGAATATGAACATAAGCTAGGCATGACTAATGTATAATCATTGAATATGTTACTAGCCTTGAACTAGATGGCAAAACATATAAAATATTTGAATCATGTATAAGTTCAGTGTCCATCAGCCCTTACCGGCTGGACACAATAGATCTTCAGTGCTGCTGCATGGTGTTACCTCTTGCTTTTTGTGAATGTTTACAAGACATAAGTTTATTTTGTAACAACAGTTACTGTTTTGTGATGCCTTTATTTTGAAATGTATTTTTGTTAGTTGAAAGTCACATGGTATCCTGTCAGTCAGATCAGGAAATGCAAGGAAGCCACATGTTAGATCAGCACATGAATCCAGTCGCATCCTCAGGAAAGGACTGATAAATCAATGTCGTAAGTTGTTTATTTTGATTATTTACATGTTAAAGTTAATATATTATGGATTATTTGATTAAAATGTAGCTAATAAGTTTAGGTTAAAAAGCATATTTTACAAGTAAACTATTTACAAGATGGGGCTAGTTCATGGCTTTGTATACAGTACAATCAGTGGCGATTGCTCTAAGACTGCAAGGGAAGCTCAGCTTCCCCTAAAATGTCACACAAAAAAAAAAAAGTGGTGAAATATGTACCACTGTGTGTACATTTCATTGACTAAATATGCGCTAGAAAGCCTTCATCTTTTGTTCAGAATCAGCTACTTATCACAGGTAACCGGCGCAACTTCCTTCTCATTCATCCCCGCAGCGCCACAGCGCTTTCCACAGTCGGACGCTCAGCTTCTACTGACTTCAGTGGGGAAGCGTAGAGCGGGTTGTTCCACTGCAGCGAAACTAGACGGTCATTGGATAAATGCTGGGCTTTGTCCCGCCCATCGGACGCTCAGCGTCTCTGGGGGTCTATGGGGCAGTGGGCTGGCCCGGACGCTCGGCTTCTGCATGATGATTGGATGAGCTGTCTGAGGCGGAATCCTTTTTTGACTGACAGCCAAATGAGCGAATCTGCGATCTTGAAGAATAAACATCCACCGGAGCATTTTCCAAGTTTTTCATTCCGTTGTTCTGAACTGATCCGGAGACTTTACCGATCCCCTGCGACTTTGTCACGATCACTCACACTCACAGGCGGTCACACTTCACAGTAGCCTGGCGCAGCAGCTCCAGCTGCTAGCATTAGCAAGGTGCACATCATGGCAGATAATATGAATGTTGTTAGAGTTAAACAGCAGGGCAGGTCAGCTCCTAAGATTGATTTGTGCAAAAGGTGGGGAAAAGTAACAGGTCTTTTCAGGTGTCCTGGATAATAATAATATATATAATAAATAGACAAACACATTTATGATGTAGGCCGGAAAAATGAGCTTCCCCTCCTTGAAAGACCAGCAGCCGCCACTGAGTACAATGATAAGTTGTAAAAGAATGACACAACATTTGCTTTTGTATTTTATTTTTATTGCAGTTTTCACTCCATGTCATTGTGAAGGAGTCACCAGTAAACCAGTTTTCAATTACAACAACGACTCATCTCTTCATTTTGAGTGGAGTTTACAGGCATGAAAATCACTCACCTTTCGGCGAAATTTGCCGTTTTAAAACCAAAATAGGTTACCTACGTGAATCGTGTAGATTCGATGAGAAAATATTTTGGGGGGGGGGTAGGTTCAGAGGCCATAAAGGCATGCACCGTTGGGTGACGAGTGGAAGACGAGACCCAATCACTGTGATTGGCCCCAGAGCTTCAGTGCACTGCGAACAGGTGCGCGTGCCAAAAGGGACCTGATTGGTTTACAAGCAGTTCGCTTCGCTCGTGCTGACCAGAGCGTACACATCAAGGGATGCAGACCACCATCAGAGGCTGAAAGCACTCCTGGCCTCTGCGATTTTACCTGACTAAATTCTGTTGACATAGGCTTAGCTAACGTTAGCTACAGCTTGATGAATTGAGTCATTGAACACAGCAGGAGAGAACGCAACATTAGACAGCTAGCACTAAAGCTCTGGTGGAAAATGATTAGCACTAGCTAACGCCACCGTTAATGTTAGCCTAACATTAGCTAGATATCGTAACTAAAGTTAGATGCTAGCTTGTATACAGGCTCAGTATATATATATATATATATATATATATATATATATATATATATATATATATATATACAGTATATATCAGTGTATCAGTGGCACTCTTCTTGTTTGTGCCATGTTGTGGAGCACAATGCAGGCACAGATGATGTGACAGGCCTTCTGTGGCTCCACACGGAGATAGTTCAGGCAGGCAAATCTGCGTTTTATCACACCATTCAGGCGCTCAATTGTCCCTCTTGTTGTGGCATGGACATTGTTGTACCTCTGCTGGGAGTCATTGGTGACAGTAGCAAAAGGGGTCATCAGCCAGGGTAGAAGGGGTTAACCACTGTCACCGAGGAGGATGCCATCTGGGGTGGTCTGCTGGAACTTTTGAAAGAGTTGGCTTCCTCTCAAAATACGGGCATCGTGTACAGACCCAGGCCATCTTACGACACACACTTTAAGCTGTTACAGTTGGACATATATATGACCAACCCCAAGTGGACAGCTTATATATGTCTGTTACAGTTGAAGAGCTCCTGGGTAACTTAAATATACCAGAAAATATCAAAATGATTGAAACCATCACTCACCAAATTTGGTCAAGTAAAATTGCCGAGGCCAGGAGTGCTTTCAGCTTCTGATGGTGGTCTGCATCCCTATATGCATTAAGCCATTTGCATTAAGCCCTTACCACATTGTGCCTCATATGCTGTAAATGTTAGACCCAGTGACAGGCTGGCATGAAATGTCTTGCAAAATACTTAGTAAGGAGGCCATAATATTTTTGATTCATGGCTGAAGTTAAGTTTCTCCAGCTCTCCCCAGTTTGGCAAAAAATGCATCTCAAAATGCATCAGATTGATGCTTTAAAATATGGAATACAGTGAACCCTCGCTATAACGCGGTTCACTTTTCACGGTCTCGCTGCTTCACGGATTTGCATCATGCATTGTGTTCTGCATTCTGATTGGCTAAACACTCTCTCCGCGTCTTCTCTACCTGTGTGTCAATAACGTTATGGTTTAATATGTACACGTACGTAAAACAGCGACAACAACTACCGATAACTATGTATGTATGTAACTATGTTCTTCTCTCCAAAAAACACACCTGCACCGCAGGCTTTAGAAGAAAAAAACGCCACAGAGCGGAGTCAGGATGCAGCGGCTCAGTCAGAAGAGCAGTGAAATACTGTACTGTACACGTGAGTCACTATTTGTCCTACTGTAGGCTACTTTGTATTTTTTTTCATAATCATTTTTCATTTTCTCCCGTTCCAATCCGTCACGGTGGGGCGGTGCTGATCCCCGCAATATCAACCCTTCAGTTCGTATTGATGATTAAAATTATTATTTATTTATTTATAACTATATTATTTTACAGTACAGTACAGTAGTTATTTGTAACAAAACAAACAAAAAAAAACAACAACAAACGTTTATACAGTACTTTTATTTGTTAAACAAATGCTTGGGCCTGTAAAAAGGTTTTGTTCCTTGCTTTCAATGTTTTATGGAGTATTTCATTGTATAATAACTGTAAAAAAATAAAGGTTTCTACTTCACGGATTTCGCCTATCGCGGGTTCTTTTTGGAACGTAACCCCCGCGATAAACGAGGGTTCACTGTATTCAAAATTTTCTTCGGGGGGAGCATGCCCCCGGACCCCCCTAGAGGGATAATATCCTTCTCACCTTTTTCACCCCTGACCCGTTTTCATGCCTGAGTTTAGCTTGGTGTTTAGTTTGCAGCTCTTGTGCTTTGATGAGAACACTCAAGTGAAAAGACAAGAGGAGATCAGTGTTATCAAAATGGCTTCTAAAAGTGGAAAATCATCAGCCTCAGGTTCAAGATTAACAGCCAGCACAGCAGGACGTGCCAAGGCCGAGGCAGCTAAAACAAGAGCAGCGTACACAGCTGAGAAATTAAAGCTGAGTTAAAGCTAGAGTAAGCTAACAAAGAGTTGGAGGCAGGTGCTACAGAGGCAGAGAAAAAGAGAAGAGATGCTGAAATACAGTTTGAAAAAACTAAAATAGATGCAGAATTAGAAGTGTTACAGCTACAATGTGAAGCAGAAGCTACAGCAGCGGAAGCACAGGTTATGGCATAAGCTACAAAGGTGATAGACGAAGCTGAAGAAACAGAGACTGAAACTAAAATCGAACACACCAGTGACTATGTCCTTCTCAAAATGCCCTGAAAGTGCTAACTCTCCATACTTACCGGTTGCTGGCCCATCCTGTATGGAAGGCCAAGGGTTTGCAGCGCTGTCAACAAAGCACCGGGTGGCTACTGTGGAATCTAAAATATGAAACATATTTAGGGTTATTTCACACTTTTTTGTTTACTACACAATTCCATTCCATTCATAGTTTTGATGCCTTCAGTGAGAATCTCCAATGTAAATAGTCATGAAAATAAAGAAAAAACATTAAATGAGAAGGTGTGTCCAAACTTTTGTACACTGAACAGTATACGTTGGAAATCCCACAGAGGCGCTACGCAAAGCATGGGAACATCTCCGTGACTGTTATGCCGCACCAGAGATTATGGAAAGGTCGCAATTTCAGCGGTTGGACAGTTTCCTAAGGCTCACCAACAGCGAACATGACAAGCTACGTGAGCTTGGTGACTTGTTGACCGAGATCCTTGGTGCCAAAGAAGTAGGGCTGCTCGATTATGGAAAAAATCATAATCACGTTTATTTTGGTCAATATTGAAATCATGATTAATCAAACGATTATTTTTGAGTTTGGAAAAATGATGCATTTATTAGCATTTCTTTCCAAAAAAAACACTTTTATTTTGAAAAGTGACTGGATGTGATGTTTTTTTGGTGCGTGACTTCCTGTCGACTTCCTTCCATGTGCTAAATTTGGCTTATTGCTACGTCGTGGTTCCGATCTGCCAGAAATAGAAGTCTGTAACTCCTCTGGAGGGTTCTGGACTGCTGGAGCTGGGACGAAGCAGATACGCAGTGCAGCGGACCTGGTGGAAGTTAACACATAGACTAAAGTGAAACCTATCAGTTCCGCTGCCTTGGCTGAGCCGTAATGCAGCGGAAAATATTCCCCATTCACCCCCACCGAACACGCGCCGCTAATGCCAACACCCTCACCCCCATCACCAGGACCAAATACCGAACCACAGGGGACAGAGCCTTTGCCATTGCTGCCCCTACCCTCTGGAATTCCATCCCCCTGGCCATCCGTAACTCTGATTCACTGCCGTCCTTCAAAAGTCATCTCAAAACCCATCTCTTCAACATCACTTACAACACCTGACAAATCATTTTCCACCATTTCCATTTTACCCTCTCTCTTTCTCATTCTTTTTTTGTTTTTCTTGTTTGTTGTTTTTGAGTATCTGTATGTGTTTGTGTCTTTATGTTCTTTTGTAAAGCGTCTTTGAGTGTCTAGAAAAGCGCTATATAAAACCGATATATTATTATTATTATTACAACTATCCAGTCAGCATGGCTACGTTGAATACTTTGGGGGAGGGATTGAATTGTGCTTGCGTGTCTCTTTCAGAAAATCTCTAGGCCTACTGTACAACGAAAAATGTCAAATAAATTGTTTCAACTATATTAGTTTGGAGATAGTTTGACGTAAAAATCGAAATCACGATTAAAATTTGATTAATTGCACAGCCTTACAAAGAAGATGGCTATCTTACGAATCTGTCGTATTTGGACACTTCAGGAGGCATCTCAGCAATCTAAAAAAAAACTACCTTTCCCACTCCAAGACAAGTGGCTGTCCACCAGGTCAATGTACAAGGAAAAGAACAATGGTCGGTTCCCTCCCTTTGGGTAAGATTTGTGTGTCATGAAGCCAAAAAGAGGAATGACCCTAGCTTCATGCATCAAGAAAGCGCTGCAACCCCTACCAAACCAGAGCGACCTGCCTCGAAGAAATTCAATAATGACAGAACTCTCTCAGTACACAAAACTGACGTTTCCTCAACCAAAACCAACAAATGACAGCCTGACCAAGACCTGCCCGATGCATAACAAACCACACTCTCTCCAGGATTGCAGAGCATTCAGGAACAAACCAATCGAAGAATGGAAGGCCTTCCTCAATGAGAGAGGTATGTTTATGTATGTTCAAATGCTGTGCTTCCATCTCTCACCTTGCCAAGGACTGTTAGTCCTCAGTTAAGTGCCTGGAATGTGATCACACATACCATGCAACAGTGATGCATCCTGGCCCTCCACCTCAAACCTCAAAAGCTCCTTCACCACCAGAAGAGGATGGTGGGGATGGAGAAGCGGATGTTACCTCAAGCTGTACAGAAATTTGTGGTGAGGGCCAATTGAACCGCTCCTGTGCAAAAATCTGCCTCACAAGGGTATATCCAAAGGATGCTATGCACAAGGCTGTCAATGCCTCTGTGATAATGGACGACCAGAGCAATTCTGGAGTTGCAGTTCTTCAGTCTCTTTGGCGTAGAAGGTAAATCAGCCCCATATTGGCTGAGAACGTGTTCTGGTTTAGTAGAAATGTCAGGAAGACATGCGGAAGGATTCCAAGTCGAATCTCTGGAGGGCCTGGTGGTCATTTATTTCCCACCACTCATCGGGTGTAGTGAGATCCCGAACAATTGTTCAGAGATTCCAACACCGAGTGCCGTGCTACACCAACCCCATCTCCAGCATATCGCAAAACACTTCCCGGAACTGGATCCAAATGCAGAAATTCTGCCACTTCTCGGGAGAGACATTTTGAGAGTGCACAAGGTCAGACAGCAGGTGAACGGGCTGCAAAATGCTCTGTTCGCTCAACGCTTAGACCTTGGCTGGGTGGTAGTGGGGGCGGTGTTTCTGGAAAGTGTTCATAAGCCGATAGTGAACAGCTTTAAGACCAATATGCTCTAAGGCAGTCGTTACACACTTTTCGAACACTGCACAAGCTAGATCCGTGTCAAGGGAACACAAGATAGCGTCGACCGAGCAATCAAAGCTACAGAGACACTAGGAAAAACAGTTTTTAACACAACAGAATATGACAACAGACCTGCTCCATCAATCGAGGATAAAATCTTCTTGGATAAAATGGATGCTGGTGTTTATAGAAATGATGAGAAGACCTGGATTGCCCCACTCCCTTTCAGAGAACCACGCCAGCGTCTTCCTATTAACCTGGAGCAGGCTGTCAGCAGGTTCTCATCTCTCCAGAGATGACACTGAGAAGAAAACCATTCATGGGCAAAATCTTCCAAAACAGGCATGCTAAGGTGGCACCACCGTTGAAAGATGATGAGGAATGCTGGTGTCTTACTACGTTTGGAGTATACCATCCTCGCAAGACAAACCAATTCAGGGTAGTATTCGACTTCAGCGCTCAGTACGCCATAGCAACAATAATGCACCTCACATTTAAGCACTTAAAAAATCCTAATTCGTATGTCAGACTACTTTATGTTGATTTTAGTTCAGCATTTAATCTGATTCAGCCAGACATCCTTCTCAGGAAACTAGTGGAGTTAAACGTCAACCCTTTCTTAACCCTGTAAAACCCAATTATAGAAAAACACTAAAAAAAAAATTTTCAACCACTCAGATGTTGTTGTAGGAGGCCTTTGAGGCTGAAAATGAAGTGTTTTCAAAAATTTTATGTTTTCGTAAGTTTTTACAGAAATGTTGTAATATTGCAACATTGGGCTAAATGGGGAGCAGAATTTCCTGTATTTGTACTCATTGTCTGAACAACAATACAGAACTATGGATTCATTTGCAGGGTTTTGCTTTTGTCCCAGAACAGTATAACATGAAAAATAATCTCAGTCATGTTGTTATGAGCAGTTTTTTTTTATTTATTCCAGCAAAGAGAACTTTTTATTTACAATGATAGTCCCAAAAACAGTTCCTGTCCTCTGAAAAACAGAGGCGAACATCGCACTTGCTGCACTGGGTATTCGTATACCCTTTACTGCAATGTCTGCAGCGTCCTCTCTTGACCTTCATGGGGAAACGTCCAGTGAGGTCCTTGCGCACATCGAGTGGGGGGTGTGCACATGATTTCTTGGAGGGACAATTTGGACTCCCATCATCTGAGGATGGTCTCTTCCTAGCAGTCAAAGGACTCCCTGCTGCGTCTGGGCTCCCGCTGCCTGATGATGGACGTCCTCTCTTCGGAGTTGTGAGTGTTGTGTCCATCTGATTTGAAAAGAGAAGAATCAATATTAATATTAATAATCAATTCATGCACATGTCAAAAATGCATGAAGATATCACAAAACATGGCAAATAGCAGAAATAGATTCTTACCAGGATGAGAGAGGATGCTAGCTGTGCCTGGAACTTTCTCATGTTTAGCATCTCCTTCTTTGGCATCGCGAGAGCTTGACAGTGCCGTTTGTAGAGGAGCCAGGCGTTGACCACAGCGAGGGTGATGGTGTGCCAGAAGATGTACATGTACCAACGCCGGGATTTCAGGGTGAACTTGTATTTTGCTGTAAACGAGTCCAACAAATCCACACCTCCCATGTATTTGTTGTAGGTAGCCACAATGTAAGGTCTTTCAACGTCAATGTAGGTTTTGGTGGCTTTGTCCCAGCGCTGAATCTCCTGCACAGGTTCTGGTCCAGTGAAGGATGACACAAGTGTGACTGCCCTGTTGTCATACCATTTCACAGCGCAGATGTTGTGTGTCCCCTCCACTCTGTGGTCAAAGCTTCCTCTACCCTTCTTCTTCAAGCTCTTCTCATCTTCAAGGTTGCAGTTGGGGAGCCGCACCTGCCTGGCTGTACCCACATAATGGATTCCATGCTCAAGGAGCTTCACTACCAGTGGAACAGAGGTGAAGTAGTTGTCTGCGTAGATCTTGTAGTTCTGACCCTTTGGAAGTGTGGAGGCAAGCTTCAACACAACTTCACCTGACAATCCAAATTCAGATTTGACGCGTATTCCATTCTTGCTGCCCTGGTAAACATCAAAGTCAAGCATCATGCCAGAGATTCCAGCTCTCACCCATACTTTGAATCCCCATGGGTGTGGCTTGCCTCGCATATACTGCTTGATGCTGCTGAACTTCCCCTTGAAAGGAATCATCATTTCATCCACAGAATTGTGCTCTTCTGGTACCACCTGCAGGCATTTCTCCCTGAATGATTCAAGCCATGGTCTGAGTTTCCAGAGTTTGTCCCTCTTTTCAATCTCTGACACTGTCAAATTGTTCACAAAATGTAATTTTGTCAACAGAGATTGGAATCTGTTGCGTGGCATCACATCAGCAATAGGGGGGTGCCGTGTATCTGTCTCCCAGTACATACGGCTTCCAGCCATTTGTACCAAGCCCATCCTCAGGTACATGCCCAACATTTTCTGTATTTCCTTTGTATTAGTGTTAACAGATCTTCCATCATTTTGAACGCTGTACTCATTTGTACTTGTTGCCAGAGCTTGAATCATGTCTTCTGACACAAACTTTTGGAAGTATTGCAGTGGTGTGTGGAGGAAGGTTACATCGTCTGTGACAGGTGGACCAGAAAAATCAGTATTGGGACTGATAAAATCCTTTTTTTGCCAGCGATATCTGTCACGGGGCATGATGCGTTCATTTTCTCGGGGCTCAATGTCCACATTGGCTGGGCAGTCAGAGGGCTCTTGGTTTTCTTTGTCCACACAGGGATCACTGTCTGACTCCTCGTCACTCGCATCAGTGTCATCAAAGGGTACGTCCACATCACTCTCTCCATCTTGGACAATTGCAATGATATCCTGCACACTGTACCGAGGATCTCTCCTTGCTGCTGGCATTCTGAAATGGAATAAATAAAATTGAAACAAATGTATATATAAATAGTACACATACTTATTAGATTCTAGATAACCTGCAGGAAAAGACGGGGTGGTGGAGAGATTGATTTTAATTTGAAGTGTTTACACATTGCACTGAAGTAACCTATTCACACATTTCACTGGTCACACAATACTGTATGGCCGACCAATTGTAAACTCTGATTATCATCAAAATAGGAATGGAAGTAGCCTCCAATTTACAACCACACCTTACATTCCTGAACATTAACACCTGTTCCAGAGCAATGCAATGCAAATGCCCCTCCAAGCATCCCCCACACCTGCTTTGACTATGAATTGAAAGGAACATTTTCTTATCAATAGCCAAGACAAAGGGCAGACATGCACAAACATAATGATTTCTAACCACCTTCAACACTCAGTATTTTTCCCTTATCACAGAAAGCAGGGCTTTCTAACAAAGAAATTCTAAGTAAATTAAAATTATTAGATATGGCAATATATCTTTGCATATTAGGTTCTAACACAATAATATATATAATCCAATATAAGGCTAAGGGCTAGAATGTGTAAATCACGTGTATTTTAAAGTTATATTGGGAAAAATTCCTCTCAAGACATTCCTCTCAAAAACAGGGTTGTTTTGACTACCACATTCACCCAACGTTGTAATATTGCAACAATTACAAAACAAGCTCTAGATAAAATGTAGGGCACATTTACCACAATAACTACATATTTACATGTTGTAGACACTGTAATAAACACAGAAAAAAATATGTAAAGCCTTTTACTTACTTCAATCAGATAAATCCAGTCCAGTAAATCGAGGGGATGATGCTCAAGCAAAAATCTGGAGGTTGTGTGAGTTCTTTACCTGAGGGCAGGCCTTGTATACAAATGTAGGACCCAATAGCATTGTGAGACCAAACAATAGGACCCAATGAGTATGTTAATGCAGTTGAACCAAAAAAAAAAAAAAAAAGTTTTTTTTGGGATGACAAAATAATGTTGTAATTCTGCAACAGTCAGGTGGTACCACTCATTCCTCTCTAACAGGCCACAAGTTGTGAAATTTAACTTGGCTCTGTCAGATCCAGCAGTCTGCAGCACTGGCGCCCCCCAAGGGTGCGTCAGCTCACCTTTCCTGTTTACAATATAAACTATGAATTATTGAACCCAACCAACACATAGTTAAATTTTCTGACGATACTGTCATTCTCAGTCTTCTCACTAAAAACACCAACTTAAGCGTTCACAGAGCTGGTATGGACTAGTTTGTCTGTGTGACTGTGTGACTGTGTTGTCCTTGTGGTTTTAGATTTGACTGCTGCTTTTGACACAGTGGATCATGAAATATTGATCTCACGTTTGAAGCAGTAGGTGGGCATCGGGCATAGCACTGGAGTGGTTCAGGTCATACTTGGCTGATCGAACTTTCTGTGTCAGCCTTGGTGACTCTGTATCCTCCTCTGCTCCTCTCTCATGTAGGGTCCCACAGGGCTCAGTTCTTGGCCCTCTCCTCTTCTCTCTCTATTTGCTCCCTCTTGGTTCCATACTTAGGAAGCACAACATTTCATTTCACTGCTATGCAGACGATAGTCAGACGCGTCAGTAAGGAAGTCCTCGGTTATATTCATAATGTGACCAGGAGATTTTACGTCTACGTCCACAACAGGGTCTAGCGTATATGCCAGTTTTCAAAGCCAGAGCAATGGCATTACGTTCACTCTGGGGAAAACCCTGCCAACCACTTGTCGAGGTCCCTACCTGCATCTCGCCTAGCACAGACCACATGGCTCTCTGGACCATCTTTCCTGAGATCACCACCCACAGGAAAAGCACAAACAAGTGAAAGATTCAACCTTGTAGAACCTGAAAGCGACACTGAAATCAGACCAGAAGTAAAAACCTTCAAAAAAACTACCCCAGATGGCTTCCAACACTTTACTAGTCTCCGCTCACTCGTCAGAGGCATCCCCCTTCTCATCCATATTGCCAGATCCTGCAAACAGAACTTGCAGCTCTCCAGGCACAAAAAACTATTCCCAATCAAATTCCCAAACAGCTAAGCCCAATCATCGAGAATGACTTGATCCGTGTTGGAGGCTGGCTGCGACACTCTTGGAACTCTTGGTACACTTGGAAACTGGTGAAAGACATCCCATAATCTTGCCCAAAGACAGTCATTTGGCCCTCCTGCTGACATGCCACCATCATGAACAAACGAAGCAGCAGGGTCGTCACGTGACAGAGGGAGCTGTAAGGGCAGCAGGACTATGGGTCTTGGGTGGCAAGAGACTCATAAACTCAGTACTCCTCAACTGTGTGACATGCAGAAAGCTCAGACGGAGGTTCGAGGAACAACACATGGGAGACCTACCTTCTGAACACCTCCAGGTATGCCCTCCATTTACATAATGTGTGTCTGGATGTCTTTGGTCCTTGGGCAGTTGCAGCCAGGTGGACCCGCGGAGGACAGACAGAAAGCAAGAGATGGGCTATTAAGTTCTCTTGTATGAGCTCAAGAGCAGTTCATGTTGAGCTTATTGAATCTATGGATGCATCGAGTTGCATAAATGTCGTCAGGCATTTCTTTGCCATTAGAGGCCCAGCCAAGAGGTTGTGGTCCAACTGTGGCACTAACTTCGTTGGCGCAAGTAAGGAACTCGGGATAGGTAGCAGCCAGCAGGACCTGAGTATACAATGGTATCTCAGTGAACAAAGATATGTCTGGGAGTTCAACCCGCCTCCATTTCCACATGGGTGGCTGTTGGGAAAGAATGATAGGCAATGCGAGAAGAATCTTCGATTCTATGTTGCAACTTCTGTGTTCCAACTGAACACTCGCCTTACTCACAAAGTGCTCTCTACATTAATGGCGGAAGTCACTGCCATTATGAATGCGCAACCACTTGTACCTGTGTCCACAGACCCAGACAACCCCCTGGTCCTCTCTCCATAGCCCGGGATGGGGACTTCTCGGTGTCCCCGGGTCAAGCACCCGGTAGGGATGGTAAGATTCACCAATTCGTATCGGTACATCCATATGAACATTTAAGATGTGGTTGCATCTATGACAAAAGTATGCATCGGTTAAAAATACGGATGAACTCAAGATGTATCGTGTATAAAATCTTTGCATCGATAAAACCCGACTCATATCTATACTGAAAATAAACTAATTTAGAAGTAGGCTCAAGTGCTTGTTTGCATTCTCATCCCCACAGCCGTCATTGACCACTTCAGCCAGAGTCTCGTCTCGCGTGAGTTGGAGGCGGGGTGAGCAGAGCCCCAAACAGCAGGCTTGAAATCAGAGGCGGTCAGAGAGAAAGTAAGCATGGATGAAGAAGAGATAAACTCGCCGGTCACTTACAAGTCTGGTCTTTGGGGACACTTTGGCTTTTATAAAAGAGATGGTCAGCTTTAGAAAACTAATACCATCTGTAAAATGTGCCATGCCACGATTAAACACACTACCTATCTAAGATCTCACCTGAAGCAACGACATGGCGTTAATGTGACAGAGAGGTCCCCTTCGGCTCCGGTGGTTAGCACCAGCGGGGTTGCTGCTGCTAACACAATGACTGGTGAGCAAAGTAGCCTGATCCCAACTTTTTTCGGTTCGTTCGACCAAAATAACAGACGCCATCTTGTTCTTTATTTGCAAAGACATCCAGCCCTACAGTGTAACTGAGAGCTTTTGGAGGAAGTTGTAACGTGTACCTGTGTGAAAATGTTTTGTTATTTATCGTAATTGCTCCCTCCTGTAGTGTGAAGCAACTGTAGAAATGGAGAGTAATCTGTTTAACTGTACAGCAATGTGTACATTTTTGCATTCATTCAGCAGCTTGTAACTGCCAAAAGGCACCACTGCTTTGATTTTAGGGAACTGTCCCTTTGTGTTAAAAGTGTGAAGCACACTGTAGAAATAAAGAACGAACATGAACTATCTGTACCACTTTGTATTCCATTGTACAATATTCTTCTGCATTGCATCGTATCACACTGTATCGCACTGTATCGCAGTAGGTGGGAGAATCGTAACGTATCTTATCGGTGGTTGTTTCATATGAATCTTTAATATATCGCATCATTGAATAGAATAGAATAGACTTTATTTGTCATTGTACAGTGTACAATGAAATTGGTTATTGTCCAGGGGGGCAGCAGTGTGTGTATCCGCAGCTGTTTGCGGTTGTAATGGCCCAGGGGAAGAAGCTCTTCGTCAGTCTGTTTGTGTGTGATTTTGTTGACCTGTAGCGTCTCCCCGAAGGCAATAGATCAAACAAAGGGTGTGCCGGGTGTGAAGGGGCTCTTGTGATGGCCATGATTCTCCGGAGACAGCAGGATGTGGCGTTTTCTTCCAGGCTGGGCAGAGGGCAGCCGATGATTTTTTGAGCAGTGTTTATTACCCTCTGTACTGCCTTCCTGTCCTTGGCTGTGGAGCCTGCGTACCAGACGCCCAGACAATACGTCAGTACGCTCTCAATTGATGAGTGGTAGAAGGCCAGCAGCAGCTTCGTGTCCAGATTGTTCTTCTTAAGGACACGCAGAAAATGTAGCCGCTGCTGAGCCTTCTTTACCAGCATCCCGGTGTTGTGAGTCCATGAGTGATCTGCAGCGATGTGGGTGCCCAGAAACCTGAAGGTGGTAACAGTCTCCACTTGCTCTCCGTTGATGAGGAGGGGGGTGTGGTCCTGTCTGATCCTCCTGAAGTCCATGATAAGTTCTTTAGTTTTCAGGACATTCAGGGTCAGGTTATTTTCCGAGCACCAGGATGACAGTTTCTGCACTTCATCCCTGTATGCTGTCTCGTCGTTGTTGCAGATGAGCCCAACCACTGTTGTGTCGTCCGCATATTTTATGATGCGGTTGGTTGGGTGGGCTGGAGAGCAGTCGTGGGTGTACAGGGCGTACAGCAGGGGGCTCAGAACACAGCCTTGGGGGGAGCCAGTGCTGAGTGTGATTGTGGAGGAGTGATGGGGGCCGAGTCTCACAGACTGTGGGCGGCTCATCAGAAAGCTTTTAATCCAGTTGCAGGTGGAGAGGGGGATCTGTAATTCCAGTAGTTTGGTGAAAAGAATGTCTGGTAGGATGGTGTTGAAAGCCGAGCTGTAGTCCACGAAGAGCATCCTCACGTAGCTCTTCTTGTTCTCCAGGTGACTCAGCGCTGTGTGGAGTGTCAGGGCGATGGCGTCCTCCGTAGACCGGTTTGCCCTGTATGCAAACTGGTCGGGGTCGAGGGAGGGAGGGAGACAGTCTCTGAGGTGGTGGGAGACTGATCGCTCCAGGCACATCATGATTACAGACGTCAGGGCAATGGGTCTGTAATCATTCGGGCTGTCTATTGTGGATTTCTTGGGAATGGGGATGATGGTGGAGGCCTTCAGGCATGTGGGGACGGTGGCATGTGTCAGGGAGAGGTTGAACAGTCTGGTGAGGATCCCTGCCAGTTGGTCGGCACATGCTTTGATCACCGCCCCGGGGATGCCGTCAGGACCAGCAGCTTTCCTGGGATTCACTGCTCTCAGGCATTGTATCGAGATACATATCGTATCGCCTCAGTGTTGAAGATGCACATCCCTAGCGTCCGGTGCTGCAGTCCCTGAGTAGAACCGCGAGGGGACGGGTCGTGCATGTGCAAGTGGCCACGTGCGTCCCCCCAGACAGTAATAGCAGGCAAAGTTGAACAGATCATTCCGGTGCACCAGATGAAGGAACGCTACAGATGTGTCACATATACCACCCTATATATATATGTATATATATATGTATATTTATATATATATATATATATATATATATATATATATATATATATATATATATATATATATATATATATATGTGTGTGTGTGTGTGTGGGTTAGGTGCCATCTATTACATACATGTATAAGTACATACAAGTATAAGTCACTGACAAAGTAGAGACTTCTTTATTAAAGTGCAACACACAAAAACACACAGCTATAAATACAACTACAAACCAGTGCACACAGATAGAATAATTTGAACACACCACACGTCACACAGTGACATGTGGTTTGTACTTTGTTTTTGGACAATTATTTCGGGGGCAGCTTCTTCTCTCTTCCTTCCCCCCTTATCGCGCTCTCTCCTCCTGTCTTTTTCCTCTTTATGCGCACTCCTCTCATGTTTTCCCTCTTTACGCACACTCCTCTCGTGGTTTCCCTCTTTTTTTAAATTTTATTGGTAAAAATGACGTAACAAACAAGGAGACATAAGGGACAAATACACTATACCATATGGACCACAAGTAAAGACAGCAGACATACAGCACAGACAACAACAAAGAAAAACACAAATGTACAACAATGTGCACATAGGCATCACAGGTGTGTGTGCGTCGTGTTTTCCCTCTTTACGCGCAACTTCTCTCGTGTTTTCCCTTGTTACGCGCACTCCTCTCGTGTTTTCCCTCTTTACGTGCACTCCTCTCATCTTTTCCTTCTTTGCGTTCTCCCTCTCCTGGCGGGGGGCAGCTTAGAGCGTTTTTTGCCTTCTTCGCTCTCCTCTCGCTGGCATGGGCTGATGCAATGTGACTATCAAAAGATTATTAGAACAATGATAGCACATCTGCTTCATCTACACTGGACAGCAATACTGGTTACATGCTAATACACACTGTAGATGACATCTGAAAATGTACCTTGATTTACTGTAAATTAGAAGATCTCTCTCTCTCTCTCTCTCTCTCTATATATATATATATATATATATATATATATATATATATATATATATATATATATATATATATATATATATATATGTATATATATAAAAATATACATACAAAATTTCAATATACAACACTAAAGAGAAAGAAGATGAGTTGCATTTTAATACACATTTTGGAAGTGTTCCGCTTTGTACGTGAATTAATGAAATCAATGAGAAAATACACGTGAAATCGAATATAAGGTGTCTAGTACAGCACCACGTTCAACAGCACGCTCGTTGCTAGCCATATTGCAGTACACAATTTAATGGAAAAATACACCGTGAGTTACTGTAACTCGACGTAAAAAGTACTCAAACTTTCTCTGTCTTTAAATTATCTTAATGTACTGAGAAGCTCATGCGATGTTATATGTTATGTCTGGTGGTTTAAGAATTAAAATGTCTTTTTGGAACTGCAGGTGACTACAAAAACTGAAAAAGGGAAAACAGGTAATGACTAGGGTGAAATCTATACACTCTGATATCATGCTACTTCAGGAAACCCACCTGTTATCTAGTCAAGAGGCGAAGATTAGGAGGAGGTGGCAGGGCAATATATATTCAGCACCCTTTACTTCCCAGGCAAGAGGGGTTATGATTTTGATTCATAAATCCATACCATTTCATGTGAGAAAGGTTATGAAAGACAAGACTGGGAGGTACATTATTCTACAGGGCACACTTCTTACAGAAAAAATAAACCTGATAAATATATACGCTTCTAATATTGATGATCCAAAGTTTTTTCATAATCTCTTTCTTACAATTTCATCTCTGGCTGGTAGCTGTATTATATCAGGAGATTTTAACTGCACATTGAACCCAGAATTGGATAGAAGCTCAGGTATTGATAACCCTCATACCAAAAGTAGACAAACTATTCAACACTTTATGGAGGAACTTAATCTGACAGACATTTGGAGGAATATGAATCCCAAGGGTTTAAAATACTCCTGTTACTCAAATACACATAAATCATACTCGCGTATCGATTACTTTTTAGTCTCTGCAAATTTGAGACATAAAATAAAGGACTGTCACTATGAATAGCATCTTAATATCCGATCATGCACTAAATTTATTAATATATGAAGATTTAAGACTAAGAAGAGACCCCCCTAGGTGGAGATTTTTAAAAAAATGGCTCCTTGACTCAGAATTTACATCTTTCATAGATAACCAAATTAATATCTCTTTCAAAACCAATAAAGATGAAACACCACCCTCTTCAAGGTGGGAAGCCTTTAAGGCCTACATAAGAGGTCAGATAATTAGCTTTACGAGTTATAAGGCAAAACAAACTTATCAGAAAACAAAAAAGTTGGAAACAGAGATCAAACTGCTTGAGGGGGAATACTATCAAACGTTATGCCCAAATATTCATCAAAAACTTCTGCTACTAAGAACACAGTATAATGAACTTTCTGCCTCTAAAGCAGTCTCACATCTTTTGCATCTTAAACAGGCATTTTATGACCATGCTGAAATAATAACAAATGGAGTTATATCTAAACCATTTAACATCAAACGGGGATGTAGGCAGGGATGTCCTTTGCCCCCCTTATTATTTATTCTAGCAATTGAACCGTTTGCCATTGCGGTTTGGTCTTATGAAAACATAACTGGTATGTCAGTAGGCCAACAGGAACACAGAATTGCCTTGTTTGCTGATGATGTCATTCTCTTCTTGGAAAAACTGAAAAATTCTATTCCAGCCCTGTTAGATCTAATAAAAACATTCGGAAGGATATCAGGTTATAAAGTAAACAAAGACAAATATTCATTAATGTTACTTAACTCGGAAGAAAGAAAGAATGCCGACGACTCTTTCCAACTCAAAAAGGTAGATTGTTTTACATATCTGGGGATTAGGATAGTACCTTGTATAAGAGACATTGTTCGGGCTAACTACAACCCCATGATCTTCTCTGTGGATAGATGGAACTCCTTGCCTTTATCGCTTATTGCAAGTATTAATGTCCTTAAATTAAATATAATGCCCAAACTTTTGTATTTGTTTCAGAACATCCCATTGCCACCTCCTGTTAATTTATTCCCACTCCTAAAAAAAAATTTTGGATGTTTTTTGTGGAATAATAGACGACCAAGACTACATTTATCACTCTTGTACCTACCGTATGATCGAGGAGGCCTCTAGTGCCCCAATCCACTTTGGTATTATTGGGCAGCTCAACTGAGGACTATGATGCATTACTTTTCAGATAAGTCCCTCCCACCTTGGATGAATATTGAAAAATGCTCAGTCCCTCTCCCTCTCCCTCAGTACATATACTCAGCAAAAGTCAAAATGTTGAAGAAAAAAGACAAAAAACCCTATACTCAGAAATATGATTATAATTTGGTATCAAGTTAAGAAGTATTTAGGTGAACCCTCCTCTCTGTCACGCTTCAGCCTGATATGGGGTAACCAGTTTTTCCCTCCAGGCAGAGCAGACCCTGGTTTTAGGAAGTGGGTTGAAAAAGGTTTAAAGACAATAGGGGATCTCATGGGATCAGATGGTGGGATTTTGATGTCATTTGAAGAGTTGATTACCAGGTATGATATTCCAAACAATCATCAATTTAAATATCTGCAGGTGAGAAACTTTATTCGATCATCTCAAAATGAGTGTTTGTCAATCCCCCCGTTGTCCACTTTGGAAACGGAAATGAAAAAAGATTTCTTTGGAGAGGGAATTATCTCCAAACTATATAACATGTTAGCAGAGGGATCCTCTTAGTCTTCTTTAAGGAAACTTGATGCTTGGCGGGAAGATTTACAGGAGGACTTGCCCTCCGAGGACTGGGAAAAAGTGTGTGCTGAAGCACAAACACAAACTACCAATACTCGTCTCAAAGTACTCCAAAATAATTGGCTAATGAGGACATACGTGACACCAGAAAAGCTTAGTAAGTATGACGATACTATCCCAGACCTGTGTATCAGGTGTGGAGAGGAGAAGGGGACGTTCTTCCACCGTGTCTGTATGTAGTAAAGTCCAACAGTTCTGGCGGGAGATTAAACAAGCTTTAGAGACTATACTAGGTATAAAATTTGTTCTTGACCCTAAACTATTTATTCTAGGTTTATATCCTGATAGACATCACATGTCTAGAAAAATAATCACTGCCCTGGATTTATGTTTACTGCTTGCAAAACGAATCATAGCACTCTCATGGAGGAGTACCAGTAAACCAAAACTCATCAACTGGGTTAAGGAAATATCCAGAACTTTACCTATGGAGAAGATAACATACATTATAAAAAGAAAATCACTATAAAAAAAAAAAAAAATCACACTACTATCACTATCAAAACATTCGGGGTCCTTTTATGGAATATATGGAGAGTGCGGATTTAAGTAATGTGGGGAATGAAGCTGACGAGGTGTAGTTATGTGTAGTCCTTTGCAGTGATCTAAAATAATTTATTTTCTTTTGATATTTGATTTTTTTATTCTGTGTGAATTGTACATCTGAATTTGTATTTTTGAACCATGCACAATAGTGAAATAACCTGGGCTAACTCTTGATAAGATAGAGAAACTCTTATTGTTCTGGTTGTTGTTTCTTTTGTTTAATTTTTTTGTACTTTCACCTAAGTGTTGCTCTATGTTATCTCATAAATACCTGACTTGCAAGGAAGGACAATCTGAATGCTGGACAATAATTTAGTTGCCCCTGACGTCTCCTTTGATGTGAGAGCACTCTTATTTCTGTATATTTATGTATTTTGGAAACATTTTGAAAACTCAATAAAGATAATGTTGGGAAAAAATTACTCAAACTTTAATATAAAGCGTTTCGTACATCATCACTTTCAATAGCGATTAAAATTTTAAAAATTCAACGTGAATTAACGAGTTAAAACGTACAACATCGCTTTCAATAGTGATTGAAATTTTAAAAATCTGCCGTGAATTAACGAGTTTAAACATATGACATTACTTCCAATAGCGATTTAAATAAAAAAAAAATCACCGTGACTTAACGTTACTGTCACTTGAGTTAAAAAGTAAGACATCACTTTAGCCATCTTACCGTCGCTGTAGTCTTCTTATTCACTCAAATTCACTCCATCGATCTATCCAATTTCTCCAATGGCAATGATAGCAACTGAGCTAGCTGGCTCAACGAATCACGGCAGGTTTTGTGAAGAAGACCCCGGCCAATCAGCGTTCGAGTTATTGAGCTATTGGGGACCCAAAATCAGGATCGGCATGTAGGACTATTCGACCCCTGAACATGCGCCCCCCTCTGTAGCGCAACGATGCTTCTCACACAAAAGACTGGAGTCCTACCTCCTCCTGGTGACTTTTCAGAGAAGGATCTGTACACAAGACAGTTGAGACAAGTCCAGGCTCTGGCAATCCAGTTTTGGACACATTGGCGACGCAAGTACCTACCTTGCTTGCAACGCAGACAGAAATGGACGACACTTTGCAGAGACCTACAAGTCGGAGATGTGACACGCCAGAAACGTGCAAGTCAGAGATGTGGTCTCACTCAGAGACAAACAGGCTGCACAAAACTCTTGGCCTATGGCTAGGGTTATTATCATGTTCCCTGGGAAAGATGGACATGTCAGGAAAGTCGAGGTTAAGACAGCCAACCAGGGTGCTGTAAGAACATTCTGTAGACCAGTTGTGGAGGTGGTTCTACTTCTCCCGGAAGACAAGTAGCAAGCCTGATTTGGATGTCTTACGGTTGGAGTTAGTGACCTCATAAGGCCGGCACATACTGGTCAAAACGTTGGACATCTGAAGTGTTTGGAGAGAGTCAGACGAGTTCGGGAACAACTCTGTTAGGTGTGTTCAGCTGTGTCGGAAGCGCGCGGATAGCATCTCATCCAATTCAACATGCAAAGTCTGAGCGAGTTGGCCGTCTGAGGATTGGACGCTATTGGATACTCTGGTTGTTAGCTAGCTGTTCAGTGGCCATTCTGGTTGGCGATGTGTTAGCGAATCAGCATGGCATCTGGGAGAGGCGGTGGAAGTGACGATGATAAACAAACCACATATACAGAGACAGTGCAGAGTCCCGTTCGTTATTTTTGGGACGAACCAACGTATTTTTGAAAGCTATGGCTGTGTGGACCTAGGACTTTGAGGAGCAGCTGATTGCCCTGGTGGAAAAGAGACCACCGTTATACGACATCCCGCAAGTAATGCCGAGCCTGTCAGGATCTGCATTGATGTTCGGGTTATTTCCTGTTTTATTTTGGTAGTCATGGTTCTGTTGTGTCACTTCCTGGTTTTTCCCTCCTCTGTGATTACTGTCTCCGCCCCTAATGTCATTCACCTGTGTCTAATTTCCCTGTGTATTTAAACCCTGCCCTTTCT
The DNA here is from genome assembly GCA_039737535.1 of Lagodon rhomboides. Lineage (NCBI taxonomy): Eukaryota > Metazoa > Chordata > Actinopteri > Spariformes > Sparidae > Lagodon > Lagodon rhomboides. Next base: position 4,839,630 of record CM077786.1, read on the forward strand.
CTGTGTCATTGCCTGATTGTCATTGCTTCTTTACGTACCTTGCTTTCTAGCGTTTCTTTGTATTGACCTCCCGTGTTTGACCTAGTTTGATATTGCCGGTTTTTGTATTCTGCCTTGCCCTTGTGATACCGTTTGCCTGTCTCGGACTGCTTTTCGTGTATGACCCTGCCTGTCCCTCAATAAAAGTTTTTGGATTTTGGACTTTATTCCTGTGCTGCCTGTTTCTTCTGCAACTGGGTCCTCAGCCACATTCAGCCAGTCTACAGACCTGACAGAGCCAACACTGTGTGCGCTTTGTTTTTGATAAGCTATGGTCCGCACTCCATTCCGTCATTTCCTGTTTTCATGTTTTGGGTTACTGGAACGAGACTAACACCACCCAGTGTTTAGGAGACTTATTGCATTTCGCGTAGGCGCAGAACCTACATGCTACTGAGTAGCTGGGGCGGTGTGTTTCAATGAAACTTTTCTGCTGAACGAGTGAGACAGGAGGCGACGGAGTGGTCGGATAAAGGCAGTTGGCCCTTGGTTTGACCCTGGGCGGTGTGTGGGCCCCTATAGAGGTCAGGCAGGGAGTGTGATGTCTACACAGAACAGTTACTGTTTTGCGATGCCTTTATTTTGAAATGTATTTTTGTTAGTTGAAAGTCACATGGTATCCTCGCAGTCAGATCAGGAAATGCAGGGAAGCCACTTGTTAGATCAGCACATGAATCCAGTTGCATCCTCAGGAAAGGACTGATAAATCAATGCCGTAAGTTGTTTAATTTGATTATGTACATGGGTAAGTTAATATATTAATATATGATTGAAATGTAGCTAATAAGTTAAGGTTAAAAAGCATTTTTTACAAGTCAACTATTTACAAGATAGGGGCTAGTTCATGGCTTTGTATACAGTACAATGATACGTTGTAAAAGAATGACACAAGATTTGCTTTTGTATTTTATTTTTATTGCAGTTTTCACTCCATGTTATTGTGAAGGAGTCTTCGATTACAAAGACGACTCATCTTTTCATTTTGAGTGGAGTTTAGCTTGGTGTTATAGTTTATTCTGCAGCGATGGTGTGAAGAAGATGAAGGAGTCTCCGCTGACACTGACTTAGTTGTATATAAAAAGGTTTATTACAAAAAGTACAGCATCTGAACAATCACCAAAAATTGCCTGTGAGAGGATCCGAAGCCAATGTGGATCTCCCCGATTTCCACACAGACCACACTTTTAATGGCCAATTCCTGATCAATGCATATTGCACAGAGCCAACCTACGCTTACATCATCTTATGTCAGCCAGAGTAAGACATATGACTCCTAATTAGTGTAATTATGTTAAACAAGTCTGTTGGGGGCCCATTTCCTTATGGAATCTAATTTTGACCTGAGGCCCCATAGCCTAGCGGCGTTCCTATATCCATTATCAGGAAGTACACCACAGTGTTTAGTCTGCAGCTCTTACGCTTTGATGAGAACACTAAACTTTTCATTTTGGTGTCCATGTTAACAGGTTAGCATTTTAAAAAGTAATTCAGGGGACCTCTTACCACCACTTGATTAAATGACGGGTGGAAAGTAAAAATTCTAATCTACTGATTTCGATAAAACTTTTAAGTAGCATAACAAGTAGCATTTAAAGTAATGTCATTTTGAAGAGTTGTGATGACTTTATAATGTTGGGAATTACATTGACGTAATATTGTGTGACATTTAAACTCAAATTTATGCGCTAATTGTTTTTAAACAAAATTCAATTTGCAGAAAATCAATCAAATTTGCTCAGTAACTTAATTATTCTCCACCCCAAGATTTCAAGTCCCCTACCCTAGCTACCTAACATTTCTCGCCAAATTCAGACTGTCAAGACTGTGTGCTTGATTGTCTAGCTGAACAAATACAATACAGAATGAAATTTAATGGTGAGTTTCATTTAATTTACAAATAAATTCCTCTAAAAAGTGAATTTACCTAGGCATGTTGTCATTCAATCAACGGTGGATTTGTGTATGGAGGTTAGGCTGCAGTTTCTAACACAGTTGATGGAATATGTACTATTACAAGCAGCTAACACTAGTCATATTTAGCAGTATAATTTTGCCACCCTACCCTGTAGTTAACAGTAGATAAGAAAGGTAAAATATCATTTGAAAAATTTTCTCAGCTTTTCATTTGTGCCGTAGTGAGGAAAGGCATGATTCAGTTTTTTTCTTATTCATGTAACGTAGTTTTATTTGTAGACACGTTTTTTAATTTATTTTTCATACATGTACATAGCCTTTTAGTTCCACAATAGTCAAATTGCTGTTTTACCAAAATTAGCAGCATTTGGACTGTGGATAGTTCTTTGAGATGGATAATTATAGTTGTAGAGGGAGTGTTTCTTTTTTGTCTTTCTTGCTCATTTCTTCGAGTATTGCTTTGATTCCTACAAATTCTGCAGAGAGAGATGTTAGGCATGATATGGTATTGCAAAAGATTGTGAGTTTTGGTTAGCCTACTATTGTGATTCAACTCAAAGATTGCATTTTTCCCTGTCTTAAGGGCTGCATAACAAGTCTTTCCATGATTTGTAAAATATTGTTAATGCGACTCTGTCAGTCTCACCCAGACCTATGTGGATATACTTGATGTTAAGACTTGGCATCTGGAGTTGATGCAGTGACACTATGTGACGCTAGACCAGGGGTCTGCAACCTGTGGCTCTGGAGCTGCATGTAGCTCTTTTGCTCCTCTGCAGTGGCTCCCTGTGACTTTTACATTTTACATGGAAATGAATCATATTTCTTTCATCATCATCACTGTTTTCGGCCTACAGTGATTCTAACATTCTCCAAAAGTAAAAATGTGTTGCCTACACACAGAATTGTATCTGTTCTATCAAGTTCTGATTGATTGATTGATCCTGAGTTAATATCATGGTGTTTTATGATCAAGCCTGAGGGTTGATTACTGATTTTGGCTGAGGATAAAAAAATGTGGATTAACTCACACTGAAATGGATTAAAATAAAATGTTATCTGTATTGTTTTTTTTTCTTTTTTGTATTTAAATCTAGGTCGCTGTATGTGTTCTATTTATCATCAAATATGGCTACTTTTTATTCTGCATACATAGTTCTGTATTGCTACTCTATTTCTATTTATTGTAGGTTAGCTCTTTTGTTTCATAAATGCACCAAGATATGGCATCATTGAAATGGATATGCAAAGTTCAAGTACTTTGTACTGTAAGCATAACTAGCCCACTGCAGATTTGCCACATCATGTGAAAATATAAACAAATGATCATTTAGGCCTATAAATAATCTTGATAGGCTAACTTAGACTTTCTAGGCTGCATTACCTTCATTATAAGACACAAATATGTTTTGCAGCTCCAGACAGATTTTTTTGGCAAGGGATGGGGCAAAAATGTCTCTTTTAATAGTTAAGATTGCTGACCCCTGCTCTAGGCCAAATGATGTTTTGTTAAGTTGACCCAGCTATAAAAAGATTGCCTGGAGATGCAAACTGTGTTGATTTGAAACCTCTAAAAAACAATGTTGCTTAAGCATTACAGGTTACGCCATGGTCACGTTGGGAAACCGCTGCCATGCCTTTACCAAGAATGCTTTTGTTCCTACAAAACATGGGGTAGCCTTACATCTATCATGGAATCACTCTCATAAAACCCAGAAAAGAGTGAGATCTGCAGAAAGTCTCTATTTTACTTGCCAGTGTTGCAATGCCAGGAATGCAAGGAACAAATTTGCTTCCCACATAAGCTGAAAGCATACTCCTCATTCACTGCAAGACGACCTACTAAAGAGGTATACAAGTTCTTCAAATATAGATGATTATAGTGATGTGGATTTTACTGATGATGGTCGAGACAATAATGATGTTAGATATCTACCAAACCTCACTGAGAAAAATCTGGCTTTGCTGTTTCTAAAACTGGAGAGCATTTTTGATGTCTCTAACAGGTGTATTGATGAGGTTGTTGAAGAGTTAGATTTTATTTCTCATTCAGCACCAAGTCCCATCATCAAATACATTTAACAGTCTTGTTTGAGGAAGTACAATTGTGAGATGGATGAGGCTGTTGTGGTCAGTGTAAGAGTTAGAAGTTAATCAATTCATTTAAGTTAATTCATATAGGTGAGTTAATTCACTAAGAATGTGTTTAAAATGTTTACAGTTAACTATTTACATATTTATGTTTGCACTTTTATTATTTACATATTTGTACATTTAAATAATTCTATTTACATCTGATGAGCAATAATGGTAATTTGGTGAATTGTAAGGAAGTCTGAGCATGAACAGTAAAAGTACTGCCTGATAAAGTTATCCGTCTCCATCCTGCTGTTTCTTCCTATTAAGAGAGATCCAAACCACCACTCATCAAACCCTCACATTACAGTCAACATGGTAACAGAGCTTTGTAATGCAAACCCTGTCCAAAGACATCGGCAAAATAAATCATTTTCTAAATATGGACTCGTTCAAAACAGAGTATTTCTGCTTTTCAAGTGATGAGGTAATGATGTATTTAGTTATTTAGTCTATAAAACTATCGGTAATAACTAAAAAATATTTTTTAATTTGAATTCATACAAAGAAATAATGGAGCACTGAAAGATATTCACAGAATTTATTAACTTGGTGATGTGCAGACTTCTCGGTATCACAGTCTGTCACATTATGTCACATTTGACTGTTTATAGCACACTCCCAGCCCTAAATATTGTTAGTTATTGCTCTATATCAGGCACGTCCAAACTATTCCACAAAGGGCCGTGTGGCTGCAGGTTTTTGTTCCAACCAATCAGCAGCACACCAGACCTGACTCATTTAATCAACTGATTTCAGTTTTCAGAAAGTTGATTGGTCAAACTGTGTGCTCTTGACTGGTTGGAACAAAAACCTGCAGCCACATGGCCATTTGTGGAATAGTTTGGATGTGCCTGCTCTAGATGTTGTCTTACTGCAACAGACGAGGAATAAATCTAAATAAATCTTGCTAACGCGACATTACCACCAGCTCTCTGAGAGGCACAAACTGAAGCTACGGAGCTAATATTTATATATACGTGCCAGCATTTCTTTTCAGTGAAGCTAATCTGTATAATGTGATTATACACTAATTAAAATATGCTTATGAATATTATATTCCATTTCTGCCAAGTCTGTTCTACTAGATGCCGCTACATATTACACACTGTACGTTTAAATCCAAGCTGAATTAGCATGACTCCCATTATGGATCTCTCCACTATACTCCCTAGTTTGGTCCAGCTGGTAGGGTTGAATGGTTGAAAGATGTTGCAGGCATTGGTCATCTCAAAGTCTGCTACTCTTAATTCAAACTCTGCGCTTTCTTCTCCAATGAATATAAAATAACAGTTACAAAAACAGAAATATAGTGAAATTTTAAGAAGCTACCGGCTGATTCACGTGGTGCCATTGCCATTGCATGCTACTTCAACTTCCTCCAGTAAATGTAAGGATTTCCTCGGCCAGAATGGGACAAGTATAGATATTTCAGTGATTATATCTGATATAAGGGTAGGAATGTGAATCACGGATTCTTGAGAATTTGGATAAAACAAAAGTTTTTAGAAATCTGAAGTTATGTGTTGATGGAACAAGGTCTCAGCAATCATGCAGTATTTTGGTGCAATTTCCTGAGTTTGTACTTTTTTCATTAAATATGCTTTTTTTTCTTGTAATTATTTAGTTTTTGTCAACACCATTAGACACCATTAAAAGCTAAGTATTCCTATTTATTGAGGCATACATAGATTGTAAAGCTATTTTAGCTTATAATGTATTATGTCTATACCATGAGCACACTTATATTCTATTCAATGTGGACGTTTCAATTTTTTTTCATACTACTTCACATGTACTCCTCTAGAAATTCTTACATCTTGTGACTTTTTTCATTAGCATAACATATACAAATTAAGAATTTTGGACAATTTCAAAGAGATAATTACTTTAATAATCAACTGCACTGGTGGAACAGATTAATTTAGAACCAAAAAAATCATCCATCTGACGGTGACTCAGACCTGATGGTGTTGACATAGAGCTGACGGTGGTGACTGATGCCTAATTACAATAAGCAATGGCAAAAATTTCACCACAAGACAATGTTGCATTGATTAATTACTTCATACAACAATTTGGTGCTACAAATAACAATTTTTCAGACACGTTGTCCTTTTGTAAAAATTAGCAACATTTGGTGAATCAATTATTCCTCTCGTGCCCTGAATCCATTCATACCCTTCATCAGGGCATTAAAACCCTGATATGGACTCTTTGACTTGAAACATATTGGTTTATTCATGATTTCATAAAGGATTTTAATCATTATTACTATCAGAGTGCTTCTGAATCCTTTTAGACTATCAACCAAAACCATGGACTTCCGTTGTAATCTAGACAATCATTGTTTTTCATCTACATTATATGACTTGATTGCCTTTTCGAATGAGAGTTGCGGAAGAGCCTGGCAGTGGTCTGACCCATGAGCACCTAGTACTCACGTAATAATGTTGCCTTGACTAATGAGCACTCATGTAATAATGTTGCAATGCTTACTCAGTACTCATGTAATAATGTTGCATTGACTGCTGAGTACCTCATGGGTTGGCACGTCAATATGTTGACGGCTTTGCTGCTGATGTGATCCCATGACAAGATGGTCTCCAGTTTCATTTCTAGTTAACTAGTCAGCTAGCTTTTTCAGTTTGTTTTAGTTTTTCATCTCTTTTAATGTCCCTTAAAGTATATTTTCCAAAGCTCTGATCTTTTGAAACTTTTGGCATCTTGCTTTTTTTGGTATTCTCTTCTACTTTTACATCACCCCTCACAGATAGCTGCTGTCATAACTGCCTATGAGCAGATGAGATATCAGAATTTAATAGAACTCAAATTAGTGAAGTTAATTGTGTTTAATTTGGTAAAGTGTGGGTGAAATTTAATAAAATGGTTGTGAAATGGTGCAACAATATTCATTTAAACTGTAGTATTAGTCATTGGGAGTCACACTCATGTTGGGGATAAGTAAGCCTGTTTGTGGAGAAAATCATGGAGAAATCTTGTACATAAATAGGTTATAATTTAACATTAAAAGCTATATTACTGTTTATTGTGATCCTAAATTGTATTCAAGGCTCCGTTTAGGGATGATTTGGATGTTTTTGTCAACACATCAAACTAAGTGTCACCACCTTCAGACAGCAAATCTGAAGGTGTTGACATCTGACGGTGGTGACAAATACACACTCTTTTCCAAGAAACTCATGTGTTGTATACAGGAGCCATCTTGTATTCTTTCTGTTTGCTTGTTGCCTCTGGCTTCTTTTTAAAATACATACATTTATGTCATAATTAAAATAGTTGTGTATATACAAAAGAGAGAGTGTTAACATGTCATGGTTGTGACACAATAAAGATTATTGAAAAAACAGCAAACTTCTAGCAGCTTTTTGGACATTGTTGCATTAAGCAAACATGGAGAGTGGACAGGAAGGTCCTCAGGAACATAGTTGACCATGTGGGTGCCTGATTTTATTGCTTTTTCATAAATATCTGATGGTGTTGACAAAAACTTGACATTTGTACTTACCACAAAATAAGAATAAATAGTGTTGAAGATTCACTGCTTTTAGTTTTAAAGATGTTTTACATTCTATTATTCATCTGGAATATGCATTATGTATTTTAAATGTTATCAAAATGTTTTCTCAAATTGAAATGCTATTCTGTTGTTTTGGGATAACTGGTTTTGTGGGTACTGGACTGCCATATAATTGTATAAGTGATACATTTATAAACAAACATATATAAAAATGTTACACTTAGGCAAACCCAGACCCACAGATGATCAACCATCATTTTTTTTCAAGAAGAAAATGTTATTCATTATCAATGGAATTAGCACATTTCTTTGTGGGACATGTTTTTGCCGAAGTCTCGGTCTTTGTGTTAGTCTAAGTAAATAGCTTGTCTTTGAAGAAGAAATTTTAACATAAATATTACCTTGGTCTCAGGTCAGGTTCAGGTATTAAACTCATTATCAGACATGTTCAGTCAGGTCAGGTTTGTAGATGCAGAAACAGGTGGACAGTTTTAGGCCTTTAGGCCCTTTTGGTCCCTTGGCAACAGCCACACAGTCCCAAACCCTTACTCTTTTCTATGTGATCTTAACTTTCCAGGAGGACTTATGTCCACCCTTCAGCATTAACCCAGCATGCTTCAGGGTCCAGTTGTGCTCACTCACATCTGCCACATGATGATCCATTGGAAGCCAATAGCTATCATTTACCCCCAGGGACTACGGCTTGTACCCTCAGAACATGATTAGCATAGCGTCTGCCAGCTGTAGTGTTATCTGTTTAGCTTCTCAGAAGGAGACACCATAAAAACAGCAGGGAGGCCAACCTCAGGCCCTTAACCAGCAGCCTTTCTCATTACCCCAAACCCACCCCAGTGTTAGTGTGCAGAAGGCTGTATGAAGAGTAGAACACTTGCTGCTAGCGCTGCATAAAAGTGGGCCTTATCTTTCTAATGACAAGTAGTCATATACTTGACCATTTAATAAACATGGCAAGAAGGAGATGAGTCACTTACTTTGTTAACATCAGGTAGACAGTGAGTTAAAAACGGGAATTTGATGTTTCTGGAGACCTTTCCATGTCCTTTCATAACGGACATGAAGTTATTTTTTAGAAAACATTGACATCTGCCCAACAGGGGAAAAGGTAACTTTAAGAGTTCTAAATGTTCCCTTGTTTCTATGAAGAATCAATACAGTTTAGTCCAGGGATATATAAAAACATACATAAACTACACAATAATGTAGAACTGGGGGAAAGTTGGTGTGCTGAAACCCATACTATAGACCTCTCTCACAGCAGAAAGTTTGACACAGATTGGTTTAAATAACACAACCCCCAATTGCCACGGAAATGTGGAAACTGTTTCTTTATGCTGCATCTTACCCAGGGGTAAGGAAAACATGTTTTGACTTATCTTTTTTTGTCACCACCAACATGGAAATGGAAATGGTCCCAGTGTTTTGTCAAAAATATTCAATGTTGTTGCTGCAAACACAGCTAGAACATGTTGTTAGATTATAAAGATTAAAGATTGTTAGAAATATCCAGTGGTTTCACACATATGTTCAAAACCGCCAGCCCTCGCTAAAATACCCAGAGGATTCATGCTCAAAAATGTTACCCATGAGAACCCATGGTGACACTTAGGTATCAAACACTTTTAATGTGCTAGAATCTTCCATGTACAGCTTTATGTTTTACCGAACTCAGTTAGTCCCTACGCGACATATACTACACACCCTGATGTGGTGGTCATGTAAAAGTCATGTGACTATGACAGGATGGGTCTTTCCACAAATGAAGAAAGTAGCTAATTTCAAAAAGCTTGTTTTCTGTTACTAAAAGTAAGTTTAAACAATTAGTTAAAAAAACTATTATTCTTTAATAATGTGTCCAGTATTACATATAACCTGCTCTGGCCATATTTCTTGAACAAATTAATGTAAAATAAGCTACAAAAATATCAGGCTTTTAGCTTTAAAATAGTCATGGAAAGCCAATGTTTTTGTCACAATAACAAAAATGGTATTAAGCTGCTCAATTAATTTTGCTGTTTCAATTATTTTGAATTAATGTATGATGTGTTTTTCAATTCAAAGTACATTTACAAATATAAACAGAAAGTAATTTCAAATTATTTAGTTATTGGTAAAATATATTACAAAACAATTTTGGCGTATCTGTAAATCAAACAAAAATGTTTTTACTATCCTATGCTGGTCCCATTTTAATGTAATTGTTTTATTCTTGTGATTTTTTCTTGTATTTGTAGTATGAATAAGAATAAGCACTACACTCTTCAGAATGCACTTGAGATCCCTTCGGAGTTGACAGTGGGTTGGAGGGATACGAAGATAGCTCGGATGATGACCCTTAAGACTCTAATTACACTCCCAACAACAAAGGACCACAACCAAACATGAACCCAGGGCAGCAACATACAACCGTTCAAGGAGGAATCTAAGGACATAAACAAGGAACTAAACAAGGAACTGTCCAAGGAAAGTTTCTTGGAGAAAGAAACCTTTTGAAGAAACTGAGTGCCCATTCAAAGGACCAAGTGTCACACCTCCAGACAATCTTCATAATCGCCTGGAGTATTTCAGCAAGCTCATAACACCAGAAATGCTTGTGTTACTGAAGAAACAAATACATTTGTACAGTGTACAAACATCTGAATAGCACCTGCGCATGGGTCTTTGCCAACTGCCAGGAAATCCTGCATACTCTGAAAATGACACAAGGTGTCCCATGGTAGCTGACATGTCACGCAACCATTTCCGGACCTGCTGGCATCTCTGCATTTCACTGACAACACTGGTTTGTCAAACAGGCACGCTGAGGATAAGTGTTGGAAGATCTGTCCATGGCTGGATATGTTTCGCAAACAATGCCTGGATATCACCACAAAAGAGTACAACTCTATTGATGAGCAAATGGTGTCCTTCAGAGGGACTCAGAGCCCAATAGGGCAGTATGTGATGGGCAAGCCCCACCCTTGGGGATTTAAGTGTGGGGCCACTGTTCTTCCTCTGTTTTGCTGTTTTGTCTCTGCCCCACAAATGTCTCTATTATTTTCTACATTGAACTCTGATTGACTCTCCTACTGTTGCTACTTTTGCCACTTTGCCACTTGGGCTTAACCTCTGCTGTGCTCACTGTTACTGTTAAAAAAAGCTGTGATTTGTGAATGGGTTGACCGGGGCCTTGCCCTGTAGCCCAGACTGGATTCCAGCATGGATTCCTGCGTGAATTACAGCGACACATCCATTTAAGTGACACATTCAGGAAACTGAATTAATTGCATAAAATAATTAGTTATAATCAATTTATGATTGTTGAATTGCAAAATTGAGTTATTTACTGTTCCTGTGTTAAATTGATTTTATTCCTTTTTTGGGGGTGTTTATTCTTCAGATAAACTGTGTGTGTGCATGTTGGTGGGGTGGAATCTTTAGGCACGGTTACTTCAAGTGGTGACATTTTTCCATCCATCCATTATCTGAAACAGCTTAACCTTTTCAGGGTCACGGGGGGCTGGAGCCGATTCCAGCTGACATCGGGTGATGGCGGGGTACACCCTGGATGAGTGCCAGCCATTTTTGGCCCAGTATTTGGTGAGGTGTTGGGGTGGCTCTGCATCATGTAGGCATCTGCTTGTTCATTATGTGTGATGTGCCATCAGTATGAAGCCCTCATTTCTATAGTAGTCAGGTTTCATACTGACAAAATGTGCTTAGTGAAGGAGTCTCAAGAGCAGCATGATCTATTTTAATGCACATTTTTAGATGTAATTTTTGTGCTTCAATTTTGTCTTTTCAGCTGTTATTTTTCTGAGGCCTGTGCGAAAGTTAAAGCAACCAATGTCCTCCAGTACTGTCACAGATTGCTACCTACTCTTCTCACAAAACATGGAAGACAATACATTAATTTAAGATCTTTTGTCAATATCCATGCCTATTGGTTTGGACTGCTGACATATTTAATCCACTGGGTGGGAATATGTGCTATTGATGTGTAAAAATATGATCTGTTATATCTATGTTGGGAACAGAACTGTTTATGCATCAACGGCAAATTTACATTTTACATACAGACATTTACACATGGGCAGTCTGACAAACCTGTGATTAATCAATGGCATTTCTCAATTATAGAGTACAAAAACAACATTAATGTGCCAGTTTTATATCTACTAATTATTTATGAATAAAGTACATGACAGGAATATTTCACTATAATTCACTATAATATAATATACACTAACAAAACATGAGAGTAAAACTTAATTAAGACATTACAGCTAATCTAACGAAGACATTTATAAAAAATGGTTTTTGAAATTGATATTTTTGATCCTAAGTTTTACACAGTCAGTATACTTTTCATTTTAATGTGTTAAGTCTCTCACTGACCAGAGAAAAAAATCTGTACCGTCTCCTTTTATCATTCCTTTCTACTGTTAAATCCTGTCATTATCTGCCCGTAATTTTCTCCCACTTTTCCTACTTGTCTTTCACAAGACTTTAACATATTGTACAGGTCAGGCTAACAAGGCTTATAACTGACACATTCAGTTGTAACTCTGCTCTCGCTACTGTAGGTCTCTCACTCACTTAAATTCTTTCTCTGAATTTCCTGTGCTTGCCAGAATACCTTCCCACGACATCACTTAAGATGCTCTCAGTTGAGTTCTACTTCCATCAAGATGCTGTCTGTTACAAGTTAATGCGCCACTACATGTAGTGACTCCATCACTTTTCAGCATTGCAATATGTGAAATAAAATGGGTCGAAAAACTCTCTAGCCTGTATGTGATCCAAAACCTGTTGTAAAAAGCAATTCTGTGTGCATCCCCTATGTTCATCTACATGCATGTTCACATCACACAAAAAGCACACAAGAGCACACCTGTAGCTACACAGCAGCTCTGTGAGCTGTGTTTCATCATATTCACATAAATCTGTGCAGTTGTTTTTCCTTGTTGCCCGAATTGTGAGGGTTCTGTGTTTTGTGTGTCTTTGCCCTGCCTGTCTTTTCCCCGCCTCCTTGTTCCTCCCCTCTGCAGGGCAGAGCTGATGAGGCACACCTGCAGCCATTTACTCATCTCAACCTCCATAAAGCCTCTGGTCCTCACCCTACTCCTCTGCCAGATAATTCTGTCTCGTTCGGTAGAGCTGACCGTGTTAATTCAAAGAATCTTTCCTGTGTAGTTTGCCATCCTTTGATTAACGTGTTCTTCTCTTCGTGTTTTTGTTTAGTTTCTGCCTCGTGCCTGAGTTTCTGTTTTCGCCTCGTCGTGTGTGTTTTTTTTGTCCTGGAGTTTCCTGGCCTGCCTTGCTGGACACCTTTTGTTATTTTATTAGAACTTTTGTTTAAATAAACTTTTTGCACCTTTACGCCTGTCCGGTCTTTGCTTTGGGGTCCAAATTCTCATAGGCCTTAACACAAATGACACATGAGAAAAACTGCTAATTTCAGTTTCATTGTAGTGCAACTTATCACAAAGACAGACAATACAAACACGGAATTTTTAAGCAGGCAAGCAAAAACCAACTGTAAAACAACAAAAGGCAGACGCAGTCAGCTACTAGCTGTGAACGTAGGGGAGGACTTAGCAGCTGAAGAGCCATTTATTTCCTTACAGAGCTAAAAGAGAATGAGTTTTTTTCACAGAAACACAACTCTAAATGAATGACAATTCTACTTGCTAACTGCTAGATGCATGAATAAGCAACTGTTTGGGGTGAATATATCATTAAATTATTCAGTGTTATTATCTATCAAATAAAAAACAGGGACAGGGATTTTGAGTGTGTTTACTGCTGTACTAAAACTATGGTAAAGGTTTTACTTAAAGTAGGCTACTTAAGGTATCAAAAGTAAGTATTGATGTTATAGTAAATGGTCCCTGTCCATGTTTTTCTATTATATTTGATGTCTTTTGATTAATATTACTGCTGCATACATGTGTATGTGTCATTTTACTGCTGTAGTTTTTCAATTCTGAGCTAATCTTAAACTTATATAATGTTGGCTGGTTTAATCTACAGCAACGCATCATATTCTATGAGATCATTATGTTTTGTAGTGTTGCTGTCCTGACAGAACCACATATTTATATAGAGTGGAAAAACAGCCTGTTTTCAGCTTTGTGACGATGCATTTTTCAGCTCATCCAAGAGGGTTTTTAAAGAGTTTAGTTAGCTGAAGAAGGAGGAGAATATTCTCAACACATTAAGGAACAATTCATTCTTCAGTTTATCACAAACATTCAACATCAGCATATCTTTGGATACATGGTTGTCACAGGACAGGAAGGGGAAGAAGAACTGTAATCTGAATACTCTCGTTCCTCTCATAACACTAAATAGTACATTATTTATATCAATGGCAAACAGATTTCCATGCTTGCTTCAGTTATGTATTTTATGTCAACAACATTATTTGAAATGATCAATTTGCAGGCCCTGAAATCAAATCCTTACCTATTCCTCTTCTTTCTCCTTCACCCTTCTTCCTTTTCAGTTTTCCCTCCTCTAGCTCCTTCACTCTTCTTCCTATCCAGTTCACCTCCTCTCGTTCCTCCCACTCTATCTGACTTTGAAGATATCTGTGTTGATGTTGTGAATGCACACTTTTTTTCTCATAAAAATAATCTGAGCAAGTAGTTGTCATTCTGTGTTTTGTTTTGTCTTATGTTTTGATTTCCATGCCCTCTTGTGCCCTTTCAGTGTCTCCTGTGTTTGCCCCTCGGTTTTCCCCTTGTTGCATGTTTGTCTCCCTCTGTCTGCCAGTGTTATTTCTCCTCTGTGCTTCCCCCTCGTTATCTCACCTGTCCTCTTCCCTCCTCTCTCTCCTCACCTGTTCCTTGTCCCCTCATCAATGATCTGTATTTAAGCCTTTGTTCTCCTTGCACTCCTTGGCCGCGTTTCCCAGATTCGATCGTTCTTAAGAACTTAAGAAGGCTCTTAAGAAGGGTTCGGCTAAGAAGGAGCGCTAAGATAGGGGTGTTTCCCAGACGCGTTCTTAACAGCCTTCTTAAGATCCCGCCAAAGAAGCTTCTTAAGAAGCTCTTACTGGGAGCTGGCCACCGCCGTGGTACTGAAATATGAATCAATCGATGCCAGGCAAATCGATCACCCACTACTTTATCAGCGCTTAAGTCACCCACAACACCCTGTGCTTGTCCCCCACCACCTCCAGGAAGCTCCCCACTGCGTAAAAACGCAGCGTGGCCAGGAGCTGCACCTCCGGGCTGAGGGCAAAATTGCAGCGGGTTGCCCTCTGGATGTGTGGTGACACGAGCGTGACGAGGCGTTGGATCTCCTCACAGGGAAGCCGGTACTTGGAGTGGACAGCCCGGTCCGACAGCACGTCGAGTGGGGAGGAGTGCTGACGCACATAAGCATTTATATAAACTGTCTGGCTTCGCGCACGGCGACGCTGTTGGTTAGCAGCGAGAATATGCTGTATTGCAGCCATGGTGTCTCACACGCGTGGACTTCGGCAACGCCTTTATATAGACTAGCAGGTGGAGACTCTCTTGATGAGGTCCCAGCTGAGTTCAGTTACACCTGTCAGTTTCCCTCATATTTGTGAAATACCACAGGGTGGTTGATGGTTTTATAGCTACTGTAAACTCATATGCAGATGCCGAATGTATGTGAAAACATAACGAGTGATAGTAATGATGATTTATTTTATTAATGTAGCTACAGGAACACATGGGCAATTCTTTATTTTTATATCGCTATTTTTCATCTTATGCTATTATTTTTCTTGTGTCAGTGTTCTGCAGCTATAGCTATGCGTAATGATGAATGTGCGCTTATATATGAGCGCACATTCATCATTACGCATGGTTTTAGTATTCCTTTGAGTGTCCGATATAACTTTCCCTGATGCGGCTGCACTGAGCGTTTGGTCGCTAAGAAGGCTGTTAAGAGTGGGTCAGGGCGATCTTACACATCCTTCTTAGTGAAAGATCTTCTTAAGCTAAGAACGACTCTGGGAAACACGTCCTTCTTTCACAGCGCTCTTAAGAGCTTCTTAAGCGCTAAGAGCGAATCTGGGAAATGCGGCCCTTGTTGGTTTGTTGTATCTGTTCCTGTTCCTGTGAGTTTGGATGATGTTCCCCTCAAGTTCCTTGTGCTACCTCTCATGTCTCCAGTCTGTGTGGGTATGTTTTTTTGGATGTGGACTTTGCTTTTTGTTAGCTCTTTGTTAGCTGTTTTATTTGCTACTTTGTTTTTTGTCCCTTGGACTTTCTTTTCTTTTGTGCTCTGGTTTTTGTAGCGTTCAGCTTTGTTTTTTTAATAAAGCTCGCCTTTTGTTTCCCCAATCCTGCCTCCTGTTCTGATCTGCATTTGGGTCCTTCAATTCCCTTCACACCCAATCCTGACCATAGTAAGTAGAAGAATGAATGAGTGAGAGTGATAGTGAGATTGATATGATGCTGCTGTAACGAGCAGCCCCCTCTTTTGGCTAAAATAAACAGAGCATGATTGAGACATTAACCATATGCTCTCCTAAGGAAAATGGAAACATTTCCGGGGACAGCTCCAGCCAGGGACAGGATGCCAAAAACAGTCTGGTCACCCTACGTTAGCCATATAATAGCCATATAATTTTAAAATCTCATGTAAATGGGCATTTCCACAGATACAGATTAAAGAATAAAGTAAACAGAGATTTCAACATCCGGCTAGATGTTTCAAACCATCTCTGTCAGTTTAAGCAATCAGATTTCGATCAATAATTAATGATTTTCAGACGTATTTCATAGTTGGGAATCATATGAGATTGGATTGGAGCACTATTTGATTAGCCCAAGACCAACAAAAAAATCTACTTAATTAATCAATCAGATGACCACGATGGCCTGGAGCCTCTCTCACCACAGTCCGACCCCGGCCCTCCTTGCCTCCCTGGTGACACCAGTGGTTCAGAAGTTGGCAACCCACTTTGAGGGATTGGGGAAAGGAAGAGCAGGGCAAGGACGACAGAAAGTGAGTGGCGTCGAGGATGAAGTGCACTTCTAGAGGATGATGAACCTTGTTGCAAAATAAGAGGAAAAAAAACTTCTAGACCAGCAGGTTTGCCGCTTCGGCCAAGAGGCTCTGTACAAGGAGCTGTAAAAATTCATGGTTAAGTCTGAGTACGAGACATCCAACCAGAAAGACACAGACCCCAGAGGCTAAGGGGCTGTAGTGAAAAGAAAAGACAGACAGCAAACAACTCATGCAGTCCCCAGCAGGGATTGAGTAGCTGGCACCTAAGCTACACCCTATTCCTGCGGAGTCCTCCAAAATATCTGGAATGAAGATAGTCTTCACTAACAACCACCTGAAAATACGCAACGGTAACTATCAGAGAGAATTTGTAGAGTGGGCCGGGGATAAGTACCGTGGAGAGATTAGGGACCAGCTCAGCCGATGACCCACTAGATCCTGGCCTCTGGTAAAGGTGGTGGTGACGACTGGAGCGATCCTCTGTTACTATGTGGTGCTGCATCTGCCAATCAAAGGGTACCAGAAAAGACTCAGGAGGAGAAGGGAACGATGCAGATGACGAAGTGAGTGCACCCTCAGCATCAATGATGAAGATGCTTACCTTGCCAGAGCTTGTGCAGGGATAAAGCACTGCAAGACGCTGTCCCAAATATGGCACGAGATGAAGAGGGTGGTAGTCCTAATGCGAATACCCTGAGGATGGTGATTGAGGGGAGGAGGGGTGAGGTAAACCTCATAAAAATGCCAGGCCACCTCCTCCCCTAAAGTGGAAGAAACCCCCTACCTAGTCGACACTGGGTCTGAGGTGTCGATGACCCACAGAAGCCTTGAGACAGTAGGATACCTCAAACTCCAACTTGCCAACAGGTCTGTTGAAAAAATTCCATATTGAATAATGGAAAGGGATGGTAAGGGTGAAAGGCCAGTGTGACCTAGTCACAGTAAAAGACTTGAAGAAACTGATCAAAGCGAGAAGGCTTCGAAGCTCATGGAGACAATGGCTAGACATGCTGCAGTCGAGGCTGATCCACGTCGGACCAACCAAGGCTGGTACAAGGAGGTGGACATCCCAATGGTTCTCCCTGGCTGGAAAGGACAAGCTGGAGGGGATGATCTCCCAAGCAACTGTGGCTCAATTCAAGAACAACTATGGAGATTTGGCAGCCAGCTATGTTCAGACCATTGAAGGGGGAGTCCAGCACCCGTTGAATCCAGGGGCTGTCGAAGAGATGGACATGATAGTAGGTATCTTAGGGACTATCCAGGCAGTGAAGAAGCCGGAGGCAGCAGGAGGAGGTTGGAGGTCTGTGATCAAATTCAAAGCCCTCAACCGAAGGACTGTCACCAACAGAGATCAATCCTCAGGGTGGTCTGAAAACACTGCAAGTAAAAAAGTTTAGATCTTGAAAAGACCTGGCAAATGGATTATTTTCCCTGAGAGTATTTAAACAATTGCAAGGAAAGACGGCCTTCGGCCACAAAAGCAAGGCATACGTGTGGCAAAGGTTTCCACAAGGATATAAAAACTTGTCTTTCAATTGGTGGTGATGGACATTCTGGGCGACCTTGGAATGACAATCTACATTTACAATTTATTCAACACTGAGGAAGAACATCTGGAAAGGCTCCAAAAGGTGATCACTGCTCCAAAACATCACTGCAGCAGGACTGAAGCTCAAGCTTAAAAAAGTTTCAGTTTGGACACTTCCAGGTGAACTACTTGGGATTCCAAGTCTCTACCGACTTGGGGCTCTCAGAAAGTTACCAGGAAAAGGTGAAGCAAATCAGTCCACCTAACAGAACTGGGAACTCCTGGATAGTACTCCTGGGCCACTGATGGGACTCTAAGGCCAAGGGTATTGGTAGGAGGAGGTAGTCTACGGTGCACCTCCACATAATGACAAATGCAAATCCCACTATAATCCTAGCCGAAGGACATGTCTTCAGAAGAAGCTTGTGTGAGGGTCAAGAAACTGTGGGTTAGAATGGCTGGAGCCAACCCTTAGGAACATTGGCTGACTTTCAGCACTGGAAGGCAGGCGCATGCATGCACCTTGTACAAAACAGTGGAAAGTAATGTCAGTGGAGCCGTTTCCATAGTGGTTGAAGAGACTGTAGAGATAATCAGAGAGGGATTTTTAAGTAATAGAAGGATGGTTAGGAGAGTTGCTTGACCAACCATGGCCCTACCTGCTGATTCTCATCAATTTCGTCATCGTGGGAGTGTAATTGGATATACAATCATTAAGGGGGAATCAAGGCTGTTATGCATCCCTGTAGGAAGGAAAAGCCCACAAGACAGGAAGAAGATAAAAGACCCCTCCTCCAGAAGGAGGAGGAGCAAACTGATTCCGGAGAACTCTGGCCATTGCAGTTCCTGAATCTTGACGGGGAGCAAAAGGGAGATTAAATAGTCACTTGAACCAACCAAGAATTTAGAATTTATTTGAAACTATGGCTAACACCACCAACCTAGTGCCATCAACTCTCTTCTCAGTGAAAAAAAGTGGAGTTTTATACCCCTTTAATTGTTACTGCTCTACTACCTCTACTGCTACACTGGGACCTGGTCCCTTGATCAGCCCTTGATGATTCACTGCTATGAGGATGCACCAACACAATCATTATCAATGTGTTCTTCAGAGTACGTGACCTAGCTATGTCCCTGTTCGCTACCTACATTCTAGGCCACCTTTTCATTGACACCAGCCAAGTGGGGCTTTATCAAGGCACAGCAATCCTGTTCTGGATGATCCACTTTCTATGCCCAGCTGAGATTCGCTAACACTATATACAAAGCCCTAATGGTGACCCGTCTGTTAGCATACCTTGTGACTGTAATGTAATAGGCTTGTGAGCCTTAGGGGTACCCGTAGGTACCTCTAAGGCTGTGATGTCTAAGGAGTGACGTTATATGGAAGTAAAAACAAGAAGCGTGTCTGGGAGTGCTATTCTGTGTTATGGCTGTAAGTTGAGGAGATGAACAGTAAAGTTACGTTCACACATGAAGTTGGTTGTCAAGCCTCATGCAGTACAACAAAGTGAGGAAGAAAATGACATGTTTATTGGCACAGTCAGAAAGGAGCATGAGAAACAGGTGAGCGTTATGGACTCTGCACAAACAGAAACTGAGGAAGAAAATTGGGAATTCAAGTACAGCACGTCCAGTCCTGGTCATGCTCAGTCAAGCAGTCAAGCAGAAAGAACAGTACAGACGATTAAAACTCTGCTGAAAAATTCAGAGGTTAATAGTGACCCCTACATTTCACTACTGGAGTATCGCAACTTACAGCTGGAAGGAGTAGGATTTCCACCAGCCCAGCTGCTAATGGGATGGCAGCTGAAAGGGAAACTGCCGACTTCAGCCTCACTCCTTACTCCAGAGGGTGCTGTCCGAGTATGCAGTCAGCTGAAAGAAAAGCAAGAGAAACAAAAAAATATATTTTGACAGACAAAACAAGACACTGTCAGACCTGCAGGAAGGAGAAAATGTCAGGGTGCAAAAAAGAGGGACCTGGCAGCCAGCAGTGGTCTTGCGCAAACATCAACAAATGCAATCTTTTGTGGTTTGTACACCAGATGGGAGACTGTACAGAAGGAACAGAAAGTATCTGCGGAAAACTGATGAGAAAACCTTTCATGTCACAGATGCACAGGACCTCAATCTGAACACAGATGCAGATGCTGTGACACAAATGACGGACATGCAAAACACACAGGTTCAGCTGAGCACACTGTCATGGCGGACAAAAAAGAGACACTGAATGAACTGAAACACTCTCATGTCGAATCAGATCTGGTAGACAAGTGAGACTACCTGTTAGATACAGAGAGTAGACTGAGTAAATGCATAAGTTAGTGAATGTGTATTGTTATACTTTTTCAGTGTGTAAAATGTTAGGGTACATTATATGTTGGTAACGTTTTTTTTATCATTAATAAGACATGTTTTCACAGGTTGAGTCAACAAAGTGAACAGACTCTCATGCATGTTAACTTAAAAATGCATAAAAAAAGGGGATGTAATGTAATAGGCTTGTGAGCCTTAGAGGTACCCGTAGGTGAGTGATGTTGTATGGAAGTAAAAACAAAAAGCGTGTCTAGGAATGATATTCTGTGTTATGGCTGTAAATTGAGCAGACAAACAGTAAAGTTACATTCACACATGAAGTCGGTTGTCAAGCCTCATCAATATAACAGTGACCATGACCATGTCTCTGCCAGAAAGAGGAAGAAGGCATTGTTGGCTGACCGATCTCAGCACCGTTGTCTTCTGGGGCATAAACTGGGGAATACTCTCGATCCTGTACTGGCTGGGCCTGGTCCATCAGGTAATATGGTTCATGACATATGTTGCCTTTTTCCCCAACAACAAGACTGCAACCAGCCCCGTGGCTAGTGTCTTTGACCAAGAGACACTACAGAAGAAATTTCTAAATGAGGCCTGTAACGCCTGCCAATGTAATAACGTCCACAAACATAATAAACCACACACATAATAAAAATCTGCAGCATTTAATGTAATGAACCCTCAAATGTAATACATTTTCCACAAACGTAATAGCCACTGCCTACTACAAATGTAACACGCAATTTCCCACAAATGTAATAACTATTAAGTTTGCAGGGACGTTTGTGGGGAAGTGAAAATCTTTATTACAATAACTTCCCACAAATGTAATAATACAATGAATAATGGTCGTTGTGGTTGTTGTTTGTTTGTTTGCCTATCCGCCTACTAATACTACTGACCGTGGGCGCAAAATCCAGCTGACTGATTTTTTTAAATTGTTTTGTGGCATATAAATATCTAGTTTAAACAGATTTATTTCTTTGCACAAGCAAAATGCTTCTTGTTAATGAGGATCATCTCCATTCACACTGGCGTTTGGATGTGGCTTTAGAGCACCAATTCTCGGCCTCCTTCTTTTGATGATGACAGTTTTTCGGCCAGAAATGTGAGAAGAGTCAGTAGGACAGGCGGGAGGACAGACGCTTCTCCACATATATCTGCGGTATTGTTTTCCTCATATAAGTTGCCAAAGACAGTTCCAGTTACTTTGTTACTTTTGTTTGGTCATGTAACGTTGCTTTGTGGGACATTTCTCTTTATTAAGTTGAGTGAAGGACCTGTGTAGTTCTCAGACTCTCCGATCGACACGCCCTCGATAGGGGCAGCCGGCTTATCCGTCCACACTGGTTCGGTTCGCCAATAATGCGGACCTGATACTAGGCTGCCTCCAGAGGCGTATCAGCGCTGGAGCAAAATTTCACCCCTCTGCCTCTGAGACTTTCACACAGAGGAGGAGGCAGAGAATTGGCGCAGGATCCCCGCATGCAAAGGGCAGTGTGAATGGGGCTACTAACTCACTGAGTGTTTGTGATGAAAATAAATCACCTCGACTGTCAGCCCTCCAGACCGAGATTTCAGTGAACTTTCCCCCGAAAAACAGCCTCCGTCCCCGCGATTGAGGGAGTCAGACAGCGTCCAGTTTAAAAAACGTAACTTTGTCACTTTCCAGGAAGTTTGGTGGGTCAGGATCTCAATCACAAAACATTATAACAGCATCCATATGATTATAAACTGTCCGCGGGTTTAGATTGACAGGGGGGACACCGGGGAAACACCTTGAAAACACACCTACGTCATCATCATGACGTATACTGTCATGCCTCTTTAGGAGCCACAGCGCCTGCTTTCTGTGTGAATTACACAGCAGTAAGGCGGAGATGCTTCGCTCTGTGTGAATCACCATCAGTGGAGAATTGGTGAACCGCCACTGCAGCATTAATGCGTCTTCTCCTGTGTGAAAGGGGCTTCTCTCTCATCGCTGTTCGCGGTGCTGAACCAAAGAAGCCCTGACCCACGCATCACTACCTGCCAAGTCTATTGATTTTCCCCCTCCACTCAAAAATGTGCTACATTCCTACACTTGAATGTTTGAATTTCAAGTGTAGGAACAAGCTTTTGGGATGCCATATATTTGCATATTTCTTGATTCTGGAATTTTAATATATATTCATATATCACAAAACAATTAAAAAAGGGGGTGGGGTGGGATCTGTTGTGTGATAGCGGAGCGGAGAGTCAGCAGCTGGATTTTGCGCCCACGGTCAGTAGTATTAGTAGGTGTATAGGCAAACAGACAAACAACAACCACAACAGCCATTATTCATTGTGGGAAGTTATTGTAATAAAGAGTTTCACTTCCCCACAAATGTAATAAATCCCTGCAAACGTAGTAGTTATTACATTTGTGGGAAATCGCATGTTACGTTTGTAGTAGGCAGCAGCTATTACGTTTGTAGAAAATGTATTACATTTGTGGGTTTATTATATTAAATGCTGCAGATTTTTATTACGTTTGTGGACATTATTACATTGGCGGGCGTTACAAGGCCTAGACAATTATCGGTCTCTGCAGGCATGCTAATGCTTGATACACTTTTAATCTATAATCAGACTTTGTGTTATTACACTTTGCAGGGTGGAGCAAGCTGCATCCAGTGTGGGGCCAACCCATTGCTGCTATGTGGATAACTTTACTGTTCATTCAGCAACAGGAATCCTCGGCTACAAAGGTATGGCCTACATGCCAACGGTGGCTATCGCTCTAATCCTTGACGTAGAAGTAATTTTGAATTCTGCAGCAGTTGGACCAGGTCTGTACCTTGTAATTGAAGTTCACGCAGATGGAACCCACTATCCTGGGTATGTGAAGATGTGGGAATACCCTGATGGGACCTGTGTTTCGACCTTGCACCTGGTTGATGAGAGGTTTGCAGCATTTGGTCCTCGGCTGCAAGCGCTGAGGACACCCTCGTCGTCTCCTTCGAAGAGATCTCCCTGGGACATCTGGCTGAGCGAGATGACCTTTAAAGGAGATAAACAAAGCCACTGTCAGGAGCAATACGTAAAAACATTCCTGAAATATGAGACGCTCAGGGTGTGGGAGAGATGTGAAGGGGACCAGCCAAAAGAGTATATCAACAAAAACCACAGAGAGAATGGGGCTCTTCCTCTCACTTCTTCCGTGAATCAACCCTGAGACTGAGTATTTGAGCAGCATGAAGTTTGGCGGGAAACTTGGACTTGGATTTTCAGCAGGAAGGAAATAAGCTAACCGGTAGGCTTGACCCTCTCCCTCTCTACTACCTTAGTATTTTAACCAGCCTCATCTTTTTTAGGTTAATCTTTATTATATGATGAATTTGATGGATAAGATATTCTTGATGATTGATAGTAATTGAGATAAGTACGAGCTGTATGCTTTGCCCTTACCAAAACTTAGAAATAAAATCTATATAATGCAGTTAAAGTAGAGGTTGTGGACACTGCTTTTAATGGCCATGGCTGGTGGCTGTATCTGACTCAAGGGCTATTCAAGTCAGGGGCAAAGCCAGAGCTAGCAGGGTAGACGTTCAAACCTAGACAGTAAGAAGTTAGGCGAGTCTCCTAGCTACCAGCTTAAGCAGTCCCTGGTTGAAATCCATTTTGGAGCCACTTCTTGTAGGTTTAGGGACCTAGCCGTTTAGATGGGGGGCTGGTCTAGTACATCCTGAACAGGCGTAAACTCAGATCTAACAGTTGATACAGCCAACATGTTGCTGAAAATCATTTTAACATTCAAACAGACATGGAACAGCGATATAATTAATTTGTAATCGTTTTTTCTGGATTTCATGAATCACATTTCTATAGTAATTCCTACAAAAAGTCGTTACCTCCTGACAGGTCCGTGGGTAACCCTAAATATTTTTTCTCTTTGTTTCTCTGTTCAATTTAAAGCCATTCTTCTGCTTTTTCTATTTCTCCAGATGAGGTTGGCTGACTTGATTTTGAAGCGAAAGGGAAGGGAAGAAGCAGGAAAGGGAGGAGATTCTGAATAAAAGAAAAGGCTTATCACAAAAGCTGATCAGCAAGGAGGAGTTCAGTGCTTGACTGACTTCTTTTTTTTTTCTTTTTATGATTTTCCTACAAGAGCAAACACAGTATTGTCTCCTGACAGTCACTTTACATCTACCAGAGTATGATGTGGCACAATACAAACAGTGGTGGAGTTAACAGATGTGTTACTATCTAAATTTTATGATAGTGTACATTTTTAATGTATGACCCTTAAAAATGATCCATTAAAGAAAGATTTCTGTCTCCTTAAGTCATCTCTACCAATTTGTCAAGTGTCAGCCCTTGCTCTTGTCAACCTCTAATATTTCACTCTTCATTGAATAATTACACTTCTGCAGGTCCTATGACAAGATGTCAATAGGTCATTCTAGAGATGTTAACTAAGTCTGCCTTACACATCCAACTGAAACAGGAGAAATATCCTGTCATATTCCTCTCTTCCCTTCTTTGCTCTCTCATTTTTAAACCATGGCTGTTGAATTTCCAGCATGCTCCTACTTTTCCTGCTGTCAAAAAGTGTCACCATCAGCAGGTTTGCCTTAGAATTGCGTGAAAGCTTGAGTTGTCCCTAAACGCTGTGCCGGGTGATATACTCCACAGTAAGTGTTGCCACACACAGGTTTCCCTCATGTGGCCTCGAAGCCCTCACAGCACCCATGTACCACCCTGTCACTTAGATTGCATTTGCTGTTCTCCTAACCTAAATAAACCAGACTGTAAATCTCACCATCATGTCCTGAACAAGATTTTGTGCCATTTCATTCTGTTGAACATTTCAGGGATTCATGGTCTGTTTTATGCATGTTTAATGTATGCAGCTGAAATAGATCTTAAATGTTTTACTCTATGCACTCTCTCATCTGTCTTCCTTTTTTTACTCAGAGACAGTAACTTTGATTTCCTTTAATTTTTTAAAATAAAGATCCAAAAAGGATTCTGCTTCCCTTTGAACTAGTTAAGCAATAAATAAAATCTCTGAGACTTTTATCGATGCCTCTGAAACACAGTTTATATATTTAGATTTTTATTTCTGATATAGACTTGTGTGATATTAGATGCATTAACATAATACAATTTTCACACCCATGTGCTTTAATTAATGTGGTGGAATAACTATCTTTTTATTTTTCAGTATGTAACATCTGCCCATTTACCATCATTGCAAGGCATGTGTTAATTTGTGTTAAATTAGACGTCTTTATCTCTCACTGGCCACCTGCTATTCATGTTGGTGTACATGCTGTGTTGTGAAGCGGCACACATGAATGCACTATAGATGCCCAGGGCAAAAGATGTTTCCTCAATGAGGGATTCAGCCCTTGCTCTTTGAAGTGTGAGCCTGCTCTCTGCCGAACCTTTGAGTTTGAGGTATGAGAGAAACAGCTTTTCCTTTTCTCTCTTTCTTTCTACTTTAATTACCTACAGAAGTACATGGTTTCCTTTCACTAAAGTCCTGTAGTTGTATATGTTGCTTTAGTTATATGAGGTCCTGGTTTTAAAACCCTGTACCAATTAAGCCTTATGAAGCTTATTCTACATCCATAAAAACCCTAGCTGTGGTCCTTTTTCCTTCATCCCCAAATAAAAATAATTCAGTAACATTTAAGTAATGAAGTGCCAGGACTGGTTGCCTCCAAATGCTAAACAGTGACTTGATTATATTATTGAAATCGTGTATTATATCCAACCACCAAAATGAAAAATGCAGATTATTTAGCATTTCCATCCACTACTGCTCTACAAATCTTAAGAGTTGGGCTGATCTAGATAAACAGGTGGTGGTGCTGATTCTCCGGACGGGCATTGCTGAAAAAGAGGGCTCAATGAAGTGATATAATTAAAAAAGGGGGTGACAGCTAAGCTACATGCTTCATGTAAATCATGATTTTTTTTTTTGCTTTTATTGATACATCAACTTTTCCACCTCAGTCAAGCTGGATTTTTTTTTGAGTTATTTTGACTTTTATAAAAAAAAAAATTCTGACCTTTCCACTCCATTTTTGGACTTCCATAGTAAACACACCACAATATTTCCCTGACTTTAACCTACAGTGTTGTAGGGATGAATACTGGTACTTTGACAAAGTATTAACACAATGAGATTTTTGATAAATATTCATCAGTACTGTGAATATAAAGATTAAATGGGTAAAGGCATTTATTAGAACAAGTAAAACAGTCTGGTAAGTTCAGAAAATGACATCACTTTAAAACCAGGCAAAGACAACACTCATGACGTATCACGATAGATTAGATTAGATTAGATTAGATTCAACTTTATTGTCATTGTGCAAAGTACAAGTCCAGAGACAAAGAAATTCAGTTAGCATCTAACCAAAAGTGCAAAAAGAAGCAGTAAACTGCAAGTGTGTTCAGAATAAATAGTGCAGCAGATTATCGACAGATTTACAGTATTTACAGTAGATAAATAGGGTCTAAGTAGGTCTATGTACAGTATGTACAGTATAAAAATAAAATTACTGGCAGTACTAAGTGGGGATATAGTATGTCCAGTATATAAGAAAATTGGTTCCGCAGACATTGCTTTCTCTGGAGAGCCTTGATGGAGGGGAGTGAGGTACCGGTGATGCGTTGGGCAGTTTTCACCACCCTCTGCAGTGCTTTCCGGTCAGACACAGAGCAGTTGCCATACCAAACTGTGACACAGTTGGCAAGGATGCTCTCGATGGTGCAGCGGTAGAAGTTCACCAGAATCTGAGGAGACAGTTGGACCTTCTTTAGTCTCCTCAGGAAGAAGAGACGCTGGTGAGCCTTCTTGATCAGGATGGAGGTGTTGAGGTTTCAAGAGAGGTCCTCGGAGATGTGGACACCCAGAAACTTGAAGCTGGTGACATGCTCAACCTCCGGGTGGTTGATATGGATGGGGGTGTGTGTGCCGTCATTTGACTTTCTGTAGTCCTGGGCACTTGGGTTTACAATCTCTACTTTGTTTGCAGGATGTTTTAGCGTGGATGCCGCATTTTTTTCCATTCAGGCCTCTCTATTGTTAGAACGATGTAGTGAAGTCAAAACAGTGTCAGCCAGACCAGTTAACATCAATCCAATTATTTTGATTATGAGAGATTGTAGCTTTGTAGACAGTGTGGGACAAAACAGACAAAGTAAATGTCTAAGAAATTAGGTCATGTCAGGTCTCCAAGGCTTTTTAGAGTATTTATTTATTTATTTATTTATTCTGGTTTACACGTTACTAGAGTTACCTCAAAGATCAGTTCATACAAATGAAAATTAACTAATTCATAGTTAACCATGCTCAACAAAGTTGACAGTCCCAAAAAACAAAACATTTCATGTTAATTTCATCTTTATACTTGTATATTTCCTCTATATTACTTTTAGCTGTAACAGATTTGAATGTTGAACAAAATTGAATGTCTTCTTTTGTTGTTGTTGTTAGAATGACCTGTCCACTATTGATTCTTAGCTGGCAATGCCATGTTTTGGGTTGGGTCTGTGACCAATAAGAGGCTGTGTTCATGACATGTCGACCAATCAGAGGTAGTGCGGGGGGTTCTGAAAAGCAGTGGAATCCATAACAACACAGATATGAAACATTAATCTCTTCCTTTAAAAGCTGAGTGCCGTAAAACAGTGCATTAATTATTGTGGGAGTTAATGACGCTCATGTTCAGGTTCATTAGTTACAAACGGATATGATTAGCTCGCTATTCACAAAAAAATGAGGAACTTTGGTGAACATGCTCATTCATCACGGTCACTGGTTATTTAATTGTTTTGGACAACAAAATAGCTCCAACTTTATGGAGGATAAATAAAAGAAAGGCAGTCCTGTGTTTCTGTCCAAAGTAGTGGACAGTCAGCTTAAGGTACAACTGATCTGGGCACTAACGAATATAGCCCCTACATCAACATCAGTATGGCAGTCTCTCCCCGCCAGCCTGCCCTCGCTGCCTCCTTAGGATGAATGATCGAACAGGGGTTGTGCTTATTAGACAGAAGAAAATTACCTCACTCTCCTCTGCTGCTCTTTGATCCCTTTCCTTCTGTCTTATAGTTTTTCTCACAGTCTTCATTTCTTACAGGGGTTAGCAATGTTTATCATGCATCTCTTTGAAAATGGAACAGGAAACAGGCAGCAAATATCAAATTTAAGCAAAATATTTTCGTACAGCCTGGCTGTACAGGTGGGGAGTCTTTTAAAGGGGTCTTTCCTTGCTTCAGTGAGCTAAGTGGCTGCGCTGACTGCTACAGGGGTGAAACAGACCAAAGTCTAGGTCTGCTCCAAGCTCATTAAACACAGAGCCAGCCTCTTGCATTGAAGCCTAAAGGCCTCAGTGACTGCAAGTGATTGAGTGAATGAGAAAAGTGATGTAACTGGCTTTCTTTGTGCACCCACATTTTGGCTGACACTTAAGGAGTGATCTGAAGATGCCGATGGACATTTCCATCAACTAGCGCAACTGTCATTGTGTGATCTTTTCACACAGGGCCAATTGTAATTGTGTTGTTGGAGCTGTTCATTGCTTTTCGTCCTAAGGGGAGAATCACTGTTTAACAGAGTAATGACTCTTGACTTAAAACAATGACAAGAGCAGTAGAGCCACACTTGGAACCTCAACAGCTGATATCAAGAGTGGAGACTGTTTTCCCAAAGTCATGCTGAGCTATAGTGTCAGTGAGTTCCTTTAGCCCTTTGAACCTTATTGATGCAATAAGTGACAATAAGGCTGAAATACTGGCCTCCCTTCTTTTCAGAGGCATACATCAAACTCTTTCCAGTGATTGTTTTATCTTCTTTAAAAATAAATGCATAGCTGCCAACTCTCACGTTTTCGCCATGTGACACACGGTTTTGCCTGTTTTCATACACACACACTCATGCCACACATCGATTTCTCACGCAAAAAAAAATTCCCAACTTGGGCTGAGACTCGTTCTTTCCTTTTGAAACTCCCCGATGGTAGATGGCACTGATGAGTGCCACTGAACCCTATGCACTGCACCGATAGATGCTCTATATGCTGCACCCCGAAGTTAGCGACAGAAGAGGAGATACCGAGAGAGACAACAGGAGAAACTACCCTGAGAATTGATGAGAATCTGAGCTGAGACTAGGTATGTAATAATGAAATGTCATCCAATTGAGTACAACTCACTCTCTTAAACTTTAAATCTTGAAAGAAATTATTTGTTTGTTTTTGTGCATGTGAACATGATTTAGTGTGGTGAATGTAAACTCAGTTGTCATAGCAAGCAGCAGGAGAGCACCTTGTTAACCTTGTGGTATACTACATGCTCAAAACATCAGCTCATAGCACTGTTTATTTACTCACATGGCATTTATCTTTTTATTAACAAGCCAAAGAAAAGGACTCACTGTGGACAAAGACATTTTCTGTAGGACCAAACAGCACTTCGAACAGGTAAGATGTATTCCAAAGAATTTAACATACATGAAATTTATGCAACAGAAGTAGGCATGTTTTTGATTGGCGTTTTATGATGAGGTATGTTCACTCCTAAACTGCACATGAGCTATTCGTATGTGGCTTCTCCTCAAAGGTGTGTATGAACTGCTGCTGGTTGATGACAACACCTAAAACTTAACAACTTGTAACTCTACTTCCATAAACAGGTTTCCCTATCTCCTCCCATACCATGGGCCAGAGGAGCATGGCCTTCTGAGTGAGGAGTTTCCAAATTATCAGACCATGCCAATGATATCCCTGCAGGATGAAACTGTAATGGAAAATTTCTGGGCTGAAATGGCAACCCGGAAACATAGGGTAAACATTTTTTTTTTGTCTTTTCTTTTGGCAGGTGTGGCTTGGCTACATCTGTTGCTTTAAAATTGTTGCATGCATATATTGTGTCTGTTTTTGTCTGAACTTTGTTAATGGATCAACTTACAGTATACTTACAGTATTAATCAATCAATAATCAAGGTATGTTTTTCCATTGTGTTCTTGGTGCATTTTCCATAGGTGACAGGAGCCAAAGAATTTGAGAGGCTTGCTGCTGTCGCCCAGCTGGTCCTGGTGTTTCCCCATGCAAATGCAGACGCTGAGAGGGTGTTTTCAGTTGTGGGACTGAACAAAACCAAGACAAGAAACAGCCTAGCATTGGATGGCACCCTGTCACCCATAATGATCATAAAGATGGCCAATCTGGAGCCCTGCTTCAAATGGGAGCCCCCTTCAGATATCGTCAAGGCCTCCAAGAAGGACACAGGCCAATATAATCATGCCCACAGATCATAGACAAGGACTTTACCCAGCTTCTGATCTGCATCTGATACTGATGCCTCATTTTTGGTTATTTTTGTAATGCATTCATCTGTTTTATTGCTTTAGTTGTACTGTTTAAACACTTTAAGCACTTTATTTGTTGCACTTTATTTCTTCTGATGGACCATGTGGTGGGAGGCTTTGAATGAAGAATGTCCCTTCTAACAAATCCTGTGTCGTTTTTGGCTGAACATAAATCATTAAGTGCTCTTAAGAATACAATTATTTACAACATAGGTTAGGTTTCAGTCAAGTTAATTCAATACCATTCTAATCAAAATATCATTCAACCTACCTAGGTCAAATCTTAAGCACTGGTCTTTGAATAAGGCTTTATTGTGGTACATAGGCAGTCATTTAGGCACAAGAATGGTTTTCTGGTTGAATGTTCAGCTCAAGTCCAGAAGGCCCTACAAGTCATGATGCTGAACACGAATCAGAATAAGTTCAGGTATTGCATAGCAGACCACTCAAAAATTCACAAGAATGCTGGAAATCACATCTACTTAATCCAAAAATCCTAGGGGTGGACCTTCAGTAGGGGTGTCACGATACCAAAAATTCAGTAGTCGGTGCCAATACCAGTAAAATTACACGATTCTCGATGCCAATTTCGATACCACGGTAAAAAAAAAAAGGATGAAAATTTTGAATATTCCATATTTTAAAGCATCAGTCTGATGCATTTTGAGATGCATTTTTTGCCAACCTGTGGAGAGCTGGAGAAACTTAACTTCAGCCATGAGTCAAAAATATTATGGCCTCCTTACTAAGTATTTTGCAAGACATTTCCTGCCAGCCTGTCACTGGGTCTAACATTTACAGCATATGAGGCACAATGTGGTAAGGGCTTAATGCAAATGGCTTAATGCATATAGGGATGCAGACCACCATCAGAAGCTGAAAGCACTGCTGGCCTCTGCGATTTTACCTGACTGAATTTGGTGAGTGATGGTTTCAATCATTTTAATATTTTCTGGTATATCCAAGTTACCCAGGAGCTCTGTTGACACAGGCTTAGCTAACGTTAGCTACAGCTTGATGAATTGAGTCATTGAACACAGCAGGAGAGAACGCAACGTTAGACAGCTAGCACTAAAGCTCCGGTGGAAAATGATTAGCACTAGCTAACGCTTACCATTAACGTTAGCCTAACATTAGCTACATATCGTTACTAAAGTTAGATGATATCTAGCTAATGTTAGGCTAACGTTAATGGTAGCGTTAGCTAACTGTTAGTGCTAATCATTTTCCACCGGAGCTTTAGTGCTAGCTGTCAGTCAGGTAAAATCGCCGAGGCCAGGAGTGCTTTCCGCTTCTGATGGTGGTCTGCATCCCGAAGAGGTTTTGCAGCAAGCTAGCCGGGTCAGCGCATGCGCGAGGTTTGTCGCGAGCGCGAGTCCTACTCGCAACATAAAAATAAATCCACGCAAGTTTTAGTAATTTAAGGAGATAGGCCTGCACGTAAGTTACACAAATTGAAAAACTCATAGGCCAAGTTGGATGGGGGTTCAAAAATTTACTACCTCGTCAGATGACGTTTATTACCTTTTACTACTTTTTACTGGCCTTAATTTGGGCTAATTTCATTTACTACCTTTTACTACCTTTTACAACCCCGCGGACACCCTGATTCCGGAAGAGGCGCTGCACCGATGCCAGCACCGGAATCGGTGCGAGCAGTACTTCAAAAAAATGGGCATCGTCAGTGTTTTGACATTTTAGAATCGAAAGGTATCGCAAGTATCGGTTCTCGTGACATCCCTAACCTTCAGCTATGTCTGCTTCACAGAATGTAACCAATATTGTCCATCTCCAGTAGACTGCCCCTATCAACGGCTTTGGGTCTCCCCACAAACCACCGGAATGTAGGGTACAACATCGGTACAACGTCAAATTAATTCCAATTCTCTGATATCTGAGCCACCAACTTGTGTGACTGCGTGCGCGGCATAATTTTGGTCACCCCGGCCAAAATCTCACTCCAAGGTTTTTTGAAAAGTTGGCAGCTATGTAAATGTCACAGAATCCTAGAAAATAATCTTTATAACTAAAGATCTTGCCCATTAATAATTATGTTTAGATGTTTTCTTACATGTAAGAAATTATCCAGCGGATTATAACTACCATAATAACTAAGAAACTAAGAGTAGCTATTTAGCATGACATTTCATGGTGTAGATGTACCAAAATGTAAAGACGTTTTACTGAGTGGCTAATCCAACTCTCAGTTTTGCTTCTCTCACTCCCTGTTATAGCCATGGTTACATTCACATACATAGAATGTATCCCTAAACAACAGTTTGCTACCAGTCCACTTGACTACTACTACTCGACTTGACTACCTGACTTTCTCCTTTATTTCTTTCTCACCTACCAATAAACGTAAATATGTTTCATGATAAGAGGAGGACTGGTTGAAACAGGCTTGAGCAGAGACACATGTAAAGTGGGATGCACATTCAAAGCCGGGGGGAGCTTAAGCCGGACAAGAGACAGGTTAATAACTTTCTCGATAGTATACGGTCCAATGTACCTGGGAGCCAACTTACGGGAGTCAACCTGGAGGGGGAGGTCACGTGAGGAGAGCCAAACATTCTGACCTGGCTGATAGACAGGGGCTGGGATGCAGTGACGATTGACCAGCTGTTGGTTCCGGGCAGCAGAGCGGAGGAGGGCGGCATGGACAGCCTTCCATATGTGGCGACATCGCCGCAGGTGGACTACGATGGAACGTACTGCCACATCATCCTCCTAGCTGGGCTGGAAAAAGAGGAGGTTGAAAACCAAGTGAAGCCATGAGGGGTGACATGCCTGTCGTTGAACTGATTAAGGAGTTATGGGCGTATTCTATCCAAGGGAGATGAGGGCTCCAAGCTCCAGGGTGATGTGCTATAACGCAACGCAAGGCTGATTCCTTGAATCGTGTGTTCCTTGATGTTGCGGGAGAAAATCAAGATGTCATCCAAGTAAACAAAAATGAACTTATTGAGCATGTCCCTAAGAACATCATTGACAAGGGCTTGGAATACTGCAGGGGCATTGGTTAGCCCGAAAGGCATAACCAGGTACTCAAAATGGCCGAGGGGGGTATTGAAGCCAGTTTTCCACTCATCTCCTTCCTTAATCCTGATCAGGTGGTATGCGTTGCGCAGGTCCAGTTTAGTGAAGACAGTGGCTTGGTGTAGGGGTTGTGCAGTTTCAACCAGGGGAGGCCAAGAACAATGGGAGTATTGGAAGAAGGCAAGATAAACAGTTTAATGGTTTCTCTATGGTTACCTGACAATATTAATGTTAGAGGAACTGTACAGTGAGTGACATGGGCAAGGGTTCTACCATCAACCGCACTACTACGATTTCAGGTGGATGAATGGGCTCTATGGGGATGCCAGCTTGAGCTACAAAAGAGGAGTCGATGAAATTATCATCGGAGCCTGAGTCAACTAGAGAAATGAGGGGGAAAGACTCACTATATTGGATTAGAGTGGACTTAAGAAGAACCCGTGGATTAGAGGTCTCTTTGTCTGAAGTGGCGTGGCTCATCAGGGACCTCTGTGTTACTGATGAGCCTTGTCTTTTGGCCGAAGAGTGCAGAGGGCTAGGTGGTGGTCAGCTGCTCCACAATAAAAGCAAAGCCTGGAGGCTCGGCATCGCTGCCGCTCAGCAGGGTCCAGGTGAAGGTGTCCAAGTTGTATTGGTTCATCTCCATGCGGTGGTGGCACAGGCTTGACTAGGCTTCTTTCAGGGCTGGGAGATGCTGGGGAGCATGGTGTCCTAAAAGGAGGCTGACTAGATCTTCTCTCCCTGCGTCGCTCTCAAAGGCAGTTATCTAAGCGTATAGCAAGGGAAATAAGTGATTCTAAGTCTTCTGTCTCATCTTTAGCAGCTAACTCATCTTTTACATAATTGCTTAACCCATGGAAAAAAGCCCCCTGCAACGAGATCTGATCCCACTCGCTCTCTGCAGCCAGAATGTGAAAATCTAGTGCATACTGAGCAACTGATAAAGTGCCTTGTCTTAAGGAAAACAAGCGCTGACCTGCTTCCTTTCCCTTGACAGGGTGATCAAAAATTATTTTCATCTCTAGGACAAACTGTGAATATGATTACAGATTGGTGAGTTGCCATTCCACGCTGCTGTAGCCCACTCAGACGCTTTACCCGTCAATAACCCCATGATGAAAGCAATGCGTGACTTGTCAGAAGCAGATGTCTGGGGCTGTTGCTCAAAAACTAATGTGCACTTTAACAAAAATGCCCCACAAGCTCCCAGATCTCCCGAGTAAGATTGGGGTATGGGGATAAAGGCCTCTCGGGGAGAAGCAGAGGTTGCATGTGACTCATCAGTTAATTGTGCATGGGAGAGGGAGGAGTAGCAGAGGGGGAAGTGGCAGCAGCAGAATCTAACTGGGAGGATACCTGGGACAAGTGAGCACCAAGCTGGGTGACATGGGTAGTGAGTCCATGTAGAGTTACCACGACCTCCTGCAGGGTCTGTTCATGTCGTCCAATTAGTCGTCCTTGGGAAGCCAGAGCTTGCTGGAGAGGGTCTGAGTCCAATTGAGTCATTTTGGCCAGATTATTCTGTTAGGTGTGAGTCTGCAGTTGCTTTTAGGACCCAGTATGGACTCAGAGGCAGGATGTGGTAGTAGGAGAGTATTTATTATGATGCAAATGTTGGCAAGCTGGCTGAGCTGAGCTGGTTGTGAGGAGAAGGCACGGCCGTGGCTGGAGGTGGTGGAGAGCAGCAGGAGGAGGGCTGAAGAGTTGGCTGGCTTGATTGAGTCTCTGGAGGGAAAGGAAAACAGGTTTAGTTCTAGTACTGAGACAGACTAGATACGTAAGATACTAGACTTGGTTTGGCCTGCACTATACCACGTATGTGAACGATGGTCAGTATAATCTGGCAGAGAGCAAGGGGAGCCAGTAGTTCTTGAAGAGGTGCTGATGAGAAGATGATCTGCAGCTGAGCAGCAGAGTCCAGGGAGCAGAGAAGGCCACACCTCCCATTGCAGACACACCCACCCATACACACACCAGAGAGACAGGGGGAAAAAAAACAAACAGGACACAAGAGGGAGGAGGCCAAGGAGAATGAAGACATGGCAGCCTGGATCATGACAGTTAACAATGCTAAAAAAAGGAAAAAAAAAAAAATACTTTTGAATGTGCACAGTCCTGGCGACTTCAAGAGTGCTTTCAGCTTTATGATGTCAGCATGCTAACATGCCCATGATAGTGTTAACATGGTGCAATTTAGAAGGTTATATTTGCAATGAGGGATGGGTACCAAAACCCGGTATTAAATGGGCCCCACCTACCACAGGTATGTTATGCTAGCAGGAGCCCACACAGAGTTAATTAGTTATTAGTAACCATTATTCAGTTGAATGTTTCAGTATGCGGTCATAAATTCTGTCTGACAGGGTGAAAGCATATCCAAACTGTCCTTCAGATAGGCTCAGACTCAAGTATAATACAATCCAGCAATTAGGCTACTAATTTAGCTATTTTCTGAACAACAGCTTGGATGATGCTTTCACCATTTCAGACAAGGTTTATGAACACATTGCTAATATTCAGCAGTAATGGTTATTAACTCATGAATATATGTATATACTGTAGTCATGCTGCAGACTGCAGCATGCTCATACGTGTTACCTGTATTACCGCTGTATTTTTTAAATGTTGTTGTTGTGATTAATAATTTATTTAGTTTTACATTTCTTTTATTTAAAGTCAATACTACTAAACTGATGAACATGGCTGTTAAGACATGTTTGAAAAAAATCTTAAATAACTGATTATTTGATTTTTTATGACTTTATACTAGTTATTCGTTATATTAATATTAATTTTTTCAAAATAGTGCTGGCTCAGTACTCAAGGATGCTTATATAGAGTACAAGAAAAAAAAAGAAAAATGTTCATTCTTTCTTAAATTGTTACGTTTTTTCTCTTGAGCTCTCTTGAGGGTCATGAGCTCACACAACCTTTCAAGGTTTCCTTGGTTTCCATCTCTTTATTTCAATGGACTGGATTCATCAGATTCATGTAAGAAAAATGTGTTTTATATATTTTTTATTGTTATTACAATGTCTAGAACATGTACATATGTAGTTATTATGGAATAGATCATCAAATATAATTTAGAGTTATATATTTGTTGCAATTCTACAACACTGGGTGAGTGTGGT
This sequence comes from Lagodon rhomboides, assembly GCA_039737535.1. Classification (NCBI taxonomy): domain Eukaryota; kingdom Metazoa; phylum Chordata; class Actinopteri; order Spariformes; family Sparidae; genus Lagodon; species Lagodon rhomboides. Next base: position 4,876,629 of record CM077786.1, read on the forward strand.
AGAATTGCAACAAATATATAATGTGAGTGTGATTTAAAAGTGTTATCTCTAAAAAATGTAGTTAATTTGATCAGACTGACCTAAAAATCCATGACTTTGTCCACAAAGCGGATATCAACAGACAATTCAGTTCTGGGAAAGGTGAAAATGTTCCTAAATGTGGGGTGTGGATGTAAGTGGGGGTATGCATGTTTTCCTTTTAGTATGATAATAAGAGAGCATAACAAGCAGTATTGTCATGTCAAGGCAGTATTGTGTGACTATATAGCTGGTGATTGTGATGCATAGTTCTTTTAGCATGATAAGTAGAGAGCATAACAAGCTGTCAGGCAGTATTGTGTGACTCTATGGCTGGTGATTGGGATGCATATTTCATTCAGTTGAGACCATAGGCTAAGCCATCTACATTTACATTTAGGGTGAGAACTGGAATCTCTGGCATGATGTGTGACTTCGATGTCTAACAAGGCAGTGTCAATGGTATACAAGCCAAATCTGAACTTGGATTGTCAGGTGATGTTGTGATGAAGCTTGCTTCCACACTTCCAGAAGTTCAGAGCTACAAAATGTATGCAGACAACTACTTCTACTGTGTTCCATTATTAGTGAAGCTCCTTGATTGGGGAATTCAATCAGTAGGAACAGCCGGGCAGGTGCGCCTACCCAACTGTAACCTTGAACATGAGAAGAGCTTGAAGAAAAAAGGGAGAGGAAGCTATGACGTCAGTGTGGAGGGGAATCACAACATCTGTGCTGTCAAATGGTATGACAACAGGGCCGTCATGCTTGTGTCTTCCTTTGCTGGACCTGAACCTGTGCACCTGATTCAACGCTGGGACAAAGCCACCAGAACCTACATTGAAGTTGTGGCCTTACATTGTTGGTGCCCACAACAACATCATCTGGCACACCATCATCCTCGCTGTGGTCAATGCCTGGCTCCTCTACAAACGGGACTGCAAAGCTCTCAATATGTCTAGCAAAGAGACAATGAACAAGAGACAGTTTCAGGCACAGCTAGCATCTTCTCTCATCCCGGTTAACACAACACTCCAACTCCAAAGAGAGGACGTCCACCTTCAGGCAAAAGGAGCCAAGCAACACAGACTGTGACATCAGGAAGCCCTCTGAATTCTCAGAAGAGACCATCCAAGAGATGTGCACACCTCCCATTGGATGTACGCAAGGACCTAGTTGCGCATATCCCAGTGAAGACAGGGAGAGGACGCTGCAGACACTGCAATAAAGGATACACCAACACGCAATGCAGCAAGTGTGATGTTCGCCTTTGCTTTTCAGAAAGCAAAGGCGAACTTCACTACCAATGAAAGTCCAGTCATCAAAAGAAAAAGAGGAACTAAGAAGTTGCTAGAAAAAGCTAGATTTTTATCCTGTGTAATTTAAAAAAAAAAATAACTTGACTAATGTGTTATTATTATTAATGTTATATACCCTTATGGGGCTAAGTAAGCAATCAACCCTGCAAATGAACCCTTAGTTGTTCTGAATTGTTGAGACACCGTGAGTACAAGGAAATTCTGCTCCCACCTAAGCCCAATGTTGCAATATTACAACATTTCTCTAAAAACCACAACATCTGAAAGGTTAAACATTTTTTTTTTTTTTTTAGGTTTTTCTATATTTGGGTCTTACAGGGTTAAAAAGGTAACCAAAAGAACCAATAAGAGTGCCATTATACTGGATCGAGCTGAGGCTAATTGAACTGTCATTAGTTTAGCAGGTATTAGGTCATAAACCAGGAAGTATTGGACACAGTGAATTTTGACCTGCTGATGGTGCAAGATGAAAAGGCAATCAGTCGACCAATCAATAAATCAATCAATCAATCAATATTTATTTGTATAGTGCCAGTTCACAACAAAAGTTATCTCATGACACTTCCCAATTTGAGCAAGTCTTGACCACATTCTATATAATATAGAATAATATAATAATATAATATAATAATCTTGCATTTATTGTAATACCAAAGATGTACACTGGGTGTCGGTGGCGACATTTCGAGAAAATATCACAGGCGGAACACAGTTAGTGAGGCGTTCACCCAGCAATAGTGACTGGAATAAGTTTGCCTAATGTTAGACAATGAATAAGTATGTACTAGGGTTGGGCCGATGGCTGACAGCCATGGACTACTAATCTGTGACCATCGTAACATCGTGATTAAAAAGTGTTGGGACTGACCACATGGTTCTGACGTCAGAGTGGCCTGCGTGTAGCCCAAAGCTCAAATGCGGCCTAACGTCCTGTAGGTGGCCCCTGCTTGACACAGTCCCCCCAGGTTTAACAACTCCCATCTCCAATTGTCTGAGAGCGCACCTGAATGCATAAGCAGTTCCGCAATGACCGGGTGAACGGAGAAAATAAGAGCAACTGCGTGCCCATTTCAACGCCAGTCCCAGAGTTACGTGTTGCTGGAAGCATCAGCTTTCGTCTGCGCAACCATTACTCAAAGGGAGCAACCAGACATTTGGATTTTAACCACCTAGGCCGCAGCCTTTCATCTCGCCGGATGAGTCAAAACAGCCCTGTGTTACCAAACATGCCCCGGACCCAGAAAAGATGCTGTGCAACCAGCCTCTTTCACCGCCTGCAGAAGGGGGATTTTTCCCTCAGAAATTGCCCGCTTTTCCCATTTTCTTAATGCCCATGTCGACTACTCTGTTTTAATAGCCAACGCAGGGCGCTGCAACCGCCTTTAATCCACACAGAGGAAGCGAGCTGGATTAAAGAAGACAGGACTACGAGTGAGGCTTCTTTAGTGTCTGGGCAGATACTGGAAGTTAGCATGTATTGTATGCTTTGAACTCTGCTGCACGCCTCCTCATCGGTACCCGCTCCAGAGAACACATCACACCTGTCCACCGTGAACTTCATTGGCTTCCAGTTAAACACCACATCAACTTCAAAATCTTACTCACCACCTGCACCTCAACAACCTAGCCTCCCCCCACCTTGCTGACGTCCTCCATCACCATGCCCCCTCCCGATCCCTCAGGTCCGTCTCTGCCAACCTGCTGCAAGTCCCCCGGACAAAGCGCCGGACTTGGGGTGATCGGGCCTTCTCAGTTGCTGCCCCCACCCTATGGAATTCACTTCCCTCCCACATCAAAGTCTCCCCAACCCTCTCTTCTTTCAAATCTGCACTCAAAACTCACCTTTTTACACTAGCCTTCCCCACCTAACTCCCACCTTATTCTTCATGTTTTAACCTCTGTTTTGTTTTTTAACCCTAGTATGTATTAATAAAGATCTGTTTGCATAGTTTTGATAGGGCAATATGTATAGCAACTTTGATTACCACATAAAGCGCTATATAAATGTGGTCTATTATTATTATTATTGTGAGCTACATGATTTGTTTGTGGACTGCAGAGTCCTTTTTAATTGTTGTCAGTTTTACGTTGTAAAACATCATTGTTGCTTTCCAGTCAGCTCATCAAGGGCTGATTTGAGCCTCTCCACTCTGTGGAGCAATTAGTGTTAGCTTAGCCACCGCTAAGGGTGTTGGCCCCTTTGTCTCCTTCTCTCTCACTCTCCCCCTATTTTAACTAACCCACATGTACATATACACACACATTAGGGGTTACGCAGACACAAGTATAATCTTATGAGCGACATGTTGGAGACTTATGGTTAATAACACTCATAACCAAACATTTCAGCCTGCTGGTGGTGCTAAAAGAAAGTTCAGTTGATCACAAAACTCAGGTTACATGGTAGCATAAATGTCATTACAAAAACATCCAATTAATATTTATTGAGATATTTCAGCCTAGATTTAAGCGGGGGGCTGACTGACTTTTTAGTCCCTAAAAATCCAAATAAAACTCAAATGATTTGATGCTATCATGGACAGCTTCAAGATTTCGTTGAAACTGTCCATGACATGTAGTACAACTGACCTACACTTTGAGCCTGTAAACAAGGTGGAATGGAAACTGCCAGTCGTTCAAAGAAAGTCATCTACATTTTACTGTAAATAATGTATACCGGCCTGCAACGCTGCCCCCCTAAGCAAAACTGAGTGGATCAATGCAGGCATTCATATGAACCATTACAAAACGTTACATCAAAAAGACATTAAGTATTAAGAAGTGTAAATTCTTGTTTTACAACAAATAGATAATTTCAGCTATGAAGAAAAATCCTTGGTCAGGCAGTTGTATATCCGATATCTGGATCTGTATCTGCTTCCACTATCTCTATGCTTTTTTATGTATGGTGCTGTGTTTACTGAAGAGGGACACTGCAGGGACAAATATGATCCAAATTGTGTGGGTAGCTGAGGGCTGTTTTTAGGGACGAAGGTGACTGAAGGCTGTTTTTGGGTTTGAAAAATGTCTCTTTTTTGGATCCTGCAGCATGTTATGTCAATGCACTGCCATTGATCCTTGATTTGAATCCCTGCACTGTAGATGGATTCTAGCAATAGTTATATTTAGAGTTGACATTACAGATGGTTGAGCTTGAAGGACAATAGTTTTTGTCCTTCAATTTTTCCGTATATGGTTATGTTAAGGTATTACATAAGTTAAACATAGAGCAGTAAAGTTTAAAATTCAGCAACTTTCCAAGCCATTATGAACCGACAGCAGTGATACTAAGTGTTTGATGAAGATTTCAACAAATGGCAGTGTTTTCAGATTGTTCACAGCCACAGACAGTGCAACATTCAAAATCTCACTACATAAGGTGAAATGATTCAATTAGTATTTTTGGCATTATTTGATACTGAATGTAAAAAGTAAGTAAAAAAACAAATTAAGACAACATATCCTCATACCTAACCTGAGAAAAGGTCGATTGCCAGCGACCCCATGAATCCTCCTTCAATCCTAATGCATCAGTATTTGAGGAGTTGGGAATGAGACTAAAAAAAAACATTTTTTTTTTTTTACAAATAGCACATTTAACTAAATTTGTAAGCTGAAATAAATCACAACTGACTTTTGGTTCTACACTGTAAAAGGAATAGCTAGATTTCCTGGGTGAAAGTCCTGTGCATGTCGAATACAACCATACACCCAAAACTTCCCCTTATTTGGACTTTGTTGCCCTTAATACGACTTCACCTGACTTCCTGCTTCGCTGCCTTGATAATAGCCACGGCCACTAGAGGTCGCCACTTAAAAACAAACATCAATACGGGTCGTAATAAGCTGCTTTCGTAGTCGATATATGGTAGTTTTTCTGAGGACGGCGTGAATTTAGATGTTTCTTTTTTGGAAACCAATGAGAAATATTTATTTGGTTTACTTGTCTGTAAATTTGTAATATTTTCTGAGTATGTTGACAGGAGAAAGCTAGGTATTTTGGCATTTATTATTGGTAAAATTCAGACAGTTTTCAGGTGGGACAGTCATATATTAATTTATTAGAAATAAACTAATCAACCTTAAATCATGAATGAAGTTTTCTACAATAAATCAATGATAACTAAGTAATTGGGATCCAAGGAGAAGTTATTTTATCACATCAGTTTCAAGGATTTTTTTCTTGAAATCAACATCAACAGCTAACAGTTAAATTAACAACATAAGTACACACTACATCATTTGAGTTGAGTTCATTGAGTTCTTCTCCTCATAGAAATGACAAAGACAAAATAGGATAATGGGGATTGGACTGGAGCAAAAGTGATTCAACAGAAGACAGGAATGCTGAGGCAGAGGAAGAAAAAGACAGACTAAAGGCATACAATGGGTTTGTGTTCAGACTAGAAAAAGCACAGATATAAGATAGAGACTGAGTTGTCAATGAGATGAGTGGATAGAAAGACAGAGAGCCCATCCAGCTCAAACCCATGGTGGATTCATTTTAATCATGACTCTATCGTTCCTCCCATTTCTGGGTTATTTCTGTAGCAGGAATATTGCTATATAACCTTTCAGACTGCAGTCAGCCCCCAGCCGCTTCGATAAATAATCAATGAGCCTGAATTATGCACTAATAAAAAGGCTTCTCATTTTGGATTATTTTATTATTAAAGTTTAGATATTTCAAAGTTTTCCTGGGCACTTGGGGGAGATGTTATGGCCACATTTGGCACATGCAGATTCAGGATAAAGTACAGGATTTATTATGGTATTTGGTATGTGGTTTTAATTCATTTTATTAATTCAAACGATAATGAGGACTTCGAAATAACACATGACTAAGGGCTAGCTGCTAATTCTCAGTCACCTTTTGTGTTGAGTCAAGAATGGATAAAATGCATAGTATGTCATTTCTGCTGCCAGAAAATGAAACAAAATATGTAGGTAGTATGGAATCATGGGAGTGACTGTCTTCTTTGGTAAACAACTTGTTGCTCTCTGTTTGCAGAGTGGAGAGAAGCAGTGAGATGAGGCACTTGAGAATGTGGATAAAGTCACATCCTTCGGAAATTCTGTATGGAAAGTATGAACTGAGTCCTTCACAAAGAAATCCACAGTCCAATAGCATTGAATGGTAATTGGACTGTACTTACATAGTGCTTTTCTAGTCTTAGCAACCACTCAAAAAACTTTACAATACAAGTCAACATAAACCCGTTCACACACATTCATACACTGGTGGCAGAGGCTACCATGCAAGGCGCCACCTGCTCATCAGGAGCAATAACCATTCATACGTCATCACACTGATGGATGAGCCACTGGGAGTAATTTGGTGTTCAGTATCTTGCCCAAGGATACCACTATCTAGACTGCAGGGGCAAAGAATCGAACCACCGACCTTCTAGGTGATGGACAACCATTCCGACTGAACAACTTCAACAAATAGTCCAACAAAGTGAGATAGTGAAGGTCCCATTTTTCAAGTCACGTCACAATTCACTCTCATATGTCCAATAACAAGTGGTTAATATGTGCAAATTAGTACAAATTATTACATAGAGCCCCTTAAACAACTTTTGTTTTAGTAAAATTATGACAAACCAAGTGACGTACAACAATCCTTGGGAAGTATAGTCTTCCAGCATAAAAATTTTGTTTTTGGTACCCACAGATAATTCACATCAATCTAGCACTCACGTTAAAAGACTATTTGTATAACTGAAGGCTGATTTTCTTCCGTGCCTTGGAAGCCAATTACTGAATGTGAACATGCAGTAATTTGCACGTGCACTCTTTTGCAGAGGTAAGTCAAGTTTGTCATTTTGAATGAAGAGAGTCTTAATGTGTGACATGGTTTAAAAAACAAAGCAGAAGTTGATGAATTCAGTCTTTTATTTTATTCTGAAAATATCCATCAGTCCTAGGTGGCAGCGTGTCCTCATCAATTAAAAAACTGCCTTTTTAAACACTGTGGCACATTTGGCCATCATATGAAGCGGACTTGTAGGAATTTCATAATGAGATTAGATGAAATAGTGGAAATTCCCAAAATGTTGCAGCTCTGGGATTATGCGTCCTCTATCTTTGTACATTCCATCTCAAAGAGATCATGTAATCTCAAAACAGCTTTGTGTGTCTAACTAGATGCATATTGCTGCATTTTCTCCCCCAACTGACCAACCCACTCTCCACATCTCCCTCAGCTCTCATCAGTGCTAATGGTGGAGCCAAGAGAACCATACAGAACACACCATATGCTGCTCCCAGTAATCGGCTCATTAGGTGCCAGCCTACTTACTCTCTGCCTGAATGGAAATGTGAAAAATCATAGACAGCCAGATGCCTCCTGTACACTTACACATGTGCAAACAAACAAACATGCACACGTGCATACAGAAATATCTGCTGCATACACACTGTATTCTTTTGCACAAACATTTGGTTGCAGTACACCATTGCATGCATTAAGCATGACCTGGTATATAATTATATTACATTGCCAGTCTCTGTGACTCACATCACTCTATCCTCAGAGTGCTGTGGAACTTTATGTTTAGCCCCTTAGGGCCCCTCATTTATGAATGTTGTGTATGCACAAAAGAAAGTTCGTGCCACTTTCTTAGCAAAGCTGGGTATATAAAAAACAAACTTGATGGGAGAAGTGCAGTACTCAAGGACACTCTGACCCACGTGTGCAATACATAAACTGTAGACATGAGAAACTGTGGCTTAAACAAAACTTTTACACTTTGTGATGTGGGGCAGGACCCAAAAGCGGACAGCGAAGCAGAGGTTGAGTGTGGGCAGATTTATTGACAATTCAACAATGGAATATGCAGGGGCAGAATGTCACAAAACTCCGGCTAGAGAGTCCATCGGAGAGGGGAGAGATGTTGGAGGAGAGGTTGCTCACTTTGGCGCTGGAGGACTAGGTAGTGTGTGGAGGCTCAGGTTGAGCTCGAGGCAAGGGTGCTGGCTGCAGAGGTGCTGATAGCTGGGTTGCGGGGTGTGGAGCCACTGGTAGCGGGGATAGTTGGTGAACGCTGGAGGAAGTACAAAAGATAATCAGGTTTCCAAGCAGACATATAATACACAGACAAGAGGCTTAGTGAAGCGACTAGCTGGAGCCATATACCACGTCGATGTAGCGAAATCATCTGGCAGCAGGTTGCGTAAAGACCAAGGCTTTTAAGCCTTGCACTGACTGCTAACCTGCCGCAGGTGTGCATGTGCGTCCACAGCTTTGGTGATGCAAGCACAACAAACAAAAACAGACACCAAAAACAAAAGTCCAACACAGACTTGACAGGCCGTAACAAAAACAGCAGAAATGATTTGAAATTGATACCCTTGTGTAAAGTAAATAAAAAAATTACCTTTGCAAAACGGATTAAAGGCCGTCCCAAAAAATGAATAAACATCTGTTTAATAAACTCCCCAGAGTGGATACACAGACGCAAAGACACACACACCCGCAAAGAAGGGGTGTAAAGGAGGAATTTTCAAATTAATTTTGGATTTTTGGGTGAACTCTATCACAAGATATTGCATTTGTTTAATCCATAGTCAAGCAGAAATGAAATTACAATTTGTGGTTTTCCGTTGTTAGATCCCGAGTTTTGCCCCTGTCCAGGAGGTACTGGGCCAGCTCTCCGTTATAAAGGGTTAAATCCCTAAACCTATTATAGGTAGCTTTTAAAATTGGGAGTTTTAAATAGGGAAATTATAAGCTGGTAGTGAGGAGATTCGCCTAGCTTCTCACTGCCTTAATTCGGACGTCTACCCTGCTTCCTCTGGTGTGGCACCTGACATGAATAGCCCTTGAGTCAGATACATTCACCAGCCACGCCCGTTTTGGCAGCTCTCCTTTAAATGATCTGAGCACTTGGTATGGTGCTAGGTTGGATTTTAAGGGCTTTTGGTAAACCCTAAGGAATTGTTTCAATTTAGCAGACTAGAGTAACCATTAAGAACTGTTATGATATTATGCACACTTAACACCTAACTTTTTACTTCCATGAAAGAGACATAAAATCAATGTCCACAATCTTAACTTTAACTATATCTTGTTTGCTTTATTTCATAGACTTTAGCAAGGGCAAAGCATACAGCTCAATCATTCAATCATTATCAAAAATTATTTCTATGATCAAAATATGGTAAATCATAAATCAATTAAAAAGAGCTGAGGCCTTTTAAATTACTTGAGTGGTAGTGAGACGAAGAGGGATCGGTCTATCCATGGCTTGCCGCGCCCTTCCTGCTGAAAGCTCACGAACTTGTGGGAAACCACAACCCCGTCCGAGGTCTCGTATCTCCCCAAAGTTGAAACTTCCTGCCAGCAGAGTGAAAAAAAAGTATTCCAATGTCCAAATTGTAATCCACAGCTTGTTGGAAAAATGGTTAATCCTTTATGCTCTTAAAAATCCTTGATTTGTTGCTGCTGAAGATTCTTGTAATCCTTTTTGCGATGTTTCGGCTGTTCACGTCCTCCGTCTCAGGTGTTTCTTCAAGGCTTGAGCGAAATGGAAGAACGCACTTTAGTCCGAGTTTCTGGTTTATATCTCCTCAGATTTCGGACAGAGGCTTAACTCATGACCGTATTTGGATATTTTTTAGCCATCTCTTCACTCAATGGCTAATAATCCCTTGATGACGATCGATTACGCTGTCCTGACGCTCGATCATGGTCTGCCCCCTCGCCCAAGGTGCGGCCCTTCCTCTTGTCCTCATGTCCCCTTGATCAGCTCATTAACACTTTAATGACCTCAGCTCAATACCTTGCTTACTGATTTTCATTAGATTACTAACATTCAATATTTTGATTTCAATCACATTTTTACTCAGTTACATTTTAGATCAACAGTTTACACATTACATATTTTTTAATATCACATAATCCCACTTTAGTTCATATTGAGGTCATGTTCAGTCCAAAACTACACACACTCACCAAAACTCGCTTCTCCTTTCCAACCAAACCACACTGCCAACACAATCTCAATATACTGATTTCTCATTCATTATTGCATATATTTCTTTCCATCAACACAACCTCAATATGCTGATTTCTCATTCATTATTGCATATATTTCTTTTCATCAGGGTTATGCATCACACATTTTTCAAATCAAATACTTAATTTCCAGCACAATCTTAATATAATGAGTTAACCTTTAGCCCATATGCACTCCTTCAGTCAGTTCCTCCTCTCTACCCTCACTTCCCCTTCTCTACCATACAGTGGTGAATTCCTGCTCTTTGGCCTTATTCACTCTCTTCCTTATTCTTCCTACATTATATTAGTTGTAAAGTTTAATCTTGGATAACTCATATTTTTACTATAATCATGGCAAACATAATGTAGCAGCAGAGCTTGGATACAATTGTTATAAAAAATCATTGCAGGACTAGGTATGACGTCCCTTTCTTTGTAGTTGTATTTGTATTTGGCAGGGGGTTTGAAACACTTCTGCAATTGTCTCTGTGTGTGGCTGTACATGCTGGTATTTCTCTCTGACAGGAGTAAATGGATCTCAACTATTCTGACACCCCCTTCTTGAGATCAGGTACTGCTGGCGTTTTTAATGCCTCCTAATCAATCCAAATGCAATCACCTGCCTTACCTCCCAAGTTGACAGATGTAAATGGATCTCAACTATTCTGACACCGTCAAGCTATTTCTTAACAACCAACAGCTCACCCATCTGCCAAATACTTCTGAGCAGCTTCTTCAACTAAAGTATAGTGCAAGTCACAAATCTTTCAATAAGTCTCTGTGCGGGCATGATGGTACCAAACCTAGCAACCCCACAGTGATGACATGAGTCCAGGAAGCACTGTGACTCCCTTTATAATCATAAAATGTTGTGTTTACACTTCTATGAGTAAACCTTTTATGAACAATAAATACCATGTAATTGATTCCTTCCTGCTTTTGGTCTTTAAGCTAAGCTAGGCTAACCACTCTTTGTTTGGACGGAGGTGGTGAGTTCCAGCTCAGTCCAAACAAAGTTAAAATAATAATAATAATGAATCATTTAAACTCATTCTTGAAAAACAATGAATAAACACATTTTCCCTTTTAATGCAAACATCAGCATCCCTCAAAACTTAAAATGTACTCTATTAGTCCACTTCTAATCGCAATATACTCTTTAACTTATTCAGTTCAGTATTTGCTCAGAGCTTCCTGTCTTTGTGTTGTTTATTAGGCACTGAATGACGATTTAAACTTTTTCCTCTCAGAATGAGACACTTGTGACCTCTTGCTGTGTGCAGTCTATATCTCTCATAGAAGCAGATTTCATAATCAAAACAGAATGCACAAAAATAATTTATTTTCCTGTTTGTTTCCTGTGGGCCTGATGAAAGGTTCAGATGAGGGGCAGTTTTGCTACAGCAGGCCGCGACACAGTTTTCTGTGAGCTTGCACGGCTAAAATTAATTTAAATGCATAGATATGTTGGAGCTGAACAAAATAACTCTTGATCTGGCTTCAGATGTAGTGATAAAATGAATCACAATGAATGAATCACAAACATACATACAGTATACTGTTGGCACAGTGCAATGCTTAATAAACACAACCAAATCAAAATAATTTTTTAAGAAAATTTTAAATATGTCTAGTAGATGTTGACATCCTTCAAGGAACTTTTTTATGAATCTCTATAAAAAGTCGGTGACGATGATGATTTGCCGCATTAAGCAAAAAGTCAAAGACGCAGCATTATGCAAGGACATATTTGATTTGATAGTAATGTGCTACTAACATCAAATAGATATCTGAGGGTGACAGCTTGCTCCTCTCTATATATTTCCCTAATGAGCTCCATTATCATCATTTGTTGTCCTCACAACAGAACTGTAAAGTCTCTTGTGCATTTGACTTTAAGTGCAAGATTATACGTCTTTGGTTTGCCTCTCAATAGTTTAGCATATGGCTAGCTTGACACCATCAATGCATCATTTGAAAAAGGATGGGAGGCTTGGCAGAAGCATCTCACATTGAAATAAAGTAAGGAGACACAGACAAGTGTTTAAAATGCCTGGGTAGTAATGCAAGCATCTGAAAAGCAATTGATTGGCCCACCACTGCCGTCTGAATCGCAATTTCATCCATTTACCTTTGTTTCAGCCCAGGGCATGGTGATGAAGAAAGGGAACAGTTACAGAGTGATGAGGTCCCAAACACATTACCCTGCCTCACCTCTCTCATTTTAAACAGTCGTATTTTCTAGATGTTGCTGTATTAAAAATCACCTCAAGATTTTCTTATGGAGACTAATGTTGTGTTCAGACCAAACACAAAGAGAATATTTGCTGCGTGTTGCAAGCATGAATTTGATTGCGGAATTATTCATTTTTATTCCTGTTATTCGCACAGCACCCACCTCAGTGTATTTCACAGTTTTTTTCAGGAGCTGTGTCTGAATAACTGGCCCTTCCAGCGCTAATTGCTGAGGCTGACCAGTGCCCAGTTCTCAGCTGCAGAGCGCCTGTGCATCTGTCCCCAGTAATTGACAGTTTCTTAATAGGTGTGTTAAAATCAATGAATAGTAACTGCAGTGGCAAATCTTCAAGGCCTTCAAGGTATTCAGAGAAGGCCCTGGAATCCACAGATGAAGAAGAAACGCATCTTATTAATTCCATGAATAAAATAAAATTACACCGACTTGTTTCTGTAGTTTTCTGTTCATATACTGCGCATTTGAGTGGTTTTGTGTTGGAAAAAAAATCAACCAATCAGATATCTTTCTACGGTATCTCCATAAATATCCTCCATCCAGGGTATTCTGTTTCCTTTATAGAATGCCCTGACCATTAAACGTAATGAGAGTGTACATTTGGATTGACAATTTGATCAACCAATCATATTTGGATTTGTAGCCGATGGGCGTATTCTTTAAGGTTTTCTACGGCCCGCTTGCTCAGTCACGCAAGACCTAGCTTAACTAGCGAGTTGTGATTGATAGCCGACGTTGAAAATGGCAACAGATGGAGATGATATTGATACAGCAGGTGGAGATAAATAATTCACCTCACGTCTATTCTAAATGCACCATAAAGCTAATTCTGATTTATTAATACATTTTTTTTGCAGTTTTGATCTTTTTCCATATGATTCTTCTTTTTAGCAACATTTCTGTGGAACTGCGGCGCACATATTTTTTACATAAAGTATAGTCATAATGAAATATAAACTGCAATTTTTTTGTTTGCTCTTTTTAATTTAAGTGAAAATGCTGCAGCTGTATGATTTTAGAATGTTGGAGCAGGCTGATTTCTTTTTTTAAATTCCAGAAATAATAAGGGACTCAAACAGGCCTGCCTGAGTTCAAAAGAATTTGGTGTTTTGCTTTATTACAAACAGAAATAAAATGTAAGTCATTTTCTGTTTGTAGTTCTTTGTTTCATAAATGAAACAAACTATACGTCACGGTGCTGCTGTGACAGCCTGGTTGTTTTTGTTCTGTTTGTGTTTTTCTCCTGTCAGCCCTTTTCTCAGCCCTTTTGGACTCACCAACGCTCCAGCAGTTTTTCAAGCGCTGGTAGATGATGTTCTCCGTGACATGTTGAATCATTTTGTGTTTTTTTACAGAAACGATATTCTTATTTTTTCCCGAAACCTCGAGGAACATGTTCAACATGTCTGGATGGTGCTACAAAGACTGTTCGTGAACAAACTGTTTGTCAAGGCGGAGAAACGTCTCTTCCACTCAACATCGGTGGAGTTCCTGGGATTTGTCATCGAGCAGGGGCAGGTGAGGGCGGACCCCTCCAAGGTGCAGGCGGTGACAGACTGGCCGGCTCTGGTGAGTTGGAAACAACTCCAGCACTTCCTCGGATTTGCTAACTTCTGTCGCCGTTTTATTCGGGACTACAGCTGTGTGGCTGCTCCTTTAACTCAGCTCACCTCCACCAAACTCCCATACCTCTGGACACCTGACGCTGAGGCAGTGTTCATTCATTTAAAGGAGCTGTTCTCCACAGCTCTGGTCTTGGCCCACCCTGATCCAGATCTTCAGTACGTGGTGGAGGTGGATGCCTTGGACACCGGAGTGGGAGCAGTGCTGTCCCAGCGATGCACGACTGACCTGCTTCACCCCTTTGCCTTTTTCTCTTGTCATCTCTCCCCTGCCGAGATGAATTATGGCGTGGGGAATCAGAAGTTGCTGGCCGTCGTCCTCGCTCTCCAGGAATGGAGACATTGGCTGGAAGGAGCAGCTCTTCCCTTTCTCATCTAGACCGACCACCGCAACCTCACCTATCTCTGCTTGGCCAAGTGGCTGAACTCACGCCAGGCTCGCTGGCATTGTATCTGAGATGCTTCCAATACACCGTCACCTACCGTCCTGGCTCCAGGAACACCAAGCCCGACACGCTCTCTCGACAGTTTTCCCTCTCCGATGAGTGTGTTGTTGCTGCAGCCAAGTGGGACATCGAGCGCTTCATCAGGGTGGTGCTCAGTCTCCCCCTAATGACTGTCCACCCAGTCAGATATTTGTCCCAGGCGCTACCAGGTCCCAGGTCCTCCAGTCGGGTCATTTGTCTAAACTGGCGGATCACCTGGGATTTCAGAGAACACTTTCCCTCATTCGACAGCGTTTATGCTGACACCAAATAGTAGCTTTACTGTGGGCACAGACGGAGCAGTCATCTCTGCCTGCTCCGTCTGTGCCCACAATAAAGCCTCCCACCGTACTCCCGCCAGTCTACTACGACCACTGCCTGTTCCGTGCTGACCCTGGTCCCACATTGCCATGGAATTAGTCACTGGACTTCCCCCTCCTGAAGGTTACACGGTGATTCTCACCATTGTGGACCAGTTCTCGAAAGCTGTTCATTATGTACCCCTAACCAAACTCCCCTTAGGGAGAAAGTGTGGCTCTCGTCCAAGGATCTTCCCTTCCAGACAGACTCCCAAAAACTGGAACCCAGGTATATTGGCCCTTTTGACATCGATTAATCCTGCGGTGGCCCGCCTCAAACTCCTGTCTTCACTTTAGGTGCATCCATCATTTCATGTATCTCTGCTTAAGCCTGTCTCCTCCAGCCCATTGAGCCCTCCGGACAAACCCCTTCCACCCGCTGGCTGGTGGATGGCCAGCCTGTCTACTCGGTTCGTCAACTGTTGGATGTTTGCCGCCGGGGCAGGGGCTTCTAGTACTTGGTGGACTGGGAGGGTTATGGTCCTGAAAAGCACTCCTGGGTCTCCCGCTCATTCATTATGGAGGACACTCTGCTAAATGACTTTTATCCGGAGTTTCTGGAAAAGCCTGTTAGGGCGCCGGGAGGCACCCGTTAGGGGGGTACTGTTGCATTGCTGCTGTGACAGCCTTGTTGTTTTTGTTCTGTTTGTGTTGTGTTTCCCCTCCTCTCTCCCTCACCTGCTCCTTCCTGGTGCGTGTATCTGTGGGCGTGGCGGCTGCAGCAGCAGTGGAATGACGCACCTGCTCCTCATCTACTCATCACCCTCCAACTATATTACCCTGGTCTCTCCACAACTCCAGTGCCAGATTATTCCGAAACTACCGGTGATAACAGTGTGCCAAAAGTATCTTACGTAAGCTTTACGAGTTCTATGTCCTGTGTCTTTGCTCTTCTGCTAACTCTCGTCTTGTTGGCTCATCCGGCAGTAAACCCCAGCGCTGCTCTGCTCCGTTTCCTGCCTGCCTGCCTGCCTGTCTGCCTGCCTGCCCGGCCCCCGGCCTGCCCACCTGCAAGTCTCTGTCGGGCTGGACATCATGCCTGCTTCCACCTAAACTCACCACCAAGAAATAAACCTTTTCTCCCTGAAAGTTCTGTCTCCGGTCTCTGCATTTGGGTTCACTGAAACTCAAACATAACACTATAGTTCTTATATACATAGCACAAGTGTAATGAAACTATATATGCTGCGTATTTTCATTATATGGGCCAAATAGCTTGTGCGGGTCCAGGTGGGTTTTATTTGGTGGGAAACGTCCCCAAATAGCTCTTTCAATACTGTGGGTTGCAGACCCCTGCCATAAACTCAACACTCACCAGAGTTTCCGATTCCCTCTTATTCTTTTTCTCCTCTCCTCTCTGTAACATTAAGTGCATGAAGTGGATTTCCCCACCAGCTTCAGCCACGGTCCGCATTATAGAAAATAAACACCTGACAATGGAGGTCACCTCTGCGAAAGGCTTGTTTTACTTTGATAAGAGAGACCCCTAGCACCAGAAAAGACATGTCGTGTATTTAAGACACCAGCCTTAAAAGCGGTGATTCACTGCTAGGTCTGTTGTCCTTTGACCGCATCTGACTACACATGGGATGGTGGTTAGTTCTCATTAAAAGTCTGAATCTGCAACCACACCCAAAAGTGATGTCATGATGTACTGACACACCCTAGAGTATAATTTTATATCACTGCAGCAAAGTGAGAATTTCCAACAATGGAGGCTAGCAAAAACAGTATTTTTTCTTTTTTAAACTTGGCGGCCAACTGCTTTTGGATATGGTAAGTGACAGCTTCACTGTGTGCTTCTTTGGTTGGATGCTGAGATGATCACTGCCACATAGGAAGACAGGCTTATAATAAGTAACTGTACAAGGATAAGGGAAAAGTTGAAACAGTGGAATCACTGTGCAGCACAATATAGCAAAACTCTAAATACGGTAAATATATCTATTATCACAGTTGAGATGTGGAATAAAGTTTACATAACCTGTCAACAGGAGTCCTGCATCTTTTCCTCTACAGTTTTTATCTTTTCTTTTAGTTTTTTTAAAGAGTGCCTGAGAAAAAAAAATCAATGTGAAGCCCCACATTTGTAGCATTTGGATTTGGTCATCCAGGTTCAAAGCTACCTCTCCAAAAAGAATGATGACCCTCAGCAGAAAGCTCAGCAGAATACACAGCAGCTATGTATGAAGAAAAAAGGTTAGATGTGTGTCAGTAGCAGCTTTTTCATCTTTAACAGCCCCCGCAGATCCAGGATTAGCTGATTTTGAAGATTCACTATAGAGATGCCTGATTTGTGACCTCAGACCTACTACTTTTAAAGGCACTGACACACACACACACACACACACACACACACACACACACACACACACACACACGCATGCACGCATGCACGCACACACACACACACACAAGCATAAACACACACAATATACTCTACAGTATACATTCTGAGTCATTCTCTTGGGCCACTTTTGTAGGCTCAGGCCACCTCACAAAAAATCTATTACAATGCAACAGAAGTGTTTACGCTTTTTACGTTATTTTGTGGTGTATATCTCTATAGTCATAGGGACATGTTCACGGACTTGGACTGAGCCAGGGATTTTTACTGCTGACTTTTAAATGCTATAAATGAGTGCTAGTGCTTTATCACAGTAGATTATTGTGTAAATATTGTATATGTGTGTAGGAATTGTTAAGATTTTATTGAATGTATTATTAATAGAACTAAATGTTTTAAATACGGCTACAGAATATAACAAGCGTTGCTGTCGACTCGAGTAATCTTCTCCTGGTTCACTTCACTGTCTCCAGTGCTGTCTCTCTGCTGTGCTGACTTTGCTGTCTCTGTGTGTGTAGGAGCTCTGCAGAGGAAAAACTGCAACAAACTGATAATAACTTACCAAAAAACAAGAAATTGTCAAAAAGTACAGATAAAAGAACATTTAACGCCTGAGCTTACCGATACTAGGGTAATGATTTTGTCATCCATTTGGTGTGGTGTATGTTGTGCACAATAGTTTTATCAGTAGTTTTACTTGCTGAGAATGATAGTAACGCTGCAGGCCGTACAACCAAAACAATTAGCTGAAAGATGCTAGACTGTTCCATAGAACAGAGCAAAGTCATTACAAAGTCATCATTCTGTGTGACCCCTTTCACATTACAGTGTCAAAATAAATCAGCAATCACCTTTAAAGTCATTAGAATAGTTAATAGATGATTAGAAAAATACCTGGCCCCACAAAAAGGAGTTATTCCTTGTATTTTTCCTGAAGCTACCTACTGCTCCTAAATGGTTAAAGTAGGTCAGTGAATTCCCCACTAGGAATAACAAAGTAAAACTTAACTTTTTACTTCACTTTGCAGAGATGGTGGAGTAGTCAGGCTGAAAGCTGCAACTGCAAGTGTCTTATATAATACAAGAACAGTTCATTTAACAAAGTAAGTTTATCCCCATAATGTTATCTTTGAGATCGCTGCAGATCATAGCCCCTTTCCCCTATCACTTCACATGCGCAGCTTGATGTAGCCCATGCAGCTTTTCTCATGGCTTTTGCTTGCTCTGTTGCCAGACTTGCAGCAGATTGCATCAATGCCACTACATCCACTTCTGCCCAAATCATTTTTCTCTTTGTCAGTTGGTATTTTGCTCTGCCCACCATCAAATCACATTGATCTTGACAGATTTCATCTAATAATGCTCTTCAGCAGACATGGGCTGACCTCTCCTCATATAGGCCCCTCTTTCTACTAGGTAGTTGAGATGAGAGCAGAGCACCATGTCGGCCCACCCATCCTCACTGCCTTGCCCGTATTCCATTTGCCTCAGTAATCTTATCATGTGAATGTTCAGTTCTTGAATTGGAAAACACAAACAGTAACATCCCTAACACAAACCCAGGTGAGATTAGGCTTTGAGATTTGTAACCACAATACTTTTGGCTGCATAGAGAGAATTGCTGAGCTGATACAGTCTATAGGGATCATAAAACAGGGAGGCGAGAGAGAGCATGAGAGAGAGGCAGAGAAACATAAGATATGCTCACAGACTGATAGTGTGTTTGTGTGCGTGGGAAAGTCCTGTATGAGATCCCTGTGTTGTGACATGAACCCATTGACAAGTTGCTGTGCGTAGTGGGAATTGGAGTGGAGCCTTATTTTGGCTACCTCAAGTGAAATAATGAAAAGGGAAAGATAGTAGAAATAGAACATCATGGCCCATCATCTTATTAATACACACACACAAACAAGTATGCTTGCTTCGGAACATGCACAAACCCGTGCTGCCCTTCAGCATGTTCCCTTTTATTGAGACCGTATTATGGAAAGGATGCAAAGGACAGAAACTCCATTTAACTTGATCCTCTTTGTGGGTTGTGGATTATACCCGGATAATTATGGTTAGTAAATGATGAAAGGGTTCTTTTGTGCAATTTTATAAAAACAGACGTGGTTTGGCTAGGGTTAGGGTTAGGCAACCACAAGTACTTGGTTAGTGTTCAAATCATACTTTAAGTTAAAATATGTACATGACAACACTTAAGTAGTGTATGTGACATCAGTTATGTATGCTCAATTACTTGCGTTTTATAAATCAAAAACACATCATTCCTGACTCTCTTGACTCCAACTAATAATAATAATAATTAAAGCTGCAATCAACGATAAACGGGTCCTCGCTCCACGTACGTTGGGCTGTGGCGCCATCGGAGGGCGCGCACCTAGATGTCTACTCATCTGTTACTTGCATGTCATGTTGTAGTGTATGATGTTGAGAAAACAATCAGTAAATGTCATGTAAATCTGATGATGTTTGACTGACTTCCTGTGTCCAGTGGGTGGCAGTATGGATATGACACAGTATTGATGCATAGATGTATTCAGGGCGACAACCTCTACATGTGTGAGCAATTTGGAGTAGATGGGAAATTGTTTTCCCATCTGACATGTATTCTGAGTTTGGTGAGTTTTGGGGTATGTTCAGGACTCCATAACTGCGCTTAAACGCGGAAGAAAAATTATAATCCTAGCGATTCCAATAGGTCCTTACACTGGTCAGTGCTCGGGCCCTAATAATAATAATAGGCTATTATCGTCACATCATAGTATTTTGAACTCCACACAAACAAACTAAATTAATACACAATGCTCCAGCAACATACACCAAACAACAGTTGTTACAACATTGTTGTTTAGGCTGGATTCACATTGGTTTCGGCATTGAGGCAAAAACGCAGGTTTTCCCATTCCTTTTAATGAGGGTAGTCTGTTTTGGCTGCAGCGGTCGCATGCAAGGGTTCTGCAAAAACATCGCTGCCAGCAGAGGTTGAAGCCGACTCAACTTTTGTAGAAACCAACCCAACATTATGATCCAAGGGCTAATCATGATCCAAGGGCTAATCATGTAAGCTGGCGATCAAACTATGACTGAAGCCACTGTGGAGTGTAACGTAATGTGTCGTGTGTATTCACAGTTTGGCTTTATGCACCAGTGTAAAACACATCTGTGTATGCTGAATATCCCTGTAGGAGCAGCATATTTAATCTACTGTGGCAGAGGCATGATCATGGTTCATAAGCAAAGTAGAATGATTAAGTAGCAGGGCATGTTATTTAGCATGGATAATTACTGCAGGGGACACAATGCATATTTCTCTGTGTAACGTTAAGTTTCACTTTCACTTGGGTTCGTACTTTTCCCCCAGTGTAAAATACAACAATGACCTGCCTCATCCTGGTTATTTACTGTTATCTTTAATATGTCAATGAGGACAAACAATCAGTAGTAGGACCAGCATTCCATTAGCATAACATAATAGCAGCTTCGTCTTTTGGCAAACTGATCAGCAGGGTTCCCAAAACGTCACACACATGGACCATGGAGTGATACCCCCGCAATTCAGCACCAACCTGATCAGGACTAGGATGTTAGTTCGAGGAGCATTGGGAGTGCTGCCTGGTCCTTCTTGTCAAAGTGTGAGACGCATACAAAACCTATAAGTGAACACCTGATCCTCACTTGAGCCACAAGTATGGAGTAGTGCTGCTCTCTATTTCCGTCCCTTGCGTCTCTCCTCTGCTCACTTTTTTGTTACAGTTTGTAAAGGTTTTCTTTATATAAGACCTAGGAGTGGACACCAGAACAGGGAGAAGGTTTTAAAAGATGTATTATGGAAACTTGAGGCAGTTAAAGGACTTGGGTTGCACTGGCTTAGGCAGGTGAATCTGGTGGAGACGAGAGGGAGACTCACAAGATCACTGGTGGAGAAGCCTAGCGGGCAGTCAGCTACAAAGCCCTTCCAGAGGCCTAGTGGGAGGCCAGTGGTGAAGGCCCTCTTGAGGTCTAGCAGAAGTCTGGGGGTGAAGGTGGGGGCCCTCTGGAGGCCAGCGGCCAAGGTGGAGGGCCTTCTGGAGGCCTAGTGGGAGGTCAGCGGGAACCACTGGTGGGTTTTGGCTAGTAGTCTGACAGAGAAACAGGCGCTGGAGTCGGCAGGACCGCCGATAGAGGAACACTGGAAGTGGGCAGCTGGGATGCCTCCTGGGAACCACTGGCTGGTGTTGGCTGGGACACTGACTGGGAGCCACTGGCTGGTGTCAGCCGGGACGACTGGAACCATTGGCTGGTGTCGACTGGATTAAAGGGAGGTTGAGGCAGGATCAAGACATAAGACTCAATAGTGACACGACCACCGTTAGGGTAACTGCAGTCATCAGCCAAGCCGGCGCTGGAGCCTGCATGGACTCTTCACAGAAGTACAGCTGATGCTGTGACACTGTTATTTGTTTACTCGCTGTTCACGTGACTGTTTACTGCTAGACCTCCGCACATGCCTCTGCGGAATGACGTTGGTAGCCTACAACTGCAAACTGTGCTGTGTGTAAGCGATGGCCTTATCCCCTGCACACTCTGCTGCTCATGTGTGAAGCAGCCGGGAAGCCAGCTAGCTTTGTTTAGCCACACACAAGTGCGGCGAGTCTGAAAAGCACAGGTGAAAGCAAAGACGCCATATTTGGGGATATCGTCTCTAATAGGGGACTGCTGTGTGTTAGCAGCTAATGTTACTACACAGACACAAACAAGCCGCCTGTGACTACAGCCAGCTGCTAACGTCACCTCCCGTTTAACAGGTTGGGCTTTCGGTCCCATATATAGGGACATATTTCCAACTATTCGGTTTCAGACTAAAGGACCATGGAAAATGCGCAGTCTGTAACTATTCAGTGTAACACAACAGTGGATTAAGTTACATGCAAGCAGCTAATGCTACTTTGCATGTTAGGTCACTCCGAGTCCTTGGTGATCTCATATGAGTTCAAATCAAGCTCTAAACATGACCTGTAATGTTTCCTTACCTGGTTACTAGGAAATGAGCCATGTCAGCATCTGTTTCAGTCTCAATTCAAGTTGAAGCTGCCTCCATGAGTCAAACGTGCATCTGATGTTTATTCGGGTGCCGGCCCAGCTTTGGTCGTAATTTCGTTTCAACTCACGACTTGCCGCTGGTAAAACCTTTGTTTTCTTCTTAGAATGACTTTTTAGTGGACTTTTTGTGGTGGTGGGTCATTTTCTGACTGTAGCAGAATCCATTTCTACACATACACTAGTTTGGGTCCACTGCGCTTGTTTTCTTCCTGTATCCAAGCCACCAAGGATGCGCATTAAGCGTCATCTGACGTCACGTCTGCAGGACTGTGCGGGAAATTCGGGCTCCAAATTGCAGTACATTATGCAGCACACAGCCTGTTCAAGGCAATGGAGAGATACGTGGGTAGGCTCATTCTTTTTGTTTATGAATGCTTCATCACCCATTAGCATTTAAAAACTTAAAATGCAATGTTTATTTTTTCACAAATCCTGCCTCAAGTCACTTTAACTGTCTTGGGAAAATCAAGGGTCTCTACAGGGATATTAGCTTGTTCAACGATAGCCAAATCAACAAAACTGTCATCTGTACCGGAATCAACTCGTACGTTGATAGGGAGGCACTCACATGACCACTGGAGAGAAGCGGCAAGACTAATGTGGTTAGCTGCGGGGAGGGCGGCCATTAGCTCAGATGGTAGAGTGGGCCTCCCATTTACAAAGGCCTTGTCCTCACTGCAGCAGCCCTGGGTTCAAGTCCTGGACTGGGGCCCTTAGCTGCGTGTCACCTCCCTCTCTCACCCTGTTTCCTGTCATCTCTCTTAAGCTGTCATATCAATTATTTTAAAATAAAATAATAATAATAAAAAAAGAGAGCTGGGGGTAAAGAGGTCTGGCTCAACAGTGTGTTCTCCTTCTCTGGCAAGCCTGGCCTTTTTGCATAGCTGGGCATGTGGCGAGGTAGTGTTGTCCAAAGTAGACATAGAGTTTGTACTGGTAGCATTGCTGGTGCACTTCAGGAGAAAGACAAGTCTGCCCAAGCTACATTGGTTCCTTCAGGGCAGCAGGGAGAGCTCTGTAGTTTGTAAAAGTTTGAGGAGAAGCAGACTGAATCGCATGTGGATTACTCACAGGTGTTGGTGTGGTGGTGGAGGGTGAGGACAGCGGGAGGTGAGTTGGTTAAGTTGAGCATTGAGGTTAGAGACTTTGAAGTGATTCCATTACCTTGTGTAAGATGTGTCTCCTCAAAAGGATTCCTTGTGTGTTCAAAGCTGGGTGGAAAGTGTCTGGGTCTGCTGGGTCCATGGTGGCCAATGTGAGAGAAATTCTTAAATGTCCCTTAATTAATTTGATATATTGTTCTTACATATGAAACTTAACAATAGATACATAATTATTATTTAAGGTAAAATCAAATATTATTGTTGGTGTGCTTCCAACATGAGTTCTGTCATGTGATACCTATGTGGTTGCAGAGTGTGAATGAATGTATTCATATATTGTATGTCGTTTGATGTGCCGTGAAAATTAACATAAAGGAACTTAGGCAAGGGGTCATCCTGAAGGGGGTTAGTGAAGCCTCTCCGGTGTATAAGTGTTTTGATCTTAGGTTGATGTATGACACACAACAATGGTTGAAGTGTATAAAAAGTGTATCTGTATCATGAGATGGAGGTGAAGATGATTAGAATAGCGTTTTGAGGGAGAACATATGTATTCTTGTGACTGTTACAAATTGAATGTATTGTTCCTAATTATTATAAAGGCTGAGGAAAGACTGCCTCTCCCCAGTCAACATCTATGCTCCGCTGCTGTGTGACTCTTGCCTTCAAGCAAAAGAGAACGTCTAGAAGAAATATTGTGTCGGAGCTTGTTGTTTGACCAATTCTCATCTGCACTAGACAAGCGACTGATTTTTAGTAGCCACGACACCAGATTATGCTGTTACAGTTTGGAAAAGTTTGTTTTATATAAGACCCAGGGCACCAGAACAGGGAGAAGGTTTTAATGTGGAAACTTGAGGCCGTGAAAGGAGGGGCTTCAGTGGAGACGAGAGGGAGACTCTCAAAGGTGAAGGTAGCGGGCTCGAGAAGAGGCCCCGGGGATCCAGTCCAGTGCAGTGTAGGCTGATGGCAAGGGTGCTGGTGGCAGAGGTGCTTGCAGCTCAACCCAAAGCAAACATGGATATGCAACTTATAGAATGTCTGCCTTGTTACAATTGCAATGCATGTGACTCAGTGCCTTCCCTACAAAAGTGGTAGAGCAGTGTGATCCCATGACTAAACACACAGTAACATGAACAAATAATCTTTATATTGCCAGTAGTAGCATCCACATGCCACCCTATGCAACTGTCATTTATGTTTGAAGTAGTTTTTGGATGCCAGTGGAGTTTGGTGGCACAAACCATAATCTAATAGTCTCTTAGACACAACCAGGTTTCACCAATTTGGGGACAAATAAAACAACTTTACATTTTAAGATTGTATGCAGGTGATACATCAAGTCTTCCTATTAAAGGTATAGTCATTAATGCTAATCCAATACACTCTCTGTCAAATTTGGTGTATATTTCCTGTTTATTCTGTACGTGCTGAAAAAGTAAAACCCTTGGCTCTGTAAATAGAAAACAAAACAAAGTGGCTGGGAGCAAGCCATTCCAGTCATTCCAGCCAATCAGCAACAAGGTGGGGTTCATGCTCGTGCACAAGACAGGAGCGAGTGGGAGCTGTAGGAATGCCACAAAGTGAGAAATTGGACTGGCCACGAGATAATTCTGCAGAGTATAATGAAGATTGAGAGATTGCCGAAAAAACGCCATAGCCAGATAGTCAGAAGAACAAAAATTGGAAAATAAGGACTATGTTAAGCCAAGGGCGAAAACCCACGTCAACATTGGTGGAGCTTTTTAAAGCTGGAGAGACCTCCAAGAGTTGAAAGGGCTGGAGACGGATGCAGAGGTTGCTGTGTTGTGCTTGACTGGTCGATAATTTTAGTGTTGCTATGTTTCACAGAACCGTCTATGACGTGTCCATGAATTTTATGGTTAGGTTTCTGAATAAGCACTGATGGGATGGGTGTGTTTGTTTGGCAACTAATTAGGATATCAACAGTTTCTCCCTAGAATCAATGACTGTACTTTTAACTTCTCTGGTGAGGAGATCCATAGTTAGCCAACCTTTCTTGTCATGGCAACAAAAACTAAACACATAATGGTTGTAGTTTAGATTTCGGCAACAAAACTACTTACGCAGTAAGATGATGGTATATGTATGACCGATGTTAATTACGTTATGTCTGTTAACCTACACACTTTTGGTTTCACACAGGACAAGGAGACGGGTCTCCTAGGAGAAAATCCTGTTTGTTCAACCCACCCACATACTTACCAACCTTGAGACCTCAAAAAATGTCAAAACCAAAATGCCATTCTGGGGGTCCAACCCCCCCCCCCCAAAAAAAAAGATAGTATTCCCTTTCCTAGTGACATAGAATAATGAGAATAACAATAACTAAATTGTAAAATGCAGCAGCTTTTTTAATGTCAAATATTTTTTAATAATCAGACAGCAAAGTAGAATAATTCACTCTGTGACCTAAATTTGCGTAAATCGGAGCGCCGTTTAGCTCACTTGGTAGAGCGGGCGTCCCATGTACAGAGGCTAAGTCCTCGCTGCAGCAGACCTGGGTTCGACTCCCGGCCTGGGACCCTTTGCTACATGTCACTCCCTCTCTCTCTCCTCCCATTTCCTGTCATGTCTTCAGCTTGTCCTATCAATAAAGCCATATAAAGGCCAAAAAAAATACTTAAAAAAAAAAAAAAATGCGTAAATCTAGTCTAAAGTAATCTAGTCTAAGGTAAAATATATCACTTTACATTAAATAATTTATTTTTTGGGCCCAACCAATCATAAGGCTCCTTGATGAATCATCCACTGATTAACAGTCAGTGAACACTGTTTTAATTATCAGACCTTGGAACCGATGAAAAAAATTAATAAAATTGTGCTTCTTGTTTACCATATGATATTGACAATGATGGGTCATGTATTTTGTGCAATGCCAGATTTAGAATAGCTCCTCCCTCTTTCACTCAGTTTACTGCATTGAGAAGGCCACTCGCAGCTAGGAAGCCAGGAGTCTTTCTGCACAGAGACACTGACCCCTACAGCAATTTCTCCTGAGCTCACCCAAAGTAATGATATGAACATTACTGTTAATTCAACCCTCTCCCCGTCAGCAACAGCAGTGTGCCAGTTAGCTCCCGATTCTCCAATGACACCCATTCCTCCATGCCAAAGCACAGGTACACACAGAAGTGCATTTGCCATGTGTATCTGTGCATATGGTGCATATGGTTATACGGTCATCTTGCCATCTAGATATTAAAGTCTCATTTTTAAGGTTACTGAGCATATTGTTGCCATTGTGTAATTATATCCATGAACTTGATAATGATGCTGTTAAATCTGTTGCTGCGTGAGTTTATGTGATACTGTTAATGTTCCTCTTGGTACCTGTAACATTACTTATGATGTGGCTTGTTTAATTAAACTGGTGTGCATTCAGGCAATTAGTTGTAATGTCCTATTTAAGTTAACATGTGTTTGAGAACCTAATAAGAAGGATTGTTTTTAGGGATAGATAGGCCCACCTAATTTTCTCTGTGCCCACCCACACTATGATTTCTGCCTACGATACTGGCCAGGAATCTGCTTTTCAAAAGAACTTAATAGGAAGGATGGATTCACCTGCATGCAAAAGTGGACCTAAAACATACAGTTGAAAGGCATAAAGTCATGTTAGTTATATGCAAGTTAATACGAGGAACTTCTAAGTGTTTATAAAACCGTCTTTTTTCTGATGATTATAAATGACTTGTAACAGCAAATGAGACCATCTGTGAAAAGACTGCTATTTTTGGCATTGTACTGGTTTTGTCAAAAGGGGTTGCTAGAAACAACAAAAACTGAAAGTTCCTTGTTGGCACTTTAAGCAACTGGGTTGGTACGATATCTGTTTGCAGGATGTCAGTTTTGGTCTTTTTACAGATTTGATTTTGAATAGCAACAAGGAAACAAAAATATCATATTATCAATATATTACTCTTTGTTATGTGTGGGCCTGTAGGGATACTGTTGTGCATGTACTTTGTTGCTCTCTGGCGCCCTCTCTTCCTTTTGCCTGTGTTATCTTTCAGGAAGACACACCTGTCCAGGTGTGGTGCAATTACCTGACGACTTATTTAAGGAGGATTGAGTGGAGGCCTCACTGTCTCTGGAACCACTGCCCAGCTCACACTGAAAGGAGGAGATTTTTATCTTTTGTCTCTGTTGCGGCAATCTGCCTAGAGGAGCGGCTGTGTGCGCGCGCTGCTGCGTGCGTGTGACGGCGGCCGCGCCGCGCTGCTGCGTGCGCGTAACAGAGGGCGCACATGGACACAATTAGCTCATCAGCGGCACACGCCAAAAGCACACTAGTCGTTTGGCAGGGAGAAAGGCAGCGGAGGACGGCAAACGGACTGTTTGAATGTGATCTCTGTATCTCTGTCTGTGTTGTATATGAATGAGGTTGCTTAAAACTGTGTTTAAAACTGATAAATTGATTAAGAGTACTGTTAAAATGGTTGTTAAAATCTACAGTAAAATCGGTTTAAAATGCTTGATTTCATTTAAGGTAAAAAATAAGCATTAAAAGTATGAGTGTTAAAAATTGAAGTACATGTTCTTGTGAAGATCTGTATAAAATACTTTAGGTTAAAGCATAAGGCAAAAACAGGTTAATTTAAAAGTAAATGGTTAAGTTTCTGTTTCAATTCCTAAGTTTACACAGTACTTACCTGGGTTGATATTTAAATGAAACAACAGTTTACGTATGTTTAAATATACTTTTTATTTAATGCACTTGCATTGAAATGTACTTACCTTGGTTGATGCTGAATGCTGTATTTTATTTACATCTGTTTTATTCTTGTTTGTTTAAAGGTTTTTCACCTTCCTTCATTGGTTACTGGAATAAACTAAACCAAAAAGAACGAGTGAAATCCTGAGTCTGGTTAAGTCCTTCCTTTTTCAAGTGTGGGAAGCCATTGCGTCAAAATACACATGTTTTCAGTGCTGGGTTTTGTTTTGTTAATTTGTTTGCAGTTTAGTTTGGAGATCACCAGTATTCCAGTTTTCGGTTTTCTTTGGCTCATTTAAGGTTAGATTAATTTCTCTCCTTTTTTACAAGTTAGAGGGGATAGCTGGGTGCAACGGCCCACTGCGTGGCTGGCCCTGTGATTTCCCCTTCTTTTGTCTATTTCAGCTGAGATCTCAAAGTTTTTACTCTTTCGATTTCTAAATACAATTTAATTTATTCTTTAATTTGTTGTCTGAGCATCCTTTTAAATATGTTGCATCCTCTATGCAAGCATTTTTGTTAGAGGGTCCATAACACTCTTAAGTAACATTTAAATGGAAATTGTACAAGTCTTATGTAGATCCATATATTGTGAACTTGTGGCACATAATTTCATTTTAAGGTAGTTTGCTCTACAAAAATGCATAGGAGAAAAGAGCATCAGTGATATTCAAGATTAGTATTTCACCTAACCAATCATGCATAGTGTTATTTTTTTGTTCATTTTCAGTTTAGAAGCATATGTGCCTCTTGGTAAAACAAATGTAGTGCTTAATGTATCCAATGTGCTTCGGGACCACATTAAAATAAATGTTAACAGTGTCTCTTATGTATTCATCTTTCTTCATGAAGATTGCAACATCAAACAAAACACTATTTGTATTTCACATGAACGAAATAAAGAAAAGCATTTCCATTTCTCATTCTGTTTAAGCTTTTACCCTCAAACACAGGCCATTATACACACACTTTGACTTCACAGAGATCTTTTTAGGTCTAAATGTCCTCTTTTGATCATTTGTTGATGACTTGCATTAGAAGCTTTTTGGTTCATCATTAATTCACTACGTGGAGAGTCAGAGGGTCTACATGGGGAAAATACATCAGTGGATATTAGCCTACCCTTCAGCGCTGCAGGAAGATGTCTACTGCCTCAAGGGTTACATTTCCTTTGACATCATCAGTCAGTATCAGACAGAAGAGATGGAAACAGAAAGCAGTGGAAATTGAGGCATACTGGATTTCTTCCACCTCTTTCCTTTTTCTGTGGTCAGTTGTTTTACATCTGTCTGCTGGTTAGTTAAACAACACACAAAATGCCAGTTAGTTACACATTACAATAATGAGATTACTTGTTTGTAATGAGTAGTGTTGATGAAGATTACATTTTGAAATGTAGTTTACTAACTCATCTGTGACTTTGACATTTGGGGGTCAGAATCCTAGCCTTATGCATTTGGGTTTTTTCGGTCATGTTTGGTGGGAGTATTAAATAAAAATGACTTGTTTTTTGATATTTTCTTTATTTTTCTAAATGATGAAAAAAAACAGGCATATTTAAGTGGATGGTATCTATGACATAGTAGAAAACAGGACTTTTGGTCCCTCTTCTTTCTACATACAGCTTGTTAAATACAAAAGATGCAACATATGGGTGTGGAGGATTTGGAGTTGACACTTTTGATGGAACTGCTGTTTGAGAGGCATGTCCTGGCGCCCCAGCATACTAGGGCTGGGTATTAAGAATTTCACGATTCGATTTCGATTCGCTAGGTCACGATTTGATTCGATATCGATTCTATTCGATATTGATTGAAATGCTTCGATATCGATTCAGTATCAAGTAGAAATACACCAGATATTTTTTTAAATAATTATTTAGTTTCATGCCTTATGAACAGCCATGGTATAACTCATAGCATGACAAAACATGACACTGCTTTAACACTGAACTACAGTGCATGTAAATTTAAATTATGTGTTTCTTTCCTCTTGGAAAATGTAAAACAACTCATAACATTTTGAGTAATAAAACATCAGGGGCCCGTTTCACAAAGCAGGTTTAGTCAAAACTCTGAGTTTATTAACCCTGAAATGAGGGAAACTGAGTTTTCCATTTCACAAAGGGAGGTAACTCAAACCAGAGAAAGAGGGGTAACTCTAGCCTGTTTCAGAGAGAGAGGTAACTTAAGCTCTCGGTCAGTTACCGTAGTAACAGACTCTATGAACCTAACCTGGTCGGGACCAGGTTTTTCTCAATGAACCTCGAGTTTCTCTCTGTCTCCGCCCACTTTCAGACACACACGCCATTTGATTTCCTCTTTCATTCATTCAGTCAGCAGGTGAGTTTTGGCGTAGCCTCGTTCTGCCGTCTGTCAAAAATCATTTAAAAACTCAGAGTCAGTAGGCTATATCAGAAGTCCATTAGGCACAGTGGGAGGCGACTTTTTTCACGAACATGGCATGTCCTTATGACAACGATCCCGTGGATGAAGGTGCAGCATTACTGCGCAGAGAATTAAATATTTACATCATTTACCTACACAACCTAACCCGTCCTTACATTTGCAACATTACCAACCGTAGTCATGCTCTCACATCCCAGCAGATATTGTGTGTTGCACTGCGTTTCTTTGCAAATGGAAGTTTTTTGTACAATGTCGGAGAAGAGCGTGCCCGCCCTGAAACGGCTTTTACCCATGTTTGTCGTTTTAAAAACCTGTCAGAGCCATCAATTAGGATTTCCACAGGATTGCAGGTGAATGATGTAGGGATCTGTTAAATTATTATATTATATTAGGCCTATATTATATTATATTATATTATATTATATTATATTATATTATATTATATTATATTATATTATATTATATATGTGATGCTGCATACATCATTTCGAATGCGGAGGCCAAGTGCACTTCTCCCCCGCGGGATTGCACCTAAATGAAATTAATAAATAGGCTACCATTCAAGTAGTTTTCCCCTGTAATATTATTGTGATTGCAAAGGACTACATTTAAACTTACGCACTGACCCGAGCAGCAATGTTCTCCCACGCCGTCTCCCTCTCTTTTGCAGTTGTAGCGGTGTTGCACTTCTTTCTAAAAACGTGTTGAAACTCGCCGTATGAGTGCATTAGGATTTCCAATTCGAGGTTGGTGAAAAACGTAGCGCTCCGCTTGCCATGGTGACTCGTCGAATCGGGGCTCCATTGATGCAGGCTTTTTTTAGTTGTGTCGCACGTGCTTAACTCCAGGTGAAACTACTCCGAGTTGATTAAACTAACTCAAATCCGCTTTTCTGGAACCGAAAACTCAGAGTTTTCTATCTCAGAGTAGATCAACTCAGAGTTTAGGATTAGACTCAGAGTTTGTTGAACCTGCTTTGTGAAATGGACCCCAGCTCAATAATACTAGTACATGGTGCGTACAAAAGTATTTTAAAAAATGACAGTGCTGTATTAACACTGAACTAAAGTGCATGTTGTAACTTAAATTATGTATTTCTTTCCGCTTGGAAACTGTAAATAACTCGTAGCATTTTGGGCAAAAAAAACAAAAATCTGAAAATATAACATCAGCACGATAATACCAGTATGGTATACAAAAGTTTTAAAAGCTGTTTTGGAGTTGTTGAAATCGACAGAGAGAGTGATGGCTGGACGTCACAAGCGGCGGACTCCTACGGAACTATTACCTCTCATTTCATTTTTAACAAGTGGGCACTAGTGTCACGGCGTACCGTGGTTCGAGCGTGTGTACCATCTTCTTAAAACCCACGAAGATTTCTGAATCGATATTGAATTGCAGGGAAAAGAATTGCGATGCATTGCTGAATCAATATTTTTACCCACACCTACAGCATACTGTGACTGGTCACCGACTTCATCAGTGGGCCATACGCTCAATCATCATTGTCTTACCTAATTCAGCGAAGATAGTGACTTAACAGATATGGTGTGCATAGGTTGTCCTCTGAATTCATAACAGTGCCTTTAGGGGAGAAAGTCTGCTCTCACTTCCACTATTACAGTAGACATTAGTAATATGCTGGTTTTGTAATCACTTGGATTATGGCACAAAGACATTCATTTCTGTAGTTTAATGACTAAGAATCCTTGGTGTGTCCTATTACAGATTGTACAGATCTAATGTATAACATTCTATACAGTACTTTTGCAGGATAGGACTTTCTTTATTTCTTTCTATGGTCTAATTAATTTGCTCTTCTCTTCTCTGCTTTAAATGCACAGTTGTCCCTCCTATAATGTTATTTTTGGCAGCCTTGCTCCTTTGGACCTCTCCCACACATGCTGGTGCCTGGCCAGGACCTTGTTCCAGAGGTTTAGACTCTTACAGCTGTGGTTGAAATCTTTATATTGCAGGAGAGCAGGAGAAAGATAATGGAACTGTGGGAGTGAGCGCCGGTGACAGCTACTGTTACCAAGATACTCTGAGGCTGAGCACTGTTGTGGAATTGAGATGATTTCAGTCTGCAGTAATGGTTCTCGTTCTGCTTGTCTGTGATTCTCTGTTTCACACGACTCACTCGCTTGCTCCTTCTGTCTCTGTCATCTCTGACTCTGATCCTGGGGCCGCTCATTAGCCTGCTATTAAAGGACAAAGGCGGGCCTGGGCGTCATGCATGATATGCAACTGTTGCCACGGTTACCTAGAGCACATCCTTGTTACTATCAATCAAAATGGCAACCTGTAGATGTCGCTAGCCCCCTGATGGGTGTGCAGAGTCATCCAGATGCATTATGCTGATTATAAACAGCCATAATTGTGATTGCTTTGTTTGGCCCTTTGGTCCTTTGGGGTCCTACGCTTTGCCTGTTGTATTTACCTCTCTCATATTGAGGTTCCATTTCTTTGTGTCCCGCTAATTTACAGTGCAGCAATAAAAATTTGTCTCCTTTTTTTTTCATTTACTCTCTTTCTTCCCTTGCTAAATGGAAGTCAATATTCTGGCAGTGGTTTCATTTTCTCAGTTGCTCTTTTTTCCTTCCTCTTTCTCTTGCACTATTGCCGTCAGTCAGTTTTGAAATATATTAGCAAAGGCTGGCTTTCTTTTGACAGTTTGACAGCTTAGATTTTCATGAGCCAATAAAGAGCACGTCATTGTGCCCGGAATAACTGCTGTGAGAATATTGTTCTTGGCGGATAACAGTGCCATTCATTCAGTGGACCCTTGTCTTGATAACATACATATTGATCTCACAGTACCCCCAGACAGGTCACTCACAACATGGCCGGTTGACCGACATGTTCATATGGATGTCATGTCACCGTGGAGGTATAGTATACTATCAGTGAGCATTCCTTTGAAAGCATGGCTGAGCTGTTTCTTTGCCTTCCCTTGTTGTGATTTCCATGTATGAAACCATCTCAATTCATGTCCAGGAGCGAGCATGTGAGCCAAGATAAATTAGGGGATTTAGCTCTGGACATAACCAGTAACCAGAGCCATTTGTTCCTATGGACTACATAGACTCAATCAAGACAGGGAGAGCAGGAAGAAATAATGATGTCAGAGAGTCCAGTGACTCTTTTCCTGACATTCTGAAAACTGACACTGAATCTACAAGGACCATATGTTCTTTTTTATGTGCTGAGCATCCACACAGCTCCTTTTGAGGTGGAAAATACCCTGCCTGTTTTCATGTATGCAGGAAAAGGCTGCTACAACACAAGGGCTTTGATTGTTGTAATTGTGGCTCACTGTGACAATTAACATCTGGACACAGCAGAGGAAAAACACCACATGGAGGCACAGATTTATGCTTTCATGGCATATTCAAAGACTGCCTCAGCCCTCTGATCCTCAACACCAAGCTTCTATCTAACATGTTTGGTCCATCTTTTGTTTAGTACATGAAAAATAAATTATTCTCTTATTCTCACAGTATTGGTTAAGTTTGCCTAATGTTATCTCTTTCAGATTTTAAATGCAAATTCATTTTTCATTTCATCTTGATAATCTTAATTTCCTGTACTCACACCTACTTGAAACCACAAGATGAAGAATTTTACCAGTTCAGAGAGCAGAATGATACATATGAGGTTTCTCAGGAATAGCTCACATTACTCCACCACAGACCACCAGTAAAGTTCAAAATTATATTATTTTGCAGTTAATTCTTGGTTACCACACTGTAAATCATTTTGGGGTGTTTCAACTTAATTAAAAAGTAGGTTCATTGCTGCCTTAAAGGTTTAATTTATAAAATACGGCCAGAATTTTTCAGGTAGCTCCAAAAACATAGGGGGCATATCACCAGAGTGACCGACGATTGCTGGTCTTTGCAAGTTATCCTTGGCTGTAGCTACCTACCCTTAGCTAATGAGCTTATGGCTCAGTCAGCCCTGAGTGGCACTAGAGATGGCCAAGACTGGTACTTAGGATCTAAGGGGGAGCATTAAGAGTGAATGCTGGACGCTAAAGAGAGTTGGATAACTGCAGCGGGTGAAAACAGCGTGTAGAGCAGCAATTTTTTTCACATCTTACTTGGTGAATTGAAGGTTTATTTCAGCCAAACCAGAGGTGATTGTGGAAAGACAAACAAGACTGTTTTGGTGAGTTTCATTTAGTTTATGTCGAGTTTGAATAAAGTATGTTTTACAGTGAGTTAACAAGGCAGTTAAACTCATCTTAGTTTGGTAAGAAACTTACATTCAGACAATGTACGGTTATGTTTTTTTCTGTTTAGTCAGGACATATAAGAGAACTTAATTTCTTAACATTTATTTAGTTTATTTTGATCATTTTCATATGACACTTAAAACAAAATCACATCTCCCAGCTGAAACTACAAAATCACATCTCCCAGCTGAAACTACAGGTGCTATCATGTTAGATCAGCTCCTTAAATACCATGTTTCTCATGCCCCGTTTACACGAAGGGAAAATGCAGATATTTCCATGCGGTTTGGCCTCTCATTTACACGAAAACCCCGTTTTTATCACAGAAAACGATTATTTCTAAAAACTCCGGGCAAAGTGGAGAATTTGGAAAACTCCGGTTATGTGTTGTCGTGTCAACTGGGAGAAACGGGGTTTTAGGTTCTCACACTCATTAGGCTATGCGCTAGAAAATGCTTAACGTCATGTGAGCGTTGTTTTGAAAGGAACAGGAAGTCGCTCGTGTTATTCGTTGTTGTTGATTCTGAGGATTCTGATTGGCTTGCATGGCTTTATCCTTCTCCCTACACTGCCGCCCATAGGTTTGGCATAGTTATAATGGCGCTCGACGGCATATTTATGCGGGTTGATGTAAATGACAACTTTTTTGAAAACGAAGGGGGGGAAATATTCGTTTCTCTAAATACCCTGCTACGTATAAACGTGGCCTCAGTCGTTTGCCTTGGAGGTGCTCTCTCTCTCTCCTGTTATGATGGTTGTTTGCAGGTGTGCCAGAGTCAGGGAGGAGCTACCAGCTGCACTGCATCACCGTAATCAAGACTTCTTCATATACCAAGCTCAGTCACCTCTACCCTGCCAGATCATCATTGTTCTACAGATGGTGTAGCCTTGTTCAAGCCTTTTTACCTTAGTGAGTTCTCTTTTGTTGTTTTTTTGTTTTGTTTTGATGACACAAGTTTATTTCATTAGGATAAACCCCTTGAGATGAACCATCTCGTTTTCGAGGGGGTCCCTCCGTTTTTTTAACAATTGTTAACTGAACTTGAGACAACATGTTCAATAGTAACTAACTGTTTAATCATACAAACTATCAACACAATCAAATGTCATTGCCTTGAATTTCACTCCTTTTGAAGAATCACCAACTGCTCCTGCTGGAGCTACTTCGTTCTAACTGACTTCAATATTAACTTTTTATTAAGGTTTGCAATACATGTAGTTTCATTGTTGTGGAAAAAAACATGACTTGTTTAAAATTATTAGAGATGTACAGCAACTTCCCATCATGTTTTCTTTAAACTATGATATGAAGGGATTTAGGACAGTTGTTACTCTTAAGCAGTGTTTCTGTGACTTCCTGTACATACTGAAGGCTGATGGAAAACTGTCCAACTTGACTGCAGCTTTTGGCTCTGCCCACTGCTGCTGCTGCCTGATCTCGTCCACTATTTTGCTGTAATTTTATACAGTACATCATTTACTGTGATTTTCTATGGAAACTCTGATTAGTGTAATATTCAATTGAATACAGTGTTCTACTGTGAAATAGTAAACTGTAATTTACTGTGCAAACAGTAAATTGGTTTGGATTAGACAAGGAATTTTACAGTGTGGGTCTTAATCAAACATCTGATGGGGAAATCCATGGGATTTACTTATGTAATACATTTAATCATCTTTGGGAATACTATACAGCCTATTAAAACCGTTGGATGATGTTTTATTTGAGACATAGTGTCATGTGGGAAGTCTAGGATCCAGTGTTTTTGGAGCTTGACACATTCTGAGCAAGCACCACCCACCGTATTTCAGCTGTGTCTGTGATTTTGCAACCACTCTGCGGATTGAGTGTTTTGATACTTTCACACTATTTACTCCTGCTTTATAATCACAAAAGATTTGGAACTGTAACTTTCTACAATACGAGACCTTTAATTAACCTTAAGTTCATTATAATTAGTTAATTTCCAATTAAATTCGATGCTCATAGAGAACCTGATAATGAGGAAAATGGAGTTGGTAACCTTGCTGAAAAGTTGGAGGTGAGCAGCCTGTCTCCTGCTGCTCTTCATCCAACGGCTCCTTCTTCCACTACTCCCACTGACTGTAAAAAACCGCTCTGACATTAAAAGCTGCTTTGCTGCGAAAAAAAAAACTAAAAATGACCATTGTTTTGTTGTGTGTCATGTTTGATAAACGATAGCAGTGCTAAACTCACTAAACGACGCATTTCCTGTGACTAGCCTACTTCAAAATAAAAGTCAAGTCATGTTTTGCCAGTCAAATGCTTTTTAATGTGAAGCTGCAAGAGGAAATGTTGGGTTTGCATTTGCAGGAAATTAATGCTGCACTCTACAGATTCTAAGCATCTTTTCTTATAAAAAGCCAAGCGTACTGGGGATTTATGGTGTTGTCATGAGCTTCTTAGTTTGTGGGAAAACTTTGATTCCGCAGCAACCCCAGTTAGCGAGCAATCAAGGGACCCACAATTTATTTTTTGACTTAATTTTACTATATTCACGTTCATTCCTAATGCAGGACTCTAGTTCAAAGTAACTACTGAGCATACATGTACTTAATCACATGATCCCTTGAGAACTGCTCTTAAAGGTTACTCCTGTACTTCACTGAGAGTAGAAATGAAAGAAGTCTGATTTAGATTTATTCTCTTGGATTTAGCAATGTGCTGCCCCTTTGAAAGCTTTGATGCTGCAGATTTTCCAACCTCTACATAAACATTTGCTTACAGTAGGTGTTCACACATGCATCTGTCACTCACAACATAAAAAGAGGCCTCACATAAAAGGATTAAGCCTTTGCTTAGGACCAGCTTTTGGGATTTTTCTGCTGTCCTCTCCCTCTGTGGACTGCTTCACCCCCATGTGAACCTTCTTGGCTTGGACTCATCTGAACTTAGCAACTCTGTCATTCATCTCTGTGTTGTGAAGGCACAAACTTGCACCTACACCTCAGAAATACACAAGCCAGAGAAAGGCTATTTTCACTGCTGCTATCATAGACATGTCTGTGAAAGTGCAACGTATGAATGGGCTCACTGCTGTTTGCCCCACAGTCATGAGTATATGAGTTTACACCAAGTGAAGCTCCCACACCTCCCGGTCACAATCTATCCTGATACTGTCACAAATGCAGTCAACACATACAAATAATTCTCAAATAGTCGCTTTGGTTTTGGGAGGATATTATATCAATTTTAATAAGACCACCTTTAATGTTATTTCAATACAATTGCTCCCAACAAACACTCAACATGTCCTCCATTTTTACCTGTTTGTCTTGATAAATTCAACATTATGTACATTCTTCCAGAGCCAATTGAGGACTCTACTATTTCACCTACCCCCAGATTGGCACTGCTCACATAAGTTAACTTTGATGCTGCTGTTTTCAATCATTTCAGTTGATTTATGCTTGGTAGAATTCTTTGTGAGCATGCGGTATAAGCCTTCTCATCCTGTTTCTTTTTAAGTGAAATTATCAGTATTAATTTCTTTAACAAAAACTATGATGGAAAACGTTACCTTTTCTTACCAGATGATGACGAGCTAAAATAGACAAAAAAAAAGACATCTTTGATAATAAAAACTAGGTAGACTATCAGACATTCAAAAACATTTTAAAAAAAAAAATGCATATTTTGGCTCTCATGAAAATAAAGGGAGGCACACATTGCTTAGACTTGACCAGGGGCCAAATGTATAAAACTCTGTATATTCAGGTTTCAGGTGAAGAAATTTGTGTACACACAAAACAGGAAACATGCATACACAGTCTTTTTATCAGATCTATAAAACCCTGCGTGCGTATGTTCCCGTGTATCTTTTCCTTATACATCTCAATCATCCTGAAATTTTACGCATGAGCATTAGCTGTTGAAGAACAGGAAGAATTTGCGGAATGTGAACTTGAAGTAATGATTGATCAACCTGACGAAAAAAGAGTATTGTTTGGAGGTTTCAGTTCTGGCTTTAGCAACAAAATTAACAAAGTGAAAAGGCAGAAAGTGACAGAAGTGGTGAACGCTGTGAGTTCAGAGCTACAAACTTTGGAGGAGTTAAAAAAAATGGTGTGATTTCAAGTGAGAGGCCATGACAGAGAGACACACACAGTGAGAGTAGGACTTACAGTAGTAGCTACTGTAAAAGGAGAGGGTGAGAGGTCATCATCACAGGTCAGAACATCAGTACGGTCCTTTAAAACTCACTCTAGCCAAATCTGCGCATCAGAAATATCCTTTAGCAACACCAAAGTAGCTATTGTATCATTTGGCATGGCCATTAGACACAGCTACAGACCTTATAGTGCAAGTTACACCTGAAGGATTCTTTGTCCCCAATAATTGAGGAAACTAGTAGTAGTAATAATAGTATTTATTTGTTTATTTACATAAGGATCATGATAATTATCATAATGCACACTGACAAACATAATTACAGAAGACAGTAAAGAATCAGAATCAGAAATTCCTTGATTAGTCCAGCAAAGGGGGGGAATTGTGCGTCACAGCAACCAAAGGACAGTGTTTGTAGCCTTTTTTACAAAAAATATATATACACACTACAGTGTGTATATATATATGTACTATAATACCACAAGGGGAAATTCTTTTTTTTCCACTCACACACGCATATATGGAGTAGATGAGTGAAGGGGCTGCCACACATGCTACAGCGCCCAACGAGCAGTGTTAGGGGTCACTGCCTTGCTCAAGGGCACCTCGACAATGCCCAGGATGTGAACTAGTCCACATCATACTTTTTTTTGGTCTGAATGGGACTTGAACTGGCAACCTTCGAGTCCCCAAGCCAAGTCCCCATGGACTGAGCTATTGCCACCCCGGCAATAAAATTTCAGTACCACCGTGAGTCCTCTTGGCGAACACCAAGCACACGTTACAGGATTTAAGCCTCTTTTATTGCTCAACCACCATAGACACAATAACACAGTCACGGGGACCGAGCACGGCTCGTGCGTCTCGTCCTGGGGCAGCGAACAACCCAAACGAAAGCATATCGAATTGGTACAAACCGTACGGGGTGGAGAAGGCCGTCATGTCCTTAGACCCTGGAGAAGAGGGAATCTGCCAGTAGCCCTTGGTCAAATCCAGTGTCGTGAAAAAGCAAGCCGTGCCCAACTGATCCAGGAACTCGTCAACCCGGGGCATCGGGTAGGCATCAAATTGTGAAACATCATTCACCTTGCAATAGTCCACACAGAACCAGACAGTCCCATCCTTCTTGGCCACCAGAACTATGGGGCTACACCAGGCACTGTGGGACTCTTTAATTACCCCCCTCTCCAGCATGGCTGGCAATTCCTACTGAATCACTTTTCTCTTGTGTTCTAGTAACTGGCCGTGTATGAGGTCTGTGTGTCCTGGCAGGGGGGAGAACACATCAGCGTAAGCTGCTGCAACCTGGCAACATCTGCTCCCTGGGACGGTGTGAGATGGACAATGACGGAATTGGCGGACTTTGGCACCTCAGGCCCCAGCTCATCTCTCTCTGTCACCGTTGTCACCAGGGAAACAGGCTCCGCCTCTCTCCAGGCTTTGAGGAGGTTGAGGTGGTAAATCTGTGTTGCCCCTCCCCTGTCAGAACACACAACCTCATACTCAACGTCGCCCACTCACCGTGTGACCACGAAGGGTCCTTGCCACTTGGCGAGTAATTATGAGCTGGATGACGGGAGTAATAAAGCACTTTATCTCCTGGTGCAAATTGTCTTAATGTAGTTGACGCTCCTGGGCCTTAAGCAAATTATCCCTTGATAGCTGTCCTAGTGTGTGGAGTTTTGCTCTAAGGTCCAGGACATACCGGACTTCATTTTTACTCGGGCTTGGCCCTCCCAGCCTTCCTTAACCAGGTCCAGAGCCCCCAGCGGTGTCCTGCCAAACAGCAGTTCAAAGGAAGAAAATCCCCAGGCCTGGGGTTCCTCCCGCTGTCACAGTTCATCTCTGCCTCACCACTCTGCACCAGCCTGCTTCAATCTGCCAATCAGACACACCCTCCTCATCAAGCCAACTCCACTCACCTGTGCTCTCTGCTCTGCTCTGGCTGTATTTAAGCTCCTGCTCCTCACTCACTCATTGCCAGATTTTTCTCAGTGCTTGCACCAGACTCTCCAGCGTTTCTCTGCCTGATCGCCCGGTTCTGACCCTGCTTGCCTTCGACTATCCTGCCTCACCGATCTCCTGGAAATCACCTCAGCCTTCCGTCCCCGACCCCGATCCTCACCTGTCCCTTTCTGGGTTCTGCCTGTCTGCTTCCTTGGCTATCTGGGGATTACCTGATTCAGATCTACAGTGTGAGTGTTACACCTGTCTCCTCTGCGGCTTCCTGCAGTTCTGTGAGTCTGATTATTCCTTCGCTGAGGGAGCACAAGACAGAATTTCACGGCATTACTCACCAGTGTCTTGATTTGGTTCGGCTGAGACCTAATCTCCAATCTCCACCTGAGACTATTAAAGGCCAGCGGCTAGAAGACAGACTGTTTTGCCAACTGCCATTGTTTCCTGCACTTGTGCCAATAAAGTTTATTACCAATGAGACCTACCTGTCTTTGTGCTGCTATTGGGTCCAAACCACACCCATTACACCCGCACTGCAAACAACAGAGGATCTAGCCACCTATCCTAATTGCGGTTGTCCTCGTGCACAAACTTGCGGATCATAGACTTCAATGTTTCATTCCGACGCTCGACCAGACCGTCAGTCTGTGGGTGATATACGCTAGTCCAAATTGACTTGATGCCCAGTAACCCATAAAGTTTCTGTAGTGTACATGACATAAATGTGGTGCCCTGGTCAGTTAGGCTCTCTTTCAGGATCCCCACTTGGGAGATGACCTGGAACAGCGCCTGTGCCACACTCTTTGCAGAGATGGTGTGCAGAGGCACTGCTTCGGGATATCGTGTTGCGTAGTCCACGAGGACTAACACAAAACGATACCCCTGTGCGCACCGGTGAAACGGCCCGATGAGGTCCATACCAATCCGCTCAAACGGGACCTCCATGAGTGGTAATGGGTGCAAAGGTGCTCTTGGGATGGCAGGCTGGTTAACCAGCCAGCATTCAGGGCAAGACGCACACCAGCGGTGTACATAGAATCAGGCTGTTATCCGGTCTAGTGTTTTATTGCCCTCCATGTGCCCAGCCATTGGGTTATAATGAGCCACCTGGAAAATAGTTTCCCGGTGGCTTTT
Source organism: Lagodon rhomboides (assembly GCA_039737535.1). Lineage (NCBI taxonomy): Eukaryota > Metazoa > Chordata > Actinopteri > Spariformes > Sparidae > Lagodon > Lagodon rhomboides. The sequence continues at coordinate 4,918,830 of CM077786.1, forward strand.
TGGTACCAGCAACTGGGTAATTTCTTTTCCTGTATGAGTGTCGCAACTCACTCTATACAATCTGTCCCTAATCAATGAAAAGTGTGGATATGCCTGCACGATGTCAGGACGCACCAAATTACCAACTTTTATCACCAAGGCAAAGCATAGAGTATCATCACAAGACTGTTAAAGTGGAAATTCTTCCATGGAGTTTAACAAGGGAACCTGCGGAGCCTCCTGCGACGGCCTGCCGGTTCGTCCTCCCCGTCTGCAGGGTCAGACAACCTCGTGTCACCACTGAGCACCGCACACATATCCCATGTCCCTACTGGTCATGAATACACCCCCACACATTGCCCCACTAACCTATTAAACCCAGGCCAATCCGTGCCCAAAATTAGGGGGTGCACCAGGCAGGAGCTAACGCTGTGCTTTTTTTCCCCCATGTCTAATTTCCACTGGCACCACAGGGTAGCTGTGAATATCCCCATGCACACACTTAATATCCACCGAGGCTGTCGGGTTTAAAGTTGTGTACCACCAACATTCTCTCGCAGCCGTAGATTTGTATACATTTGGAAACCTGCATGGAAAGTACATTTTTTTGTGTGTACGCATGGTTTATACATTTGGCTCCAGATCTCCCACACACTGAGTGTATGCATGAGTGTCTGCATCGGTCAAGTGTGTATAAAGCGAACTGGAGAACCCTAAAACACAAAATTCTGCCAGTTATATATTAACTGATAATGGAAGCGACGTGGTTGCAGCATTTTTAAAAATTAACATGTTGAGCCAAGCAGCTCTGGGAAAGAATCCCAGGAGGGTGATGAAGACTCTTGTTGAAGAAGATCAAAGGCAAATTATTTTAGTTTAACATTTTCAGTAGCAGGCTGGATTATGTCAGTCACTGAACTATGGTTGGTTATTTTCTTTTTTTAAATCTTTTTAGATGCGTGTAAATACTAACACATATTACATTGCATTGCTCATGGCTTGATTTAATTTATTCTAGAGGATTAATGAAGTCCCTGTCCTTTTTTCTGTGTTTGCCTTAACATTCTGGGTACAGAGCCATAGAGAAGAACCCCTGCACTGTACATACACTGCAACTTATGGTAATCATGATCTACAAAGAAGTGTCAAGTGACTTTTTGACAAAGTTGGAGTACCTGTTAGCAGTGTTGGGGGTAACTTTTTACTTGTTAGTAACAGTGGCGGCTGCTGGTCTTTCAAGGAGGGGAAGCTCATTTTTCCGGCCTACATCATAAATGTGTTTGTCTATTTATTATATATATTATTATTATTCAGGACACCTGAAAAGACCTGTTACTTTTCCCCACCTTTTGCACTAAATCAATCTTAGGAGTTGACCTGCCCTGCTGTTTAACTCTAACAACATTCATATTATCTGCCATGATGTACACCTTGCTAATGCTAGCAGCTGGAGCTGCTGCGCCAGGCTACTGTGAAGTGTGACCGCATGTGAGTGTGAGTGATCGTGACAAAGTCGCTGGGGATCGGTAAAGTCTCCGGATCAGTTCAGAACAACGGAATGAAAAACTTGGAAAATGCTCCGGTGGATGTTTATTCTTCAAGATCGCTGATTCGCTCATTTAGCTGTCAATCAAAAAAGGATTCCGCCTCAGACAGCTCATCCAATCATCATGCAGAAGCCGAGCGTCCGGGCCAGCCCACTGCCCCATAGACCCTCAGAGACGCTGAGCGTCCGATGGGCGGGACAAAGCCCAGCATTTATCCAATGACCGTCTGGTTTCGCTGCAGTGGAACAACCCGCTCTACGCTTCCCCATTGAAGTCAGTAGAAGCTGAGCGTCCGACGGTGGAAAGCGCTGTGGCGCTGCGGGGATGAATGAGAAGGAAGTTGCGCCGGTTACCTGTGATAAGTAGCTGATTCTGAACAAAAGATGAAGGCTTTCCAGCGCGTATTTAGTCAATGAAATGTACACACAGCAGTACATATTTCACCACTTTTTTTTTTTTGGGTGACATTTTAGGGGAAGCTGAGCTTCCCCTTGCAGTCTTAGAGCAATCGCCACTGGTTAGTAATCCTTTAGAGCAGTGGTTCTCAACTGGTGGACCCATTTTCAGTGGACCAAAATGGACCTGAGGACATCAAAAAAGTGTCTTACTTCTGTGTGCTCGAAGCAAGACCAGGCACTCCGTGCATCTTGCCGGGTGGTAACCACATCATATTGCTAAGTTAAAGAAGCCCCACACCATTGCAGAGGGCCTTATCTTACCTGTACCCACGGACATGGTCAGAGAGGTGTTGGATCAATCCACAGTGGATAAACTGAAAACTATACCTCTGTCAAATGACACTATAAGTAGGCGAATTGAAGACATGTCGGATGACATTAAACAACAGACCACAGCTCGCTTTAAGGCAAGTGGTCATTTTGCATTACAAATGGACAAATCTACAGACATAACAAACAAAGCAGTTTTACTTTTTTACATGAGACGTGTGTGGGACGGAGATTTACAGGAACAATTTCTCTACACAAGAGAGCTCATTATTACAACGACTGCAGAGGACATTTTGAGCTCCGTGGACTTGTATTTGAGTTCAGTGGGCCTAGGCCGGAACATGTGCGTCCTTATCACAACTGAGCTCCGAATGCAACTTGGAAGCATTGTTTTTTGCATCGGGAGGCCCTGGCAGCAAAGGATATGGTACCAGTGTTTCACAAAACATTAAAAGATGTCATCCAAGTGTTAAACTCCATTAAACCGAGCATGACCTCAGAGTCGCTTTGTCTCCAGACTTTTAGACTCTTGTCAGGAGCAAAAAACATCCCCAGTTCTCCCATTAACTCCTCCAAACTCAGGTCTATGATGTCAGTGTTACACCTACTGTCAGATTGAAGTGAGTGATGTCAGTGTTACACCTAATGTTGAAGTGAGTGCTGCTTAATTTTCTTCAAAGCACAATGTTTTTTCAGTATTTATCTACTGATAAGGTAATCAGAAGAAAAGTTATTTTGTATACTTGAATGTTTTTATTTAGTTTATTTTGAGTTTGTGGATAACTGCTGCTGAAGAAACTGAATTTTTTCAATAGTGCCGTGTTTAAGTGTTATGTTATGTTAAATACATTTGAGAAGTTGAAAATGTTCCTTGATTTTGGTCGCGGCTTGTCATTAAGCGGTGATGGTGGGTCCTGAAGCCAGACCAGTTGAGAACCGCTGTTTGAGGGTACCCATTACTTTTTTTGTTGTGTCCATTATTTAGTTAGCTTTTCATAAAAGTATTCCATAACTGGAAAAAAAATGGTTGTTCCCTTTTTTCTTTTGTTGCCACAAAAATAAAAGAAAATCCCTAAAGCATTTGCACTGTAAGGCCAAGTGGACGGCATTAACCTTGTTGAAATAGCCCCATTATTTAGAAATTTGGGGCAAAAAGGACAAGAAGAACAGTAATCTCGTATATAATGTGTTACTTTTGAAAGTAACATTACCGAACACTGCTTGTCAGGCACTCCCACAAGTCATCTTTGGCAACTCAGTGACTGCTGCAGTTGTGTTGAATTTCTCTTCCGTCAAAGACAGCCCCATTAGATGGTCCAGCACATACCTAACAATATCAGGCCTTTTCCAGTTGAAGGACTCATTTGTTCAGGTAGGTGAAGGGATGGGCTGGGTCAGTGGCAAACACTGACTTCTCTCAGAGATCTGCTCCTCCCCTTTGCTGAGCACATACAGATGCTCCAGAGCAGGGGACTCTCAAATTAGCTTTGGGCCACTGCCGGTATTGTCATCTTGTAGGAGGGCCAGTACAGCATTCCAGTAATTACCAGAAGAAAATGTGTTTTTATTTCTATTATTAACATTTTTAGATTATGTTTTACAGTTATCGCACATATGCTCATAATTTCTTTATATTTATAAAAAAATGCATACAGCCACCACCCCACCATCATTTTCCCTATTATTAAATCAATAGCCCAACAACAGCCGTTACCACTGGAGGCGTCTGCTCCGTGCAGCAGTGGGACCAGCACCAGAGCTGCAGCACAACAGGAGCCACACTTTTAGCGCTGAGAGAGCTGACTGACGAGACGCAGAGGATTTGTCGTAAAAGCGAAAAGCAAACGCACCTGTTTGGCAATATGTCATATTTCAAATCGTAACAGGTAACCCGATAACAATAATGAGGGACAAAGAGTCTATAAAAGGATGCACACAGCAGTATGCATGTGAATGACAGCTGTAAAACAATACTGCCATAACTGTAAAGTGACAAGTTGACAGCTTTGAAGTGCTTCCTTCTTCTATGAACATGCACACACGTCGCTCACTGAAGGCGCATTGGCAGCTGTGGCCATCATGTCCATTAACATACTCGTATGCCAGAGTGTACAGACTGAAGCTTTGTGACTGGGGCTGGACCATGTTGTATTCTTGGCTCCTTGACTTAGTACTCATCTGTCTGAGTTTCAATAGCCTAGGGCTCTAGCCGCAGGGAGCTAGCTTTCCTGGCAAGGAAGATAAAGGCAAATTCGATCGAAGTGATTTGACGTTTTCACCCCCAAACTACTTCTGCATGCTTCCTCGACCCAAAAGTCTCACCTGAAGCACTAATTGAAAATGACAGTAAACAAATTTAGGAGCTTCTGAGAAGTAATACTGGAGGAGGAGGCTGATAAAAATGAGGCCTTAGAAAAGAAAGAGAGTCACCAGAGACAAAGTGACCAAGGTCTCAAAGCAACATTTGCTAAGTGCATTTTTCAATCTGAAACAGTTGATCAGTAGCCTAATTCAACTGACAGGACTCAAGGTTGTTAATGCTTTTACTGATATTTTTCTGTACTGTTACTTGCTTTGAGACTGCACAAAAAACTAAAACTAATAGGCATTTTTGTGTTTGTGTTTGTGTTTGTCTTTGTCGTAACACAAATAAAAAAGGAACATTGTTAATGCTGTTCCTGAGAAGCTGCACTGGGACACATTTAGATCACAGGGTATTGGAGACCTTTTTGACCAGAATTGATCATTGTCATGTGGTTCGAAAAATATAAATATATATAAATAAATCACCTGCGACTAATTGACTACTTTATGGGATAAGCCTTATTGCAGGTGATTCTCTGCCAGTTCTTTTTCCAATTCCTGTTAAGCTAATGCCAATAGAACTCAGCACCCCCTGCAGAGTGAGCAGTAGTATGCTTCACACCTTCCGGCAGCTCAAAATGGATGATTAGAGGTCTTCACTGGTCTGAAAAAGACTAGATACTGCCATGCATGAACACATTTTCACATAAAAAGAGACCTAATCCAAAATGAACCATGGAGAGACAGTGAGACTGCTTGTATTAGCCTGGAGAATAACTATACATGGGCTAAAATGCGCACAAACAAAACAGACTCAAACAAGGACAACAACTGGCTGTTTGGTGCTGTTTATTTGAGGTGGAAAGTAAACCACACTCTTCCTTGAAGTCGTATCCTCTTATAACTCTTTGAACATGCCACAGACAAGACTTACATCCCACCTTTGTGTGGCTGGTTTGGTTTAAAGTGCAGGATGGTATCATTGCTGACCCTTCTGCGTCTGGCTGACTTCAGTTAAATTTCTAAGAACTTAAAGCAACTTTTGATTTCAATTGTAACCAGCAATTGCATTGACATTACTTTAGTAGTAAAAAATTTGAGTATGACATGACTACTGATGGAATTACTGCTGTGGAAATGTAGATTATGCTTGATTTAACATATGAGCCATTACAGTGCAGGCAATTGGGGGCGAAAGGAGGGTGTGTGTGTCATGGAATGAAACACAAGCTCATGTAATCTTTGTCAGGGAATAGCTTTGCTTATTCATGCCGACCAACCCAATATCTTTGAAACACAGCCAGTATTTGAATGTTGGCTTTCATTCGAGAATTTACAGAATGGCACACATCATGCATACATATATGCACACACACCCTTAAAAGTATCACTGTCTTTCTCTCTTTCTCTCAATGCCTCTGCTCAGCACTCTCTGTCCGGTCCACAGTATACATAATTGCTTTGAGTCATTAATAAGCTATTAATATTGATGCATGTTATTTAAATGTATGGGTTAACGACTCGGCGGACCTCATTAAGACTTGATAGGGTCAAACTAGGCCTGCAGTCCCACCACAGTGTGCCTGATTTCACTTTTAATAGACTGTGGCTTTGATTTATTCTTCACCACGTACAGTCTGCAAAAAGATATTTTAATTGTTAGTGATACTTTAAAGGAAACTGTCTGGCTTTGTAACATGCAGATGACACTGGTTTATTGAATGTTTGCAAAACACCTCCCCCAAACTGCAAATGACCAATCATAGCGTAGCATCCGTAATGACGCGTGATAAGGCCCATCAAGTGTTGGAATTCTCCCCCTGCTGAACATTGTGTTCATGTGGCTCTACTAAGATACAAATGGAGTGTACAAAGAGTTTGGAGGATTATATCTAAAACCAAAATCATGACAACAACAGGGTAAGTGTGTCCCCTCTGCACAAGCTGCAATTATTAGCATGTTGGGCTAATCATCACACTACCTACAAACAAAGTCCCATATAGGAAAAGTTGCTAGTTTCAGACTGAGTTATGGTCAGAGAAGTTGCTGTAATGTAGGCCTGTATTATATTGCTGCAGATAAATGTACTTTGGATTTAAAAAGATAAAAATGATGGTCATGTATTTCTTTTGGCTAGGAATGTGTTATAATTGGCTAACCTGCCATGAATGTCACGCATGGAATATTATCATAATCATAAAGTTAGATCAAGTTGTTTTTTTTTCACATTTAATGGCCTCATTCTGATCTATAAGTCTTTTCATGTCACATCATAGTTTATGGTTATAATGTATATTGTCAGTTGCAACAGCTTTTGTACAGTAGGGGTGTTTTTTTATTGGAACATTCATTCCAAAGTGGGAGGAAATATTCATATTCAAATGTAATAACCTGTTTGAAAATAAAAATTACAGTCTTTAAGAGAGAGCAGAGGGTGCTCTAAATCATCTTGACCTAATGCACACCCTATTGACCCTTGACCTATCAATTCAGCTAGTAATGTTGGTAGCTACGAAAATGGAGGACACAAGCGAGCAAAGCTGTCCTGAGCGGACAATCTGAGTGAAGCATCTGTGAAGTAGTGTGTGAAAGTATTTTGGGTTCTACATCATAGAAAAAATAAGGCTGTCTGTTGACTTTGAACAAAGAAGACGTCTTACTCTACAACGCCAACAAATCTGCTTACTCTCCTGCTAGCATGCCACCCACTTGAGGCAGCAGAGGCCGAGGCACCACAGATCATATGAGCGGAGCTGCCGTAGCAACATCAAGTGTACAACCTCATCTGACTGCCTACTATTCAGTACACTCAACTTCAATGGGCATCTGTGCCAGCAGTTCATAAAAATGGCATCAACAACGAGATAGCAAGATTTATTTGCAAAGATATACGGACCATTGGTATCGTTTTGGGAGAGGGGTCTCAGGATCACATGATGGAACTGGAACCACGATGGACAATTCCAAGATGCACCACAATCTCAACACACATAGTACAACTGTACGACACCACACAGGAAAACATAAAGACTACTCTGAAGGATAAGACCCTTGCTATTACCACAGACAGGTGGACGTCGATGGCAAGACATGCTTATGTGACAGTCACAGCTCATTGTATTATGGGAACTTGACAATTATCTTCTGTGTACTAAGGAGTTGAGAGGAAGCCACACAGCTGTCCATGTTTCAGAAAGCATCAGCAGCACGCTGGATGGATTTGACATCTCCCGTGAAGCAATTGTAACTGTTGCCACCGACAATGTTCTGAACTATATTTATTGAATTATTTTCAAAGACAGGATGGTGGCAAATTTGAAAAATGAGCAACAGTGAAGAGAGCAGAGAATGGATGCTTCTCAATAAAGCGGCCTTCCTGGAGCCCCGGTTCTCTCGTTTAGTCCATCTATCACCCGAACAGAGAATACATTCGAACAAATTGCATGTCATTTCAAATTTACTCAAACTTGATTTGAACTTTTCTGATTTTTTTTTTGTTCTGGTATACAGTACTTTTATGTTTCATGAAACTTCCCATCTGCATGGGGCTGAGTAGATGTTGACTGAATTTTCATTTTTAGGTGAACTCCTGTCAGCTAGAGACCTTAAAAGCCAGCTCAACCAATTCATGGTGCTAACGTTAGCTTCATAAGCAAGCCAGCCAAAGCGGAAAAAATCTGTAATACGAGTTGTCATTCCAGCAAAGCAATGCTAACAAAGAGAGGACAGCTTTGTCTGTCTCTGTCTAAAATAAGGCACCCGTTTTTTCAAAAATCAATGGGTTTGTGTGGTAACCTACACACACGCCATTTGTGAGAGCACAACATTGCTCTGCCTGACAATGAAGGTGCCGCTTGTATTTGTAGCCTGTATTCCCAGAGCTCTGTTTTGATACAATATTTTTACTCTATCTACAAGGACGAGGTAAATATGGGATCCTGTAGCTGGTAATAAAGCAGCCAGCAAGATGTGTGGCATATTTTGAAAAGACTGCTGAAATCTGTAAGATAACTTACTCTCTTTTTCTCTGTGCAACCCTCCCACTCCAAGAGGAAGGAGAAAGTGTGTGCGAAGCTGAGGCACACTTTAGTGCAGCTGTGAAATGGAGAGGCAGCCGAGCAGCTCCAGCAGTGCCAGAGTACCATCAGAGGGAGGAACAAAAAGCTCAAGGTCTTCACTGACTTTCATCTCTCCGTCTCCCTTCTGTTTTATCATCCCCTCCTCCCTACTACTGATTTTTTTTCCCCGTCAAAGTGTATCTGCCACACCAACACAGATACTTTTTTTTTGTTTTTGTCTTGTTTTCTGTCTTTTTGACCTTTATCTTTACTCCTTTTGTAGACCTACATGTTTTCCACTTCTGTCACTCTGTCTTTTTCTCTACTTCTCTCTGTCCGACCCGTCTCCACCCCTCCCCTGTCTCTGTCACACTTACTGTCTCATACTCCTTCACTTTGTCTTTTTTGGTTATTCTAGTATGTCTGACCACTGGCACAGAAATGGTACTTGAGGCTCAGCAGACCCTGGGTGATATAGTCCTGTGGTGCATGTTAAGGCAGCAGTATTTCCCATCAGCCCCAGAGTGCCTGCCCCCCCCCCCTTTCTGTCCTAGCCTTCTGTTATGCTCACAGTAGCACTGCCACCATGTCCAGCAGCCCTGCCGCTCAACTTGCCTTTCTCGCCCATCCCGTAGAGGGCTTTTCAGGGCTCTCATAAATCATTTCTAGTTGTAAGTTCAGGCCACCATCTCCATCACCATCACTTAATTAAGAGCTCAACCATAAAGAATTAGGGTGTCTACTTTTGCAACCCATATTTCAGATTTTTAAAAACACCCACTCCACTCTCCCCTTAATTATTTGAATCCACTAATTCAGACATCATGAACACATTAATTCTGGACAAAATTAAGAAGTTATTTGCATTTTTCTCTTTGTGATTCCTGAGGTGATCTCATCGTGGCAGAGCTCAGTGCTACTCTTGAAAAACAGTTAGCCATACGTTGTGCAGAGAGATTACTCAAAACACTGCATATGGGCAGAATGTGGTTGAGAACTATCTGTAGTTAGCTTCATATAACATTACACACATATTGAAAGCCTGCCCATGCCCAGAGGTGAAGATATTTTGAGCTGAATTCTTTGATAATTTATTACCAAGCTTAATTAAATGTGGACCCCTGGCACTGTTCGCAACAGTTTAGCTAAACAAACTTGCATCAAGGCAATTGCTATGCAAATATAGAGTAAGCAGTGTTTAGGCCTCCAGTAAGCCAAAATTGAAGAATCTGTTTTAATGAAATTAAAAAAAGCTACCCTTTTCATTTGTAATGCTGCCAATTAATACCCTATTATTTGCTTTGTTGGCCTTTGTGATGCAGTCATGTTAGCAATGTCAAATGGAAAACAGTGCCCTTGATGTACTAACTAACTGAGACAAAATAATTTTCTTTGGCACATAGTTGTAAATAAATGCCTGTCAAGGCCAAAAAAAGTAGGAGATTAAAAAGCACTTTTTCAGCTCAGACGTTTTCCTTTGCTTTTCAGCTGCATTGTTCTATTGTTAAGCAGGGACATCAACAACAGTCATGACACCAATTTCCACAATAATTGAAAAACAAACAGACAAAACAAGTGTTGAAAAACCTATTTGTTATGCTATAAAGTTAGAAGAACAAACTGTACAACAGATTTAATGAACTCCACACTGTAACAGCTTTATATTGTACTGGTTGTTGCATTTCTAAAAAGTAGTCTGGATGTATACATTTTTATCAATATCCTTCACACATTGTCGTAATTATGGGATCTCTACTTCTCTTCCCATCATGGTTTTAGCCTTTTATAAACAGAATGCAAATATATACAACAGCAATTGAATAAAACAGCAACACAACAGCATTGCCCTCCACTAGGATCAACTCAGAGCTGGTGGGAGCTGACAAGGAGAGCCAAAAGGCAGCTCTTGTGCTCCTGCTGTCCATCAGTGCCAACATAAACCACGTCACTAAGATGCAGCAAGTTTCACCATTATTCTCAAAATCTGGCACTGATTCCAGAAAGTGCCAGAGACTGTACTGAAACTTTTTTCCTAAAACTTCAGCTGAAATTATATTTACACAGGGTAACTTTGTTTGACTAATGAGACTTTTGCCAGTCCAACCCATTATCACTCGCCTTAAGCTTCAAACTATGACACTCTACTTAACCCTGTAGTGTCAACTGGACCTGAAGGGCTCTGTCGTTAAGAAAGCAATAAAATGTTGTATGTTTGATTAGACTTTCAAAATAAAGCTTGCTGGAAAACATCTCGCATATGACTTTTAAACAGTTATCGACGCTGTCAAATGGTCACACTTTGGTTAGGACAAGGCACAAAAACGTCTCCTTGGTTGGGTTTTTAAAAAAAAGATCATACCATTGTCAATATATATGCAAAAGCAAGACCCAAATGTAGACACGGAAGCAGGCGGATTCACCACAAAAACAAGCTTTAGTGAAAGCAAGTCCAGACAATCCGAAATCCAAAAGAAGATAAGCAAAAAAAGGCAGGTAACAAAAAGCTGGCAAATGAGGAGAATCCAGACAACAGTAAAACAAAAACAGAGAACAAACCTTAAATCAAATGGGACACAGAGAGCACATGAGGAAAAGGGGAAAAGACAGAGGAATGCAGGACAAAGGCAAGTTGATAACAGGAGTGATGTGAAGATAAGCACTGAACAGATGGACCAACACAGGTGTAAATACAAACAAAACTAACAGGTGCAGGTGGAGTAAGGGAGAAAAACACAGGTGAGGGAAATTAATGGAAAAACACTAGAAAAAGGGAAGGGGCTGAAAGGCTGGAAAAACCCATGGAGGAGGGAAAGGCTAATGAGGGAGATGCATTGCAGTTGTGGGGGGAAAACAGACTGGGAAGGAACTCAGGTAACAGGGCTGGGTAATTAATCAGATTCAAGACAGGTGTGGAGGGAAATCAGGCTGGTGAGGAGCACAAGAAAACAGAAGGGAAAACAGAACACTAGAAAAAGGCAAAAGACAACACAAACAGACAAAATGAAACCAAAATGACACGACCGTGACAACTATCAGTTAAAATGACTATGGTCACTCTCATAACTTATGTGAGTGACCTCATGTAACACAACTGACCTATGTTACATTTCATGGACTTAGTTATGTAACATGACTTAAAAACAAATCACCCTTCAGTTCTGGTCACACGCAGAAGTCCACTCTGTCACTCTGGGGGGAGAATAGAGCCTCGCCACTGAATGACAGGCTGGAGGAGGATAGGGTGGAGGAGGGTCGCATGATTGCCTAAATGACAATTGACAGCGGAGACATGAATGGCTAATAGTGTTCGTGGCCGAATCTGTTTGGTTAAATGGAGAGAGTGTACATGAAGAAACGCCCCTGTCAGGTGAATGTAGGGGGGAAGGGAGAGAGGTGAACGAAAAGATAGTCTATGCTAAGCTTCAGTTCAGTCAGGAGAGATAATTTTTTCAGTGAACATGAAGATTTATTTTCATGTGTACAAAAATAATATGAAAGTCTAGAACAGAAAAGAATGACGGGACAGAATATTTGATGAATATCAATACTTTGATTGCCTGACTTACTATGATTGCCATCCACATTGTAAATGCATTAAAGGCTGAGACATCCAGCATGTTGTAAAAGGTCACGAGTGGCCACCGTAGATTCCTTGTTTGACAGCTCTAGCAGGCCAGCAGCTTGTCTATGTTGTCTAACCCTCCTTTGGTGGCGCTGTAGTCAAGTATGACCTCTGGCTTACGGTCCTCCCGGCTACTTATTGTTCCATCCCTGTGTAGAGTGCTTATGAGCACGAAATTTTTTCCTTTTTTTGGTATGTAAGATAAGAAAATAAGCTAAGGCCAGTTTCAGGTAGAAAAAAATGTCAAATTGACCCATTTCAAATTTTTACCATACAAGGGTTAAAGGGACTTGAGGCAGGATTTGTGAAAAAATAAACATGCATTTTAAGTTTTTAAATGCTAATGGGTGATGAAGCGTTCAAAACCATAAAGAATGAGCCCACCCACGCATCTCTCCATTGCATTGAACAGGCTGTGTGCTGCATAATGTACTGCAATTCGGGCCCGAATTTCCCGCGCGTCCTCGATGGCTTGGATACAGGAAGAAGACAAGCCCCTTTTTAGTGGACACAAAGTCCACTAAAAAGTCATACTAAGAAGAAAACAAAGGTTTTATCAGCGGCAAGTCGAGAGTCGAAACGAAATTACGACCAAAGCTGGGCCAGTACCCGAATAAACATCGGATACGCGTTCAACTCATGGAGGCAGCTTCAACTGAATTGGGACTGAAAACAGATGCTGACATGGCTCATTTCCTAGTGACCAGGTAAGAAAACATTACAGATCATGTTTAAAGCTTGATTTGAAAATCATATGAGATCACCGAGGACTCGGAGTGACCTGACGTGCAAAGTAGCGTTAGCTGCAAACATGTAACTTAGTCCACCGCTGTGTAACACTGAATAGTTACAGACTCCGCATTTTCCACGTTCCTTTAGTCTGAAACCGAATAGTTAGAAATATGTCCCTTTATATATGGGACTGAAAGCCCAACCTGACAGTCAACAGTCACGTGAACAGCGAGTAAAGAAATAACAGTGTCACAGCATCAGCTGCTCTGCTGTGAAGAGTTCATGCGCGCTCCAGCGCCGGCTTGGCTGATGGCTGCAGTTACCCTAACGGCCGTCATGTCACTATTGTGTCTTATTTCATGATTCTGCCTCATGTGCCTTTAAACACAAATTCAGGTTCAACGACCAAACATACATTAACGTGATGATGCGTGATTTGTGTAACTCATGGTACAAAACAAGATAAATTAACAAAGTCATGAAACCCAGAAATCAAAATATAATACTTAGGGATTTAAATATGTGCAGTGAATTTCGGTGAAAGCCAGACAAACCATGGTGAATATTGCTAGTGTATGAATACTATGAACACCATCACCAGTTGTATGCTTGTCTTACCAGAGGATTAGGGCTTCAGCGATCTTTGATCTGAGAGAACAGCGTTGTTATCAGGACAATGTAGGAGGTGTAGGGAGATGATGACCAATATCCCAGTTTTTGCAGAGACGCTGATGAAATGCCTTGGTTGAATAGAGCTAAGGGGGGGAAGGTTGCTTTTGATAAGGTCTGGCCGTAAGGGGGATAAGGACTTGCTTTAAATGATGATCAAACACATTTTTTTAAAGGGGTATCCCCTGGATTAAGGAATAATGGAGAGAGGGGGCTAGTGTTAGGTCTAATTAGCAGGTAGTTAATCATAGATTTGAAGGGACAGAAAGTAGAATCAGTGCAAGCCACAACGGAGCAAGCACCTCCACAATGGAATGTTTGAGATGTAGACTATAATGGGAAAGTGAATCAGCCAATGACACGCATTGCAAAGTTAAGATGGCCAAGGAGGGAGTGTAACTGTTGTTTTGTGATGTTTTCAGATGTCGGTAGTGTAGAGAAGAGAGAATGGCTCAGGAGGAATGAGGCTATTAATGCTTGAGAAGGGGCCGGAGCGAGGGGAATAATATTTTCTTCCCTGAGTATGAGTAAAAGTTTTTATTGAAATCATTGCATTTTGATATGATGTTGAAAAGATGCATTTGGGGGCCTTGTTTGTTGGAGTTATCGGTTGAGAACAGGGCGGGCTGTAGATCTGCAGACTTAAATATTACCATGATATTTTCCCAGGTGGCAACGGCTTTATTGCACTCGGGGAACGCAGGATGAGACTGACTAGATTGATATCTTTATCTTGTAGTATTTTTGACCTTAGCCAGGGGGATATGTTTGCAGCTTGAGGAATGTATGGCCTACCTAGAGGAGGAGCTGGGACGACTGAGGCCAGGGTATGCTGAGTAGACCAGAGGGTTGGCTGCCGTATCGAGGCCTGGATGGTGGCAATAGTAGCAGAAGATGAGGTGGAGGCTGAGGCAGTCTACAGTGTTTGAGTTTGTGCATCAATGATTTGCATGGAGAGCCAGGGCCTGTAAGGTAAAGCCCAGAAAGTTTTCTGCAGAGGAGTGGCTTGGGAAGGCAGTGGAGAAGAGGTGTTCTTCTTCTTCGGCTGAGGTGCTTTGGAATAGGCTGGATTGGTTCTTTTGCGGGCATGGGCGGGCGTGGTGGGGGAAGCTGCTGCATCGGGTCTGGCTGGACGCTGGTGGATTGCGTGATAAGGTCTGGTCCAACAACTCGTGGAGCTGCTCGAGAGGGAGGCCTGGGGCTTTGGAGATGCCATGGTCCTGGAGTTGAGACAGGAGGACATTGGTCTCGTTGGAGGAATGGAGGATTAGCATGTAGTGCTAGGTGAGTGCTTCTACGCTGGCCACTCGAGGAAATGGAAGCGATCTCCGGCAGCATATCGGTGCCGGGATCCGGATCCTCTAGAAGAGGATCATGATGGGAGTCAGACATCATCTTTGAGGTCAATATGCAATACAGGGTAAGCAGAGCATATGCCATTCGCATGAGTGCCTGCAATGACAGCTGACAACAGAGAGGAGAGCGATTTTAAGTTTGACTGTAGAGTTGTGATTGGCTGATAGTGTTTGTGGCAGAATCTGGTTGGTTAAGGGAGAGAGAGTACATGAAGAAACGCTCATGTCAGGTGAATGGAGTGAGCAGGGAAAGCGGTGAACAAAAAATGGTCTTCCTGCTCTTCATATTTGCACTGGAATTTGCCAGTTCATATCATCAGTAGCCTATTTCTACATTAGGGGCCACTGCTGTGAAAGAGGGCTCAGCTCAGTGACTGTAAGGTCAACTACGCATGATCACAAAAGTTGTCTCTAAAGTCATCCCTCATACAGGCTTCAATGGCTTCAATGGTAAATCTCTGCATCTCCTGTGATAACACCAACATGACGAGTGTTTTAACGCACATAGCACCGCTTATCCTAAAATGGCAATTTTACTCACAAAATGATGATTTTCGCTTTGCTGGTTTGGTGATCAGACTGGGAGAGAAGTTGTAGAAGTGGGCATGCCATTAGCAAAATAAAGTTGTATTGTATGTGACAATGATATTGTGTAAATCTGTACTGAATGAAGGCTTTCTCTTTTGTCAAAGAGGGGAGAGGCTCAAATCACTCCTAGACATGTTCCACTGATATGCAACAGCACATGCAGTATGCGTTGGTGTGGCTTGCAATGTGCTGATTAAGTGCTGCCCAAGTGCTGTGTGGTGGGAGAGGAGCTAAACAATAGTGAAGCCACTGCAGGTGAAATTTAGAGTGGTGGTAAATTAAAGAGCTGCTACCGCACTCATGTTTGCTGTTCATGTTGCTCAACTCTTAATGGGAGATGTGCTGGAAATAATGATAGTGCTATACCATTATCTCCCTATAAGGACAGCATGGCTGTTGTAGCTCTCTAGCTTGTTATTCCTCAAGCTGGTGGTGTACTTGCCGCTGGGACACAAAGTGCAGAGGATCCATAGTGGCAGGGTGGAGAGGTGTCTCAGTAGCCCCACAAACAACTGAGCAGGTTCATCAAGCTGTTGAACATGCAAAGTTCAGTTAATGTAGACTAAAAAGTGCAAGCTTGTGTGAAATAGAACAAATAGGACAAATCAGAAGCAGAGGATAGCTATTACTCTGCATTTTAATCTGTATTTTATATTATGCTATGTTTGCTATAGCTGCTGTCAATAAGCATTAGAGCTACTGTGTGTTATTACTGCTTGTTTCAACTCCATAGTATCAACCTATCTTAACCCTTGTATTGTCTTAACTTTTGGGACCCTTTGGTAACCCTCGGGTCAAATTGACCCCGGACATATTTGGGGTTTTAAAAACAATGCTGAAATAAAATTTTACTTCATAAACCATTAACATTAATTGTCTTTATCCCAATTTCAAACAATAGAGGTAACATATGTGTTTAAAGATTGCAATCAGTCTGTACTAGAACACAGTTAACAGTGGAAGTGTAATCCTTTTTTTTGTCATTGCTGGCTCTTAGGCTTCTCCAGCGGCTGTCTGTGGTGCTCCTTGTTGTGCATATTCCGAGTGAAGGCTATCTTCAAATTCACTTTCAGAATCAGAATACTCTGAATTGATATCTAAATTATTATGTGTGTTTGTTTTTGTTTTATGTTTGTGTCTGTGTGTGTGTGTGTGTGTGTGTGTGTGTGTGTGTGGGCATGTTTCTGTGTGTTTCTGTGTATGCGGGTCAAACTGACCCAAAGACCATCTGAAGGATGTAAATGTGTGGGGTATAGTAGCATGTGTGCTCAATTATTTTTTTTGTCTGTACATGTTTATCACAGGAAATAAGCTAAGGCCATTGTGTTTCAGGTAGAAAAAAACATATACTTGTACCATTTTTCTTCTTCTATTTATAAAAATTGAAACAGGTAAATTCAACAAGGGTAAAAAAAAAAAAAATACAGTGACAAATGTGTATCAATTTGTCTGACAAGCAGAAGACCTCCTGTAACATTGAACATAGGCCTTGCATAAAGGAACATGGTGGGACTGTGAGAAACTCTTTTTGCAAGACTGTGATAATGAATCTGTTATTACAAATTGGGTTGTAATTTTAATGGACTACATAGACAGGCAGTGCATAGTGCACTATAACATTTTTCAGGGCAAAATGTTCCTTTAACAATGTGCTAAAAGGGATCAGAATAGCAGACTATCAATAGAACTGTAATTAAAGGGGAGTCACTGTTAACCTACTCATAGCAAAATGCAAGTTTGTGTTAATATAAATTCAATTTGAATGAACATGAAAATGAAAAAACGAAAAACCCAAAGCTTAGCTTTGTTAAAGCCTCAGAAGGAAATGCTGGTTCTAGACTGGTGCTACTGTACATTTAATAACAAGTGTTAACATATTAATGATTAGTCAGAATTGGCGCCGTAATTGTTTAAGAATGTGAAGAGGGCGCAGTTGCTTTTTGGGTTTTTGCCTTTCCTTTATTGTGATATGAAGCATTTTTGTGAATATAAAAGGTCTGCAAAGTGAAAAATCCCAAAGTCCAGACCAAAGGGAGTAATTCTCTACAACAGAAAACACTGTTCCTGCACTGCCTGAAACACCTGGTTTTGGGTCAAGCCTTTACTTCTATAGCTTATGTGCATCACTCACTTTTACGCCTTTCAATTGATTAAAATTTTACTTTGCGATCAGTCGCATGATTGTCCATAGTTAACTCTTGCAAATTAGTACTCTTATGTTCATAAGAGTATTAAAAACTTGAAAAATATCCCTTTAAGGTATTAAGATGGGAGTGGACAAATATGCTTGCTTAATGCAAATGGATGTTTTTTTTTACAATAATAAACAATATGCTGAAAGCATAGCATGGAAAAATTAAGCTCAACAAGCAACAACAGATGGGCATATTGACCTGAATGTAACATTCCTTAGTTGGTATTTGAGACTGGACATATTCCATGGGTAACTAATTTCACATCGACAGTAAATGCAAATAACATTGTTCTTGTGGAGAGAACCATCTGGCAGGGCATTGAAGCTAAACTTGCCATTCAAAAGACCTTTTTCTTTTACCATTCCCGCTCAAAGAGGTTTGTTTCTGCTGCCATCCACAACGTTACTGCTGCATCGCTTCTTGATTTCCCAAACAATGGGCCAGCTGAGGGTCATAACATGCATTAATCGTGCATCAAAAAATTATAAATATATATTTATTAGAATATAATATTTATATAGATATGTTGTGAACATTGTATTTGAAATAAAAGATAGTTACAAAATAATAACTTACCTCTCTGGAACATCCTGCTCCAGTCTTGGTTGCAAAGGTGGCTCGGTTTGTTCAGCCTGTGTATCGGCATCAGAATAGGTCTCAAACACGTACAGCTGTACCACAGCCGTGGTTACCAGCTGTAGCAGTGTTATTTTGGATCACACTACCTTGCTTGGCATGACCCGCCCTACTCTGCCTCTGAGTAATGCAAATGTTCAAGTCTCACCAAAGATTTAACAGAGGGGAGATGTCTCCATAGCTAAAATGACACATTCAAGACACAGTGCAAAAAATGGGTTCTGTAGCAATGCACCATGAGAAAAATAATGTCTTTTTTGAAAATTAAAGTATGTAAACCTATTTTACTAGGACCCCAAAATAGAAGTATGAACCTGAACTTAAAGCTGTTGTAGTGATATATTTGTGTTAAAATATGTGTTAAATAGTTATATATTCCAACAGAGTGTTTGGTCAGTAACCTATGTCTCTCCTTCCCCTGCTCATGCAGTAAAAGAGACCATTTTCTGGTATCTCTACCCACTTTATCCAATCTAGACAGAACATCATAAAGAGGCGGTCGTGTCTGCTCATGAACGTGGAGAGAGCAGCATCCTCCTGTTTACTGCTATGCCTGACTGCTGTAAGTTCATGTAGTGAAGTGATGTGGAAAGAAGGGATGGGGTTGCTAACTGCAAAATGGACAAGAAGTTAGCTAAAACAACAACAACAACACATACAGCAGCGTTAAAGGTGCAGTTGGTAACTCTGAGGAGAGAGAGGAAGTACAACTTTCAGATCCCTCCCCCTCCGCTGCACTCCTGCCCTGCCTCAAAAGTCCCTCCCCCAGAGGAGGCTGGCGTGCACGCGACGACCCGCAACCTGCACGCGTCTGAAGAGGCCAGGTAAACAACATGGCGCATGAATCTGTAAAAATGTAACATGAACTACATTCCACACAGCTGGGTTAGGCACACAGATATGGTTAGAGTTTTGAGACACTGGGCTCAGATGAAGAGTACACCCCAACAACTGCTTCTACCAGCATGGATAGACAAGGGAGTGTGGACGAGGTGGATCAGGCCGGGGCCGGGGACGCCGGGGCAGATGGCGTCGTGTGGGCCAAACACCCGATGACCTCGGGGCAGATGACGTTCCTCGAGTCGAACATTTGAGATTGCAGAGGATTGCATTTGAATGTGTAAGTAGTCTCAGTAGTAATAGTCTGTTTCTAAACACAAACAATTATTATTGTATCTAAAGTCACAGTTGTTAGCTGTTTAGCTATGGATGTTATGAGCCTCAGTAAACATCATTTTTACTAGTATATACTTTATCTTGTAATTGCTAGGAGCAAATTCAACGCTTGGATGTACATCAGGCACGCCACACATTGGAGCAAACTTTGGCACGGGACCCCAGCCTCATCTTTGATGTCCTCAGCCGGTCAGCCCCTGCTGCTCCTCCAACAGCACCTCCTGTCCAGCTCCAGCCCTCATGGTGCATCTGCAAGAGATGCAGGGAAATGCCCACGGTTGGGGTTCATTCCCAGGAAGGTGTAGCTACTGTTACCCTTGTAAACTGTAAATAGTGTTGTGCAATGCTGTACATATATTTTTCTTTTTTTATATTGTTCAAAATTTACATTTACAAAATATTTGTGATTTCATTATTTATCTAATAAAGTTTCTTTCTAAAGTGATTTGTTTCTAATTGCATGAATGTCAAAACAAACATAGCACTTTACCCTATTTTATTTAAAATACCCTTCGGACTAGTTTAAAAAACTAACCTTCAGTATAAGAAATTGGAATCACTGGGTCTAGGCATGTATGTCTAAAAAGCAATATGCTAATCAAAAACAAGTAATAACTCCATAAATATTGTCAAGCTTTATTTTTCAGACAAACACACATGGTAATTGATTGACCGATGATGTCGTCTTCACTTTGGACATGAATTTTTTCTGGCACTGGTGGTGGTTTGATGGACTCTGGGTCTACAATGTCATGCACACTGTCCTCCATGCTGATGGACTGAAGAGCATCCAGGCACATTCTGCTTTTAATGGCACCACCAGTCCTGTATGAATAGAAAAAGCAATGAGAAAAGAAAATAATGTTCATGAAACAGGACTTTTGAATCTAACCCAGGTAATCTCCTAACACGTCAGCTGGGGGCTAACATTATTTTAAGTTTACAAAGAGCAGGCTTAGAGACTGTGTTTGAACAAGCTGCATCCAGAATGAGATCCAGAGAGCCGCAGTGATTTTTAGTGGAACATTTTGCAATTTCACATTATGAAAACGGCCAAGTTGCCGAGGCTAAACATTACGTTACTGTTGTGAATAGTCAACATTGCTGGCCAACAAATGAGCAGAAATAAATCATGTCGACATGAAAAGTAATCTGTCAGCAATATGTATTCAGTTAAAACCCAGCACACACTGATTTCAGTAAATTACTTCAATGTTTTTTTTTTTGTAACAGAAACTGTCGTGAATATTGCTAAATGGCCAGTAAAACACGTATGCCAACATTTAGCTGTGAGAGCACAGAAACGTTCCACATAATTATGAGGACAAAAACAAAACCGATAAGACTGCCAGGTCACTTCATGTAGATATTTTCTGCTACTTTCTAATGAAACAACGCCAACCAGTAACGTTAGCCCTAGCATCGGAAACAAGCTAACGTTAGCCCGACCGCAACGTTACAGTAACATCACCTGCACTACGGAGTACTAGTGTAGCACTTACAATTAGCTTTTTAGCCCCGCCGAATATCAAATCAAACATTATGTAAATCTAGCAGGGGTAATTACCTGTCAAGCAGAAAAGTCGCCAACTCTGCATCGGTTATGAATCCTTCCAAATCACGGAGTTTCCTCCACCGCTGAAAAGCCACTCCGATGTAGACTCTGGTTTCATCCCGGGCTCTGTCTAATTCTTTCTTTTGTGCTTTTTTTCTTCTGGCTTCCTCTTTTTACTCGTTTTTACCGTGTATGCTGTAGTTGGTAACGGAGGTATCGGTAGTTTTCTCCTCGCTGATGGTTGTTGCTACTCCATTACTTTCTCTAAGCTCCTGAAGCCGCTCTCGCAGATATGAGCTTGACCGAGCGCTAGCTAGAGATGGCTCGTTTGCGAACGAATCAGTTCGAAGGAACGACTCTTTAACGCGAACGAACTGACCTGATTCCACGTTTCACTTCTCTCTCGTTCATTCGTTCGTTCTCACAGAGTCGCTGCTGCTGACTCGCTGTGTGTCGTTCACTGTTCGGTTATCAGAGAGGTGACGAGGACTGAGAGCCAGCCAATCGTATGCTGAGTCTAGGACACTGTCTTCGAATTTTAGCCAATGAGAAACAGGAAAGCATAGCAACCGTTTCCATGAAAAAAAAAAAAACATTTTATTTTGTTCGTAGCTCATCGTTCTCGTTCAGTCAGTCAGTCACCCTTGGCTTATGATAATGGTTGACATTAACAATATCACTTTTACGTTTGAATATCAGTGAAATGGTAAATGCATGCTGTCTTTGTATTTTCTGTGTCATGCCAGATTAATAAAATATTTGAATGTCTTGTCAATCTGTCTCGTTCGTTCGTTCGTTCTCACGCATGGTGTTACACGTGAGTTGTCCTCATGCTGAAAACGTGACTTGTCGCACACGTGACTTCACTCCCCGAGACGCAAGAAGAAAGCAAAAATATATATTTTTACTGAGGAAAATGACAAAATAGTAATGCACAGTGATATGAATAAGTAACTTTAATCTGATTACTGGTTTGGAAATATTGTTATATTACTTGTTACTGAAAAAAAGTGGTCAACCAAGAACGAGTGACTGACTGAACGAGAACGCCAGGAGAGGAATCATCCTCTCCTGGCGTTCTCGTTCAGTCAGTCACTCGTTCTTGGCTTGCACCCAGAGTGATTATGGTGAAGATACACATTATCCACTGTCTTATGTTGTCTAAAAGTACACATAATCACGAAGTTATGTATTAGCCTTGAACTGAATCTCGACATCGAACGATGAAATCCACCTCTAGCGCTAGCATGAACTGAGGAGGAAGGGGGAGGGAGCTTTCCGCAGCGTGTGGGTGAGCAGTGATTGACAGCTGTCAGACACTCCATCAGACACCAGCCTGGCTCTGATTGGTTCTTTTTGGTCGGTCGCGGTGGATTCTGGCAAATTGCAGTAGGAGCAGAAGGTGGGGCTAAATAAGCCTGTTTTTTTTTTGTTTTTTTTACAGATTACTAGTTTCATGTAATGCTGTCTTTACATAGTGACAGTTTCAGCAAATATGACAAAAAGTTACTTTTATAAGATTTACCAACTGCACCTTTAACATCCAGTGCAGTTTCTTTTGTAATTATCTTTCCCGAGCTCAGGTGATCCGCAGATTGCATTGTCTAAAAGTGCATTTGTTGCAAACTGTTTAAAACATCAGGGTGACCGGACGTTGCAATTTTCCAGGGACAGTTCTCGTTTTTGGTGTCCTGCCCCCGGCTGGAAAGTACCAGTTTATTTCTGTGTCATACAAAACTCACCGTACAGTGAAATAATCCTTTTTGTGTCAAAAAACAGACTGGGTTGTAGAGCCTACTGGTTAACATCTCAATCATGTTGTGCTTATTGGAGCCAACAGAGGGGGCTGCTTGCTACAATACCTTCTCATCACTCTCTAGCAATATTTTATGGAAAAAATATTTCATGGGAAAACAATCTTGAGAAATGTATCCACAACATCATCAAAAATATCTTTTTAAGTCAGATAATGCAGAAAGGAGGGGAGAGGGAAGACTTGATAGGAAGAAGAGTGAAGGAGAGAAAGGAGGAAAGGTAAAGATACGATTACAGAGCCTTCAAATTAATTATTCTAATCTATGTTTTTAGAGATACATTACAAAACTAAGGCAAGCAAGGGGATCTGTGAGCCAACATATTTATCTAAATAGTGTAGCCTACTATTTATTATTATGGATTGGAGAGGAAAGTGAGAAGGAAAAATGGAGACTAAAAAGAATGACTGTTCAGATGGGACAGGTCTGTTTGCTCTGTACTGTTTCTGTAATATAGTTGTTTTCTGTCACAGTGTGCCTGTTAGTCAGTGATGAAATGTTCATTTCTAAATACTTTTTACAAATACTGTACTTAAGTATAAATTTGAGTTACTTGTACTTAACTGAGTATTTCCATTTTGTGAAACTTTATACTCCACTAAATCTCAGAGGCAAACATTTTGCTTTTACTCTTAATTTGTCTGACAGCTTTAGTTACTATTCAGATTTTTTTTTCTCCTCTTCCTGTCCAGTGGAAACCATGTATCTCCAGGGGCCGTATTCACAAAGCATTTTATCTTTCCGCTAGGAGTGCTCCTAACTCGCGCTAAAACATTTTACGTAGGAGTTTTTTCTTAAAAGTTATTCACAAAGCCGCTGAGACCTACTCATACTAAGGATAAATCACTAGGAGTGAACTAAGAGTGACGCGCCGTTGCTATGGATTACGTCGATTCTCGTGCACGACTTTAGAAGCGGTCAGTACGGTGATTGGTTGTTCAGAGCGAGGCGGTCTCGGTGAAACTCATCAGCAACATCCCACAAACGAGCCCACAAAATCACCGAAAAACAAGGAAATAGCTTAGGCTAGAAATTAATTCCTATCAAGTAGTTATGGACAGTGCAGTTAGCAGAATACACGCATGAAGTTCGGTAAAGTTGGAAATATATTCACAGAGTCGAACTTCACGGATCAATAACTCATAAGCGAAACATTATTATAACACAACGAGGTACAACCGTGTTTTCATCAAAACGAGCGATCCTCCGGGCTGGACACATAACTCTGGTCTCAGACGGTCCCTGCGCCCTCGTCTCACAGACGGCTGACCACAGAGACCAGTGTTATGTGTCCAGCCCGGAGGAGCGCTCGTTTGGATGAAAATACGGTTGTAGCTCGTTGTCTACCTTACGACGGTAGTTAAGAGTCGTCATTTGTGTTTTAATAATGTTTCACTTATGAGTTGTTGATCCGTGAAGTTCAAATCTGTGAATATATTTCCAACTTTACCGAACTCACGCAGCTTGACAAGTTTGTGCAGACCACGTAGTGATCACTGTACTTGCCCTCTCTGGGCTGAGGCGTATTTCGCCGTGCAGGACATGAAATCGACGTTTCATCTGCCCAATTCCTCTCTCCACAACATTTCATGTATTTTTGTGTGCTCTAACATATATGGAGGAAAACAGTAAACAATAATAAATATGGATTCAACAAATAAAAGACGACAATACGATGTTTTTTACGCAAAGGAGTAAGCGTAATCTGCATAATCACTTACATGTTCTACTTTAACTGTGCTCCCGGTTGTGGATTCAGATAGGGTGTCAAGAGCCACGTCTTGCAGGGATAGCCACTGTCACCCAGCAAGTGACACCCAGCTGGTACATGGAGCCTCTCAAAAAGCTGCCTCAGGCCGCTCTCCATTAAAATATGCGATCATGGGTAGATCCAGGCCACTATG
Organism: Lagodon rhomboides; assembly: GCA_039737535.1. Classification (NCBI taxonomy): domain Eukaryota; kingdom Metazoa; phylum Chordata; class Actinopteri; order Spariformes; family Sparidae; genus Lagodon; species Lagodon rhomboides. The sequence continues at coordinate 4,943,693 of CM077786.1, forward strand.
CAACAATATCAAGAATGTTAAAAGTTGCATCAAAAACAATCTGCGTGTTGATGGAATGTACTTTCTTTCTATTGACGAACACGTCCTCATCTTTTGATGGCGCAATTATTTATTTATTTATTTATTTTTATTTGTATTGTTATTGCATCCCGCACTAATTCCACAACAAGTTTTATACCCTCACGATTTAGCCCATATCTCTTGATTAATCCACATTCTTCCATTGTCTCCAAAACATTTCGTCTCGCAGCCATTTTCAGATTCTTTGTGAATAGGTCTTACTGAGTTAGGAGTCCTCTCGAGGACTTTTAAGCTCTCCTAGACTTAGGTGCTACTTTTAGGCCTAAAATATTTTGTGAATTGCTCTTAGTGAAAAAAATTAGGAGTCCTAAATTTAAGACTGACATGCCCATTATTTTTAGGAGTTTCTCCTAAATTCACCAGTTAGGAGCTACTTTTAACCCTAAGATCCTTTGTGAATACGGCCCCAGGAAAGTAACACACAATGAACTGACAACATCAGGGAGCACACGCTATACACCGATCAGGCATAACATTATGACCACTGACAGGTGAAGGGAATAACATTGATTATCTCGTCATCTCTTATTCATCATGGCACCTGTTAGTGGGTGGGATATATTAGGCAGCAAGTGAACATGTTGTCCTCAAAGTTGATGTGTTAGAACCAGGAAAAATGGGAAAGCATCGACTGGGTCAGAGCATCTCCAAAACTGCAGCTCTTGTGGGGTGTTCCTGGTCTGCAGTGGTCAAAAGTTGTCCAAAGAAGGAACAGCGGTGTTGGGTTGCCCGAGCAGTTGAGGTGACCAAAATGAGGAGTCCCAGACAGATGATGTTCAGCTCATGGTATTTCTTTTCTTTTCTTTTCTTTTATTTTCAGCACGTCAGGTTTACCAACATCCTCACTCAACCCCATCCTCCTCCAAATGACCTGCTTAAATACCCCAGCACCTCCTTTTCCTAATTGGCACGTACCATTTCCTTTTACACTCCCACTTTAACATACAATAAATAAACAAATATTTACTTAAACTTCCCTACCAAATATAAACACAATAAATATAAAACCACGAAAATCACCTAAAGAAATAACCATAATAATTTACATATATTTACATTTAACCCCCATAATTAAACTCCCCTCTACCTACTCCCCATTGGTTCCTCCCGCTCAACCAAGCAGAACCAATAAAAGGTGTCTGCACCCCTGGGGACTCTTTTGTCTAGACACACCCTGGGAGGAAGAGAAGCGGCATAGGTAAGTTTATGCTTCACACAATTATCAACAATCCCTTCGTCTAAAAGATCTTATGCCTTTCCACATACTGCAACAATGCCTCGCTAATCACTGGCTTTCTCTTCTCACAGGTCAAATTTGATGGCCTAAGTACACAGTTAATCCCGCAATCATTATATCAATAAACAATTTAAAATTAGCTGTGTGTGCGTCTCATTTCACCTATGTATCCACATGCCTACATATACACATGTCTCCAATTAATCCGAATCCCGTCAGCTGACTTATTACCAAAGTAATGGCGGTCCATCGTTACAAGTGGTGAACCGGCAACAGGGTCATGGGCTCATTGATGCACTTGGGAACAAAGGCTGACCCATGTTGGCCGATCCAACAGATGAGCTACTGTTCCTCAAATTACTGAAGAAGTTAATGCTGGTTCTGAAAGAGAGGTGTCAGAATACACAGTGCATTGCAGTTTGTTGCGTATGGGGCTGCATAGCCTCAGACCAGTCAGGGTGCCCATGCTGACCCCTGTCCAACGCCAAAAGCACCAACAATGGGCATGTGAGCATCAGAACTGGACCACGGAGCAATGGAAGAAGGCGACCTGGTCTGATGAATCACATTTTCTTTTACATCACGTGGATGGCCGGGCGCATGTGCGTTGGTTACCTGGGGAACACATGGCACCAGGATGCACTATGGGAAGATGGCAAGTCGACGGAGGCAGTGTGATGCTTTGGGCAATGTTCTGCTGGGAAACCTTAGGTCCTGCCATCCATGTGGATGTTACTTTGACACGTGCCAGTTACCTAAGCATTGTTGCAGACCATGTACACCCTTTTATGGAAACGGTATTCCCTGATGGCTGTGGCCTCTTTCAGCAGGATAATGTGCTGTGCCACAAAACAAAAATGTTTCAGAAATGGTTTGAGGAGCACAACAGCGAGTTTGAGGTGTTGACTTGGCCTCCAAATTCCTGCAATCTCAATCCAATTGAGCATCTGTGGGATGTGCTGGACAAACAAGTCCGATCCATGGAGGCCCCACCTCGCAACTTACAGGACTTAAAGGATCTGCTGCTAACATCTTGGTCCCAGATACCATGGCACACCTTCAGGGGTCTTGTGGAGTCCATGCATTGGCGGGTCAGGGCTGTTTTGGCAGCAAAAGGGGGACAAACACAATATTAGGCAGGTGGTCTTAATGTTACGCCTGATCAGTGTACACACAAGAGCTGATTAGAAACAAGACACAGGTGGACACAGAAAAAGGGCAGCAAATTACACAAAAGGAGGAACACCATGTTTATCTATACATTTACACAACGCTGCCCTAGCTAGCTCTGTTGACTGCATACATTTGTCGGCTAAGTGGGTTATACAAGAATGCTAGCTTTCCAACGTAGCGATCTCTACACTAGATAATAGGTCCAAGTCAGCAAATTGTCTTTTAGCAAACTTTTACACCATACAAATACATATGGGTGTTTACAGGTCACAGTAATAAATTATTAAATAAAATCATTTAAACTGTTGGTGTTGGCCTATCTTAACCAAACACTGTATTGGATTTTACTGACCCAAATGACTATAAATGCTTATCATTAATACTTCTATTAGCCTGCCCCAATGCTAATTTTATTTTACACTTATAACTAATACATTTTCAAGCCTTCCATACACAAAATACACAATACTCACATACACAAAACACAAATAAAAATTCAGTATTCACATTTAATATACTTCTAACACTATACAGTCATGCTAATTGCAAATGCACTGTAATAAAATTGGCCGACCTCCATGCTAAAGATATTCTGAAACTGCACTGAGCCTCCAACACACTGACTTCTTAAGTGTGAAGTGACAACCTTTTTTTTCTTCCTGCAGGCAGAGAAAAGACAGAGCTGAACATGGTGGACTTGCACCTGAAGCAGTATGAAAAAGAGTAAAAAAGGTTGGCCAGTGAGCTGCAGATCATGAGGAAGAAATTGAAGCAAAAAACAGCAGAAAGATGAGAATTCTGTAATATGCTAGTGCTTGTGCCCCCTAGGAGAGGCCTGAGATGACTGAGTAGGAAAGACTGTGCCAAGTAGAGAGGGGAGCGGCAGAACATGTAGTGCTGTGCAATAGTTCACTGTACCAATCACTGCATGTTTTCTCTGTCTGTGTACTTATGTATGTATGTGTTTCTGTTCTGTGTACCTTTCCATCTTGCGTTTGTACCTGCAAATGACCTTCAGCATCAGCAGCTGTCAGTGTTGGCCGCTGCCATGTGGCAAACACTACTTCAGCTCATAAAATTCGATGAAGGGACACACAGGCAACTTAGGTAGAAAATCAGACAATCAATGAGGCGGAGAATCAGCTGACCTTTCCTTTTTTCGTGCCTACCATCATTTGTCTGGCTTCTAATAGAAACTGCAGCATGGAAGATTAAACCATGATATGTGGCTGGCCCTCATTCCAAACTCTTACTGAGACAAACGTGCTGCTAAAGATGTCCAGCTGAATTGCACTTGAGAGTGTTCCATCTGTGGCTCCTTCCATGGGAATCTTTATCAGATTTTAAGTAATTAAATTGAAGGCTAACGTCCACAGCACTGTGTTTTCAGGCCTTGCCTGACAAGAGGGAGTTTATAGGTAGTTGTTTACCCAAATATTGATTTATATTTCTGTGCCAGCAATGCTAGGAAACCCAATGTTTGGCCTGTTGAATGTAATAGAAAGGTTTTTCTGTTGTTTTTGTCCAACACCTTTGCCTACACACACACACACACACACACACACACACACACACACACACACACACACACACACACACACATGCAGCCCCTTTACATGTATGATTTAATTATCATTGTTTTTCCTTTCAGCATTTCAGATTCATCATCTCCAACAGCAGAGCAGAGCATTACAACATCACAGCTGATACTCACAGGAGACATTAGTTTTGGAGAGCGAGCGCATGATGACAGAGACGACCTGCTTGCAGGAGGAAGTTGGCCCACCTTGGATAATAGCAGCAGATTGAATCGCCATACTTGGTCAGCCCTTCAGCCATCTGCTGGTACCATGGGAGTCTGAGGTAGAGACACCCCACTGGAGCGGCCCCTGCCCAGGCCTGGCCTGGACTCTGTTCAGGTGGCTGCTGCATATGCTGTCATCTCTGAACCGGTGCCCAATTACACTTCATCTGATATGTTTATGGCCTGAAACAAAGCGCAGTTTGATTCACAGTTGTAGAGTGTAGCAGTTTGAACTAGAGCAGCAATGTGAAGGGAAATCGCGGGTGAAGGTTGATGTAGAAAGTTTGCTAGTAGGAGCAGCATGAGATTGGAATGACACTGAGGTGATACGTGTAAGGCCTGTAAGGGGTCACATGCGACTCTACAGCTATGCTTAGCAACGTGTTTGTTTTTATGAGGTCCGAAGAGGTGAAACTATTCAGTATTTTCAAGTAAAGTTAAGTGTATAGGACCATAGCCAGGTTTTTACAAATGCTGATGTCATGGATGCTACATGCGGCTTGTTTTGGATGACATTTTTTATGTCTTGTTTGATAAAATGACCAGTAGGTGATTTAACCATATCTTGAACTGTTTCGACTCATTTGTTAAATGTGTTACATGTGTGTTGGATACAAAAGCCTGGATTTCAGAACTTTTCACAGCTTAACTAGGACAAAACAGAAGTATATTTGGCTCAGAGAGAGAAGAACTAAATGTACTAGGACTGAACCCAAGCCAAGAACCAAGACTCATAGCCTACAAGGCTCATGCATGGGGTGTCACAAAAACAGCATTTTATTATGCAAAGAACATCTCCAAAGTGAGGCTTTTTCTCTCTCTGAGCAACACTGAGAGACTAATGCACGCTTAACACTGTAGCAGTACTATTGTTAAACGCTCTCCTTTCTGGTCTCCCTGCATCAGCTGCAATGAATTTAAAATTCTGCTGCACGAGTGCTGACTAAGATCAGAAAGGAAGCACACTACTCCTATTTTAATGTTAAACTGGTTATTAGCTGTTAGTCTTGGTGTACTGTCTTAAAACATTATGGTTTTAATGTTTATACTTATTTTAATTTATGTATGTTTTCCATCATTACTACATATTCTGTTTTATCAACATTTTAGTGTCTTTCATTACTATTATTAGACTCTACTTTATTTACATTTTTGTTAAAATCTATTTTTACAGTATGTGTAAGACTTTGAATCAATTGTATTTTTGTAATATTACTCCCCATATTGTATTGCTGTGTCGATGTACATTAGTCTCTAAATCCCTTTTGTTCATTAATATCCCATGTTGTTTTCAATCACTTTCAAAGCAAATTCAGTTGTATTTTGCTTTGTTTGAAAGGTGCATTATAAACAATTGAAAAGAAGAAAATCACATACAAATGTACCAAGAGGCAGGTTTCTTTAATCAAAGTTGACAGTGAAGTGTTAAATACACAATTAATTTCATTGTATTAATTAAATTTGCACTCTGTAACCACTGTCTGTTAATCCAGTGGTTATCTAAGGTAATTATACACCACAGGAAATAACATACAAGACATGCCCTAAATGTTGAAATAAAAGTTGATGTAGGTGGTTATTTCTGCAGAATATTTCCACACCTGGGGCCAAATGTATAAACCATGCGTACACATGAAAAAAATATTATGACACTTTCCACGCAGGTTTCCAAATGTATAAAAATCCACAGAGCATGAGAATGTGTATACTGGTACACATCTGTAACACCATGCATACCATGCATGCACTCTTTTCAGTCTGATTATTGTGATGTTGCGAGTTGGCATAGATGATAAAAATGTGAATTAGGGTGACGTTTTCTTTAGAGCTGTTATTTTTTCACTTAATTGTGTCAGGATTACATCTATAGTTTAAAAACTCTTCACTATGATCAAACAGTGATGCATGAGTCGTTGCCCTTGTTTTTGCTGTAGATATGTTTGTCAAGTCTACATTATGATAATTATAGTGATAATGATCTTTATGTAGATAAACAAATAAACATGAACATTGCATAAAGATTATTTTCCTGATATTGGGAAGTAATAATCCTTTCGGTGAAACCGACACTATATAAGGGCTGTAGCAACATAATACAATACAATTTGGTTTTCTTTAGTCTGACTCACTGTAATGCATGTAGACTGGGGACACCAGCCTGCCATTGGCTGACTGGTACAGTCAGCGTTCTCCTTGCTTCTACTATCTGCATGTTACCATTTTCAAAATCTGCTTCTCTAGATCTAACACTAACATTAACCTGGTTGCAGTACAACAGTACTAACGTTAACAAAGCTAGCAGCTGTTACTTAAAGGGATAGTTCAGGTTTTTTGAAGTGGGGTCATATAAAGTACATATCTATAGTCAGTCTGTTCCTTACCATAGTTGCTGATCAGCGCAGCCTCGGTTTGGAAAAGTAGAGAGCTGCTTTAGCCCAGGCGCTCAACTTTGTACTGCAGTGAACGGGGTTCAGATGAAAAGCGAATTTTAACCATGTATAACAAGGCCCACCTAAAAAAATTTATATCAGTCAAGTGTACGTTCATAACCAACTGTGATGTCACAGTTGAACAAACAGTGTAGCTTTGATGTGACAGTGGTACAATCATAACCAACTGTGACTTCACAGTGGAACAATCACAACCAACTGTTATGTCACTGTGGAACACTAATAACAACCTGTGATGTCACAGTGGACAAACAGTGCAGCTTTGATGTCACAGTGGTACAATCGTAACCAACTGTGATGTCACAGTGGATCAAACAGTGCAGCTTTGATGTCACAGTGGTACAATCGTAACCAACTGTGATGTCACAGTGGATCAAACAATGCAGGTTTGGTGTCAGAGTGGAACAATCATAGCCAACTATGATGTCACAGTGGATCATATGGTGCAGCTTTGATGTCAGAGTGGAACATTCATTAACAACTGTGATGTCACAGTTGAACAAACAGTGCAGCTTTTGTGTCACAGTGAAACAATGGTAACCAACTTTGATGTCACAGTGGATCAAACAATGCAGCTTTCATGTCACAGTGGAACAATCGTAACCAACTGTGATGTCACAGTGGATCAAACAGTGTAGCTTTGATGTCACAATGGTACAATCATAACCAATTTTGATGTCACAACCAACTGTGATGTCACAGTGGATCAAACAGTGCAGCATTGATGTCAAACTTGTACAATCATAACCAACTTTGATGTCACAACCAACAACATTTGGTCATGATTGTTCCACTGTGACATCAAAGCTGCACTATTTGACACACTTGGACATCAAAGTCGGTCACGAATGTAGCACTGTGACATCAAAGCTGCACTATTTGACACACTTGGACATCAAAGTTGGTCATGAATGTAGCACTGTGACACACTGTTTGTGCAGCTTTAATGTGGATCAAACCGACTTTGATGTCACAGTGGATCAAACAGTGCAGCTGTGATGACACAATGGAACAATCTAAACCAATTTAAATATCACAGTGGATCAAAGAGTGCTGCTTTGATGTGACAGTGAAAGAATCGTAAGCAACTGTGATGTCACAAACGATCAAGCAGTACAGCTGTGATGTCACAGTTGAACAAACAGTGCAGCTTTGATTTCACAGTGGTACAATCATGACCAACTGTTACGCCACAGTGGATCAAAGAGTGCAGCTTTGATGTCACAGTGGAAAAATCATAACGAAATGTGATGTCCCAGTGGATCACGTAATCCATTCTTGATGTCAATTGGATCAGTCATAACCAAAAGTGATGCCCCAGTGGATCAAACAATGCAGCTTTGATGTCACAGTGGAATAATCATGACCAACTGTGATATCACAATGGATGAAACAGTGCCGCTTTGATGTCACAGTGGAACAATCATAACCAACTCTGATGTCACAGTGCATCAAACAGTGCAACTTTGATGTCACAAACAGTGCAGATGTGATGACACAATAGAAATATCACAATCAACTGTGATGTCAAAGTGGATCAAACAATGCAGCCTTCATGTCACAGTGCAACATTGTAACCAACTGTGATGTCACAGTGGATCAAACAGTGCAGCTTTGATGTGACAGTGAAAGAATCGTAAGCAACTGTGATGTCACAAACGATCAAACAGTGCAGCTGTGATGTCACAGTTGAACAAACAGTGCAGCTTTGATTTCACAGTGGTACAATCATGACCAGCTGTGATGTCACAGTGGATCAAACAATGCAGGTTTGGTGTCAGAGTGGAACAATCATAACCAACTGTGATGTCACAGTGGATCAAACAGTGCAGCTTTGATGTCACAGTGGATAAAACAGTGGAGCTGTCATGTCACAGTGGAATTCTTTGAACCAACTGACATGTCAGAGTGGATCAAACAGTGAAACGTGGATGTGACAGTGGTACAATCATTACCAAATCTGATGTCACAGTGGTACAATCATAACCAACTGTGTTGTCACAGTGGATCAAACAATGCAAGTTTGATGTCACAGTGGATCAAACAATGCAGTTTTGATGTCACAGTGAAACATTCATTAACAACTGTGATGTCACAGTTGATCAAACAGTCCAGCTTTTGTGTCACAGTGGTACAATCATCACCAACTTTGATGTCACAGTGGATCAAACAATACAGCTTTGATGTCACAGTGGAACAATCATAACCAATTGTGATGTCACAGTGGATCAAACAGTGCAACTTTGATGTCACAAACAGTCCAGCTTTTGTGTCACAGTGGAACAATCACAACCAACTGTGATGTCAAAGTGCAACAATCATAACCAACTGTAATGTGACAGTGGAACATTCATTAACAACTGTGATGTCACAGTTGAACAAACAGTGCAGTTTTGATGTCACAGCGGTGCAATCATAACCAACTGTGATGTCAAAGTGGTACAATCATTACCAATTGTGATTTCACAGTGGTACGATCATAAGCAACTGTGATTTGACTGTTGAACAATCATTACCAAATATGATGTCACAGTCGAACAATCGTAACCAACTGTGATGTCACAGTGGATCAAACAGTGCAGCTTTGATGTCACAGTGGAACATTCATTAACAACTGTAATGTCATAGTGGATCAAACAATGAAGCTTTGATGTCACAGTGGAACAATCGCAACCAACTGTGATGTTACTGGGGATCAAACCGTGCAGCTTTGATTTCACAGTGGAACATTCATTAACAACTGTCATGTAACAATTGAGCAAACAGTGCAGCTTTCATGTCACAGTGGAACATTCATTATCAACTGTGATGTCACAGTGGATCAAACAATGCAGGTTTTACGTCACAATGGAACATTCATTAACAACTGTGATGTCACAGTTGAACAAACAGTGCAGCTTTGATGTCACAGTGGTACAATCATAACCAACTGTGATGTGACAGTGGAACAATCATAACAGAATATGATGTCACAGTGGAACAATCACAATCAACTGTGGTGTCAAAGTTTGATCCACTGTGATATAACAGTTTGTTGTGATTGATACAGCTTGACATCAAAAATACACTGTTTGATCCACTGTGACATCACAGACATCACAAGCGCAACTTTGATGTCACAAACAGTGCAGCTGTGATGACACAATGGAACAATCACAACCAACTGTGATGTCAAAGTGCAACAATCATAACCAAATGTGATGTCAAAGTGTATCGAATAATGCATTCTTGATGTCAAAGTGGATCAATTGTAACCAACTGTGATGTCACAGTGATGTCACAGTGGATCAAACAGTGCAGTTTTTGATGACACAATGGAACAATCACAACCAACTGTGATGTCAAAGTGCAACAATCATAACCAACTGTGATGTCACAGTGGATCCAACAATGCAACTTTGATGTCACAGTGGAACAATTGTAACCAAGTGTGATGTCACAGTGTAGCTTTAAAGTCACTTTGGAACATTCATAACCAAATGTGATATCAAAGTATATCGAATAATGCATTCTTGATGTCACAGTGGATCAATTGTAACCAACTGTGATGTCACAGTGAGTTCACAGTGGATCAAACAGTGCAGGTTTTGATGTCACAGTGGTACAATCATTATCAACTGTAATGTCACAGTGGTACAATCATAACCAACTGTGATGTCAAAGTCCAACAATCATTACCAACTGTGATGTCACAGTGGATCAATATATACAGCTTTGATGTCACAGTGGAACAATTGTAACCAACTGTAATGTCACAGTGGATCAAACAGTGCAGCTTTGATGTCACAGTGGTACCATCATAACGAACTGTGATGTCACAGTGGTACAATCATAACCAACTGTGATGTCACAGTGGTACAATCATTACCAATTGTGATTTCACAGTGGTACGATCATAAGCAACTGTGATGTGACAGTTGAACAATCATAACCAAATAAGATGTCACAGTCGAACAATCAAAAGCAACTGTGATGTCACAGTGCATTATATGGTGCAACTTTGATGTCACAAACTGTGCAGCTGGGATGGCACAATAGAACAATCACAATTAACTGTGATGTAAAAGCAGATCAGTGCAGCTATGATGTCACAGTGGTACAATCATAACCAACTGTGATGTCGAAGTCCAACAATCATTACCAACTGTGATGTCACAGTGGATCAATATATGCAGCTTTGATGTCACAGTGGAACAATTGTAACCAACTGTAATGTCACAGTGGATCAAACAGTGCAGCTTTGATGTCACAGTGGAAAATTCATAAACAACTGTGATGTCACAGTTGAACAAACAGTGCAGCTTTGATGTCACAGTGGTACAATCATAACCAACTTTGATGTCACAAACAATCAAACAGTGAAGCTTTGATGTCACAGGAGTAAAATCATGACCAAATGTGATGTCAGACTGTATCAAATAGTGATGCTTTGATGTCACAGTGGAACAATCATAACCAAATGTAATGTCACAGTTGATCAAACAATGCAGCTTTGATGTCACACTCATAACCAACTGTGATGTCACAGTTTACCAAAAGTGCAACTTTGATGTCACAGTGGTACAGTCATTACGGAATCTGATGTCACAGTGGTACAATCATAACCAACTGTAATGTCAAAGTGTATCAAATAGTGCATCTTTGATGTGACAGAGGAACAATCATACCCAATTGTGATGTCATAGTGGATCAAACAGTACATTTCTTATGTCAAACTGGATCAATCTCAACCAACTGTGATTTCACAGTGGGTCAAACAGTGCAGTTTTAATGTCATAGTGGTACATTCATAACCAACTGTAATGTGACAGTGGAACAATCATTACCAACTGTGATGTCACAGTGGATCAAACAGAGAAACGTTTATGTCACAGTGGTACAATCATAAACAACTGTGATGTCACATTGGATTAAAAATGCAGCTTTGATGTCACAGTGGAACAATGGCAACCAACTGTCATGTCACAGTGGATCAAACAGTGCAGCTTTGATGTCATAGTGGAACATTCATGAACAAAAAGTTGATGTCACAGTTGAACAAACTTTCCAAGTGGAACAATCTTAACCAACTGTGATGTCACAGTGGATCAAACAGTGCAGCTTTGATGTCACAGTGGTACAATCATAACCAACTGTTATATCACAGTGGATCAAACAGTCAAACTTTGATGTCACAATTGACAAATCATAACCAACTGTTATGTCACAGTGCATCATCCAGTGCAACTTTGATGTTACAGTGGTACAATCATAACCAACTTTGATGTCACAGTGGAACAATCATGACCAACTGTTATGTCACAGTGGATTTAACAGTGCAACTTTGATTTCTCAATGCACCAATCATAACTAAATTAGCTGTCAGAGTGGATCAAACAGTGTAGGTTTGATGTCACAGTGATACAATCATAACCAAATCTGATGTCACAGTGGATCAAACAGTGCAGCTTTGATGTCACAGTGGAACAAACATAACCAACTGAGATGTCACAGTGGATCAAACAGTGCATATTGTATATGAAACTGGATCAATCACAACAAACTGTGATGTCACAGTGGATCAAACAGTGCAGCTCTGATGTCACACTGTAACAATCGAGACCCACTTTGATGTCACAGTGGTACAACCATAACCAACTGTGATGTAACAGTGGATCAAACAATGTAGCTTTGATGTTAAACTGGACCAATCATAAACAAATTTGATGAGACAGCGGAACAAACATAACCAAGTGTGATGTCAAAGTTGATCAAACATTGCAGCTTCGATGTCACAGTTGAACAATTTTTAATGAGAAGCAGAAGAGCAAGATGCTGAGCTGAAGAGGCGACTGAAGATGAAAAAACCTGAAAGGAGGAGGATTTGTCTCAGGCTGTGAACATTTTCTCATAACGTGTACCTAAAGCATCACCTAGCTTTAATAATGGAGTACAACAATTCTACATAAAACTCCAGTGTGGGGCTGAGCTCACTTCCTTTGGTCCTCCCTTGCACAGTCTAAGGAGATACAATGCATTGTGTGTAGTATGCTGTAGGCGCACACTCAAATTTTTGCTTATGTAGTAAACATCAGGGAATTTCTCGCATACAGAAAATTTGATTAAGCTAGACAAGCTGTATTGAGAAAGTGTATCCTATATCCTGAGGTTTCTTCCATTTTCCTCTAATTTAAGTATGGCAGAGTTTTTCCTTATCTTAAACTGTTGGTCTAAAGACAGAAAGTGTCATATCCTGTGCAGATTGTAAAGAACCTTGAGGCAACTCTGTGATTTGTGATATTTAAACAAATGTTACTTAGATACTGATACCTTGTGTTACGGCCACCTGTTATCTGGGTATCTGTGTGTGTATCTGTGTTGTGTAGCTTTGCCATGTTAAGCAGGATGTGCAGTTCCTTGCCGTGGATTGGGTGAGATGGGACCTGCCTACTTCCTGGTTCCAGCCGGTGATCTGATTGGTGCGGCGTCTGGCAATATCCTCCAATCATCTGCCACCCTCCAGACCATGACTCTCATGGTTTAAATAGCTGCCTTCAGTTACGGTTGCCCCTCTCTGACCTACTCACCACATGTGTATGGTGCTCTCCTCTTGTGTATGTCTTTCAGGTGTGTGATCTTTTGTGTTCCTGTGTTCCTAAAGGTGGTAAGGAAATTGGACAGGGACTTTAGTGGGGTGTTCAACTGACATCAACTGGACACACATAGTTAATTTTGTTAGTCACATTAGGTTTAGAGGGTGCTGCTTTTGTTGTATTTCGGTTTTCGAATATATTATTATTGACTATTTGATTTTGAAGTTTTTGGTGTTAATCTCTCGGTTTTGGAGAGATCTCTTTAAGTTATATTAATTTCTTTGAGTTAAGCAGCATCCAACAGCCCTTTTCCTGTTTTGTAAACCCTGCAAATAAATAATTTGCCATTTTTACCAAAAACATTCTGGTTTCATGTTGCTTCCCTTTTCTATGCGAGCCGGGTCGTAACACTTGCTATTCCCATATAAACAGTCACTATGCAGGGGTCTGATGTTATCATATCAGTTATAATAATCATCCTGTACATCTGTCCTCAAAACATCATCACACTGTGCTCAGACTGAATAATTTGACAGTTAAAACTCATACTAAATCAATTGAGAGCCCATTTAGCTGCAGATCACTGAGCTGCTGGCTTCACACACTCTGCTTTTGAATTAATAAGCCCCCCAGAAACATTTCTAGTGGCTCATGACGTTAAATGTTAAACAATGACTGTTGAGACAGCTACTCTGGCCAGGCCATGCTAATGATGTCCGTATTGATTGCTCTAACTCACTTACGCACTTCTGCAGGTCTTTAATGGAGAGAGGAGGAGCAGCGTGAGCTTACGGGTCAGGTCAAAGTTAGATGGTTTCCACTTAGAAAATGCTGCCTCATTCAGGTCAGCAAGACAGCGTGAAATCATCACTGTATTTTTATTTTTTTTTTCAGTGTGTGGAAATTAAAATTTAGTAGCTGCTACTGTGGAAATACACCACTGTGCTATTAGTGTACAAATCATCAGCTGAGGGGGAGCAACTGAGAGGTCTGAGTTGTTAAACATCTGTCCACTCCAGTCAGAGACTGACTCCAGGCTCCTGCCTCAGCTGCTGACCACCAGGTGAAATAGTACTTGGTCTTGCGAGTTTTACAGTCCTTTGATAAGCGCATATTCGCTGCACACTCTTGTAGCCATGCCTACATCCTTAATCACCTGGCAGAAAATCTTTGAGGGCTTAAAGCAGCAATTACAGTAAAGTCAATCGATAATGATAGGTTTTAGAGGAGACCAAATGACTTTTAATGGATTTTAAAAGGTGGCATAAATAATGCAAAGGCTTAGGTGTATAATTACAGCTGACTGCCAGCTGCTGTTTAACCAAATGTATGTAAAGAGAGACACTCCCCTTCTCTCCTTTCTTCAAGCACATAAAAAAGAGGTTGAGCTCAGTCTGAAGGTTGACCTCTCTTATGCTGCACAGTGGCTGACTGAAACCAAACTGTCACTGCAAATTAATGGCATCCAAAAGGCAGGGCTTCCATTTCAGAGGGCTTCTTCTTTGGACACCGCATGCAGACTGGGCACTGTCTCCATTATTGTGCCACAGAGGTTTGGTGCACCAGATCCAGCCATGCTTATGTCGGGACGTTCACCCCGTGGTGTCCCTTCAGCCGAGCGCTCCCTCAGCATGGCTCTGGCAGACAATACTTACATTCACTTGAATCTGTTGTGTGTACAGTGCACTGGATACTAATTCCACTCATGGTGGTGTTGAAGTGTCTAGAAAGCTTTATTGGCACAGCTGAGACAATTAGAGGTGAGAGGTGTGAAATAGCAAAGAGATCACACATAAATATTTGTTTATTTTCACTCTGTCTTGAATTAGATAGGTGAATTTCAGTTATGCTCCTCGTGACGACTCATTGTTTTGTCTTACTTCAGTCCTCCCCCATCAGAAGGACTCATGAAGCGTATCACCTGTTCTATCACTAAAAGCAAGAAAGACATTTTCCCTTCTGCTTCTTTTTCTTTCTTCTCTTCTCTTGATGCTGAGGGAGCTGTAAGCCATTGGATTCAATTGGTAGTAAGCAGAATATCACCTAGAACTACACCTCCATGATCACATCTCAACGTAGGAAAGGATCACCATGTAGGTGATATGTCACAATCAGCTTGCCAGGATCAGAAGTCACAAAGATGAATATTGCTGTCTCTAAACTATAGGAACTTTTTTATTTATTTTTTTAGGGATTTTTCATATGTGATTAGATTTGAGCATTGAACTGTGTCTAGAGTAATAGGACAGGACTCTCCACAGCTGTGATGCGAGGTCGCGCTAGTTACCAAGCCCAGTTAGCACCGGCAGCTGTGACACAAAGTTCTCCAGCTAACTTCAAGAGCAATAGGAACAAAATGTGAGTGTAGCATGGCTAAGCATAGGACTGTTTAACTTGGGTTAATGTTAAGCACATGTCTTTTATGCATTTGGCCTATTTACGGTTTGAATGTTAATGTGATTTTCTGCGTTGTCAGGTATTGGCAGTTGGCTCTGCCACACAGCTAGATTGATGTGAGTTAAATTATGCTCCATACAGTATCAGGGTCTTTGCATGCCACTAACCATCTTCTCTAACCTGGCCCTACGTCACACACATGTCACACACACGTCACACACACAATCATTCTTAAGCCTAGACCTTAACACCTACAAGTTATCTCAGTGAGCACATGGTTCGAGTACCACCATTGTTTCTTTGTTTCTCTCCTATCAAACAAACATGTGGTGATCTGCCATCTTGGACCCGAGTCCACCCCTCGTCGGCCATGTTGTAGTTCCCTGTGGTCAGCCACATTTTTTGTAATTTTTCTTTGTCCATGCCATGCTGTCCATGCCACCCCCTATTTGACACTTACACACACCTGTTTATAGTATGTTTTAGTAAGATTGTGTGTATTCATTGTTTGTGTCAAATAAAAGGCCTTGAACCTACATCCTGTCGATTTAATATTGTACAAGCCTACTCTGGATTCTTCTGGATCTGGATTTTTACTAGCTATTGACAGGGTATTTTGTTTGCAGTTATTAAGTTAATGATTAATCAGCTTTCCAAATTCACAGTATTTTTTAGTACACTTTAGTATACTAAAGTAAACTGTATAATAATTAAAAATATGAGACTGAATCAATGAACTGGCTATCATTTCCCTTCTTCAATAGTGGTGCTCCTGAGAGGATCTAATGTAAATTAAATCTTATTATTTAATATAATTAACAATATTTTTCTTAAGGCCTTCATCAGCACCTTGCAGCCCTTGCTGGTGCAGCTGCCCTACAAGGTGGTGATGAAGCTGCCCTGGTGGAAGTTCCTGAGGAATTGGAATCTCAGGCCAAATTTCTTCAGCCGCCTGAGACCTTAGAGGCACTACTGAGCTTTTTGATGATCCTCATAGATGTTAACTACCAGGTATTTTAAACTGTCCACCAACTCAACCCCAGTGTTGTTTACAATTATTGGGGAGTGTGCTCATCTCCTCCCTGGAGGCCATTTAATCCAGCCAGCTTCCTGCACTAGGAACTGCTGCACCGGGAACACCACAACTGCCGTGTCATCTGTAAACTTTACTATGGCGTTGGTGGCTCTTGTTGCCACACAGTCTTGGGTTTGGGTGGATAATGCAGATGCAAGTGCGTTTAGGGTGTGTACAACTCCCTTTTGCAAATTAAACAACTGATAATCTAGGTGTAAAGTAAGGTGCACAGCACAAATGGGGTTGTTTTTACAATCTGAATTATTCATGGGTGTGTTTTGGTTGTAACATAAATTTAACCAATCCAAGTGTCATCTCCCATTCCCTTTAAGAGCCAGGTGTGCCAGGACCTGACATATTGCTATTAAACAGTGGCACTGTCTTTACCCCTGTCCCTCAGTGAAGACTGAGGGACAGGGGTGTGGTCTGTGGCTGCTGGAACCTCTGCCCTTGCCATTTCACAATCATCTGTCCCATCAACAACTCTGTTTGACAGCATATGAGGAAATACACTGATATTCAACCCTGTGTGTGCATGGGTCACAGTCCTTGGAACAGGCAGGACACAGGTCATCAAAATTTTAATTCTGATCAATAGTGGGTGGGATGCGGGTGAGTGAAATATGTCTCTGGTGAGGAAAATATCAATGACATTACTTATAGCGATCCTCCAGCAGCAGAAACATTTTGTGTATTTCCCCCTTAACATATGCATTTGTGCAAAAGGAATAGTGCATAGACAATTGTTTCACGGTTGTGAGGTTGAACTAGGACCCAAGAGCAGACACAGAGACAGGGGAAATGGATAAAAGGAATTTTTTGATTTTTTCTGGTGAAAAGGAAGCAGGTGGTGGCTCAGGCGATTGGCAAGGCTGGTAGTGCCGCTGGGGCTCACGGCACTAGGCGGCAGAGGTAGAGGCTGAGGCACTGGTGATTGGCAATGAAGGTGGAGCCGCTGGTGAGCCATGCCCAGCCTCTGAAAAAACACCTGAAGCACACACTGGCAAAAACACAGGAAAAACACTAGACTAAGTCCATGATTATCACACACTGACTATTTAAAGCCCTGAATCGCTGGCAGTATCGGTTAGTGTTTCATATTATTAATGTTCTATGTTCTTCTACACATCAAAAAGTCACACACACAGTCCAGATTCATACAGTAAAATAGTTTGGTGTGAAATAGCAGCCCTCCAGATAAATCTTGAGATCCTTCAGAAGAATCTCAGAAGATCTCTGCAATCAGCATAGTTCCAAGGTGGCCACTCAAGATTAGTGTCCATTCAGAATCCCCTTTTCATACTGCCTCTTCAAGATGGGAATATTAGGCCGTTATTCTGCCGTGCCGTAATTACAGAGGCGGGATGGAGGGACAGATTCATTCTGCCTATGATCCACCAGCAGAGGTACCAACTGAAGTTGAAGTTGACCTTTCACCTTTTTGAATATACAATGTCATCACTTCATTGTATCCTATTAAACATTTGTGTCTAATTTTGTCATAATTAACATAGGAGTCTTGTCCAAAAACGCGTTCCATTCACCAGTAACATAACAATGGATTTAATGGCTGTAGCCTTTTCCCGAGCTACCGTGAGTTATCTCGGTTATCAACACGCTAATAGTTCTGGGTTTAAGCCTCTTTTATTGAGCTCAAACCAATATGACAAAGTAACGCACTCCAGGGACTGATCGCGGTTTGTGCGTCCCGTCTGCAGCTTTCTCCGTCTGCTCTCATGTGCATCTCCCCTGCCTCCTCCATCTGAGGTCCATCACACGACTGGACAGTGATTACTAACTGGGTGCCAGCTCTGTCAATCACTCACCTGGCGCTGCTCTCCTGAGCCCTCTCCACCTCTCTCTCTCTCCCGCAGCCGCGCCTCGACCACCTCCACAATGGTTATGTGTACCATGAAGGGATTGCTTGTTTCAAAAACGTACATGGAATTAGTCACTCCTCAGTTCCCTTTAACTGTACACTAACTTTTAGCTCGTTGTTTTGTTTTGTTTTTTGCTACCTCCGTTCACCTCTCCCTATTTGGCATTCGCCAGTGCCGTTTGCAACTTTTTATCAGACACATTCTTGATTGAAAGTAGCTATGTAAGCGAGATTGCTGTGACAGTGAAAGGCAAATGCTGTCGGCAGTAGTCTTTGCTGTGTATTCAAATTAAGCTTTTAAAGCGAGACGGTGTGAAGACAACACAACAGCCGGCTTTTGTCACCAACAATGTCAGTTTGGTGTGTCTGGGCACTAAGGCAACTAACCAAGCTGCCTTATTTGACGAGTTCGGGGTGAGAACATGTTGAAACTTTACCTACTGATCACATACAGAAATATCCACTGAAAAAAAACACCAGTGCAAAGATCTGTGGGCCACGCAGACCTAGAGCTGATTTAAATTTCAAATCTCATTTGGCAGCCAGTGCACAAACTTAACTGATGCCATTATGTCGGCTCACACTGACACGCTGTGGAACACGAGCTGAAGGCATTCAGTGGCCTTCAGGTTGACGGATTGTTTCTAGTACTCTGGGGTGTTTGAAGTGCTGAACAGTTACACACACCCCTTTGTCCTCTTTTGACTCCCGGTGGTGTTTTTAACTTGATAATCCAGGGCATTATGCTATAACACTACCTTGCAGGAAAAAGAAAAAGTAGCAGGAAAAACTCTTTCAGTAAGTCTACCTTCATTTCTGACTTTTCTTACCCCCCACGATTCGTGATTGACATTTTTCTCCCTCACCCTGCTTCCCCATCTACTTCCTGCCCTCTGCTCTCCCTCCTCACCAATCCTTCCATTACCCTTCTTTGTTGCGTCTCTTGTCCCTTTCACAGAGGTGGCAGTGGTGGAGAAATGGGGATATTAAGGGAGGTTTGTGTGTGTGTGCTGATAGTAAAATGTGTCTGTTTCTCCACCTTAATGCCACGGGAGACTCCTTTGGCTTATTTCCAAAAGTGAAAGTCTCAATAGTAAAATGAAAAGCAACACAACAGCTGGCTGCAGTGTCTTTGTTTCTATAGCACTCTGATCCCACCCGGAGGAGAGCAGTTTTGATTTTCATCCTCTGTTTCCATCAGAGGCTCAGGAAAGATTTTGTCTGCTCAGTGCTGGGGTCAGATGCCTGTTAATAGAGTCCAGGGTCAACGATGTCACAGGTAGAAGATTCATCAGTGCAAAGTAACTGAGGAGGAATCAAGTCCATGGGGCCACTGGCAGTGTAGATCAAATGTAGATCAATGTCTCTTTTGAACAAATTGACTGAAAGCTATTATAACACATTCATTTCTTTTAGTGTAATTCCACCTCTGTTGAATTAGTCATGCACTTCAGATGTAGACCTTTGACATTATTACAGCTGCAGGGCCTGAATGCTAATGCTCACATCAAAAAGCTCAACAAGAACCTTGGAAAAAGAAACTCATCCTGGAGATTTTTTGAGGATCTGTCAAATTCAACAGAGGTGCAAGTTTGGATTATCTTTTTCACCTTTAACTCTAGTGAGTAATAAGCTTCTATCACTTTCTACGTCCGATTGATTGTTGACAGTCTAACCTCCATGTTTTCCTGTTATCCAACATTTTCTTCATTTTCAAATGAAGGTCATCAATTGGCATAGGTCATGCTTGTTGAGCCACCCATGACAATCGGAAAATCAATGAAATCTATTAAGAATATTCAAACAGCAATTGGCTGATATGAGCAGGCATATTTGTAAGAAGATGTGTTCAGATATGGATCTGGTGTTGTCCATGAAATCCACACGGATTAGACCATGAAATTAAATCATTTAACGATACTGAGAGCTCGCTGTGTTTATCCTGATAACGGGTGCAAATTGACACTTTAAAATACATCAGCCGTGAAAATCATGGATCAAGATTGCATCTTGCTCTCTGTGGAGCATGTATCCTCAACACAGAACTCATCTAATGCCTGCTTTAGAAAGGGGGCGAAGAAACATGAAGAAAAAGGGAATATGTTGTCCATTAAGACACTTGATGTAACTCATTTTATCATGAAAGTAATAGTTTCCTTTTACTTCTTTTCTCTAAAAACTGATGGTTGGTTTATTTCTGACTCATTGGTCCTTAGTTTCTCAGTATATCTACAAGCGTGTGTGTGTGTGTGTTGCGGTACTTCTGATCGTTCTGATGATGCGCGATGAGCGATCGCAGCTTGATGCCAATTCTCATGTAAAGTGGACGAGGCAGGAGGTGTTGAGCAGAAGGCTGACAAGTCTGCAGTAAAAATGTATGCAAATGAGGCCACAGGTTATTACATCTGCCGGTGAGTGTTCAGGTGTGAGTGTGTGGGTGTGTTTGTGATCCTGCCTCTGTGGTCATGTTTATGAGCATGCTGTGCAAGCACAGCTGTAATGAGAGTTGATCAGGCGTGGCATACACAGTGTGGCGCCGCTGCATGGTATGTCTGTCGGCCTCTCTAACCTCTCCGGAACCTCCAGATTCACCCTGTCTGTCCTCTCTGAGATCCACTCTCACAAACAATAGTCAGACACTCAGTGGGGTTTGAATCACGGCGTATCACATGTACATTAGTTTATGATCATCTTTTCTCTTTAATTGGAGCCTTTAAAGCAACATTATGTAGAAATTGGCATTTTGTTGGTGCCCCCAGAGTTTCTGAATGCAACATCTCTTTTGTCTCAAGGAAATTGAATCGAAAGCAACTGGATTTGGTTTTTGTCTTGAACCAAACCAGTTGCTTTCGATTCAATTTCCTTGAGATAACTATGACCTGGATGAATGAGAATATTCACAAGCTTGTAACATCTCTTTTGTAAAATAAAAAATCCCAGGTCTGTAACAATTTGTCAAATTCATTATATAATAATAATGTTTTGACTTGAAAACTTGTATATTTAAGTAAACATCACTGAACTTACATAGTGCAGAAACAAGTGATAGGGGGGCAGAGTGGCTGTGACAGTAGCCCTTTTCACACAGAGACGCCGCATTATCGCCGCAGCGGCGGTTCGCCAATTCTCTGCCATTGTTTGTTCACACAGAGCCAAGCAACTGCAGCGTAAAGACGAACCGCTGTGTAATTCACACAGCAAGCCGACGCCATGGCTCCTAAAGAGGCGTGACGGTACACGTCATGATGATGACGTCTGTGTGTTTTTTTCAAGGTGTTTCCCCAGGTGTCCCCCTGTTAATCTAAACATGTACCTGCTGACAGTTTATAATCATATGGATGCTGTTTAATGAGTTGTGACTGAGATCCTGACCCACCAAACATCCTGGAAAGTGACAAAGTTATGTTCTTCACTCTAAATTACATAATTGCATAATCTCCATCAGTAAACTGGACACTGTCTGACTCTCTCACTTGCGGGGAGGGAGGCTGTTTTCTGGTGGAAAGTTCACTGACGTCTCGGTCTGGAGGGCTGACCATCGCAGGGATTTTTTTTCAACACAAACGCTTGGTGAGTTAATTTTTTTGCCAGTGACAGACGCTTTTTTTCAGGCAGAAATGTGACAAAGAGTGGATAGGACAGGCGGGAGGACAGACGCTTCTCCACGTATAACTGCAGTATCTTTTTCCTCATATAAGTTGCCAAAGACAGTTACAGTTACTACGTTACTTTTGTTTGGTCATGTAACGTTGCTTTGTCAGACATTTCTCTTTATTAAGTTGAGTGAAGGACCTGTGTAGTTATCAGACTGTCAGACTAACACGCCCTCGCTACGCGCCGCCGGCTCATCCATTCACACTGGTTCGGTTCGCCAATACTGCGCCTCTGATACTACCTCCAGAGGCGTATCAGCGCCAGAGCGAAATTTCACCCGTCGCCACCTCTGAGACTTTCACACAGAGGAGGAGGGGGAGAATTGGCGCAGGATCCCTGCATTCAAACGGCAGTGTGATACCATTCACCAGATTATGAGACACTGTACCTTCTAAATGATTTGAGACTGGTATTTAAAGGTAAAAAAGTTACACAATGTTGCTTTAAGAAGAACTGAAGTTGGTCCCAAAAGTCTCATTTTGTGCATGATTTTTTTTTCATTAAGATTCATGTCTTATTTCCTGAGAAATTAACGAAAGTGTCAAAAGGCACCCTATCTCACAATGTTAAAGAAAATGAGAAAAAATCCTGAATCTTTCCCTTTATCTGCCACCGGGCTTCTGTATGTCAGCTGATACAGCCTGCTATATAAACCGACTTTATATCACAGGCTTCAAAACTGAAAAACAATCAGACAGGCGGTGAGTATTACAAGCCTGCAAACATTATAACTACTACTGCTACAGCTCTGTTGTGGGCGTGCCGTGGGATTTCTGTCCATCCATGCATTATTATTACAATACACACATATACGATCACTTTTCTCTTCTCCTCCCCCCCTTTTTATATCACCTCATATTTAACTCTGTGACCTGTCTGATTAAAATGCGTGAGTTCAGAAAACTAGGTGTCCAAAAAGAAAACAAAAAAAATCTGCTGGTGGATGGTGAGCAGAAACAAACCTCCTTGAGCAGGAATGGAACAAGAAAAGGGTCTTTTGAATGGCAAGTTCAGCTTCAAAGCCCTGCCAGATGATCTCGCCACAAGAACAAAGTTATTACATTTGTCGATGTGAACTGAGTTACCAATAGGGTACGTCGAGTTTCAAATACCACTTGCTGGCCAAAGTCACAGCTGATGCAGAGAGTCCTCCTCCTCGTCAAAGGCAGACCATGGTGGATAGTTTGCAACGGAGATACCTGAACAATTCTACATGAGACAAACTTTCAACAGTGATCCCTAAATGGGTTGCTACAGCTTGCAGGATGATTAACATTATTTAGTTAACCTTTACCAGCATAAATGTTATGCTGTGCGGTGCGGGGCAGGACAGTTTTTGCCAACCTGCTGCAGGTGTATGTGTGCGTCCACAACTCCGGTGAGGTGAAACTCCGCCCAGCCTCTCACTACTACTCTGCAAGCACAACAAAAACAAAAAGTCAGCTACAGAACCTGACAGGCCATAACAGTACCCCCACCCGGTTTGTGGGGAAACTCACAGTAGAAGTTGACCAGGAGCTTAGGATCCAGGATGAGAGACTGGGAGATCCAAGAGCGTTCTTTGGGACCATAACCCACCAGTCAACGAGGAACTGGAAGTCCCGGCCCTGATGACGAACTTCCAGGATCTTGCTGATGGTGACGACTACCACCTGGTGGAATCGGGCTTGAGTTGAGACACAGGCATTTTAAGACGGACAGCAGGGGGGTTGATGACCTTATCCACTTCAAAGGGTCCAACAAAACGCAGAGCCAGCTTTCAGGACTCCACTTGAAGTAGAAGGTCCCGAGAGGCAAACCCTCTTGATATTGTGGGGCCAGCAGACGGTGACGATCTGCCACACGCTGACTTCGCCGGGCAGAGCGGGTAAGTGTATCACTGACAGACCTCCACACTTCCTTGCAGCAGGTGACTTGAGCCTGGACGGAGGGGACAGCAACCTTGTTTTCCTGAATGGAGAGATGTCGTGGTTGAAAGCCGTTGACGGCCTTTAAAGGGGGTCATACCTGTTGCAGAGCTGGTGAGTGAGTTGTGAGCGTACTACATCCAGGGAAGAAAAGATGACAAGGACATGGGATGACGGGCTGTGAGCAAAGAGCGGTGTCCAGGTCCTGATTGGCTCTTTCAGTCTGTCAATTAGATTGTGGGTGATAGTCCGAAGTGAGACTGGAGGTGGTACCAAACGCCTTACAAAACGCTTGCCAGACTTGCAATGTGAGCTGGGGTCCCCGGTTAAACAGGTTCTTGCCATCTGCATGGGCTCCTCAATATAGGGGGAGCTCTGGGGATCCTAAGAGAGTGTGAGAAGCTCTAGGGTGCTGGCAGAGAGTGGGATATCTGGCTGGGGGGTTAAGCTAGCAGGTCTATGGCTGGTAGAAGCCCTCTCTCCCTAAGACGGTTATCCAGGCAAATAACTAGGGAGATGAGTTCTTTAAGGGAAACTGGCTCTTCCCGGGAAGCTAATTAGTCTCGTAGACCCTCCAATAACCCTCTCCTAAAAAGCTTGCAAGCATTGGCTCGTTCCAGCCACACTCAGCTGCCAAGATGCGGAAATCTATTGAATATTCTGCTGCTGACTGAGATCCCTGGTGTAAATAAACTTGTCTACTCGTCGCCTCAGACCCATGTGATCAAAGAATCGCATTTCGTTAATAAAGATAGTATGTGATCCAAGGGCTGCAGAACCCCCCTCTGATAATGCAGTTCCCCACTGTGCTGCCTTTCCCCTCAACAGGTTCATAGTGTAGGCTATTCTGGACCTATGAGAGGCATAACTGGAGGACTGTTAATTAAATACTTGGGAACACTGTAATAAAAAACTGCCACCGGAAGTCACCAGAATAATGTTCTGGGAGTGCAACAAAAGGTTCCCTGACCAGGGGGCATTGAGGTCAGTCAGAGTTTGTAGCAGTGGGATTACTCACAGTGGGGGTGTGGCAGAGGGGGGTTCAGGTGGCTGGGATGTGGGCTTGTTGATCTGGTAGCCAAGCTGGAAGACGGTGGAATTGATATTCTGGATTGAGTCTATCATCTCCTGAAGCATTTGTTCATGTCGTCTAGTGTTTAGATGATTAGTGCCTGGTGAATTGCCTCCGGATCCGCTGGGTCATTATTTGAGGCCAGATGATTCTGCTACTCTGTGTGGTGCAGGGCAGTACCCAAAAGCAGACAGCGAGGCAGGAGTAGGGTGCAGGAAGATCAACAATGAAATATGCAGCGGCAAGCTGTAGCAAAACTCTGGCTGGAGAGTCCGTCGGAGACGATAGGTGTTGGGGGAGAGGTTGCTCATTGTGGTGCTGGGGGACCTGGTGGCGTGTGCTCGGGTTGAGCTCAAGGGGAAGGTGCAGAGGTGCTGAGAGCTGGGTTGCAGGGTGCAGAGCCACCGGTAGTTGGGACTGCAGGTGAGCGCTGGAGGTAGAACAAAGAGACAATACGGTTTCCAAGTAAGACACGAAATTCACAACAACAAGAGGCTTAATGAAGCAACTAGCAGGAGCCATATACCATGTCGAAAAGACCAGGGTTTTTAAGCCAGCGCTGATTGCCAACCTGAACGTCAACTTTAATGAGGTGAAACTCCACCCAGCACAACAAAAAACACCAGGTAACACCAGAAAACACCAAAACCACAAAAGTCCACCAAAGAACTGGACAGGCCGTAACAGTTAAGTTGGACACTGCATTGTGTTAGTATTACTAAGGAATATTACATTTAGGTCAATATGACGATCTCTTGTCGCTTGTTGGGCTTGAGTTTGCCATGTTAGGTTATTCTGGAGAATATTCTGGACAGTATTTGTGTTTTGGATGAATTGTTTTGGATTGTTGCAATAATAATAACCATACATTTGCTTAAAGCAAGCATATTTGTCCACTCATGTTGATGAACTTGAAAAGGTATATTAAGAATAGATTAAAAAAAAAAAGTGTGAATAATGTATATATGTATATGTCACAGCTCTTCAGGGATTTAAGCTGTTATTTCTTTTAATTTTGACAATCTAACTGCAAACTAATGTCATTAACATGTTCCTCATCAAAGATGATTTAGTTCACCCACCCTAACCCATCCCCTATTAATCAAAATGATAGTTCATATGACCTGTCCGGTCCAATCAGAGGACTGAGATCCATCACAGTACACACACAGAGACAGTTCCAGAGGGGGTACAGAGAAACCCAGGGCCCTGATGTGTTCACTGTAGCCTGGAGATTTTTTGTGCGCACTGCAGATAATGCAAAAGTCCTCCCTCCTTTTCTAACCCTTTTGGCTAATGTCTGGTCTTAGCAAAATTTAAATGTATAAAGTAGGACTCGCCACTCTAGTACTCAAAACCAGAGCCCTCCAGGGCTATGTGCTCAGCCCCCTCCTGTTCACGCTGTATACCCATGAGTTGACTCCCAGACATGGAGACAACTCTGTATGAGGTTTGCAGACGACACCACCATCATTTGTTGGGTTACTGACAACAGGCTCACATCGGGAGGAAAACAATAATGTTCCATGGTTGAGCATACTGAAGAATCTACTGCTCAATGTCAACTAAGAGCTCATTGTTGATTTTAAAATGAAGGAGGCAGAGAAACACCCCTGTATATTTCAGTGGAGCAGGTGAACAATTTTAGGTTCCTGGGAATCAGCGTCCTAACCTATCATGCTCATCATACATCTCCACCCTGGTGAAGAAAGCTCAGACTTAAAGGGATAGTTCGGGTTTTTTGAAGTGGGGTCATATAAAGTATATATCTATAGTCGGTCTGCTCCCTACCGTAGTTGCCGATCAGCGCAGCCTCAGTTTGGAGAAGTAAAGAGCTGCTCCAGCCCAGATGGAGACCAGATGAAAAGCGAATTTTAACCACGTATAAAAGGCCCACCTAAAAAAATCTACATCAGTCAAGTGTACATTATATAGAGAAAATTCACAGGTGGGCCTTATTATACGTTAACTATAATTCTCAAATAAATTAAGAATGCTTAATTCAGGATCCAAGTTTTTGTCATCTGAAATAATCCTGAATCAGAAACTGGTACACATCAAGCATCAGGGATATCTGTGAAGTGAGACGTCTGCACAGAGCCCAAATGGCCAAAAGACAACAGCCACCTCAGCAACAGTCTGTTCACCTCGATGCCGTCTGCCAAGCAATACAGAAATATCCACTGCCGTACCACAGAGGCCTGGGAGACTCCCAAATTCTATGCACTCCAACGTAAACAATAGTTTATATTTGTGACTTATAATTTATTCGTCCATTTAAGTATTTTTTTGTTTTTTTTTGACTAGCAAAAAGAGACTTCAAATTGGATTTTGTTATACAACCCTGTGCTGTAAAATGATAACTAAATACATCTTGTGACCTTGCAAGACGTTTTATTCGTTTTTGGTGCCAGCTGACAATGTTTTTTGGGTCTGTGTGGGCGGGCAATCACAATAGTTTGTTATGTCTCTTCAGTTCCAGTGGATTTATTGTTAGCTCTATGTCATGATTTGAATCATGGGGTGATATTCGGAGTGCTGAGGTTACAGGACTACCAATTGTTGAGATGTGGTCCTTTGCCGTCATTATTCGGACCCATTAAAAAAAACAGTTAATGCTAGCAAGACCTCCTTCTTTGTAAAATGTAAGATAAACACAGCAGTGTGCAGGAGGGATGGCAATGACTTAACAGTATAAATAGAATAGAGAGTCACTGGGAATTAGGGTTAATGTTAACAAGCTAGGCTAACAAGCTTCCACTTTCTGAGTTGGATATAAGCTTAACAACATGAGCACCTCCGAGATGTTGAATGTTTTATAGAGACAGATGTCTGAAATGATTGTTAATTAACACTATGCTGCCTTGAAGAAAAAATGGGAAAAATGTGTCGTATCAAAAGTCATAGGCTAAAGGGTGATGATGTGCTCCAGTTAGTAGAGCATCAAGAAAAGCATGAGAGAGCACATCTCCTAGCAACACCAGCTCTAAAATCAGAGTCAGCAGCTGCAAAAGGAAACACCCGCCCTGAGGGTAGAAGCTTAGATGTTTTTTTGTGTCTCCATAGTATGTCCAAACAGTGGTATACCCTTATTCACAACTGCTGCAGTATCATTGTAATTCATATTTCCTCACATGAAATATGATAGAAATTCTTATTTCATTGAAACTAATATCAATAGTCTGCATTATCTTTAATGATCCACAAATAAACTTTTGTCTAGTGCAGGAAATAACTTTTAGGTACAAAATAATGTTCACACTATTGCTTTAGTCCAAGAAGGGAAAGAGTGAGATAGGGGGAAATGGAGCATATAAGGGCAAGGAGATAGTCAGAAACCAAGAGAAATGCCCAGAGACAGAAAAGACACACACACACACACACACACACACACGCAAGAGGGCATACTGAGAGGATGTGGCCAACAGATATATCGTACTTCACTCAACCAATTTGAGCTGGTTTATGTCTCACATTTGCACTCTTTCTCTCTCTCTTCCTGCTGACGTAGTGGCCCAGTTCAGCACCAGATTACAGCACGGCCATATTTCATCTGCAGCTTTTTAACACACTATGTAATTAGAGCTTAGCAGGGTTTTAATGTGACATTGGTTGTGCAGATATCTCTCAGATGAGCCCGCTGATCCTCTTCTTAGGTACATGTCTTTGGATAAGGGAGTGTGAGGAGGTAAAAAAGGCAGGGATCATTGCACAGACAGGATTACAGGGGAGAATGGCAGCCCTTTTTAAAAGGAAAATTAAAAGTTATTGGGTTCTCTTCTCCCTGCGTGTGCTCTGGAGGGGGTGTGGACGTTCCTTCACTCTGCACAGGCAGTGTGTCCATCTGTCCATAACACTAAACTTAGAGTTTAACACTTTGTACATCCTGATAAAGGCAGTCAGGACTGCTTGTACGTTTGTCTTGAGTGAGGTCATGTATGTGGTGAAAATCCTTTTTTTCACTTTTGATCTAATTGATCTTACTATTACTGCATCACAGCTGGACTGGTTCAAGAAATGATGTTAAAATGTCACCATGTCTGCAGCCCAAGTTTGATTATTTGTCTGGAATACCTAATTTATAAACTTTAGATGCCTGCATGCAGTTTCTTGACCATGACCTAAAATCAATGTAATCAATACTCGAATAGTTTTTGGAATTGCTTAATCCATGTTTAAAATAACTTTGGTAACATTTGAAATTTGTTTCTTAAAATACTTTCTTTGTACAAATCACAGCATCCTATAAAGTAAGCAGAATAGAATGAAAAGCCAGTTTGTACTTGCACTTTCCTTTATATTTTAGTTTATTTTGAATTCAAGCTTGAGTTTGTCTTAAGTTGTTTTCATTTTTCATTTCTCAGCCTATTGACACCTGCTATTATCTCAACTGACTGACAAAAAGTTAACATGAGATAGATTTGCAGCACCATGGATTTATGTTTAACTTTTTATGTGTAATTCCAGGGTGAGGGTCACATGGGAAATAATTGTGCTTTGGGTAAAAACAGATAAACAAAAAATGTATTGCAGGCCCATCCAGCACCCTGACGTGGAGATCCGTACATTATCTTTCTACTTATAGATGCACACCACTTTTTGCATTGGTGAACATTTGATTCAAGAAGAATGACAGAAATTATTATTTTTTGCAAGTGTCCCAAAATGACATGTGTTTACATCCCAGCCCAAAGGGGTCATAGTATTTATAATGAGTACAAAGGAGGAAGTCAGGGGACATGAAAGAGTGCCAAAATCAGGGTGGATAGATGGGTCAACAGAACATCAGACTTAAACTTGGAAGACTGCTGTTTACCAGCTGCGACAGCAGCAGCTGGCAGTGTTTTCACTTTATGTATGTGTGTCTGTGTGTGTGTCATCATGGCAAAATGTGGTGCTGGTGACACCTTTTGAAGTTGGAAGTAACACAGAAGCAGAGTATATTGTTTACATGTTTGTCTGTCTGTTTGTGTGACAGATTTTTTTTCAGTCCAATAGCATCACAAACATGCCCAACGATACAGTCACAAAACTTTCAAGTTATGTAGTTGAGATCAAAATAAAGACTGAAGATGGGTGTGGTCCACAAAAGGGAGTGGAAGTAGGGGGTGCCCTCATTTCACGCCTTTGGCATGGCTCTTTGAGTACCTGGAGACACCAATTGCTGTGGGAACAAGAAGCAGTTTTGAGTATTTTGCCAAGTGTTTATACAGTCTGTCTTCTGTTTGCCTGTCTGTATGTCTGTCTGTGGACAGATTAGCATCACAACCATATAAGATGCGGTCATGAAACTTTACAGATTAGGGTTAGTAGCTAGTTTGTTTGATGTTTAGTGCTAGCTGTCAATGTTGGATTTTTTTTAAAGATTATCTCTATCATGACAGAGTAGCCACTGTTACCCAAACTATTATGGTTCCCCAAACTTCTTATAAATTTGGAGAATGCACTGGATGTAAAACTTCAGAATCAACATGAATGTACTTTCTGGGATACTAGTACGGTGGCCCTGAGAGCTCACAGCACTGCAACTTAAGAAAACACATGCAAAAAGACAAAACACAAGCAAATTAAGAAAACATCTTCATCAATTTGACAACACATGTGCAGCATTTAGAAAAAGCGCTGCAAAGACCACAACACATTAGAAAAAAGTGCTGCAAAGACCACAACACAACACATTAGAAAAACGCGATGCAAATAGACCGCAACACAACAGAAGTGTTTCAAGAGGACACTTAAAAGTGATGCACACGTCTGGACACAGTTATTGTGGACGCGGATTTTGAGATCGCGGATCTGAATCATGCGATCTGATGCTGTGACACTGATATTTCTTTACCCACTGTTCTCGTGACTGTTTACTGCAAGACCTCCACGCATGGCTCCGCGGAATGACGTTGGTAGCCTACAACTGCGAACTGTGCTGTGTGTAAGGGATAGCCTTATCCCCTACACACATGAAGCAGCCGGGAAGCCGGCAACACACAAGCATGGCGAGTCTGAAAGGCACAGACAAAAGCAAAGACGCATATTGGGGGACAAAAACATTGTCTCTGTCACGGGATTGCTGTCTGTTAGCAGCTACTGCTACTACACAGACACAAACAAAACGTTAGCCTGTGGCTACAGCCAGCTGCTAACGTCACCTTCCGGATAACAGGTTGGGCTTTCAGTCCCATATATAAAGGGACATATTTCTCACTATTCGGTTTCAGACTAAAGGACCTTGGAGCTAATTTTCCCTCACTATAGGCCTACTACAGCAGGCTAATAGACGGGCTCTGGTAATATCAGTGACGCATAGAGGGGAAACGAATAACACTGATGTTGAATTTTCAACAAATTATTCTGACTCTGCCCATATATGGGCATGTGCTGCCATGGAAGCCAGGTCAGCTTCTGCACAATTTGCGCTGGTGACACTGTTGCATTTGTGGCTGCTGGCCGTTCGATACGAAACCACATAGAAACCTCGGGGCTATTTTCATCATTAGGCAATTATATATATTTTTTAAGGCAGAGAGATCCGGGGTTATTGCCCAAAACATCCGGGGCTATAGCCCCGAATGCCCAGGTCTAACGACGCGCCTGAGTCTATTCATTGTTTGACACACAAAACAAAAAAACGACTACACTACACACTAAACACCACACTAACTATACACTCCAAACACGCTAAATGTCACAAATCTCTCAACTCTCAAAACTCGCTGTCACTAACGCTGTCTCTGTCGCTGTCAGTATCGCTGTCACTCTTTGTCGCCGTCCCTCCCTACAACTTCCCCCTGTTCCCCAGCAACCAAATCACATGATTTGCCATATCATTTTGTGATTGGTTGATGTGGTGGCTTTTTCCACCAATAGGAAAGGGGGTATCACATGTTTTTTTTTTTTTTTTGCTTGCACGCACTTCCTGTTTGCGGACACGTTACTGAGAAAAGTCTGTTTTTACCGTTTCTTCCTGCACCAAACATGCACCAAACGTGACGGCAATATTCACAAAAAAAGTTGAATGACCCACTCTCTGACTATTTTTTTTGGGTGACCCCCCCCCAACAAAGAATATTATGACATGACCCCCCCCCATTTTTCTCCGGTGGCCCATTCCATAAATAACGAACAGTCCCTTAGCATTAAAAAACTTAAAATGCATGCTTATTTTTTCAGAAATCCTGCCTCAAGTCCCTTTAAGTTGCAGTGCTGTGAGCTCTCAGGGCCACCGTATACTAGGCTGGATAATGACATCTGATCACAGGCCTTTGAATTCAGACCTGCTATTAAGACATATTCCTATTATCTTGATCCTTCGTGCATGGTGATCAGCTCTTCAGTAGCCTATGCAAACGAAGGAGGCCGATCTGACTCACTGACAACAAACATGGCGTGTCTCACGTCAGGCGAAGTGAGGCTGCTGTAGGGACTCTACATTACGGCTTTGTGTCATGCTTGTTTGAGCTCACAGGAATGACTAGCCATGAGTCATGTGACCTTTCTACTTGTTCGGTGGAAATTTCTTGAGACTATGTAAATGGTGTATTCATTAGATCCAGTTACAGATCACATCTTGACAGGTCTGTGTTTACAAAATATTTTGCAACTAACAGTTTTAGTTTTACATCAACAACACACATTTGTCAGTACAGTTTGTCTGTAGTTGTCTGTGTGTATTATGTGTGGGATTTGAACAGCTGGGTCTGCTCTCTTGGGCTGTTGGAGTGTGACGGGCCTCGCTCCTATCTCTCAAGCAGGTAATTAATTAGGATAGATTGATTTAGAGCCTCTCCGATAATGATCCTCTTGGACATCTCACTTATTATCGGGGTGGTTACCGTGTGGTACATGTTAATAGTGTCTTGCTTTCACAATGAGAAACATTGTTGATGATGATTATGCAAATACATGCAATTGAGCAGGCATGCAAACACACACATAACGCACAGGTAGACTCAGGCCAAGCCCAATTGAGACACACCTTCAATCACAAACACACAAAAGAACACAAACAAACTTCCTTGACTCAGGAGGCGACCTTCGTTTCACATCCCTCAGGTGTTTTTTCCCAGTAAATACCCAGAACAAAGTACCTCTGGGACTGAG
This sequence comes from Lagodon rhomboides, assembly GCA_039737535.1. Taxonomy (NCBI): domain Eukaryota; kingdom Metazoa; phylum Chordata; class Actinopteri; order Spariformes; family Sparidae; genus Lagodon; species Lagodon rhomboides. Next base: position 4,977,091 of record CM077786.1, read on the forward strand.
CCAACCCCACTTACAATCACAAGACATATTTGTCATATAAACTTTGTGCACCATGAATTTTACTAGTTCAGCAAGAAGCCTCCTATTATTTATAGCTCAGGACAAATGCACTAGTCTTGACGTATGGTTTGGCGCGTAAGGAATTTATAGAAAGTTGAAAGTTCAGCGCTCATATTTATTAGTGTTTCCAGAACATATGGCCCCTTCTAATAGTCTGAGTGTTATCTAATTTCCTCCTCTTCTCAATGTGAACATGCACCTGCAAGTTTAGTCTTTATTCCACAAAGGAACCTTTTCGCTAGCAGGTGCTTTTACGACCTGGCAGAGGTGGACGCTCCTATATAGATGAAATGAGTGGCAGCCAGCCCTCCCCTCTGCCACTGGATTGGATTGGATTTGTGCCCCGTGCTTGACAAGATTTGGCACCTAACTCCGTGTGCAGGGCACCGGTGCCACTTGGCAGGCGAGCACAGAGCGCCACTAGTCTCTCTGAGTCTATCAGCATCTTTGTTTTCTTCCCTTTCTGCTGCTATTTCTGACTTTCCAAGTTTGGAGGGAGCACTGGCAGTGTGGGAGGTTGCTGCTCAGGTCACAAATAGCTCCGGCTTTGGTATGTAGCAGCCTAGGCTACTTCCAAACAAACAGAGCAGTTTGCCATGTGCCAGTTTCTTCTATTGTACTCTTGACTTCCAGTCTGTAGCTTGTTTGTCCGCTTTGCTTATCATCTGTGTCGTGTCGAAGCCCTCGACTGCAGGACTGTCTGTCAGTCAGCTAGTTAGTCAGCGTATGAGTGAGTGAGTCAGTCAAGTCAGCTGGTTGACAGATCTCCTGGGATGAAGAGCAGAGAAGGCCTTTTCCTGTCATGTGTCAGGTGCTGTCATGACAAACCGACGCTAATGACTCAGGGAAGCGGTGGATGTGTGTGACATCCAGGTATGCTCCTGCACTGTCACGAGCCTCCGTTTCTCCCCTACAAACACTAACTGACAGAACGTTTTATCTGTTTTGAGCGCAGCAGCAGAAGGTTGACTACATTGTGGGATGTTAATGAATAGTCGGTAAATGGCCAACATTTTTTTCGCCTGCTGTCAGAATATAACTCATTATCACAGCACAGAGCAAAACAGCTGCAGCGTGACATAATGATTTATGAGCCGTGACTTTATTGTCAGTTGTAAAGCCTGTGACTTATACTGTATGTCACTGCTAAACTGTGATTTTAAAAAGAGGTTCAGAGGGTTCCTGTGTAAACACATTGAGCAGAGCCAGCAGATTGTCACACACCATTTATCATGTGTTTAATTGGAATAAAGCAACGGAACTCTTGTTTGCTAATCAAAGACATGATCTTTGTCGATTATGTTAGCGTATTTTATTGAGATAATTAACCTTGTGTGTAATGTTATTCATATAAACCCCAAGGAATAAACAATTAGCTTAATCTCATTTGCCATGCCCGTGTTTCCCTTTAGCATCTATGATGTTTTCAGAGCAAAGTGACTCCAAATGAAGCTTCAAACAGCAGCAACACTAGAAAAGAAGAGCCCACGCTCCCACCACAGAATCTATTGCTTCTGATCAGTGATTAGATAAAATGTTATTACACCGATTTGTTGGATTTGTTTGATTGTTAGGGTGGTCAACAAATGTACAAGGGCTTTCTGTGACAGGTGCCCAAGCAGCCCTACAGCAACACAACGTATGTAGACCTAGATGTTTTACATTGGTTTTATGTTACCACCAATTTCTCACCAAACACTCAAGATGGTTTTGACGTGAATGACCGAATGAATTATTTCTTTTATCTCAACTGAGGTGCCATTTTCACTTTCATATCAAGGTTTACAATGGCATGTTCAGTCACCTGTGGTGAGAGCTTCTGATGTTTTACATGGATGTATACCCTGAAGGTCCCTTATGTTTGTATTTTCCCTGTGTCCCCAATGCTCACTATTATAATTACAAAAGTACATATATATATATATATATATATATATATAGGAAAACAAAGAAAAACAAACAAACAATTAACAAAACAAAAAAAAACAATGCACCGTTTCAATCTTAGAAGAAGGCTGTCGGTTTGATTCTTATGAATCCCCCCGTGCTGGGTTAAAGCTTTAAAATGAAATGACAGTATGTTGTGACTTAGCAATGGTCATAGCCAATTAACCTGCTAACACAATGAATAGACCAGTATGAGGTTGTTGAAGGGCCGCATTTAGCTCACATGCTGGCAGTTGAAAATAATGTAAAAAACTAAATTCTGATTTGGTTAGTTACACTGATTTACTTATTACACTCCCATGTAGTCATATATATATATATATATATATATATATATATATATATATATACATATATATATATATATATATATATATATATATATACATATCATATATATATCTGAATCTAACACTTTTAATTATAACTACTTGGTCTGTCTTCTCCGTTCTTGCGATAACAGCAGCTGAAATTACTCAAATGACACTGAATCCTGCTGCCTCATTAAAGCAACAAGGAAAAACAGCTCTAATGATTTATACACACACTATCATATGCAGGGTGCTCTGAGTTACTTTAGCTTTTATCTGATCCCTGTTCAGTTTAACCACAAAATGATGTGGGTGAATAAGCACTGATCAAAGTAAGGAAGCAATGGGGCCTATGAAGATGACAAAACTTTTTTCTTGCAGTATTTTCATTCAGATTATCGTTTTCTGATGTATTTGGCAAGAACCAAACAACTTCAGACACATTAATACGAATCGGACACTTTTTTGCTAACATGCTATAAAAATGTGTTGAACTGATCAGCGATCAGACAAAGGCCAGAACGCCACCTTATCCCTTCTTTGAAATTCTATGTTTTTGAATCATTGGAGCAGGGTTCTCATTCTGTTGCTTTAACATGTCGGGGAGCAATATTACTAATTTAGACTTAATGCATGCTGGCAGATCCTAAAGTCACTCTATGATCAGGGGTGGAACGAATTACAACTACAACTCAAATGACTGTAATTAAGTCAAGTTGGGTTGTTGGGCATCACACTCTGTCGCAGGTGCAGGTTTGGAGAGGTGACCATGACCACTGAGCAGAACAGCGCAGGAGTTGGGAGTAACTTTGTGGTCAAGTGTAATCAGATTCAGGCCCGAGACCTGATGTGAAAGCACAGTCCAGTTTGATTAGAGTGAATATAAGCGTGCCATACTCGGACACAGTTCGCAAGAAAGGGTGATCTGTACTGTGGCTCATGTGTACTCAGGTACGGCATCAGGTGTGAAAGCATCTGTACCAAAACATGGATGTGGACTGCTCTGACTGCTACGCCATGTGTTGACAACAAAAATGTTTGCTTCTTCTTCTTTGTGTGTATTGGTAGATCTCAAACCAAATACAGTACATACACAAGTGTTCTTGACTATGTAACAGCATCACTAATGTGAAAGCTGAACAGCGGGGGAGAGGGGAGGGGGAGCAATCATGAAACACTCATACCTAACATGAAAACACCCTCAGACTGAGGATTTGGAGAAACAGAAACCCCTTTGATTGAATGGGGTTGCTACTGATAATGCATTAAACATCAACATTAGAAAAGTAACTACTCTAAGCCGTGTTTCAGAAGAAAACTTTGAATTTTTACTTAAATATTATTTTAATAACAGCACTTCACTTGATATTGAATACTATTTCAGTCATGTAACTGCACTTGCACTTGAGTACAGGTTTTCATTACTCTTTCCACCACTGTCTACAATTCTGTGGTTTACCTGTCGAGTGTATCCACTACACTATCTCAAGGAAATTGAATCGAACGCAACTGGATTTGGTTTTTGTCTCGAAGACGTTTCACCTCTCATCCAAGAGGCTTCATCAGTTCCTGCTCGCTTGACTAGGCTGGGACTAGTCCAACTAGCCGGTGTAGAGGTCCAGCTATTTAACCTCTTAGGAGGCGGTCACAAGGCCACTGATGTCTAGACATCAGTGGCCTTGTGGCCCTGAGCTGGACCTCCACACCGACTAGTCCCAGCCTAGTCAAGCGAGCAGGAACTGATGAAGCCTCTTGGATGAGAGGTGAAACGTCTTCAAGACAAAAACCAAATCCTGTTGATTTCGATTCAATTTCCTTGAGATAACTATGACCTGGATGAATGAGAATATTCACAGGCTATCCACTACACTACATATATGTATATATGCTTGTCTCTTGTCTATGAAACATCTGTATCCTCACTGTGCTGCATTATTGTAAACTATGAGGCTGTTTATCATTGACAGTAAGATGGGTCTATGGCGATCCAACCCCAAGTGGACAGCTCTAAGGTAATCAGTTCACATTTGGCCTAATAATGTGTCTCAACATGTGTCTTAAGGGACCACTTGAATCAGATCTCGCTTCCCCGCTCTACATGCAATTAAACACGTACCTCACTGGGACATGATTCTTTTTAAACAAGGAAGGAAAGAACTTAATGTAAAATGTAAAACAAAGAAAACAAAGATACATACATATGGGTAGGTATAAAACAAAAGTGTCATAAAATGCTGGATGCCAGACACAAGTGTGAAGTGTACCATATGCTTCCAATGGATGCATTTACACTTTTAACATCTGACTAGAATGTGTCTTAAAGTACCTCCTGCGATTATTAGGCATCAAAGCATTATACAGGGTCCACTTTTGACACAGTCCTGAAAGTACTTCTAATCATTTAGTAAATGAATATCCATGTGAGCGAACTGTGGGTGTGCAGGGTTTTTCAAATACAATGTTTTTTTTTGTTTTTTTTGCACTGCACTTTATATTATTCAAATCAGAAAAAATAATTTCTAATTTGCACCTTTACAAAAGTCATGCATGGTGTGAAGAGTACTTAGCCCTTAATGACAGCATGGGTGTATTGGCTCCTCAAAAACAGGTAAGTTATGATACTAAACTCTGCATTTTGAGTCAATGTAAGTGCCCCTACGCCATGGTCTTAGTATCATGCAGAGTCATCGACATGTCTCTCTGAGGGAATTTAGACTTGGTATTAAAACACAATGTCTTTTATGGACGGACAGAAATATCTTTAATGTCTAACATCTGCCAACGGCACAAATAATTAGGAATTTGTCGAAGAGAGTGTTTCACATATGATAATCACAGAATAAACAATAGATTCTCCTAAATCAACAACTCATAAAAAATTGCCTTTTTGAAGGGATTCTAGGGACTTTGTCCATGGGTGACAGATAAGTTGCCTATATTGATCACTGTTGAATGTATTTGGAAGCTTTGACATGTTGATCTTCAATAACTTGTTGTATTCTGTGATTTTCATTTAGTGTGAATGGCAACAAAATGTAATGAACTGCATTTAATGCTGAATTTACATGAAGGCACAAATAGTTTAGGATCTGTTGGAATTTATTGATATGCTGTTACACCCTTTAGTGTAGCGTGTAGTGTTAATAATTGCAGCTCCTTGATTCAGTTTGGGACCCATCTACATCAGTTTTAGCTTCGAGCTTGCAAAAGTACCTTGGACAGGATTGATTGTAAGGTCGTTATTCTACCTGCTTTAGCCACTGCTTTTGCTATTGGCTTCTAACTGTGCTTCTTACAAGTTACTGACTACTCTCAGTTGTGGGGGAGGCCTGCAGTTTCTGTCTCGACCTTAAAATAAGTTGCCACCCACAAGTCTGTATGTAAAACTCAGAGTCTCAACTCACAGGATTGATCTTCCAGACAGGAGGCCTGCATTAAGGTTGGCTTTGCGCTGATCCACCAAATCATACTGACTTTTGACTTTGCTGTGCTCCTTTATCCAACTTTGGATCCATAACTTAGTGAAATACTGTAGTCCCAGTCCATCTATCCTGGACTCTGCACATCGATGTAGAAACCCCACACACCTCATTTAGCCATCAAGGCTGTTCAGAGAGATCTAACTGATGTACACAAAATAAGCCTTAAATGAAGAATTGATTGACAGATGGTTGGATCTAGATTAAACACCAAGCGTTGTCCTGTGTTTGATTCAATATATTGATATTTCTTAGTAATATATACAATATGAATATATGGCATAACAAAAGATGTCAGGCACCAGATTTTTATTTGAAGTCTTTATGAAATTTCACAGGTGAGATTAGATGAGGCGTTCAGAGAGGTCATTGTTAGAACCCCTCATCTAATCTCCCTGAGACGAAGTGTATAAAGAGCTGTGTCTACCAGAATCAGCTGCTGGAGAACAACATGCACTGAATATGTGTGTTTGTCTGCCTGTGTAGGTGCTTTCATATGCAGCATTCAGCAGCATTGTATACACATTTGTGTATGTGCATATTGCCTCACAGGTGTTTGCATGAACAAGGCCTACACACATTTTGTTTTGACTATTGCCTTTTTATGGGTATTACCACAGGAGTTTAGAAAATGTATTCTTTACATACAACAGCACATGTGCAGTTTTGCCTTCTGGCAGCATTCCCTGAGGATGGCCATGGTTGTTAGTGAGCGTTTCTGTCTTTTAGCCATCAGCCTGTTCAATATTGTGGCCTAGAGCATTTGCGAAGAATAATTTTTATTTTCACCACATATCATACAGTGTAGAACACGGTGAAAGTGGTACTCTGCAATGCTATGGATATTCATGCTCCTCGGAAGATGAGCCAGAATGGAATCGATATGGTCCAACCAGGGTGCTTGTCAGTGCATTATTCCATACTAGAGGAGGTTTTGTATTTGTTTGTTTTTTTGTAATTTTTTTTCCAAAACAAGCATGGCCACCTCATGCAGCAATAGGCATGTTGTGCAACGGTGTTAAAGGTACTCTGTGTAGTGTTTTAAGTAATTTATTACCTCAAATCAGCATCTTCATTCACAAATAAGTCCTCATTGGAGTAAAAATGATCTCTGCCAACAATCTCACTTATGCTCCTGAGGGAAGAATCACTTATCTGTATTTACATAGGACAGGCAAGCTCTACGGAGGCTTCCATGTCCTTCCGGTCTATAAAAAACGATGAACTGCCGAGAGGGACAAAAAGCACTACGTGGTACAGATAAGGCTAAAGGCGTTTTCACTCAGAGCCAGCGTGACTGTGGAACAGAGAAGGAGCTTAGCCAGACGCGCTTGTGAGTTGCAGTTTGAAGTTTGTTTGAAATAACGTACCTCATCACCCGAAACTAAAGCTGATGAAGTGGTGTTGTCATAGCTTCTTGAATCTTGACACATCCCGCCTGCCGCAGTTCCAACAGGTTGCATCGCACATTTTAAAATGCAAAATAAAATTTAAGCACTAGATGGGAGAAATAATTCCACAGTGTCCCTTTAAACTAGGTACGTACTGCATAAAGCTATGTGACATTGCTTTAAATTTCTGGTATGAATTTTATCCATTTGTTTGTTACAACGGGCTCACAGGCAACACCACCATGGGGAGCATGAAACACCCCCCATAGTACAACTCTCCCATGCTACGTTCCAAAATGGTTTCATCTCGTCACTAATCTATAGTGTTAAGTGTTAAAATAACAAGTTCAATTTATATAGTTTGTGTTATGCTTTAGATTACAGTCTGCAAATTACATATCATTAATACATTTATTTGTTACATTTATGGTTGTAGTTATAGTTACTCCTATAAGTTAAGCATATCAAATATAAGTCATTTTAATTTAGCTCATTCAAGAGTAAAGAAACCCAGTTATGTGTGAAAGGGAGACATCCAAAGACAGATGAAAGCAATAAAAGGCAAAGGTCAATTTTTTAAAATGAGTTTGAACTGCAATCCAAGACCCCAGATACTAATAAAACAGAAAAGAGTGCTACCAAAAAGTACCTCAAAAGTCAGAGAGCGGAGCAAAGATGAGAAGAAGAAGAGCAAAAAAAGAGAAGATGAAAGCCCCACAGCGCAGAGGTGGGATTTACTTTTTAGGTGAGAGGTCAGCTTGAAACTTTTGAAGGAACATCTTTAAGGATGTGTCGTAGGCTACTCTAAGTGTAGGTGTATCGTATAAATCAAGTAACAGTGAAACAGTGTGGCAAAAAACAACCCATCATCAGCATTGTGCAGTCCAGGGTCCCTGGTGTTAACACTTTTTATTTAAAGCTGTCACAATAAATGCCAATTGTAGTGCATGCCAAAGAGTTGGCAATATTAGGTCTAACTTTTCAATAGTACTTTAAAGGGCCTGGCTATTCAAGAAAGAATATAAATAATGTGTTTTTCTACACTAAAAGCCCCCAACTTCTGACTGGCAGGGATCCACGAGAGGATCTTGCTGTGGGTCAGGTTGCTGATGAATATTCTAACCACATAATGCCTCTTCCTTCTTTCCTTTCCAAGATTGTGGAGAGCAAATAGTCGTTATAATGCTGGAGATATTTTCTGTTTTGTTTTTAAGTTCTTTTCAAATGACACCCACTGTACACCACCCTTTTCGTCTAGTCAGGTGATAGTGGAAGTGTTTTTTGGTTAGTTTTGTAACTGATATTTGGGTGTCATTCATCTCTCTATGCTGAAGACAGAAGAGCTGACTCTCTTGGCCTTTCTGAGAAAGCTGTGAGGTAAGCAGGATGCGGACAACATGCCACATAAAGTTAATGTTAGTAGAGCAACACCCGTGGTTCACCTTTCCTTGCATAACAACAGAGCTGCACTTCCAATGACATGAAAGAAAATAGCTCAGGCTCTTTAAAGGCGTCTACTAAGTTGTGAAATTCCCAGCTGGACTCAGAGCCATGTTGAATGTGTAAGTTGCCAGGCATGAGCACTTCAGACAGAATAATCTTTTTGATAGACACCTCAAGGATGTTTTCACCACTGATCTTGCCGCTGCAGAGAGAGTGGACAGCACTCTGTGTTGGTCCCTACACACCAAAGAGGTATGGCAACACTTTTAAACAGACATGTTCTCTCAAGTCAGTCTGATTTTGAAGTCATTCTAGCTTCTACGCTGCAGGGTTCTGCTTCTTTTCCACGTATCATATCATTGTAAAGAGAATAGCTCCTTTGTTTTGGACAACAAAAAACATTATTTGTCCATGCCCTCTAGAATGACAGAAGACTTTTCTGATATGGTGAGTGTTCATACGACCATTTACTCTACCTTTTAAAACAAGTCAATGTGAAAATTGTACCAGGTGTGTGATAGGATTTTGACAGATGTCTGTCTGCAATGTGACTTGATTGGTCCACATGAGTCTACAAACCTACTTAGGATGGTCTCCCCCATTGTCTTGTAAGATCACCTGATGAAGGTCTGAGTATCGAAACATTGTTATCAGAATTCATTGCAAGTGAAGTTAAGAGTTTTTTCCTGATTTTGGTGGCCCTTGGTCTTCACCTGTCGATCCACATGTGTGCAAAAGCTCTACTCTGTGTACTTGGCTAAGTGGTGACACTAACCAAACTCAGTTTCGTATTGCAAACCTGGTGTTGTAAAATTATACATAAATGACAGATAGATTTAGCTATAATAAAAGATAAAAACATTAGCCATATCCAATAGCCAGGAATTTATAGCTGGTAACAAAAGAAAAATGTCCATGCTGACCACTTTAAGTGTTCGCCTGAACAGAACATTACTTGCTGTTCGTTATATAGGAGAGTTATTATTTTGGCCCAACTAATCAGTAGTGACTGAGATGTACATCACATTGATACAAAAGTGGCTTGTGGAAGCACTTGTTCGGAGCAGTTACTCTAATGTTTTGGGTGTCAGTTAAAGAAATATCATATCATAAATTGTAGAGCTGCTATTTCTGAAGGTCCTCTTATGATAACCCATACAGATGCGCTGATGCTTGAAATGCTGATCACACTTGATCTGTCTGTTACACAATAGGACGACTTCCCCATTCTTAATTCTGGCCACAAAGTTCTCATTGACTTAGTTGTTTTTCCAATATTGTCATGGTTGTGACATCACTTTTCCGATAGATTATTGGCCTCTTCTGAAGTTGTCCTTCATGCCAATCTATCTTAGGAGAAAAGGAGATAAACTAAGGCAGCCAACTTTCCTCAGAGTTTTAGTTACATGATCATATTTTGACCCCTGAAATGTGCTACATTACAGAACACTGGGATCTCTGTGCAGTTCAGCCCTAACTGTCTACCCAAAAAATACATAAGCTCTGATTTGTATCTGTCTGTTTTTATAAAGCCAAAAATAGTAACTGAGATAAGGTTAAGGGGAAGCCTTCGCAGGATTTATCTAAACACCCACTGTGCACATAATGACACTAAATGCTGCATGATTTAAGATAAAAGATTAACACGTGGAACTCAGATTGTCATAATTAACAGTCAAATCCTGCAGATTGAAAATTGGTGACAGGATGTTGTTCTCTTAGTGTTCTCTCCTTCACATCTGTCCATCCAAGGCTTTTTTCATCCTCGTATTGAATCCTGTAGTTTGTTCTTAATCCCCACAATGTACGTCGTCCAATGGACTGTAACTACCGTGGGTTTAGAGTTTACTCACTAATGATGATGATAAAAATGTTTTTTTAATGAGATTTTTACAGTTTAAATCTTGAATCAAAGGGACACTTTTACTTCACTTTCTATTTGATGAACCTCAATAAGAACAAATAAAATAAAATAGAGTTGAAATTAGTTAAAATTATATTTTAAGAAATCTGTAAAATTTCAGATTTCTACCAGTTAATGTGGTATATAGCGATGTCAGTTTCAGTTAAAGAAGCTAAACTAGACTGCATCACCCAGTCATGACTGGTTAAGTTACAGGTAGTTGTGAAGTTGACTTAATTTGTGTGAGAGCTGTCCAGCACTTACTTGTCAGAGCTAATGTTCTCTGCCCCAGCTAGCTTGACTTTTAGCTCATCATTCTTCTTCTCAAGGTCCTTTTCATATGTTAAGTGACAGTAGCTCTTGATGTCATCACACACTCAGGCTCGAGGTAAGTTTCCCAAACTAGCCAACCTTTGAATCCCTCACCCTCTGCCACACTGATTGGCAGCATTTCTTTAGATCAGCACATCTAATACTTTCATACTTTCTTCTCCCGGCTAGCGACGACATGATCTTTGGCTGTGAGCCATCCTCAGACAGAAGCAGGGCGTTAGCTCTTACTGTGATACAGCATTGTGCCAAAGTACTACAAAACTAAAGAGCAGCATCGCACATTTTAACTTGAATATGACTTTGTGATCTATTTTCTAAGTTCCAAAAAAACTTTCTCAGGAGAAAAAAATACACATGGTTTCGACATTACAAATGCAAAAAAAAGCGCACAGCCAAGGTGTGGGGTAACAAGGACACACAGCCCATCAACCTTGATTAGAAAATGGTAGAACTGGTTGTGTAATTTCCCGCCCGTTTTCTGTGTTCACCTGTGTCTTGTTTGTTAATCAGCCCTTGCATGTCTATATAGTCTGTGTGTTCCCTGATGTCTTGGTCAGTTCATCCTGTGTGATTCACCTATGTTGTTCACCTGTTCTGTTCACCTGAGCCTGTTCCTGTGTCTCCCCGTTTCTCTTCGTGGTATGTTTCTGGGTTTGGGTTTTCCCGCTTTATTCCTCATGTTTTTCCTAATTTGAACCTGATTTTTGGTTGTACTTTGTTTCAGCTTTTTGTGTTGCTACTTTATTTAGTGTTATTTATGCATTTCTTATTTTTTTCTGCTTTTTATGTTTTTTTGGATTATTCAGTTTAAGTTATTTAAAGATTGCCTTTTGTTCCTTATCCTGTCTGCCTCCCGAATGTTTTGCATTTGGGTCCTCAATAATTTTTTGCCACACTGTTAAAAGGTGAACTCGTATATGTCCAGCTGAGACAAATTACATTGGTTAACACATATCTTCTGCTATTCTGCATGTAATTATTTACATGAATAAAATTAAGTAACTTGAAGGGATTGATAAATTATTCCAAAGGACAAAAATGAATTGCCAGGTTTTATGAGGATAGTAGGTCCTGGCATCAGATTTCAGATACAAAGATTATTGAGTTAAATACCTCTAGAGCATTTAAAAGTTCTAAATTATTTGTCAGTGGTGTTCAAAGGACTCCTCAGTGTGAATTTAAAAATCTGTAGTAGTGACAGTTCCGCAACTACGTTTAAGCTAAGAAGCATTATCATAATTGTGATGTTCCTCTTGTACACAGGGTAGTTTAACTCCCATCATGCCCCTGTGCCAGCCCCCGCTGCTACCTCTTCTGCCTGTCCTCCTGAGCCTATGTGGGGGAGATAGCTCATTACAAAGTGTGATTTTTTCCTCTTCAGAGAGACTGCCATTGCCTGTCAGCACAAAGGAGTTCCCTGCCTGCTCCCAATCTGAAGATCAACAGAGTGATGAGAAGAGATTGTCCTCATCCGTCCAACAGATGACAAGCCTGGGCTGTGCATGGTTGAGATCCTACTGGTGAAAATGGGAACCTACAAGTGGCTGTTTGGAGCTTTTGCAGATACAATGGCAACAGTTTGAGCCCCACAACCAGGGTTCACGATGGGACTTTGGCTTCTTGTATTTCTAAAATGTTCTTCTTGCAAAGTCCAATATGATTTACTGACTTTTTTAACTTGTCAACTGGTTCAATTTCAGGGTATAAATCAAAATCAACCTTAAAGCATAGCTGTTGCACTGTAGTTAAAGCAGCATTACTTAATGTTCCACTCGGAGGCAGCATAAAAAAGCTGTAAACACAGCATTTACATATTTTCACCTTATAAAGTTTCATGGCAAACATGTTGCATTTAATACGTAGTCACACACAGGTTGACTCTCCTCGTAACACGGTTTAATCTTCATCCAAAATATCTGTATCTCTAGTTTCCGAAGGTCTTTTCATAAGCTCGTCTCCAACTGTGTCTGCAATTGTTGGTATGAGGCAGGTAGTGTAGGGTGGATTTATTAGAGAATGTTTGCTGTAAAAGTGATAAACCTCGTAGTGATAAACCTAGAGTAGAGTTTCAGCTGATTGTCAACCTCACAACTTTACTGTTTTAGTTAGCTCTCAATTCTCTCTGTGGTAGTGACACATTGAGTAGTAAAGATGTTACATATTGTTGTCTTTGGCCACATCAGCAAGCTGTAGCCATTTATCTCTGTTCTCCTACAAAAATCTGTTGCATCAAGGTGATATTGTCAGTAAAGTTTAAAGTCCCTCTCCGGTCAGAAATGTGATTTTCTTCCTGTTCCTGCAATTGAATGTTTGAGCTTCACTGTGTAGAATGGTGTATGTGCATTCTGACACTAGAAGGCTGTCGTTGCTGGAATTATATATTCTGTGTTTTCAGTAAAAAATCTGATTTTAGTTGGTTGGCCTATGAGCATGTTTGTTTGTGACATCACAAATAGTTTGGAAGCCAATCATGGTCTGAATATGCAGCATACATACACAAGTGTAATGTGGAACCCTCCAGTGCACATACAGTAAACAGATTTTACAATGAAGTAGGAGACATCTTGTGTCCCGTAGTTGAACTTTGAAGATGAAAGATAACTACATATTCATAGATTCTAAAGTATTATTCAAATATTGTATTTTAAATACATATAAAAACATATCTGGAGGGTTTGTTAATCGATTTACTCTCTACTTAGAACAACCCTGGCTAATATAGCCTTCATTTCTTCTATTTACAGATGCAGATAACAGATACAAGGCAGATACAAGCAGAAACTTACTTAACACCAGAGATTTATCCCACCAAACAAATGCCACAGAAAATACAATTTCTGTGTAAAGTCTCCAGTATTTTGTCCCAAGATCAAAGGTCAATAAAATTGGTGGAGTTGCCCTTTACAGTGGTTCAGACCTTCAAGAACCACAGAACAAACATGGGGACAATGTACAGTATGAACTAAACCCATGGCTGTTACAATGGGCTTAGTGCTTTTTGTCTTTTATCCATTTTAAGTATTCATTTAGTCTTACACACATGCACCTCATAACATAACATTATTGCAACTTTACATGTAAGTCAAAATGAGCGCTGGAGTCACTTTTACAATAAAGTAACAATCTTACTTACATGTATCACTGAATTATCTCTTATGCATGAACATCTCAATTTTCACTGAAAACAGACAAGTGTTTTGCTTCAAAGTGTTATTATGAAGTAAATATTGATTACACAATGTAATGGGTATAGAATAATGACACCACTGGCGTTCATATTGGTTCTCTATGAACTTTGCTATCACTATGCCACTCTGTCTGACACCGCACATAAAGTCTTCTGGCAAACTGGCAGCTGACTGGATATTCAGTCAGGCTGGCAGCCTGGCACCATTTATATCTGCTGTCATGTCTCCATTATAGACTAAATGAATGAAAGTCATGTTTTGTTCATTTTGCGGGTAGTTGCTGCCCTGTGATTTGCCCCTTGGGTACACAGACCGATTGTGACACCAAGATGAATCAATTCCAGGAGACTTGAAAATACATCTATCATCTGAAGCAGGTCAAGGATCTACAAAGACACCGCACAATGTTTGAGTCAGAGCAGGCCATGCGATCCAATGAGGGGAAGATTTCTTGCTGATTTAAATGTTACTTTTGGTTTGTAGTGTGTGCAAATACTTTGTTACATGCTAGGAAAAAAAGCATTCTGTATAATATTGGACATATGCTGTGCTCTAAGCTTACCTTCTCCATAATTACCTGTATTTGTGCACCTTTTAGATCATTCAGGGAAAAATGGATATCATGTTTATAAAAAGAACGGTAATTTGTTGGTCGGTCTCTGGAGAGGAGCCCGCACTTGATCATTTTCAGGGGAAATAGACTCACTGCCTGTTACTGTTCCTCATTTCACTGTGCACCTGGAGGCTACTTTAGTGGGCCAAATAAACTGACTGGGTCTGAAGACCTCCTATTCAGTTTTAACCTCTCTAATGGCACCCACACACACACCTCAGACACACACAGCCACAGTCCCACCTGACCCTGGACTGTTTTCCTGCACAGGGCTCATTACATTTACTTTTGAGGGACAGTGGCATACTGAAGGAAAATGGTTTCTTCATTGTCAGCAGCCACTTCCTGCATAGCTAATGGCTGTTATATTTCTTCTTGCTCAAGCCTGTCCAGGTTTCCCTGCAAATATGAATGCTCATACCCCTGGGAGTTCCATTTTACACCCCTCTCTCTCTCTCTCTCTCTCTCTCTCTCTCTCTCTCTCTCTCTCTCTCTCCCTCTCCCGCCTCTTCAGTCTTGTCTCCAACACAGCACACCCCGACCACGTCACCGCTCTGTAAATAGGACTTAATTTGTTTGAGTTTCCTGCAATTGTTAGCCCCACTTGGATGCTGTGAACATCTCCAGGTGGGTTGTTTCTCAATTTTTCACATAGTGCAATGGGAGCAACTGGCGTCCTGCTACATTTCCAAGTTAATTGGTTGATTTTATGAATTTATCATTGTTTTGCTCTACTTACAACTGAGGGTACTTGTGGCTCTGTGCCTGCTGTTTTCAGTATCAAAGCCTCTTAAGCCAGGAAGCATGCTCAAAGTGAACTCAAAGCATGGCACAGATGTCTGAACCCCTACAGAAAGTGCAGACGCTCGCTCTGTGTTTGGCTCCATCTGGACACGGAGCAGCATGAGCAGGCGGCAGAAAACAAGACGAGCTGAAGTGGAGAGTAAGCGGAGTGTCTCGTGGCCGGGTTCAAATGGGAGTAATGAGAGAGCAACTTTGAAGTGCAGAGAGCACAGAACATAGAGGAAAAGACCTTTGCATTTGGAGGCCAGCTCTAAGTGGGTCACACAGTTTGCCTTTGTTAACAGATGCTGTTTGTTTTAGTCTTTGTCTCGCTCTTCCTTGGAAAACAAACGCTGGCAACCACTGTGCCCTTTCTCCTACTGCACTGTTTAGACTTCAACATGGCTGAGCAACTTTATGTTAATCACAATGTTACAAACATGCTCTTTTCTTTTTCTTTTTTTTTTTTTTTCGTCTCCGCAGGCTGTTGTGGGTAAAGATTACTTTCCAAAATTTCATTTCTATTTACTCATTAGGGTTCAATTCCTGCTGGAGGTGGATGGGATCCAGCCTGAAGTCTATAAACAACATTGTTGAATCCTTTCTTCTGTCTTTCATACATCCTGACTGTGCTAGTCACTCCAATATTTATTTATTTTTTCCCTTCATTTTGGTATGCTTTATTTATTCCACAGAAATGGAATTCCCTCTGGTAGGGGCATAGGGTCAGCAGGCTGCATTGCCACTGCAGCAGGTAGAAAAAATGCAATTATCTTGCAAAATAAGTTAGATACCAGGTTTAGTACATTTATATTTAACCCTAACTGGACACAGTAACAAAAGAGGCATATCAATAGCAATTGTTTGGCGCGATCACTCCGGTATCACGCCAAACATGGCGTGGGACTGGACTGATGCGTGCTGATTGATTTAATTTAGGTCACTATGTACTGTGCGATAGGAACAGGTGTTGGGATCGTCAGATCAGTCATTCATTGTGGATTTCAAAATGGACTGTGAACTGAACTCAGTTCCTCAGAATTCTCCAGTCTTCACACCCTGGTGCAAAGACTGCTGAGAGAGCCAGTGTTTAGCTACTATTGGTCAGGGTGACAGAAGCCCCCTGACCAGGGGCCTTATTTATAAATGTTGCGTGCGCACAAAAGAAGGCGTACGCCACTCTCTACACATAGCGTGGGATTTATAAAAAGAGAACTTGACTGGAAAATATGCGGCCTTCCATGCCAACTCTGACCCAGGGAAGGACTGGGACTGCAAAACAGCCCTGAACTTCGACTCGGCCGGCCCACAACAATTGGTACGCAGAAAGTCACCAACGTCTGGCACGGGTGTCATAATACTTGAATCCTGACTCATGACACTATACCATCCAAATTACAGCAATAGCACTGATGTTGACTAGATGTTGTGTTAAGAGCATAGTATTCTAGTCTTACTTGAATATTCACAAAGAAATGAAGGTCGTGGGCGCTGTCCTCTGCCCTCGGTCTAAGCTCAACCTGAATAAACCAATGATGGAATGGATTTTAAAAAACAGGTTTTATGTATCCAATTGATTATAACAGCATAGTATATCATCTATTCCATGCAATATCTTGTGATTTTTTATTTTAATTATCTTTTTGGCCTTTATATGACTTTATTGATAGGACAGTTGAAGATGTGAGAGGAAACAGGATGAGAGAGAGAGGGGGAGTTTCATGCAGCAAAGGATCCCAGGCTGGGAGTCGAACCCTGGTCCGCTGCAGTGAGGACTTAGCCTCTGTACATGGAACGCCTGCTCTACCAACTGAGCTAAACGGCACCCATAACTCAAAAATCTTATTCTGTATTCAAAGTCTTCAAAGTTTGTAAGTATTATCAGAAAACTGTAACGTTACCAAAACAAAAAAAGTATAAGCACCACAGTTTTTTTATACAGTATATAGCCTATTGGCATTTTACACCTAAAATGTTTAAAGTGGAGCTGTTTTAACTACTATAATCATTACTTCACTTTATTTTATTTCATTTATTTTTTTGCTGAGCAACACTAACTGGGTGTAGATAAAAATAACATCAGCCAGCAGGTAACTCTCTCTCTCCCTCTCTCATGTCATGTTCCATACTGACTCGCCCTGTTTCTGTCTGTGGAACTTCCACCAGCTCATCTCTCTGTCCCTCATCTTCACAGGTGGCCCTACCATGCTGAGGCTGCACACCTGTCCCGGCCTCAACACTCTCTTCTTCACTCACTTCTTGGATGCTGCTAATATTAACGTGAACTTGTGCCGTAGTGCTGCTGCTGCTGAACATTTCAGTTAGTTTGTGACATTTAGCGGCTTCACTCTCTAAATGTCGCATTTTTTTTCCCCTCGCCTTCTCAGCCCCACCCTTTTCTTTGTGTTTTTACCGATGTTATACATATTTTTTCCATATAAGTGCTTCAGTACTACAACCAAAGACACTCAATTATCATCTTTGCTGCTACTACTTCTTCTTCTTCTCCTTCTTTTTCTTTTTCAATTAGCTGGTTGGCACAGATGGCTGCTGGCTGGCATCCAACTTAAAGACGCATTGTTGCCACCTACTGGACGGGAGTGTGAAGCAGTAGATTAGCAGGAAAAAAAAAAAAATGGTGATGACTGAGTGGCGGCCGCCGGCCATCCTGGAGTACCGGCCATTCTGTGATTCTCCAGAACACACAGATGGCCAGTCCGCCCCTGTTCTGACCCATGTGTACGTACATAACTGGGGTAAAAAGGAAAACTGCGCCACTGATGGCAGAAGAAAGAAACGGGATAAACTGTGTGAAACTGATCCTGATTGTGTAAAATAAATAGTAATATTACCTCTCATATATGAACAGTTTATTTGCAAGAAATGTGTATATATATATATATATATATATATATATATATATATATATATATATATATATATATATATATATATATATATATATATATAATAACCCTTTCTACAATGAATAAACAAACATACTCCCTGGGGTGCACACAGGAAACATATCTTTTAGGACAATAGTAAGACAACAGTAGGGCAAATTATGTATTATTACATTGATATGAATGCAGTTTAATATATTAATTTCCTACATCATATAGCCGATTTCGGTTCATCTCCGTTTTTAATGCATAACGTATAAAACACTTTGTAACTGTGTTTTGTTGCTATACAAATAAAGACTATAATTATCTTATATTGTTAGTCTGAAGAACTGTTAGTCAATCAGGGTAATTCTTACACGTGTAGCAGATGCTACCTAATAGATGGGTATATAAAGGCATGTATTCACAATGCGTTATGGCGCACAATGGCTGCTTTGGCACTGTTGGAGGATGTGGCAAACGGAAGGATACGAAGGGAGCAGAACTTCAGAGACCAGCAAGATCGACTGGCCAACAGTGATGAGTCGCTGATGAGCTGTTCCCGACTCCCACGAGCTCTCCTCTTGGATCTATGTGCGGTATTGGGCCCAGCGTTTGAGAGGAGCACCCGCAGAAACCACGCCGTGCCAGTCCTGCTGCAAGTGCTCACAACACTCTGGTTTCTGGCAACCAGCACATTCCAGAGGGAATTGGCTGACAGGTCAGGGATATCCCAGCCAACCTTTAGCAGTGTCATGCCAGACGTGTTAGGAGGTATAATTGGTTTGTCGCAGCAGTACATAACGTTTCTGTGGGTAAACAGGCAAATAAAAAAGCACAATTTGCAGCAATGTCCAGTTTCCCTAATGTAATCGGTGCCATTGACTGCACTCATGTTGCTATAAGAGCCCCGAGCTGCTCACCCTTTTTCCCAACCCACAGAGCGCAGAGGAGAGGACCTACAAGGTGCGCCACAGCCAGGCGCGTGCTGTTGTCGAGCGCACCATCTGGCTCCTGAAGGGCAGGTGGCGGTGTCTCGACAGCACAGGAGGAACGCTACCCTACAAGTCCGAGAAGGTCTGCGCTATTGTGAGAGCGTGTGCTGTGTTACATAACGTGGCACAGCTAAAGGACGCACCCCTGTCCCCAGACCAAAACTCTTCTGCCGTGCACCAGCGTTTGGATGTGATGCATCTCTTGTAAAAAATACAGGTATGGAAACAAATTCAAAACAACGAAACAATCATTTATTAATAAATTCCTTCATGGTGGTGTTTAGATCGGAAAGGACATTTTTGATCTCCTGCAGTTCTCTGGAAACTTCATTTATTGCAGTGATGGTGTCTCTCTGCATCTGCAGGACTGTATCTGTGAGGACATGGCCGCTGGAGTGCTGGGACGCACGAGATGCAGTGGAGACGCTGGGCGCACATGGTCAGCTGCAGCACCACTGACCTCACTTGGACCCGCAGCAACTACAAGAAATGTTTTGAATAAAGTCACTTATTTTGTGAATGCAGTCTCAATTGTTTCTGTACATAAATGCGTGAACACAACTTGAATGCATTTGGTTTACACTCATTTCAAATATGGGAATACAAATTACATACCGGGGTCTTCTGCTTCTTGTGGGCCGGCATCAGTGTCCCCCTGCACCTCCGTCACCACTCCACTCAGGAGGGATTCCCCGATGATCCCTGCCAGTTTTTCATCCAGCGGGGTGAGCTCCGGTTGTCCCGTTCCCCCGCCCCGTGGCACAGACGCTTGCCTGTGTGACGCCAGGGGATTTTTTGCTTCCACTTTTATGTCTGACCACCTTTTTTTCACTTCGGCCACACTCAGACCTTCTGAGGCAACATCATTTACATTGTCTGCCACATGCTTCCACTCTAGAGCCTTTTTGGCATTGGTGTCCACCAAACACTGTGTCCACCAAATAATAGAGCCTTCCTCTTCTCCACCTCCCCGACAAGAACTTCCACCTCACACTGGGTGAAATTGTGCTTCTCAGCCTCTCTCCTTCGCTTTCGGCATGTTTTCAGTCATGAATCAATATTAATATGGGGCGTTTCTGTGAATATTCATAGGCAAATATGGGCGTGATACGACCCACACACAGGTGCGCCACATTTAGAGTGGATTGTGATTTATAAAGGGAAATCGGCTGTTTTATAAATCAGCGTAGTGTGCATAGGCCACCTTTTGACGTCAATTCTACGCACAGTTTTGTGATCAAAACGCCAGCTTTCTTTTGTTCTCTCTCCCATCTCAGCTCTCCTCTCCCACTGGGCCTTGCCCCCAGCTCTTCTGGGCTCAACAGCTGCCAAGAGCTGCCAGCTGCACTTCCAGCAGGTCCACAGAACTTCTCCACACAGCAGTGGTGCGAGGTCCTACTGGTACCCCAGCACAGTTAGCAGCTGCAGCTGTGATACAAAGCTTGCCAGCTAACTCCACAATCAGAGGAACACGAAGCAAGTTAGTAAAGAGCTGCTAACTTAGCAAGGCACAACAGAAGCAACCAGTTTCCTCCAATGTTTCGTCGGACATTGCCCAGCTAGGACAGCACGGTTCAACATTGGGAAGAAACCATCAGCACCTTTTTCTACAAAGACTGGTAATGTTAAACTGAACTGGTCCTAGATAGCACACACCATAGCATAGCATGGCGAGGCACAGGACTCTTTTTTTCTGTTCTCTTTAAAGTTCCCATGGATGCTATTTGCCTTGGTACAGTTAAGTGTTTCCTTTGAAAACAGGCAGCAGCATCTCTGAGATTTGGGGATGTATTTCTTTTGAATATCTCTATTCTGCTGTCAGACAGCTGAAAAAGTAAGGAATTTGATCACAGCTCATAAAATGCTGAACAGCAGTCAACAGCTGTGCTGTGGTATTGGGTATATTAAAATGAGTGACAAACAGGGTTAGGGACAACAAAAAGTTGTCATCTTCATGTACAGCCACAGAGCTTGATCTAAATTAGCTGCAAAAGTATATGTATGCTTTTACCACCTGCAGAAAGTGAGCAAAACAACCAGTCATGACTGATGCTATGCATAAGGCAGCAGGTTATACAATCCTAGAAAAGTAAGCTCATTTTAAAAAAAGTGGTGGGGGACATGTAAATGACACCTGTGTCCCCTGGTAATAATATTTCTGCGTGAATAGGTCAAAGGACCACCATTTTAGACTGATGACCATGGATTTCTAATCATTTCTCAATTTCTGTGAAAAGAATTTCTTCTTTGGGCCGAGCCAAAAAACCAACATTCCAAGTAATTCTGCTAAAAACTGCATTTTAATACTATTTGTCCAATTATGTACAAATCTGTACAAAGTGTAACATGTTTGGTGGAATCCATCTTTAAGATTATTCAAAGTGGTGGACTGAGTGAAACTGCCATCCTTAGAGGCGTGCTGGCTAAATATCAGACAGAATACACTTCACAACATGTCTGACCTTCAGTGCATGAACTCCTAATATTTCACCCATTTTTGCCCATAGGGATAGGGATTGTTCTTAAAACCCATGTCTCTTTACCATGCTCCATCTTACAGATATGCCTTTACAGCAGCTTGGACTCTTCACAGACAATCCTCACCCCTCACTATTCACAAAGACTTTCATTCTTCTGATCCTGTAGCATTTGCAGTTTTTCTCGAGAACCCTTTAATCCACAGCCCACATTAATTTGACAGCTGCCCCGGCAGTATTTAGATCGACAGGAAACCCTGTGATTTCTGTTTTTAATATCATCAAAGATCCATCTTGCCGTTGCCGTCTCTGCCTACCCTGTGCATTTCTCGCCTTAGTCTCCCAATCTCTCCCCACTCTTCTCTGTCTCTCTCCTACCAGAATCCAACCTGTCTGCTACGATGACCATTAAGGCCGGGCCGACGGTGCCGGTGGGCCTGCTGCTTCCCTGCTTGCGTCCCCACTGCACCGCAGCGAGCTCGCTGGCCCGGAGCCGCTAACAAGCTGTGCATTCAGACAGTTGATGCTACAAATGGAGCTGCGCAGTGGACCAACTCCGGAGATGAACAACTGAAGCGCTGCTGAATCCTTTTGGCAAGGGAGGGAGCAAGACCTCCTAAAGCTAAGACTGGGGTTGACGTGCATTTACTTACAGCATAGAAACAATTCTCAGTGTGGTTGTCACTGTCATTTAATCTCACATGTATATTGCAATATAATACACTAATGAATAATGTTTTGCTAAGAAAATTTGAATTGTTCACAAACAATTCAGGTCATAATAAACTAGACTAAATCCATACTGTCATTAACATTGAGGCAGGAAATATCAAGATAGAAATACACACAGATGGAACCAAACAGACCAGCCTCTCTACCAGGACCTCTGTAGAAATATGGCACGTTGTCTTGCGCTGATTTTCAGTCCTGTTTCGTGCCTCAGTCTTGTGGACAGCATCTTGTGGTGAGAATGTGTCAGGTCTGGAGTGCAGTCAAATAGTTGTGAAAAGCAACTAGTTTATAATTTACACCTTACGTCACTCCATTTACAGCACTAGAAAACTAAAGTTGCTTTGTATATTCAGATTAAACATACAAAAAGCAACACAAACAATTAATACAAAATAACTACATGTTATTGATGAAACAGTCAAGATTTGGCTCAGTCATTTTGTATAATTACGTTCTAAATTCTTTCCAAATGGCACACAGACATCAGACAGGTTAGCTAATATAAAGTGGAACAAAAGAAGAGCTAAAGAGTAAATATTGGATGGAGATGTGGACTCGACTCAAGTCAAGTCTGGATGACGTGCAACTTGACTTGCTAGAAAATACATTGAGACTTAACTTAACTCATTGTAACTTAACCTTGACCTGACTTGAGACATGATGACTCAAATAACTTTTATGTTTTCAGTTTGTTTTTTCGTGTTTTCTTTTTTCAGTCAGTATTTCACTGTTTAAGAGAGATGTTCAGGGAGTTGTTTTTGATTGAGAAGAAATTAAGAAATAAGAGCTTTTGTAAAATTATTTATCTACCGTTTGATTACATTTATTTCACTGAATATCAATAGTTATGATACAAATTCAATCAACTGTCATACAAGTTGAACAGGTAGGATTCATTTGCCAAGTAAATATCATTACTAGACACTAATACTTTCACTGCAAAAAATGTAACCCTAACCCTAACCCTCATTACACTCAATTTAAGACACAATCACCGAGAAATTAGCCTTTCAGTAAAATATTGGACAGAATTCATTTGTTTCATTGTTTTCTTGTCATTATATATTATTGTTTTATTTCCTGCCCCCCTACCTGACTTACATGATGTGTCCAGTAACACCAATTCAGTATGATAAAAGTGTTTGCTAAAACATTTGCCATGTCAACTTAAAGGAGACTTCAGTGTTTTTTCAGCATGGAATACTTCCAGCAAATGTCGCTGTTTTGGCTCTATGGACCAGAATAACTGCACTCACCTCCTCCATTGAAGAGATTCAAGGAAATGAGGACTGAGTAAAAAAAAAAAAAAAAAAACATATTGAGGCTTGCGCATCTTGCAGCTTTCAGAATACACATGGGTTTTACATGAATCCTTTCAAATGCACATCTCTGAGTCTGGCTGAAAGTAAATACTGACAGTGAGCGGCCTGGAATGAGTACCTCGGAAAATTTCCAGGACTTCTTGTTCATGTAGATTTAAAAGTTGAGATTGAAAGTTTGAAAGTTAATTGACTTTGTAAAGAGATGTTGACGAAACCACAAATCTCATTTGGTGGCTGTTCTGGCGCTTTGGATCGTGTGATAACAACATCAACAAAGATTTACTCTGTATTCTGTAAACTCTGTTCAAATTGTAGTTTTCTGAATCAATAAATAGTCAATTAATTAGAAAACACTCAATATTTGGTTGGTGCAAACAAGCTATTATTTGGACGTAGAGAAAATAGGTCCTGCCTGACTTACTGGATTTATTTTAGTTTGATTTAATTTCTCATTACCTTGAGTATATACAATATAAAACCAAATAGTATTTATTCATTGTTCTTTAGTTTGTATGTCTGTTTTTGTGTATTAATATCATTAAACCAAACCAGTACAATGTTTTCATTTCCAGCTTCACCATAATCATGACCACTGACTTAAATCTGCCACTTCTCAATGTTCCCTACTTAATAATGAGAATCTTGTCAGTGTAACCAAACAGATGGGAGCCATTACAATTATACACCTGGTATTAATGTGGCTGGTAAAAATAGCATGAATGAGGATGGAGGATGGGAGAGAAGACGAGGGAGGCAATGGAGAATAAGAATAGCTGGGATAAAAGGAGGAAGGGAGGAGGATGGGGGGACCAAAGAAGAAGGAAGGAGGTAAAGGAGGGACAGTAAAGAGAGAGGGGAGATGAAGGAAGAGAAGGAGAAAGAAAAACATTTGTCTGAAGAGCTGACACCAGCAGTGTTGGTGGCAGCTGCACACCGAAGAAACTGCCTCTTTATTTCACTCTCCTGCCGTCTTTCTTTCACCTCAGATTATTCTTGACTGGTTTTCATACCTCATATTGTCTCACTACATGTCCAAAAACATCACACACACACACACACACACACACACACACACACACTTAAACCACACATAACCTTCCAGTTGAGAGGGAGCAGAGCCTGGCGAGCACACGGGGGAACAAACAGCATGCTGCGTTCTTAGACTGGGCTCCCTGATGGCCCGGTCCTATCAGCCTCTATAATCAATGGAGGCGTCAGCACAGCGACGGCTCTCAGGAGGAAATGAACAGACTTCAGGCACCCACCAAGTCGGCAATAAAGAAATACAAATGACCTGTTAATTGCAAAGGCTTCGACACCAGAGAAAAGATCAAGTTAAAGAATTCGATAAAGCCTTGAAAAGAGCTATTTTTCCCTTTCTCTGTTCTTTACTAAACGGGGCTCCTCAGCGAAGAGGCTTTACATCTGACACAGCAGTGCAATATGCATCCAGGCTCATGTGAGACCTGCACCGACTGAGTCAGGTATTTCACAGAATGGGATGTATAGTCCGTATTTTTTTGTCGATTTAGCACTTCATAATAGAGAAAGAAGGAAAAAAAAAACTAATGTGAGACTTTTTTTTTTGCTGTGAATATTACAGTAGTGCTGAGAGACATGAGCACAGTGAGCATTTTGATGGACATCACCCTGTTATGATATGCCACGTATAAGTGCATGTGGTGCAGGAGAGGGCAGCACCGGGGGAGCTACCAAGCATATTTTAATGTTATAAATGTGCTGAATAGCCAACTGTGCGGAGAGAGGAGGTCTGAAAAAGCCTTACCTTGCCGTGACAACATCCATGCACTCAGATCGTTAGAATACCAATAAAACAGGTTAGCTGTGATGCTGGGGGAATAGGGAGCAGGTTCTGTAGATTTGTCTCCCCGTCTGGGCATAATGATTTCTCCCAGTGATAGAGGGTAACCTTGAGTCCTCCAGGGCCTTGCTCCATAGAATGAAGAGGACATGTCTCAGGTAAAATGAGTCCTTTTCTTCCTGCACCACCGTTATTGTCCTGTGAGCGTGACTTTGATGGTATCTGTCAGGACGCACGTTTTGCTCTGAGTAGTGAACTACATATGAATATTGAGATTGATTTCACGGCCTTGGTTGTGTAGATGAATATGTGCATAAGCATCATTGTGTGTGTGTGTGTGTGTCTTGCAAGGCTGTAGGATTTTGGAATAAAACAAATTCAAAAGAAAATAATGTGCCGTTATCTCTGTTAATGGATACCACAGATACCACATCCTCTTATGAGGAGTATAAGGACTTATTTTTTCAACTTTAAAGTTCAGTTCACCACAGAATCAAACTGATATATTTTCCCTCTTCCCTGTAGATCTATTTATTCATCCAGATTGTTTTGTTGAGTGTTGGAGGTATCGACTAGGCGTTCACCTCCTCTCAAACATAATGGATCTGATCTAATGGATGCATCTACAACTAGGTGGCACTCAACAGATGGTGCTCAAAGCAAATAAATACATTTAAAAAAAATCCAAACACAAAACAAAACACAAAAAACATTAGAAAAACTCAACCAGAAATCATGACATGGTTACTCAAATGGAGGAATTATATTATTTCCATATCATTGCCGGAAGAAAGCATGCGCCTACTCATGGACAAGCGGCTAGCCAACTAAGCTAGTTAAAGCTTCATCCCAGCCGAGAAGGACACCATTAATGTGTACAATCCTGAGCTGCTGGATTTATTAAAGGATAATCTTGAGACAGCATAGGATGTGGAACCTAATTCATTCATATGAGAGCTTCTCTGTGGTGCATGAAGCCAAAAAAGTTAAACTTCCCTGGTTTAAAATTAACTGGATTTGCCACATAGCATACATTTTATGTGGCCCAGAAGGCATGCAGTGGGAGACTTCCGCCGGTCAAGCTGGCAGACTTCTGGTTTAGCCCTTCGCTATCTTGAATTAGAAATAAATTATTAAACATTATGGCTCTTTTAAACCAAATATTACTGAAACAATCAAATGCTGATAGTGGAACACAATCATTTCACAGGGGTTGTGGTGCTCATAACAATTTTCTAGCGTTTTCCAGGCACCTTAGAAGCTTTAATATAAATCCAGAGCCATACTAAATATTCTACACATATAGTTTTAGAAATATAGGCTGCACAATTATAATTTTGATGTCATTTTTAAATTAATCAATATTGTTGCAGACAGCTGGCTTTATAGGCAATTATATCTGCTGTAATACGAACAGGCTAAAATAATAATAAGAGTACTGAGTTTATTTTTCATTTCATTTCTTTATAACTGCAGATGAGAGGATGCATCACTCTGCAGACTTAAAACTGATTAATCCACTATATTTTATTTCTTCTTCAGTAATGCTTTCAGTAATGTATTTGACTTTAACTGACAATCTTTCTGTGTCTCATTTTGTTTACTTGCCTGTATTATATAAACTATGTACTGTAGTTACTATCAAATAAACTAAAATAGGGGCAGCTGTGGCTCAGGGGTGGAGCCAGTGTCTTGTTATTGGAAGGTTGTTGGTTCGATTCCCCTGGTCTGCATGTCAAAGTGTCCTTGGGCAAGATACTGAACCCCAAATCTGCTTCTGATGTGCTGGTCGGCACCTTGCATGGCA
Organism: Lagodon rhomboides; assembly: GCA_039737535.1. Taxonomy (NCBI): domain Eukaryota; kingdom Metazoa; phylum Chordata; class Actinopteri; order Spariformes; family Sparidae; genus Lagodon; species Lagodon rhomboides. Next base: position 5,004,585 of record CM077786.1, read on the forward strand.
GCCACCATGTGTAGCCATCAGTGTATGAATGTGTGAATTACTGTAAGTCACTTTGGACAAAAGTGTCTGCTAAATGTCCTAAAATGTAAAATTGTACTAAAAATGATAAATCTGGAGAGACACAACTTATTGATTAAGCTTTATTTAACAAAAAGCTTTGAATCCATAAAATAGATAGACTTATATAAAGGGCCCCCTATAAACTGTAACAAATAGGAGATTGTCCCCATTGGAGCCATAAATGGGAAGTTGTCACCGGTGCCTTGTTGTGGTTGAGTGGTTGAGCGAGAAGACTGCATAGACTGCAGTGAGAGCAGAGCGATGAAAAGGGAAGGCAGTTTAATCAGGAGAGACTAGTTAATAAAATAAAGAAAATGTTTATTACAGCAGATGATATGTGATAATGAGCAGCAACAACAAAAATCCCCCCATGGAGTCAAAACACTAGTGGTGATGGTGGCTGATGACTCTTCTGAGGCTGATGAAACGATAAAGCTGGTGGATCTGCGAAGACGGGGCGGTGATTGGGAGGTGGAGGCCGTGCACAAAACAGTAGCATGAATAAATTGAAATCAGGGAGACAACTGTACACAAAAAAACAGCAGCAAGATGATATGCTAACAGTGAAGGAGGGTCGCTGTGCTATTGGATACACGCTCAATTATGAGTGAGCATGTGTGAGAGGAGTAAATAAAAGCATGGGAAATAATCTGAAGACTTGGCAGTCTTCCTGTCTGAACATTCCCTGGTGTTTCATTTCATCAGGAAAAGCTGGTGAATGAAGTAAAGAAATGTGATATGTGATAATGAGTTTTGTCATAAACGCTTCGGCGCTTGGAGGACATTTTGTGATCAAAGGGCATCTGCCTGCTCACCTGAGCAGCAGCAAGGATAATCCTCCAAAGTAAGATGTGCAAGCCCCCCCAAACCCCCAAAGAGAATGCTTACATACAGAGCAGGGATTAAATGGCCACAATTAAACAAAGATGGCATGATCTGTTAAATGAAACATGACCACAGTACATTTTTTTTGGGTTAAGATATTAAAATAACAATCAACCATGAATGAATAGCACTGACCTGGACAGCAACTTTTTTGTCCAAATTGATAATACCATGAGTAATGCATGTGGTTGCAGAATTTGCAACAAGTACATCTTAACTGGAATGGCTGGGGGACAGGAATTACATAGACTGAAAAGATTAAGCTTCAGCAATAAAAGCTCCTCTGTGATATTCTACATGGATTTTATAAGTTTGCTATCCAGCAAAAGTCGACAGTGAAAAGGCTGTATCCATCAACGGCTTATGATCAATAGTGTAGTACTCACTGAATGTATTCTTAATTATTATCTGAGATATTATCTATGTTTTTATCAATCAATTTCCTGGATTGCTTAGCCAGCAATAGCTTGATAACAGCAATGTCCTGCTTTTAATGTCCACGCTTTAGCCAGCGTTGGCTGATGGTGAGCAATGACCTGAATAGCAAACAAGTTTGACCTTATTTAGCAAAGCTAGTTTACAGGAATTACAATCATAAAAAAAAAAACTTACACAATAAATTCATCAGTACCGCCCACTTTAAATGGAGGATAGAAGTGCCTTGCATGCAATTTCTAGAATGTAGCTAGCAATTTCTAAAAGACAGCAGTGACCTGTATAGCAAACGTTTGAGCTTAGTCAGCAGGGTAACAGCAAATATATAGTACATAGCAGTGACTAGGCTTAGGCAGAAACAAAAAAAAAAGTGAAAAAGTATAGTAACAGAAATGGGTCTAGAGAGTTTGAAACTGTGAAATAATACATGTGTATTAAGGTAAGAACTAAGATTAACGTTTTCTCCAAACACACAGATCAGGATGAAATCACTTATATGCAACCAACAAAACCATTTCAAGCTGTAACTTGCAAATTTCCGGAACCCAATGGAAAACAGGCTCAATAGGTATCATACAGACAAAAAAACAGTAAAGTCAACACAGCACAAATATCTACTGATGTAATCAAACCACTGAATGTAACACTGCAGTGGGTGAAAAGTGAAATTGTATTTTTTTTGTCCCCTCTGTTCAAGCTCTATACATCAATAGAAAAATACCCCCATCAACAAAATGTTTTTCTGAGATACAAATGATTTAACAGTTTGAGTCAGCCATAGAGAATGTATAATGTGTAATTTATGTGAATGTTTTGCTTGCAGTTAGTTTGTAAAACAAAAGCCAACAGTGGCAGTACTCATGCAGGGATTGTGATCTGCAGTACATTACACCCAGCCTGTCCGCTCTGCCTAGCTAGCTCTCTTGGCAAGCCAACGAGGACGAGGTGTTTTCTGGGGAAAGTACATCTGGCAGTCCACTGTATCACCACCACCGCTGGCTGCTTACAATACCAACCAACTGCCACAAAATCACACACAACACCAGGGAATATTTGTTTAGCGGCAGTGCAGTCAGATACAACTGAAATCCTCTCTGCTCAAATCTCTGTCGCAAACTCTTTAACATTGTTGTGACTAGTTTCACTGTGAGGTAAGAACCAATCTCGGCAGAGCTCACAGCAGAGTGTCCCACCCCCGTCTCTCTGGCCCATCTATTCTAGCATCAACCTTTTGGAACTAATAATTTGAAATGGCTGCGACACCCATGACTTCACATATTATGGCATATTAAGACTTTTGGACTGTTGTTTAAGTCAAACATTAGGGGTTTGGTTAGGTTTAGGAAAAGATCATGCCTTTCCTTAAAATAAATGTTCACTCTGGTAACTCAAGTAACAGAAGTTACATACAGTAAGTAAAATAAGTATATCACTCAAACTTGTTTATGTAACATTACTTCAAAATCAATCAATTGATTCTTGGACAGGAACCCCTGATCTTTGAAAGAAAAGGCCACCCACCAACTGATTGCCGCAGTTAAAGACGCAATGCTACAGGGATAACTACAGCTTGCTACAAGTCCTTTCTGTTGGACTGTTGGATAACATTTGCCTGAAATAACAGAAAAAAAAAGAACTGTGGAGCCGAGTGCGTCTTTTGAGTTCATATCATTTCTACTTGCATGTCTGTTGGTGTATGCAGGAGGTGTACACATCTCCAGTATGTGTTTAAGATGAGTATGCATTTCACACACAAGCTCTAGTTTGGCCATTCAACATCTTTTCTTTCTCTGCCTGCATACATTCAATTTCAGTGATGTAGTGTGTTACCTTGCTACACGCATGCACACACATACACACACACCTCCCTTTGTTTTATTTGCCAGACAGCACCATGATAAACACTACCTTTGTTAATAACCCTCACAGGAGCCATGCAGGGAATTTAAGTCGGTACTCAACTGTAACAAAATTATTGTTTAAGCTGCTACAATACTTTGAAGCATTAATCTTCCTCATGCTATTGATTTTTTGTTGTTATTTGAGCTCTTACACCATTTCTGAGGGACGGTGTAGTGGCAAACCTCCACTTTTATCAGTGATTATATTGAGGGCTTTGAAAGAGATGGTTAAAATGTACCATCTATCACAAATTGAATGAAGAGAGAAAAAGTTGTTTTGGGGCATTCCTCACATCATCAGCCATCCGTTAACCTCTACATAAAAACTAGTAATATTTTAGAGGATACAATCATATGTGTTAATAGGAAAAATATCAAGCACCTTTTCTTCCAAATGGATATATCACATATCACATTTTCGGATGAAAGCATTAACATGCATTTAAATGAATTGTGGCTCAATTTTGGCAGTGCAGGGAGAAGGTATGCAGTGGAGCGGAGATAAGAGCGTTTGCAGCACAGGCGATTGGAGGAGACGTTCATACACTTGCCGGCTGCTGAGGGAAAGAAGACCAGATAAGGACTATAGCTCTTAGCGCCTCTAAGGCTCAAATCATCTGCCTCAGACTCGTTGGATCTCAACAGTTTTGCCTTCAAGTGTATTAGATATATGCAACTGCCTGACATTCAGAGAGGCTCTTTCCCTTTTGGATTTCTGTGACAATTTGCCTTTAATGGATGGAGGTTCTGAAGGCAGACAGATGGAAGAAATACAGAGCCAGGTTCTTCTCAGCAGGTGTATGTTGGCGACCCGGTCCCTACACCCTTACACTGAACCTGTATGTCCAAGGAAACGTGATAGCTTGTTAAAAAGGCAGTCCTTTTCAAGGAATATATATTCCCTTTTATATAATGTAATGGATATAAAAACGCTTCCGTAATTAAATAACAGCATGAATAAGATAGTTGTAAAACTCTTTATTCAGAGTATGGTTTATTTTGTATTTTATTTTTCATATTTAATGAAGGAGTCCCTTGGGGTATAATGGTTTATGTATTTTTTTACCATTTAGATGCACCAAAGCAATAATCTAATCTAATCTGCAGGAAATAAAACAGCAGAAGAAAAATTAGAAGTTGTTTTTTTAAAAAAAACAAAAAAAACTTTATTGAGAATATTCAATGCATTCATTTATTCATTCAGTCCACCTGTTAATACAATTTTAAAGATGGACCTACATCATGTCTTGGAGACAATATTTGTGTTTCTGATTCGGTGGATTCTGCCTTCATTCATCTGTTGAAACAACTAATTTTTTCAACCCCTTCGATCTTCAAAGCGTAAAAAAATCCTTAAAGATTTTCAACAAAAAAGTTGTATCAGCCACCAAGCAGCTCTGTTTTGCTACCATCATGTTTCTGGCCCTCCTGGAAGCAAAGTCGTCTCATGATACCCCCAGGTGAAGCTTACATACACAGAAAGAATAGACTGTATTTATTGCAACTAGAGAGAAATGATCAGATCAATCCTTTACAATGTTATTAGGTGCTTATATTCTATTTATTGAATGAATTCTAAAAGGTTTACACCACCCCTACTGATCTGTATGAAAACTGATTCAGATCAGGCTGGATCGGATCAGACAGTCACAGTCTGAGTTTGTGGTTGTGTTATTTCCTGTTTTATTTTGAAGTTCTACCCTCATGTGTCATGCTTTGACTTTCATTTCCGCCCTTTGTGTGACTTCCTGCCCTTTTCCTGTATTCACCTGTGTCCTATTAGTTAATCAGCCCTTGTGTATACATAGTCTGTGTGCTCCCTGCTGTCTTTGTCAGTTTGTCTGTTCCTATGTCTTAGTGTCCCTCCTCCATGGTTTGTTTCTGGCTATTTTTTTCTTATTTTTGTTTTCTTTATTCTTTTTCCTGGTTTGTACTGGTTTGTACCTTTTGATTTAAACTTTGCCTTTTGATTTGTACTTTTCTTTTCTTGGTTTGGACTCTAATTAGCTTTTGTGTTTTGGCTTTGTATTTTTGTATTTTTTCAGATCTTGGGTTCACAGCTTTGTGATTGTTATTAAAAGCTTTTTGTTTTTTACCCTGCCTCCCTCATGAGTGTCTTGCGTTAGAGTCCTCACTATTGCTACAAGTAGCACAGATTCTTACAATTGAGGTTGTTACATAAGGCACTTTTATTCAGATCAGGCTATTATTCTCATTATTTGCGGAATATTAAGGTCCATGCAGTTCCATAGTTGCTTTAAGTAAGTAACTGTATTGTTGTGCATTTACACACATATAGTGAGGGCAGAAGGCAAACATTAAAGGTCCAATTTGTTAGAAAGTTGATTTTTGAATCTCATTCTCAACTCAAATACTAATGTTTTGGGATTTTAGGTAGGGTTGGCCACCACCCCGAAGCATCAGTATTTTATGAGTTAGGAATTCATACAAATTGGAGCTTTAAGACAACATGCCCCAAACAAAAAGTGCTACAAATCCTAAAACATACTGGGAAATCCTCCAAAAAACAACAAAAAACACAAAGCACTTAACATTAAAAAAATCTGTGCAACATACATGTGTGGAAATGTAGTGAATATTGCATACATATGTGACAACACAAGGCAAGGCAAACATGCACTCCAAATTAAAGGAGATGCACACAAAAATAAATAACATGCAGAAATTACTACAACACATACAAATAAAAACACAGAGCATTAAAAGAGATGCACTCCCAAATGGTACAAGTGAAGAAAGCGATGTGCTTTAAGTCCAACAATGCTACAGATACTAAAACAACATAATGCCAGAAACATTCAGAGAAATGACAAATAAACAATGCAGCTACTACACTACATCCAATAAATAAATCACAGACATTTACATAAGTGCACTACATACACATAAATGCTGATTGTAAGAAAACATGTATAAAATGTGAAAGCACAACATTAAGAGGGAAAAGATTGATTCCACAATTAAAATTCTTCTTTTCATCATGGCAGCATTGCAGGGATCTTGCTCAGTGCTTCATGTATTTATTGTTGGTGGAACAGTAGATGAAGGTAGACTTCATCACAATGACCTTTTTGTTGGGTCTCCCTCATGCCCCCCATCCTACCTCCCACATTTAGTGATTCACTCATCAAACACCACCCTCCCTCTAGCTCCAGTACCAGGTCTGATGATGCTTTTGAACAGAAATTAATTATCATTGTGATTTCCATAATTTAACTCAGTGCAGAGGTGCTATTGCCTTTTTGTGCCAGCAATAATTCTTATGAAAGGAGCTGCCCTGTGGCCATATGAAATAACTTCAGTACAATATGAAGTGGGCCAGTAATATACAACGTATAACCAAAATGTCAGCCATTATTTTAAAATTATGCCTGCCACTTTTTTTTTTGTTCTGCAGATGGCTGTTGGACAATGTTCTGCCTCAGGATCCTCTCAAGGACATACTTTCTCTTCTTTTCTAAAACTGCTCAATCCCCCTTGCTGCGCAAGGAAATTGTTTCAATTAGCATTATAGAGATTTCTTTCATTTGCTTTTGGCTAGTTACTTTATCATTTGCTGTGAAGACAAAGAGGGCAACACAAACAGGACTCATTATCATCGCTGGCGTTTTGTGCTCTTAACTATCCTCTCCTTCTTCCATGTACTATTTGTCTATGTTTGCTGCCATCTCCCTCAAGATTGAATGCTTTGCATTAAAAACTGGGCCACCCTGGCAGGCTGACAAATGAAGGCAGTAGCATGTTTGGAGACACCTCGTTCAACAGTTATTGAAGTTGATAACTTATAATTTGCATATAGATAAGGCATTCTTACCTAGACTAAATCTTTAGCATATAAAGTAGAATTTAGCTTTTTTCTTATTTTTCCTCAAGCTGAATTGCTCTGACAAAAGCTGGCATACAATTTAAGGGTGGATTGTTTCAAATGTTTGGGTGTTGCATGGAATTTAGCAAAGGCAAGAATGTCAGTGTGCCACTTGAGGATGTAATTACAAATGACAAATATTCATTAGGCCTAAAGAGGATGCAAAAAGTGAGCATTTTCTTTGTTTGGAAAGAGGATATTTACTGTGCAATTACCCAGTCAGGCTGAATTCAACCTCCAAATACTACTGTTCCAGGATGAATCATGCATGAATCATCTAATAAAGCAATAAGCACTCACAGAGGAAAAAGTCGTTCACATGCTGAAAGGAACTCAGTGAACATCGACATTTTTGCTGCCTTTCTGTGAGCTTTGTGTCCTTATTTCAGTTGCAGCCAGTCCTATATTTAGCTAAATGCATGGTTGTGTTTGACACCGTTACTGCTCATTTGGCTTTTGCACAGGTCCTTTTGAAACAGGAATTGCCCTCGAAACAGAAAAAAAAAAGAATCTCAGTGACGGTTAGTAGGGATAAGGAGCTCATCAAACACTGCAGGGATAAGCCTAGTTAATACCCTGTGAACTAAACATCACACTGTTAATGCAGATTGCCATTTTACCGGCTTCCAGGGATGAGAAAATTGCCACCCAAGTGAAACTGTCAAAAAAAATGAAACTGCATAAAACTGGATCTATTCAGAAATATAGCCTGTGCTAAAATGCTGGCCCAGGTTTACTGTACAGTATGTCTTTCTTTCTTACTTTCCTAGAAAAATAACACATTTCACACAAAACATTAATGCTATTATGATTATACTGGAAAATCAAATTACAGTATACCCATGACTGTTAAATCATATTATAAAGTTCATTGTCATTTTCATTCTAACAGCAGTACACTCAGTATGAATTGCACAGTCACATTTGGCTTGCGAAAATTATCAATAATTGTTTCACATAACACAGGATTTTGAGATTTGACCACAAAGTTGAATGACTTAAATATTAAAAGATATGCCGATAATGATATCTCTCTTCATGGAAAGTGCAACCCAAACATCTATAATGCATGAGCCAGTGAAAGCAGTTTGGATTCAGAGAGGGGACTGTGTATTATTTGACTGAGTCTATGATTGACGACGAAATTGCATCTGAAAGTATGAAATAACCCTCTTACAGCAAGATAAGTTGGATGAAAGATTCCAGCAGTCCAAATATCTTTTAAGGTTTTGAAGTATTCAAAGAAAGCAATTTGTGCTGTATACAACGTGAAGAGAAAACATTACAACGTTCTGTCATCAGGACGTAATCATCCAATATTAACCTTTTTTTGTAATCATATTTCTATTTGATACTGCCCTTTAGTGGTGTCTTTGACAGGAGAGACAAGCATGGTGGTTTATTATCCTCCCTTTTTACACTAAATTAAGCCATTCATTTTTGAACATGACTTAACTCCTAACATTTTCATTCAACAGTTTCTAATGTATTAGAGTGAATTCACATTAAAGGAGCAGGTTTTCATTATGTATTATTATTATTTATTATTTATTATTATTATTATTATTATTATTATTATTATTATTATTATTATTATTGTTATTATTATGTATAAAAATAATGGATAGAGTGAAGAGCTGCATCACAATGAGCTGGACAATCGATCCCCCTTTAAAGCTGATATGTGAAACAATATTGAGCGATATTGATTCCGGCCAGCTTAAAAAAAGAGTCCAGTGTTCACTCTCCTACATATTGTGCTGATTTTCATGTTCATACTTTTAATTTGAATTGCTACTAAAATAGGTTTATACACTCTTATCCTCAAAATAATTATACTACTAATTATACTACTATATTTTAATACTGTCCAGTGCTACGGTGCTGTCCTCCCCCACTGAGAAGCTCTGTTTCAGATTCTGTCACTTTAAGGCAACACCTTGTGAATACCCAATCTCCTCTGATTGGTCATCTCACACACCTGACCCAGCACATCTAAGAACAACAAGGCAGCTAAGCAGATAGTAGATAAGATCAATTCTTATGTGCCAAAGTAGCTGCTGGGCATAAGGTATGCAGATTTGTGACATTGTGACATATTGTCATTGTGCAGAGTTACGGAATAAAGACGAGGCTACTGACGAGGTGTTTTCTTTGGGACAGAAGAACTTCTGTTGGTGTGGACCATAATAGGTCTGAGTTCTGTTTTAACCCTTACCAACTCCTGAGAAAAAAAAATAAAAAATAGGTGCTAAAATCTGTGTGTTCAGCTGCTAGCTGCTAACCTTATCTAACATTTTTTTTATGCTAGATGGGAAGTGTGTAGTGTGTTTTCTTTCTGAAATAAAGCTGCCTATTGCGACTGAATTAGAGCATGGATACTCGACCCAAACCCCATGGGTCCCAGACAGAATTCTAGAAATTAAGTTTAGCTTCAAGTTGGGCTCCGTATTGTCTTAGATCTAAAACATATATTATTATTAGGGGTGGAATGGTTCACAAAATCCACGGTTTGATTCATATCACGGTTTTGGGGTCACGGTTTTCGGTTCGGTTGTTTTTTCAAATTTTTTTTTTTACACTCTAAAAAATATCATGTATCAGATCTATAGCCTAATAATTACATAATTTTTAAATCAGATATTCTTAAGGACATGTGTCGCCTGGGTGAAATTCAGATTTTATTGTGTGTCTATTTAGCTCCCAGTGTGCTTTTTAATTTACAATATTTCTCATTTTAGTGTGTGGTTTTATCTGTGTTTTTATTGCATGCATCGCACACTGGGAGGGTATTGTGCTTTTATTTTGAAAAGCCCATGCAGACGTGAATCCCCACGGCATAATTGCCCGCACCTGTGGAGCGTAGATTGGCAGACTTTAAAATAGGCTTCCAGATGACAAAAAGGAGAGGACGGAGCGAGCGGGAAGGAGGGAACCAAAGCAGGAACAGGAGAGGACGGAGCGAGCGGGACGGAGGGAACCGAAGCAGGAACAGTAAAGGACGGAGCGAGCGGGAAGGAGGGAACCGAAGCAGGAACAGGAGAGGACGGATCGAGCGGAAAGGCAGGGAACCGAAGCAGGAACAAAGAGGACCGATCGCAGTAACGCCGGAGCTGTTGTTGGACGGAGAGCCAGAGACTGATTGTGTGAAGGCCACATGAAGAAGTGGGCAGAGTGAAGCCAGGTTTTGTAGGGAGCCAAACGCTCCACAGCTGGCTTTACAACTAGCCATCCCTGCTGCTGAGGTCCAGGGGGCAGGGGTTGCTGATTCACCACCAGAAGAGAAAGGGGCCACTGAAGCATTCATTGGGCAAAGTCCCACCATAGGTGTAACCATTGAGGGAGTCAAGCTGCAGGGGTTACTAGACACTGGGTCACAAGTTACCTTAATGAAAGAGAGTTTTCTGGAAGAACACTTCACCGACGTTAAACTTGGGAAGACCCCTGTATTTTTTCGATTGGGAGCAGCTAATGGCTTGGAGATCCCCTACACTGGCTACGCAGTATTAGATTTTGAGGTGGAGGGCATCGACATAACTGGGCGGGGAGTTGTTGTTGTGAAGAATGAACACTGTACACACCCGCTCATAATAGGTATGAATGTTGTGACTGCCTGTTGGAATGCCCTGTTTAAATGGCCCGCAGAGTCTGTTTCTGCCCCATCACAACTGAAGAATCAGAGAGTATGGAGGGACGCCTTCGCTACCTGCTGGCACATTGAGGTCACTGCGGCAGAGGATGGGTTGCTTGGATATGTGCGACCAGCCCGCCGGAGCAACCTAAGGGTCCCCCCCAAAGAGTGAGGTGCTAGTGTGGGGCCATGATGGAGCAGACTACTGCGCCCTGCTGGAAGCATTACCAGATGCCAGTAACGTAGGCGTGGCCAGAACGCTAGCAGTGGTAAAGAATGGCAGTCCCTGTACGTATCTGTAACCCACACCCCTACAGTCTGTCTATAGGTCGGTATGAGAAACTGGGGAAACTGTACCACATAGATGAAACTGATGTGCATGGACCTCATGATCTGAGCTTGTCCCTGGATGAGGATGGAGCTGTTAAAGTGGCCTTGGTGGATGCAGCAGTGAACCCTGGACAGAGTGAACTCCCACAGGAGGTGAGAGATTTAACTAACAGACCAGATCTGCCTGAAAATCAACAGGAGGAGTTGTGTGCCCTACTGCTCAAGTGGGAGAATGTTTTTTTTTTTGTACAAAGAAGTGAAATCCCTGTTGTCAGGTATGCTCGAGAAAGGAGTGATTAGAGAGAGCTGTAGCCCTTGGCCTGCGCCGATAGTCTTGGTAAAGGAAAAGGACGGTAATTGGAGATTCTGTGTCGATTACAGAAAATTGAATGCAGTAACCCATAAAGATGCCTTTCCTTTGCCTAGGATAGAGGAGACACTGACCAATTTGAACAGAGCAGAGTGGTTTTCTACCCTCGACCTGGCCAGCGGCTACTGGCAGGTTGAGATGGACCCCCAGGACTGGGAGAAGACTGCTTTTACCACTCAATTTGGCCTGTTCGAGTTCAAACGCATGCCGTTTGGATTGTGTAACGCCCCAGCCACTTTCCAACGGCTTATGCAACAGTGCTTAAGTTGTCAGGTGGCAGAATCGCTGCTGGTGTATTTGGACGACATCATCATATACTCACCTGATTTCTCCTCTCAACTACAGCATCTGGACGAGGTATTCCAAAGGCTGTGGCGGCATGGACTGAAGCTGCGGGTGGATAAGTGTAAGCTCCTGCAACGCGAGGTGAAGTTCTTGGGCCATGTGGTAGATCAGCGAGGGGTAGACCCAGATAAGATCTCTGCAGTACAGGACTGGCCGACCTCCTCCACTGTGAAACAGGTGAGAGCCTTTTTAGGACTAGCTTGCTATTACAGACGCTTTGTAGCTGGGTTCGCAAAAATGCACGTCCCCTGAATGCACTGTTGGCAGGCACCCCTACTGACAAACGGACAGAGACTCGGTCAGTACAGTGGACCCCCAAGTGCCAAGCATCCTTCGACGCATTAAAGGCAGCACTCACACAGGCTCCTGTCTTAGCATATACTGACTACTCCCTCCCGTTCATTCTGTACACGGATGCCAGTAACCAGGGTTTGGGAGCAGTGCTAGCCCAAGTCCAGGGGGGGCAAGAACGTGTCATAGCCTATGTGAGCCGTGGTCTACATCCAGTCGAACAGAATGATGCCAACTACAGCTCATTCAAACTGGAGCTTTTGGCACTCAAGTGGGCGGTAACTGAAAAGTTCAAAGACTATCTGACTTGTGTCCAATTTACAGTATATACTGATAATAACCTTGTTGCCCATTTGCAGACAGCACGCCTGGGTGCAGTAGAACAGCGCTGGGTTGCCCAGCTCGCCTCCTTCAACTACAACGTCAAGTATCGTTCAGATAAAAACAATGCAAATGCAAATGCTGATGCCTTGTCTAGGTTTCCAGTGAAGACCCCCGATGCCGAACCCACCGATGCAGAGGCTGCGTTCTCGTCAGCTGTGGAGCTAACCCCTAGGGGAGAGAGTGAAGAGTGGGCTGATGGTGAATGGGAGACGGCTCAAGCCAGTGACCCCGATATCCAAGTGGTTAAGGGGTATGTGGAGAGACAAGTAAAACCCTCAGGATCTGAACGACATGCTATGTCCCGCAGAGCCCAGAAGATGCTACAACAGTGGAAGAAGCTCCAGAGTAAGGGTAATATACTGTGTCGGAGGATGATCGACCCACATTCTAATGAAGAGCATTTCCAGATTGTGTGTCCCAGTTCTAGGTGCAAGGAAGTCTGGAGAAAGACCCATGAGGCAGCTGCCCATACTGGTGTGGACCGGACCTTGTCTCGGATCCGGCGGAGATTCTATTGGCCGGACCAGGAGGGGGAGATACGTTGTTTCCATCAGGGTTGTGTCGCCTGCAGCCTGCAAAGGGAGAAGGTAGAGCCCAGGGCCCCACTAAACCCTATTACTGTGTCCTGTCCTTTGGAAGTGATAGGTTTAGATTTTCTGTCCCTTGGTCGGCCCATAGATGCTTACCAAAACATCCTAGTTGCTACAGATCTGTTCACTCGTTTTACTTGGGCTATTCCCACACACGACCAGACAGCTCAAACCACAGTGAGAGCACTGTGGACATGTAATCCAGCCTTTTGGCTGTCCGGCTCGGTTTCACTCTGACCGCGGCCCTAATTTTGAGTCAGCCTTGATGAAGCAGCTCTGTGACACCTATGGTATAGCAAAAAGCCGCACAACATCATACCACCCGGCAGGGAATGGCAGTGCAGAGCGTTTTAATCAAACGTTGTTGAACATGCTTCGCTCACTGGAAACAGCTAAGCAGAATCGCTGGCCTGAGCATATTCCTGAGTTAGTACACGCTTATAACAACACAACACATAGCTTAACAAGTTATGCTCCCTCTTTCCTTATGTTTGATAGACACCTGTGGCTCCCTGTAGACATAGAGCTAGGGGTGGGCCCCCAGCAATCTTGTCATGAGCTAGGTGGGTGGGTGAAAGATCATCAACAGAGACTTTCCTTAGCCTACAGGATATCAAGGCAGAGGATAAGTGAGGCAGCATCTCAGCATAAACGGCATTATGACAAAAAGGCCAAAGCTATGCCACTGCTGCCAGGAGAGAGAGTATGGGTACAGGAGAGAAACAGGCAAGGCAGAGGGAAATTGTGTACATGGTGGAGTGCTATGCCATATGTGATTTTGGACAGGGTGGGAGACACAGGGGTGGTGTACCGGGTACAACCAGAGAGGGGTGGTCGTGAGCAGACCATGCATAGGAATGCATTGAAGTTGTGTACAGCACCCCCTGCAGATGTTTTACCGCCATCCAATGAACAAACAGACTCTCAGAGACTTATAGAGCCTCAAAGGTTGCCAGAACCATTGTTTTATGGGTTCCCAACTGCAGCCCGGCCAGGATGGAGAGCTGGAAGCAGCGCCACAACGTTCCACTCGGCCTAACTTTGGCCAACCGCCAAAAAGGTACAGAGACTGAGTTGATCTTTACGTTGCAGGGACTGTCAACGTCAAACAGTGGGGGGATGTTGCATGGGTGAAATTCAGATTTTACTGTGTGTCTTTTTAGCTCCCAGTGTGCTTTTTAATTTACAATATTTCTCATTTTAGTGTGTGGTTTTATCTGTTTTTTTGCATGCATCTGTAGGAGAACCTGCCCTGACTTTGGATTCCAGAGGAAGCCTGTTACTTTCTCTAATCACCCTTGCCCCAATTTGACTGTTTTCTTTGCTGGCTTTGCTGTACCCCTCCTCCCCAGGCTTGGAGAGGAGATGCTTGGATTGCAGTAAAACCGTCAGAATGGAAGCTTCACAGGAGATGTTTCCCGGTGTAAATTAACATTTTCAAGGATACCTGTCTCTTCCTCCCCCTCTGTCTGAGTCGAAAACAACCCCCTTCCTTTACAGGCCCCCCTCTCTCAGGAACCCATCTCACGAGCTTCAAAGGGAACAGACGATGGCGCCACAGATAGATGTGATATGGACTAATCTTTGCAATTGTAAATTAGCCAAAGACACTGAGTCCATATGCTGTGGATTAACTTACACTCTCCAGGGAGAGACCATAAAGTTAACCTTATCTGTTTTCCTCCCTTCGTGTCAAGTTGTTGTTTACGACTGTTTTTGCAGGAGTGCGACATTCCATTCATGTGTCTGTGAATCCTCTCTAACACTTTGTTTCTGCATTTTCCAAAATAACCATTAGGCCAGAATTTAATCATTCTCATTTTAACATATCCAGGAACATTAAAGGAAATGATTGAAGTTGATATTTCTCACGTGTCTGTACGATATTGGAAAGCTAAGATCTAAAATTCCTGTTAAATGTGCCTAATGTTTGGTGGAGCCACAGCGCCTCCTTTTGGTAAGTCCGGATACAGGTGAAAGAGGATTTTATATATTAATCTTTATTAGAAAGTGTCCGATCGAATCAATAAATGTTTCGGACAAGTGTTAACCAGTGTTTAAGTCGGACTAGGCATGATAAGCCATGAGTCTACAGTGTATTCAAGTGTGTCATCCTTCTTTATTTTTAATCACGTTATCTGTTTCTGTTTTAAGTGAGTTCAACTCTGTCCCGTTTTTATCACAAATATGATACATGTATTGAGCCATGGTGAAATTCTGGGAAAGGTGAAAACAATCTTAAAACAAGTAGAAATATATATGTTAATCTTTAGTTAACTAAAGTCTTGTTTTAGACTTTAATATTATCGGAGGTGTGAACGCTGATACCACGCCTGCTGACTCCGCCTGCCAAACTCGCGAACAAAACACAGAGATCACGCTGCTGTTCTCTCTCTTGTTACTCTTCTCTTGAAAAAATTTCCTTTTGTACTTTTGTTATCCTGTTTAAAACTCTCTTGTTTTATTTTCGCGCAAATCCTTAGTCTTTGCTATTTTTCTATTTTTGCCTATATTCGCACGTTGCGAGATAGCGATCTCTGCAAAATCAAGTAACTGTTGATTTTTGATTAGTTCTTAATTTGCGGTTTTGCTCCACTTCGTTGAGTACTTTATTTTGAAACTCAAACCGAACGAAGTATAGTCCTGTTTGATTTTATTTTGATAATCGTTAAGCGTCACCGTTCATTCAAAGACAGTGAATCTAATTTAATTCATTGTATTAAATAACCACGGAAGATCCGCCAGGCCAGCGTTTCATCCTCCAGTTGTTTAGTCCAGGAGTTGAGTTAGTATCAAAAGTCAGAGCTTCAACAATCATCACCACCAACGAAGAAGATCATCATCGCTGCAGACATTGCAGTAATTAACAACTGCAGAAGCCGCAACCAGGCTTCCAACGAAAGACAGACTTTGCCAAGCCTATTCTGGTCCTGCCTCCAGCGCCCTCAAGCGAACACCCCGCTGGGCATTGGACCGAGAGTTCTTCAGCCGAGTACCGGACCAGTCCAGACCTTCCTCGGGCCAGCAAGCCGGTTCTGCAGACCGCAGCCGGGCAAAGGGCATCCGAGGACACCAGGCCGGGCTCGCTACTCTACATCACAAAGTAGGCTAATCTGGCACACAGCCGGAGAAACACCCATGAACACGAGTTGGTGTCGATAAGTCTGACTTTTGAATTTAATAGAAGTTACGATAGGGTCTAATTAGCTTAAAATTACTCTCGTTAGCTTTTCTACTCGTGAGATTTGAAAGCTCAAAACCCGACCCGTAATTTCACCATCCGCCATCCACATAACCTGCCTATTTCACTCACAATAGTCTCCATATTACTCATTGTCATTATCTTGGTTCGCATTATTATTGCATATTGTTCACTCTGATTTAGTTAGAAAATAAACATATTTAACCGTCTGTCGTTGTCTGTGGATGTTCATTTTAATGTGGAAAACTGATGAAACTGTGTAAAAGAACTACTACTTTAGATATCTATGAGATTGAATTAATGAATTATGAAATATGAAATTGAATACGTCAACTTAAATTGATCATAACTGTCACAAGCCAAACTTGTCCAGTTCAGATTCGAGTAATTACCTCCGGGTTATTCGAATAAATCAGACAACGGAGGTGGTGCCCCATTTACGAGTGTGTAACTTAATTCCTAGTGATTAATTACGTTTTATTTAGTAGTGTATCCTACACATCGCACACTGGGAGGGTATTGTGCTTTTATTTTGAAAAGCCCATGCAGACGTGAATCCCCACGGCATAATTGCCCGCACCTGTGGAGCGTAGATTGGCAGACTTTAAAATAAGCTTCCAGAGGACAAAAAGGAGAGGGCGGAGCGAGCAGGAAGGAGGGAACCGAAGCAGGAACAGGAGAGGACGGAGCGAGCGGGAAGGAGGGAACCGAAGCAGGAACAGGAGAGGACGGATCGAGCGGAAAGGCAGGGAACCGAAGCAGGAATGAAGAGGACCGAGTAACGCCGGAGCTGTTGTTGGACGGAGAGCCAGAGACTGATTGTGTGAAGGCCACATGAAGAAGCGGGCAGAGTGATACTCTGCCCTTCTGTGTGAGTAGTGATCTGAGACGAAGCGTGACCCGCTGTATGCATGTATGTTTAAAAGTGCAGTGACTGCCGTCTTGCTCTCCTGCTAACTCGAGGTCAGCGCCCAGAGGAAGACGACGGTGCGGTGCAGCGGAGTCCAAAGACCACAGGACCGAGCATGGAGTGTATCAACACTTTCTATGTCGACGGAGCCACTTCCACCGGCGCCCCGTGTGCGTGCTGCAGCCCCTGCCTTTGCAGATAAGACTTGATCCAGTTTAGACTGTTTTATTGGACTCCCTCGTACCCCAGTTGTTTTAGTCTCCCTCATTTTAACGCCTTTTACCAGCCCTCTGGCCTTACCATTGTTAGTCTTTTACCGTGTTTTTAACCTGATTTTATTCTGTGAATAAACATCAGTGTTTCTGTTCAGTGATCTGTCGTTTTCTTGGTTTTAGCAACTGCTCTCTCGCCTGATTTTAAAACCATTTACTCATTCTTAATACACCTTGTATAAAATAATAAACACACACCATAGCCCCTCCACAACATGTCATGCAATCATGCAAAAACTGAAATAATGAGGCAGCTTGATTAGGGATTAAGCACATCATTTTAACAATCTTAAATGAAAGTGAAGTGAGATTTTGAAACAGCAAGAGGAAAGACATTGCTGCATTTACATATTTATATATTTATTTGGCAAAAAGATTAACAATTGTTTGCCTTCTTATGCAATGAAAATTCACTAAAATACAACAGCAATCACTGACTGAAATAGGATACATTTATCTCTGACAAACATTGTATCCTATAAAGTAAAAAGAGGAAAATGGCTGTTAAAGCTCTGACTCTTGAATTAGTGCAAACAAAATAATTTAACTTTCCTATTTTTATGGCCACATGACAGGCAAAGGGCATCAACATCAACACATACCTCATGACGTAATGTTGATGTGAAGTTGTGATAGGCTACATGAACTGCGTATTGTGTTTTATTTTGAAAGGGGGCGGAAGTGTATTACGTTGATTCTGTGTCGGATTTTCTGTCTGGTGCAATCTGCTCTGTTGAGCTTCACGCGGTTTAGCAACGGCTCCATCAAAAAATAGAAGTGCTGAGGACTGATAGCTCTGCAGAGCGGAGAGCCGCTGCTGGGACGTTACGCGGCGCGCCCGGTGGGGATGGTCTCATTGGCTATGTCCCAATTCAGGGTCTGCATCCTTCGAAGGACCCAGCCTTCGCAGTCTGGGCTGGGTCCTTCGGAGAGACCTGCGAAGGCTGGGTCAACTGGTTGCATCACCAGATGTTCCTGCCCCTACCTGTACGTCACTATTCATGCTGCCCAGGTCCGCGAAAGTGACAAGAACAGTAAAGTTTGACTGTCAAATATGTTTGAGCTCCAGGAATTCCAGATTTCCTTTTTAATCCTTCTCCTTGTGGAGGAAGAGGAGAAGCGGCTCTGGCTTATCTTCGGTTGAGAGAGGATCGTGGAGAGGTGAACCTTATTAAAGCCACAGTACTGTTATCATTATCGTTATTATCATTATTAGCTAGCTAACAGTTAGGGGTAATTAACATACTGATACGTTACCTTAATGCTAGACATATAAACTGTTGATCGCCACATATGGTTTTATTTTAATTTAAAAGGCATTATTCCCATTTAAAGTGTTTGGTAGATAGTTTTGTTTGTCGTAATAATTTATTAGGCCTATTATTATTATTATTATCATTATTATTATATTATGACATTATAATTCTTGCCTCTTTCTTAAAGAAATAATTAGTGACATGGCAGCCGTTGATCGAGTCAGCCCTGCAAACCCAGTTGATGGACGATGTGGTGGACAGTGGAGTCTACACCCTCAAACACCCTGAGTACCGACCCAGATGATGTCCCACTGACACCAGGGTCTTTACTGTGGCACGATCCATCCAGCCCAGCAGCACTGCAGGGACGCCTGCTCAGCGGTACATCATGTGTTACTGTTTTAATATTGTTATTGTTTTTCTTAATAGTTAATAATAATCTGTAAATAGTTATTTATGCTGTCATTTTGTAAATAGTTTAAATGTTCAGACCTTAATAATAAAAGAAAAAACTTAATCCATTGTTGTCCCTGAAAAGGAGCACTTGATGCTGTTTGCTGTTATAAATTGTACTTAAGTTGTAAATACTGAGTGGAATAGACAACGTGTAACACTAGAACAGTATTTTATTTCATGAATTATATCAAATGAACAATTATGAACAAATAATTTAAAAAGAACTCATGAATGAACTAAATAACAACAGAAATAATGTAACAATTGGCTGTCCTCTGGAGCAGAGAGAAGAGCCTCTCCATCCTCTCTCTGCAGCCTCATGTCCTCCTTCATCCCCCCTCCTCCTGTTTCTCCTCGGCCCTGGCTGGCTCTCCTCCTCATCGTCGTCGTCATCCTCCTCCTCCTGGTCACCTGCCGGCAGTTGGCCCTGGTGTGTCCTCAGGGATGTAGGCAGTTGGGGGGGGGGTCAGTGGAAGGCCTCTGTCCTAAGACCTCATCCATGAGGACAATCCTAAGGCAGTGGAAATCAATCATGTCTTAATTAACTTGCATGGGTAAAACACATATAATTTAGTTTCCACATCATCATTCAAACCTGCACCTACTTTGTACTTGTTCTTTAAATGGTCCCACTTGTTTCTGGCCTGCTGGGGCTGGACCTTCCCCTGCAGGCCTGTTGTTTCCAGAACTGTTCTGAACACAGAGAGAAGCGAGAGAAAAGGTCAACACAAGATCATATTAACACAGGGATGCAAACATTTACAAAACGTGACATCAGGACTGATGAATGGATGCTTTTTTATGTATTATTTATAATTTATTATTGCCTTACATCCATGTTCCAGGTTTCGCCCCTGTGAACAAACGGTCGTTCTGACCCCGGACAGTGATGAAGCTCTCTGTCTGCTCCCTTAAACAATTTTAAATGTAAACCACGTTTTTTGTCATGTCAACAGACAAAAGGGTTCTAATGTAGCAAAAATATAATCATCAAAAGGATAATCCTAAACTTAGCTCTTTATTCAATTCAAACGTTTAACTAGACTTTACAGTTTTACAGTGTGGAAATAAAGCAGGGATCACAGCCTCGTCTAAATCTGTTCATCTTGCTCCGTTTATGTACATGAGGTAAAAATAGTCTATAACATCTCAACATCTCACAATAAGATATAAGATATAAGTCAACCTCTGAACGTCTAACATTTGAAAGTGAAGGTGTTTAAGACTTTACTTCCAGAGGCATCAAGCTGAGCATTACCAAATCATGTATTTTATCCTTCAAGTTAGAGTATAAACCCAATACTTACATTTAAATGTGAGATCTGCGCCACTTGATGTCACCAATTTCTTCTTTCTTTCTTTCTTTTTCAGGCACGCAAAGAATCTTGGGATATGTGAGGCCACGAAGGATAGTAGCGGTGCATCCTCCAAAAAGAGGCAAAAGGAGGCCGCATTTGTGGGCTGCATTTGAATGAGCCTTTGAATTGGGACAGCCTTCGCGCGGCGTTGTGACATAATTGGCCTTCAAATGCCGCCTTTGAAGGATGCAGACCCTGAATTGATTAGAGTGGCAGCGATCAGCTCCGGTGACTGCAACGCCGCCATTAGGCGGCCGTTACGTCCCCGGTGGAAATTACACATGTTGTGCGTCATAAACCGAACGTACACACGCGCCCCGAACCGTGACAAGCGTACTGAACAGGACAGATTTTTTGGATGAACCGTTCTACCCCTAATTATATATATTTTTTTTTAATTGATATTTTTAATTGATATCCATCAATCCAAGTGTAGAACAATGTTTTTTCACTGTAATTTATACTGTTTGTAATCAGGGTAGACAGGCAAACTGTAACCATGCTAACAAAACAACCAGGATTACACATAAGTTTACACAGATAGAAACATATTCAGTCAGAGGGAGTTTAACAAAGTTTAAATAAAAGGACTAAGAACACATTGTTGTTTGGTCCTTTCAAAATGTCAGACAGAAAAAGTAAAAGTAAACATTTCTGCAGTCTGTTAGGGCAGGCTTTCTCTGACTTAACTGTCAGGATTGTTTTCGCCACAAACCCTCTACATCTTGTCTGTGATTTAAGCTTCAGAATCAGGCACTGCAACCAGGGCTGGAAATGGACTTGGATCAACAGCTAAAATGGCCACAAGAATTGAAGGTTACCACCCACTCGGAGCTTCCTCCTGCTGAACAATTTTCTGAGTTATTCCCAAAAGCAGATAAACTGATAAGAATTTAATAAAATATATATTCCGATATCTAGAAGACAATTTAATAAATCTAAAACATACATGTTATTTCACATGTATATGAACATTTCAATGCAAACAATGTAAACCAATGTAAATGAAAGAGAGACAGTAGTGCCAGAGACAGATCTCTTATTTTTCAGAGGTGTCAATGTTGCTCTTCTGACTGTGGCCACATGGTATTTTTTTTTCTGGGTCACTCTGACCAATACTAAATGAAATGCAAAATATAAAAAATACACAAGCTCCAGTCAGCATGTGCTTGAACACTGGACAAAGCAGATGCTCCTTGTTTGGACTGGTGTGCTCTCAGTGAAATTGATCAGTGCACATGGTATAACCTACAGTATGCACTGCACTGTTGGACTGGGTGGGTGATTCAGAGAACACTAGTTTATAACAGTCATGATGGGCCTCTGGTTTTAAGTGACCGTAACTGCTTTTTGACTTGACAATTTTGTTTTGACATGGTTTTAGAAAACAACCTGGATTAAATTTGATTGGCTTCAAACACAGCTAGTAAACAAATAGTAAAACATAGAATATCTCCAAGATGTTAATACAAGGTAGCATAGCTTGATTTGCAATGGATAGATAACTGTGGAATTGTAAACAGTATATGTTTAGGATTAATTATTTTCTTTTTTCAATAAAATGTTGAAATGGATGCAATGACTCAATCTTGTTGCCAGTATTTTCCAGTCGTGATCCAATTTGTGACAGACAAGATTTGGTAGGAAAACATGACAGGTCAATCTGTGGCATGCATCTATTAAGTTCATCCAACTGTTTGATTTGGATTGATTAAAAAGTTTGGACGACCTACCTGCTCGCCAACCCATGTACCTGACCTGCTTGCACACTGTACGCAGTAGCACTGGTTTAGAGACCAGTTAGTATAATATAGTATTTAAAATGTACGTGAAGCCTAACCAACTACAGCAATGAGCCTTAAAATGAGACCTGACAACATTTAATCCAACACACACATATAGCATTTAAGCTAACACTGTTTACTGCCTCTTTTATAGCTCTCAGAGTAAGAAAACCAAAATGTCCTGTCTAACAAAGCACAAGATGACACTAGTATTAACAACACAAAAAAACATTTTAGCAGTCATATGTGTCTTTTGCCAAGTTACTGACCTGTAGAGGAGAGAGAAATGATGAGATAGGCAACAGGTGATGCGTTTTGTCGCTTCTATCTACTGAGGATGAGAGCAGACTGCCCACTGCACCAAGCCTGTCTCACTGCGGAGGCGATGCCCCCTTGTGGCATAATGGGGATACTGTTACCAACATGAATATTCATCAAATTACCTTAATAAGGCTCATTTCCAAAAAATGGTTTATCATAAAAATCATAGATAAATAACCTAATGTGACCACACATTACTGGGTGTCACACACTCCCCTGCAAAATAGAAATGGCTCTCGACATTTAAACCTCAAAACATCTCCATCAGAAAGGTTAACACAAAACCACATATTACAAATACTCAATGCAATAAAGGTGTGGTGTACACATGGAGGTGTATGGGTAAGAGGTATAAGGTGCAAAACCTGTGGGTGGCGGGATGAGGTAAAGTGTTGTCCATGCAGGTATGTAAGGTGAAGTCAGTGTGGTTACTGCAGACACAGTGGTGTGGGTTTGCATTGAGGATTCACCAGTCTCATATGTGAACAGCTGCCTAGGCCGTCTTTCCCTATATGACCTTCTGACCATATCGGTAGTGTCTGCTGCCAGGACGGGCAAAACTCTCTCCTCCCTAGGGTCTAAAGGCCCATCATCTTCACTATCCATCTCAGGTGGTGCTGAATCAAATAGCGGCTGTGTCAAACACTGACGGTCTTCCTCACCTTCATTGTCACTAACTGGCACATCATCATGTCTCTCTTCCCTGACAAATACTGGGACATGTCTGTCTGTTTCTACCGGGGAAGGATCTGTTTGGGGAACAACAGGTAGGTAATGGTGACTGTTCTGTCTTTCCTGTTCTTTCACAGGGACTCTTAACCAATACCCTGAAGTGCTCGCATGTAAATCAGACCCACTTGTGTCACTTCCGTGTCATCTCGCGTTTTTGTCATGTGATAGGTGTCGAATTTGTTTGGTTTGTCTCTTTGAAACATTTTCTGTTGTATGTGACGGAGTCTCTGTAGGGAAGTCATTTATCAGTAAAAGCAAGTTGCGATGGAGAACCCTGGTCTTATGCTTGTCTCCTGCTTCAGAATGGACCATATACACAAGGCTGCCTGCCACCTGCTCTTTGACTACATAGATGTTTCTTTCCCAGTACGACCTAAGCTTTCCCAGACTCCATTACTCAGTGAGATTCTTAACTAGAACTTTGTCCCTGGGGTGCAACATGACACGCTTCAGTTTCTTGTCATAATATGACTTGTTTCTTGCGCTTGACAGATTACTGTTCTCACCAGCGATTTGGTACGCTTCAGTCATCTTTTCAGCCCATTTTTCTGCATAATTTTTGTGTGCGCTTGACTCTTCTCACCGAACAAACCGAACAACAGGGACAGGGGTGGTGCCCGTACAGCAAAAAGTAGGGGGAATAACTGGTCGACTCGTGTTGTGTACTGTTGTAAGTGTGCACTGTTTGTTGAAGATGGTCTTTCCACCGCTCTTTCTCCTTGTCAGTGAATGTCCGCAGCAACTGCAAGAGAGTCCTGTTGAACCTCTCGGCTGGGTTTCCCTGACGGTGATAGGGCATTGTCCGTGAGTGTCCAATACCTGATTTTTCCTGCATTGTCCTGAAGAGTTTGTTTTCGAATTTGTGACCCTGATCGTGATGTAATCTGCCTGAGTAGCCAAAGCGTGGGAAAAATTCCTCAAAGATGCGATCAGCTGCTGTTCGTCCAGATTTGTTCTTAGTCGGATACACTTGAGTGAAACTTGTAAAATGATCAACCACCACCACGACAAGGTTTGAGGTGCAGGTAATCTATACACACAAGGTCAAATGGCGAGTTTGAGGTGATTGATCCCATCGGGGCACAGAACTCGCTCAGTACCTACAGGCCCAATGACATCATGGAGGTACTTTAATGTCATGGGCCTGTATCTGTTGGACAGGACTAGTAGTTGTCTGTCATCAGATTGTCAGTACAGCAATCCATCACTTACAAATAGTCTACTCCATTCACGGAGAAGTTTCTTTGCTGTTCTGTTTACTGTTTGTTGCATGTCACTCGTCAGTACTGCATTTGTCTCCTTTAGTCTTATGATTTCCTCCACTGCGTCATCTTTCCTTTCGGCTTTGGCTAATTTGTCTCTACTGGCTGTTGGAAGGGGTTAAGGGGGGTCTTGGTCGGCATTAGTGACAAGAGTAAGTGCAGCTACCCAAGCCACCTCCCGTTCCTGAGCTGCTTTGGTCCCATTCCAGGTAGCCTGTGATAACCCCTCAGTACACGCTCCCACATACTCATCAATGTTGAGGGGCATGCAAGATAATGTGTCAGCATCTATATTTGTCTTGCCAGGTCTATACTTTATATGGAACCTGAATTCAGATAGTTATCCAACCCAACAGTGTCCAATAGTGTTGAGTTTTGCAGTGCAATCACATAAGTTAATGGATTATTGTTGGTATAAATAGTGAAGTGTGGGGCATCATATAGGTAATCCCTAAAATTCTCACACACAGGTCATTTAAGTGCTAGAAATTCCAATTTTCCGCTGTGCAGATGGTTATTCTTTTACAGCCGGCATCAGTGTTCTGGAACCGTAACCTATGACTCTCAGCTTACCATTTTGGTGCTGATAGAGTACAGCACCAAGACCCTGTTCAGAGGCATCTGTGTGTAGTTGGAATGGTAGACTGAAGTCCTGGTAAGCAAGAACTGGAGGCTTGGTGAGCTTGTCGGTAAGGTGCTACAGTGCTTTCTAATGCTCACTAGTCCACTCGACTCCACTGCAGTCTTGGAGGAGAGCTTGGGGCCCTTGTTCTTTGCTTGGTGGGATTGCACAGTTGACATAACAGGTTTGACTTTGAGGAGCTCATACACTGGTTTTGCAATGCGTTGACACTAAACTTTGATTTTGAAATTGACACTATGAGCGTTTTTTCTTATTAAACTTTTATCTTTAATATCATTATGTTTTTGGGGTCGGGGAGTATTTGTGTGTGGGACTGTGCTCTTTACCTGTCACCCCATGGTGACTGATGTCAATGTCCATCTTGCAGAATGCGTGATGGGGTAGCGTGTAGAGGAGAGGCCACCTCTCCCGATAGCTGTCAACAAATCTTTGTGGTTTCCAAACCTTTTTTGAGGCGGTTCCGCCATGGCATGCAAGCCTACAGTTTTGTTTGTGGCAGTAATAGATTTGGGGAAATGTAACAGTCAGCCTACTATTTGCAACACACATACAACATCGATGAACGGTATCTTTGATGAGTGGTTAACAACAATGTTGGGTAAACTCAGTGTCTCAGTTTTACCTTTTCAAAGCTGTTTGCATTGGCAGTGACAGCAAGCGGCGGAAGAGGGGTCAGTAATCCGGCCAGCCTGGCTTGCTTGAGGCACTGAATTGAATTGAACATTTGGCTAGGAGAGGCAGGTGGGCGAGGGTGTTAAAATGCAGTGCTCTGATTGGCCAAAAGCATTTCACTGTTGCTCAGTGGCAGAATCAACTGTGTACCTGTAGAGCAGCAATGCGTACAAGCGTACTTAAGGGTCAAAATGCATACCGAGTACGAAAAATGCATACATGTTGGCAGGTCTGAGTATGGCATCACTAGTTGACTGGGTGTAACACATACAATTACAATTTGGCGTATTTTAACAAAATCAACAACAGCTACCAACAGCCATAGTCATTACAAGCCTAACTAATGTGTTGCCGTAGGTTACATTGTCAAAATTAGAAAAATAACTTAAATCCCTGAGGAGCTACATTGGCATTAGTGACAGTTCCACATCCACAAGTATGTGTATAGTTCCCTCAAACAGCAAAGTGCAAAATGCACATCAGAGGGGATTTAGAAATGTGTATACACAATTCCAACTGAAAACAAAATGGTTATATGCTTTGTACCTGCACCACTGGTTAAAATTGTATCACAAGTTAATCTGGCTGTACCACTGCACTCTGCTACAGCTAATTAACAATCTCCACACTGCCTTCGTGCTAAGTGTAAGCAAATACCTCAGACTCTATGTTTCAATTAGGCTAATGCAAGTACAAAAAGTAACTTAATGTTAGACATCTTTAGTTTATTTAACTTAGTTCACAGAAGAGCTGTTAAAGTTAAATATCAGCTGAGGCAGTCATATCAACATAACATTGCACTACATAAATCCGCTTCCTGTGGAGTCATTCAGCTGAAATACGGACAGGACCACTCTGCCATTGCTGATCATATTGTGGTCAAACAGAGCATAAAGTAAAATCCTGCCCCCTATTTGTTTTCTTTTTCTTCTTAGTTATTTATTACTTCTAGGTTTTGTTGATTTTAATACATGGACATGGATTATTATGTTTTACTAGTTTACTTATCTCATAACTGTTCTTATTTACTGTTTAATAAAGACCATATTATTTCTATAATATGACTAACTATTGCCTAATTTGGTACAAGCTATGGCTGATTACATTTTATTAGATTACGAAGCGTATAACAGTCTATGTTTACTGTCTAATAAAGACCATATTATTTATAGTGTTTGTCCTATTTGAGAAAAAGTATGGCTAATGACGTGTGACCATGACTTTATAATGTACATTCTCACATATATTGGTTCAATATAAACCGATCAGCCACAAGATTAAAACCACTGACAGGTGACGTGAATAAAATTGATCATCTCATCACAATGCGATGTTCTGCTGGGAAACCTCGGGTGCTGGCATTCATGTGAATGCCACTTGACACGAACCACCCATCCAAACACTGTTGTCGAACAAGCACACCCCCCATCACAACAACAAGACAATGTGCCCTGACACACCGCAAACACTGCTCAGGAACAGCTCGAGGAACACAATAAAGGGCCCAAGTGTTTACCGGGCCTCCAGTTCCCCAGATCTCAATCTGATCGAGTATCTGTAAGACGTGCTGAAGCAGGTCTGATCCATGGAGGCTCCACCCCCAACACACAGGACCCAGAGGATCCACTATGAAATGCCCTGGTGCCAGACACCACAGGACACACTCAGAGGTCTTAAGTCCATGTCTTGACAGGTCAGAGCTGTTTTGGCTGCACAAGGGGAGAACCTTCACAATATCAGGCAGGTGGTCATAATATTATGCCTGATTGGTGTATGTTCCTTTTTTAATTTCCCTTTTACTCTCCCTACCTCCCTACCTACCATTATTTCAATGTCTAAACTCATTTTTCTCACTATGTGTATGCTTTCAGAACATACTGGATTAATTAACAATCAGTTTATTGCTTGATTATGGTTCTTTGGGTTCCTCACACCACATTTGAAGCTTTCCTGGACCATGATAATTGGGTTCAATAGGACACTTTTCAATCCGTGTCTTCAAGAAGGGACAACACTGTCCCTGTACTG
The DNA here is from genome assembly GCA_039737535.1 of Lagodon rhomboides. Taxonomy (NCBI): domain Eukaryota; kingdom Metazoa; phylum Chordata; class Actinopteri; order Spariformes; family Sparidae; genus Lagodon; species Lagodon rhomboides. The sequence goes on from CM077786.1 coordinate 5,032,589, forward strand.
CTGCATTCCATGAAAACAATTTTGAAGGGACTGTAGAGTCTAAAAGACCATGCTTAGAGCATCGGGCTCAATTGGACTGACCTGAAATTTATTTCCCATCTGAGTTGCTGACTGGCTGCTTGCTGTGTGTCCCCAAACTATAGGGGGAAAGGAGAACTCTCACTCCAAAGCTAGTGCGGTATAATGAGGCAACCCGGGACTTCTGGTCTTATTTCACAGCTAGCCTCTGAAAGGTTAGCCCGGCCCAATTAATTCTGCTAGTTAAAAAGGTCAGGGCCCTGTGTTAAAGGGCTTGGGAAAAGCTATACAAGGGCCTTTCACTGCCACCTCATTACTTAGGCTTCATCATGCTTCATTATAAAGTTGTAGACATTGTTTAAACATGATTGGAGGGAGCCAAGTAGGGGGCCCAGACTTCGGCCAAAAGCTAAGACAAACTAAGATTTAGTCATAGTCATTTCTTGAAAGGGCAAAGGTCCTGTGGTTAGTTGGGCCTAATCCTGACTTCAAAAGCAGCAATGTCCTACCAGAGGGAGATCATTATCCGTGAAAGTATGGCCGTATGGTGAAATTGAACATAGTGAGAAAAGTGTTATGGTACTGCCGCAGAGGACTGTCATGGTCAGATTCATTGAAGCAAAATCTTTCTAGCTTTCCCCAATGTCCTATTTGTGTTTGACATGTGTAGTGTATGAGGAATCAAAAGCCCAATCGGCTCTGTCAGTGTGAACATCCTAGCTACACTTTTGGCTCAACAGACAGACACGGTGGCACAAAACATGACACACTTCAGTACAGGCAAATTTTAGAGTTTCAGCAGGGATCAGGAGCCCTCATACATAATCCCATGTATTTCTAAGTCATTTGCATGTGATTACCATTGTGTGATTTATTTTTGCATAAAGACAATCTGTTAATCCAATACAACCATTGCCCCTTGCTTTGTTGAACTGGGAGACATTAATATCAGCTTTACACCCTGGGGCTGATATAGTTCTCTTACTTATTATCAGCTGTTTTCAGCTCCCTAAACCCTAAACTTAACCCTAGCCCATTAACATTACTTAAGGGCTAGACCTCACTGGTAGTCATGCAATAACCCAGAATTAACTTGGAGAGAAAAACTTTTTCCTCATTTCACCATCATTGTGAGGACTTCGGGTCCTCAAATAGACACAAGCCCAATGGCACACATTCTCACACTTATGATGTATGATATGAGACGCTTTAGGCACCAGGAGACGTGGGGAAGAATCAGATCAAAGTCCAGAACCTGAGATAATTAAGACTGATCCTTCAACTGCCCGTGAAAATGAATCCATCACTTTTCCACCACAATGCAATCCCTGCTGTGCACACTCACAGAGCTTTGTCATCAAAGACCATATTAAAATCAGTAATGTGAGGAGAAATCGAAAGGAAATTTGTGCAAACTGGTTAATACATTGTTCCAAATCAGAATAAATTTACATCTCCAAAAAGTATACTGCTCCAGCACATTTTCAGATAATGCAGTACTTTCAGAAATGATTTAGAATATTTCTGCACCCAGTATAGTCATGCATAGATGAATGGAGTTCTTCTTAGGTGTCTGTGTGTGTGTGTATATATATATATATATATATATATATATATATATATATATATATATATATATATATATATATATATATATATATATATATATATATATATATATATATATATATATATATAGATATAAACTACTGTGTCACAATAAAGTGCCCAGCAGCAAATGGCCAAGTTAACCAGATGAAAGGCAGATGAGAGGAAAAATCCGAAACACTTAATTACGCAAGCTGTCTGAGGAAGGTGAGTCGGAAGGGGCAATGCCAAGTGCTGTGTGCTGCTTGACAGCTACCGTCTTATCACGATAATTAGCAAGCACTGCTTAAGGACACAGACAGTGGAGTGAAGACTGTACAGTATAAGACCAAGGGGATGCTGGAGGAAGAGAAAGCTCCTTCTGCAAGAAACAAAACAGGAGTTTGACTTCCTGTTACTGTCAGTGCAGAATGTGTGTAAAGCACCAAAGTTTCTCTCATTAAAGCTCTACACTCTGAATCTATGAATGCAGCAATCAAACACTGATTTTGGATAGTGTGATTTTATCACAGTAGTGCCCTGTCACAGATCGGCTGGGGAGTGGTTAGCAGTAGCACATAAAATGTGTTGTTGTTGAAAACAAAAGATTGACATTGATTATGATCCTTCTCCTCCCCAAAAAGCTATGATAATACTGATTTTTCAATCTGTAATAAGATTCTTGAATTATTAATAGGGAGACAATATCAGAGAGGAAACGGTGACAATACTGCTATTGTTAACTTCACTCCTGCCTTGTTTGTGTCAACAATGACTAGCAATCAGTGTCTAGACATTTTTCCACAGGCATCCACTGTGCACATTTCTGCCAGACAAAACAAAAGTACTGATGGCAGCTTTGGCTGTTGATTTCCAATGAATTAAACAGGAAATTGTCTTTGATCAAACTGTGATGGTAAATTATCTTATTTCATAAACTGTCAGGTTTTTTTGAGTAAGCATCCAGGATGAACAAGTGAACAGTAACATTGCTGAGGATGTTTTCCCAGAGATTTGGTATGTCGCTTTAAAGTAGGCTACTACAGTGAAATAAAGCATTGTTTATCAGGAAAGTCTTTGTTTCAACTAAAGTGCAGTTTGAAGACATTAAAGCCGTATTAGGTATTAGTAATTATTTTTTTGTACAATTTGGCACCCCCCACCATTTGCAACACAACTGTCATAAATACAAATCATAGGTTTCAGTATCCATTTGTCAGATGTAATGTAACACTATGTGCTAAATGCACACAAAACCACCAAACTCCATGTGCTTTTCGACTATCAATTCTTGGGTCAATTGGCTAAGTACAAAGGAATCAGTTTTGGTTTCCCTCTTCTACATTGTGCCCACATATTTTGGATTTCATCAATGATTACAGCTGTCTAAAAACATTCCACTGATTTGAACACATGTAAGCCTTCTCTTCGCTTCTCCTCCGCTGTGCTGGTGTCCTGTCGTGTGCACAACGTGCATGCTGCTCGCCCCGGTGCACACCCTGAACACTGGTTTAATCCCACATCCCGCAGTGATGGCTGAACAAAATTGGAGCAGTTAATGAACACGTTGCATCTGGGATGTGTGTATAGCATACTTTATTCAGACATCCAAATAATATATCAAGCACATTGAAACTTGTTATCTAAATGAAGTTGTCAATGACACTGAAAAAAAAATGATATACCTCAAAACTGAAACATGAAAATGGCTGAATCTAATAACCTTTTTGTCTAACTGTGAAAGGTATAGGACTCCTATATTTCGGCTACATATAGTCTTTCATAGGCTTTACAGTACATGTAATTATTTTGGTATTTTACCCAGGTGATTCCTCAAGAGCCCAAGATTTTTTTAAATTAGCCTTAAAAACTCCTGATTTTTATAATGTACATTTTTTAAAATAACGGTCCTGTTTTTGTAATGTTTAATTTGATAATGTTTATAATTTAGAGTATCAGTATTGTGGAACACTATCAACCACATGCTAATTTGGATTGGACTGGACTCATCCCAAGCACATCAAAAAACCTCCTTTTCAATTAGATAAACCCCAACCTCCTAACAGACACTGATAATGATTTAATAAGAGTTAAGTTAATTGAAAGTTTGATAACTGAAAGGGACACAGGGGAGGGAAGTGTCACCTCTGATGACATCACATATCACCTACCAATTTCAAGCCTCCTTTAAAGAAAGGATGATGCTCTCTTCAAGTCAGTAGTTACTCTTCACCTCTGGATGCCAGCCCGGACACACCTCTGCTGGATGACGGGGCCACTGGCCCAGGTGTGGTACTCAACTGCATTCTGGCAACTCAAGCATGCTTGGGGAACCTTCAGGCCAGAGGTAAGTGTAGGCTATGATAGGAAAATACTCAGTTCAAACACAGATTTCCTGCTTTCTTCTCTCTTACACTCAATACTCTTCGCTTTGCAGAAGCACCGTCTGTTTTGAGGTTTGTCCATTCAGAGTTCTACTGTGTTGCTGAACACAGATCCATTATGATCTACATGGTCCAAAACCCCCAAACCTCTTTTTTCCTTGTTTAGTGTGTCATAGCCGCACTTAAGTCAGTGTTTTGTGCTTTTGTCTGTAGATTAGTGAATAAATGTTAATTATAAGGGGCTGTTTGTGGTTTCTGTACATTTTACAGTTTGGTAACTGAATGCATTCCAATTTTGCTTATGTTTAAGTTTGAATTACAATTAAGTATTTCCCCTTAATTAATGTGTGTGTTAATAGGCCTATTCTTGACTTGGCAAGAGTGGTTTATTAGTATTATTAAGTGGACTAGGCTGTGTCACTGGATGAATAATTAGCGGGTTGCTTAGTGACTATTATTAGCACAATATTAATAACACTAGTTTTGAGCATAATTTGAATCCCACAATCAATATCAATAATATTGGCCTTGTATTACTTACTTGGTACCCCCCACCCCTAGCAACAACAAACAAGACATATAACTATGTACTATATAATAACAAAAAGTCCAGCACAGCATCTGTCTGACGCCTTTTATTTAGCGAAGCTGTCACCAACAGAAAACTCTTTAATTTTTCTCTACTTAGCTGCCTCCTTCAAGGTCCTCTTGGGGCTCTATACCTGTCATGATGTCTGCAGACGATGCTGAGTTGGGTTCTGGTGAGCCCTGCTCACTCAGGGCTGGCTCTTGGCATAGGCCATATAGGTGGTCACCTAGAACACCACATGCTGGAGGGGCAATGCTGCAAAACTTAGACGTTGTGATGAAATTCACTGACTAATATGGACAAATACCCATATTGTTGTGCATGTGTAACTATTGAATTATAGTGCAACCTGTTTTGTTTTACTAATGCATAATCACAAGTAGGTAATAATCTGTTATGTTTAACCACTGGTGAAGTAGTAGTGTTCAGGCTGCAGCAGTTGCTTGTCCTTCTCTGTCTGCTGCAGCGACATGTTTTGGCTTGTACAGTAATAATCATGCTAATCTACTCTACAACTGTCAAGATGCACTCAGGACAGTTTTGCAGAAGCCTCCAACAGCTGCTGGAGAAGGGCCTTCTGGTGTACCACCCTCTGAAGCATGTAAGTTCAGAAAATGATTTGTGGTCTGATTTATATTCGTTGTTCTTATTTTTATTACTATTGAATGTTACAGTTAAACCTTGTTACTAATTAAATGCAGATCTTAGTCAAGTTAGATAAAGCTTATTTGTACAGTTCCTAATTTATATGAAGTGAAATGACAAAACAGACTTAATGTAATGGTTTAACAGTATGAATGTACTCTAACCTATGTTTGAATGCAGCTGCAGGTCAGGCAACAAGCAGCAGCAGCACCACCACCACATCCAGCACACCACCTACCTCCAGCAAAACGCAGCCGGCAGGTGAATTCTGTTAATTGTATGTCACTGTGGTCATTGTCCACATAACATAAAATCATTAAAAGATTCAGAGAATGTAAGGAAATTGCTGTACACCATGGCCATGACCAAAATCCTAATCTCGTCTAGGGCATTCAACCTATTACAAGGCTTATTAACATTAAAATCATTTTGAAGCTGTTATTTTATGGTAAATAAGTTACATAATGTTGCTGAAAGCCTAGTTTACCTTATAACCGATTTTCGTCATTTGTGTTCAATTAACTGAACTATCTAACATTGGTTGATGGCAGATGACTTTTCCCATTAACATGGTTTCATTCATTCGCGGTTCAAAAGGTGTGATTTAAACAGTTTTTGAACATGTCTAGGTCACTATTTCCCAGCCTCTTTGACTTATTACCCCACTGAAATGCTGTCTACGTGTAACCATTTGCTACTGGTTGCACTTGTCCACCAGTTGTGAACAGTTTAAACAAAAATTTTGCATGATACCTTGTTTTACTGGAAATATTTAATCAATAATTACTCAATAATTCATAGGAAGACAGAAAAAATTACACTTATTAGTGTAATTAGTTAGTGTCACTGCAACAACTCAGATTTACAGTGATGTCCCAAACTACCAGGCTTGGTAAAATCCTTTTTAAAGTATTTAAAAGACTCTATTTAACTACACATTTAGTAAATGAAACATGGAAATTAAATACTGAAAATGTTTTTAAGGATTTTAAGTTCCCTCTCTCTGTCATTCTTCGTACAACTGCTTCAGTCCGTGCACATATGTATAAGCTAGTACAACACCATAAATGCCTTCAAGGAAGGTTTGACCCAAAGTGTTTGCTGCTAACCCCCTTTGAACAGTTACTATGTATTGCTGCCTCTATGATGGCATGCTTACACTCCACCCTCCACCAACAAGTGTTTCTGTTATAAACAGATATATATATATATATATATATATATATATATATATATATATATATATATATATATATATATATATATATATATATATATATATATATTGTAATATTATTATTCAGCTATAAACACTTTTTCCTGCACATGTTGGAGAGTGTGTCATTGCTATATAACTTTTAAGAGGGAACAAACAAGCTAAACCCCAAATAGTAATGGAGTACTACAGATATAAGTAACTATAAAAATGACTAAAATTCTAATTTCAGTTTTTTACATTTCCAAACATGTGTACATTGACCTTTGGGAAATCTGCAAAATTCCAACTACCTGACTCTCAAATGAGACGATGCTATGCAACTCAGTCAGTGTATGTTGGATATTACTGCATGTTACTAAAAAGGTAATCGGTTTACCAGAAATTGCTTCTTTGTAATGTGTGTCTCCCAACACCAATATATGAATGTACTGATATACAGGACTTATAATCCATTATGCTATAATAAAAAGTTAAACATCAGCTGATATTGAGAGGAGAGAGAGGGGAGAGTGGTAAGTGGGAGATATCCCACACTTATTTGGTAACGTGATACTGTCAGTTATTTTACATATTTAAACTCTGAAACTTAAGACAGGTGACTGGGAAGAGCCTAGCAGATTCCCCTTCTATAAGTTCATGATTGTGAGGTTTGTGTCAGCATCTGTCCAACACACTTAAAAGCGTTGAGATTTAACGACAACATTTGTCAGTGGGGTAGGTGCTACAATTCATTGTAAAGGTCTTTAAAAGCTTCTCGACAGCACAGTTGCATTAATATTTATACTTGCATATGAATAACAGAAGCAGGTTTCACTGACGGATGTCACTTTATGCTCACATGTATGTGTATGTATTTTCCAAACTTGGACACAAAGCTTATCAAATTGTTCTGCTTCTTTTATGATCAGTTGCTGTGACATATTTGCATGCACACATGTATTTACAGTGTGTGTACACACATCATTCTTTGCTATTTTCTGCTTCAGTGAATACACACACACAGTCCTGTCTTAAGTACTACAGTGAACCAAATGCTTTTCCTTTTCTTGAAGGGGGTGGGAGCTTTTAAATGAATTGGCTTGTGAAAAAAATTGGATGATGAGAAATTGAAAAATGGAAATTCCCGCTCCTTGGCTCCAGCTGCTTCCTCAGCCCAGCAACGATTGCCACTTTAATCTCACTCTCAGTCTTAGCCCTCCTAGTCAAAAGAGCTGTTAGCATTTAAACAAGATCTACACTCACCAGGAACACAGTCGGGGTGGGGGGGCGGCAGCTTTGACGAATAAACAAACACAGTCAGAGGAACTGTGGAAAGGAAGACCTTGTTTTAGTCAATGGCCGTTGCTAGGGCTGAGTTTATGTAGCTTTTGCTCAGCCCTCGATTTTTACAGTTTAATTTGCATGGACTCTTTTGTAGTAAACCCAGATCCTGCTGCGTATGGAGCAATATGTTCCAGTAGGTATGGTCACGGTGAGGCACTGATGGAACAGCACACAGATTTCCCACTCTCCTGTGTAGCCTTTGTGCTCAGCCCCAGGGGCATAGCTACGCAGTGCAGACAGTGCAACCACACTGGGGCCCGGGCTGCATCGGGGTCTGTGACGTGAGCGGGCCCGCCTGACGTAGACAAGTGGGCCCCTAATGGGCCTGTGACGAAGATGCTTCAAAACAGTACTGAATCACTGAATCCCAACATAACCTTTTTTTATCCACAATATCATATGGTATATACAATATTTCAAAAGTGCATCTGAAGAGAAAAGAGGAGTTTATGTGACCACTGGGTTTTACATTATATTAATATATAAAGCTGGTGATGTTGAAACCAGCCAATAATAGCACCTAAGCCACATTAGAGCCAGTGGTAGAAGACACATTCAGATCCTTTTCTTGAAGGGACACTGTGGAATTATTTCTCCCATCTAGTGGTTAAATTTTATTTTGCATTCAAACTAATACTGCTCTCTAGTGCCTCGCGTTTTAAAATGTGAGTTGCAACCTGTTGGAACTATGGCAGGCGGGATGTGTCAAGATTCAAGAAGCTGTGACAACAACATGTCTTCAAACACCACTTCATCAAGTTTTGTATCGGGTGATGAGGTACGTTATTTCAAACAAACTTCAAACTGCAGCTGACAAGCGCGTCTCGCTAAGCTCCTTCTCTGTTCCACAGTCACGCTGGCTCTGAGTGAAAACGCCTTTAGCCTTATCTGTACCACGTAGTGCTTTTTGTCCCTCTTGGCAGTTCATTGTTTTTTATAGACCGGAAGGACATGGAAGCCTCCGTAGAGCTCGCCCGTCCTATGGAAATACAGATAAGTGATTCTTCCCTCAGGAGGATAAGTGAGATTGTTGGCAGAGATAATTTTACACCAATGAGGACTTATTTATGAATGAAGACGTTGATTTGAGGTAATAAATTACTTAAAATACTACACAGTGTACCTTTAAGTATCGCAAGCAAAATGCAGTTAAAGTATTAAAGTTAAAGCACTGGTTTGGCCCGTCTGACTGACATGGTATGACGTAATAAGATTATTAATACTGAAGCATCAGTGTGTAACCAGCATCACACTGTTGTTGCTGCTAGAGTAAAGCACCTCTAAATTATGCTTTAGTACAGTAGTTGAGTAAATGTAGCTCCCTTAGTTACTTTTTCACCACTCATTATAACCTTAAACATTATAAACACAAACCACAAGAGTAATTACGCCTGCATTCTTAAACAACACATGTATTTAATGAACAATTTCAATGGTTTTAAACTTAAGCAATCTTTTAACATAATATAATAACATAAATTTACAGCTATTTTTTTTCTTGGGATTATCACATTTCAATAATTTTCCCAAACATATGATAACATTAAGCCTCTGGTGGGATACTTTAACATTTCTCCTTTGGCAATGCTGGGCAGGGATACCAGAAAAAAATGTCGTCTGTTGAGCAGGAGGAGGGGAGACATAGGTTACTGACCAAACATTACATTCATAGGACAACAACACTAACAGCAGCTTCAAATGAGGCAAGAGGTGTTAAATATTTATATAAAAAAATATTTATAATATATAATAATCATTGAATGATCATTGAAAGATTTCAGGGCTGTGTCGCATCCTGACTGACCCTGGAGCCGTCCAGGGTCAGTCCAGCCCTCTCATCTTTGTTATTCTGCTCTCTCAGTCATAAACCCTGCCGCAGAAGGACAGTCCAAATGATATTGCTGTCCATGGGGGGGTTTCCCTTTCTTTTTGTTTTGGTGTGTCTCTTTTTTTCTGTTTTGCCCCTTCCTCTCACCCTCTCCCTGTCTTTCTCTCTGAGACAGGAGGAAAAATCTTAGAGAGAGTTGCACCACGTCTCCCTTGCTCGCTCAAGCAGCCACTATGAGGTGCTTTCCATTGCACAACAGCATTTCACATCAATTATTCAGATGCACTGAAATAAAGCAGTTTGCCTCTTCTATCTCTTAAGGAGGAAAGAGAGAATTGTAAATGAAAAGGCACAGAAGTGGTGGTGATTCTGTTGCTTGTGCAATTAAAAAGTATAGTCTCCTGGCTTTTTCGGAGGATCTGACATAAGACTTGAATTATTCCTCTTCATGTTACACTTTGTCTTTAAATTAATAATTAATTTTCTCCCTATCAATGCATCAGCTGGTGTTAAAAACGCTATCATGAGTGCTAAGAGCACTTCTTAAAGTAAAAGCTATTTCATAATGATCTTAATCTGTATGGCACAATTTGATGACGGAATCTTTTAAAGTGGGCTATCCAGTAACTTAAAGCTATATTAATTGATTTTTAACCACCTGTCTCTAGTTGCTAATTAATCTAATTGCTAACTTTTTCTTGTTGCTGTTTAATGCTGGGCTGTTAGTTTGCAGTGGCTTTGTCAAAGTTTTTTTTTTTTTTTTGCTGATGTAGCAGCATAGAGGCGCTATCTGTTTAGTACCACCGGTGGCGGTAATAAGGTGGGCCGGTATAAAAGCCGCCGTCCTCCACTGGCTATTCCTTTGCATCCTTGTCGTCACTTCCGGTTGTTTGGCCGACAGGTATGGCTACACGCTGTTTCACTGCATTGATCACTCGGTTCTTTATGCGTGCTCACGGCATTTATGTTTGTAGGGTGACGGCTTGCGTGCTGCTCTGGGCTACTCGTATATGCGGCGGTGTATTTTGCTCGCTAAGTGTCCCCGCTTTCTCGGGGTGGTAATTGATGCTGTCTCACAGCTAATGCTAGTGTGGTCACAGGTGAATGCCAGCAGCGGCCGGTGTCCTCTCTCCCTCCCTCTTTCTGTGCGAGTGTGTAACCCCTTTCACACAGGAGAAGACGCATTATCTCCGCAGCGGCAGTTCGGCAATTCTCCGCCGATAGCGATTCACACAGAGCGAAGCAGCTCCGCATTAAAGACGAACCGACGTGAATTCACACAGAAAGCTGGCGCTGCGGCTCCTAAAGAGGCGTGACGGTATACGTCATGATGATGACGTCGGTGTGTTTTCAAGGTGTTTCCCCGGTGTCCCCCCTGTCAATCTAAACCCGCGGACAGTTTATAATCATATGGATGCTGTTATAATGTGTAGTGATTGAGATCCTGACCCACCAAACATCCTGGAAAGTGACGAAGTTACGTTTTTCGCGCTAAATTACATAATTAGCCTACATCACCATCAGTAAACTGGACGCTGTCTGACTCGCGGGGACGGAGGCTGTCTTCCGGGGGAAAGTTCACCAAAGTCTCGGTCGGGAGGGCTGACCGTCGCGGTGATTTATTTTCATCACAAACACTCGGTGAGTTTAAGTTTTTTGCCGCTGACAGACGCTGTTTTTTGGGCAGAAATGTGTCGGTCAGACAGACGGGAGGACAGAGGCTTCTCCGCTCATATCTGCGGTATTTTTTTCCTCATATAAGTTGCCAACAGTTACAGTTGCTACGTTACTGTTGTTTGGTCCTGTAACGTTGCTTTGTGGGACATTTCTCTGTATTAAGTTGAGTGAAGGACCTGTGTAGTTAACCGACCGTCCGATTCGACACGCCCTCGATACGCGCCGCCGGCTTATCCGTTCACACTGGTTCGGCTAGCCAATAATGCGGCCCTGACACTACCTCCAGAGGCGTATCAGCGCCGGAGCGAAATTGCACCGGCGCCCAAACGCCAGTGTGAAAGGGGTTACAAACCCCTTTCACACTGGCATTTGGGTGCGGCTTCGGTGTGTGTGTGTGTGTGTCCCTGAACAGGTTTGTGTGAGGGTGTGTTACAGCTAGTGCGACACACATTTTGCGTCGCGGCCATTGTAGTCAATTGAAGCTCGTCCAACAACCGGCACGTACTCCAGCGGCAGTTGCGCGACATCGCTCTTTTTCGCGCCGGGTCTATTTTTTTGTTTTTTTCCTCCACGCATGGCTACGCGGCCCTCCAACAGGTAAAAAAAAACTAGAGAACTGTGTATAAAACGAATATATTACGTTTAAAAGTGATTAAAATAAATGTCTCATGTACCAGAGGCAAAGCCAGTAGCAGTGCAACATTATGGGGTTTGTTTTTTACATTGTACGTTGTGGATCCATGATCGTGTAACACTCCAGTTAATTGATACCATTTAATATAGTCTGCACTAGCAAACCCTACATAGTCACCAAATTACCTGTGAAAAAAGTACTGTCAATCCATCTTAACAGGAGGGATGTAAAAATGTGTTGAGATACATAAAGTGCACTCATTTTACTAGACACGTCAGTCACGTCCGTGCCTGGTGTAGCAGCTAAAACACGCCGCTCCGCCAGGCTTACGTTTCGCGTCGCGGCCGTTCCCAGTGTACTTGATCTGTTAGTGTGATGAACTACAGTATCTCGCTGTCAAATTTAGTAATGCTAACAGTATTTTTTTTTTCCTAATTGGGATTGAGTGCAATTAGCTGGTGGTCGCTGCTGCTTTGTCTCCATTAAAACTTTGTCTCCAAAAGATGCGATTACTCTGCTGAAGTTGGTTTCCACGCTGCGTTGTGCCGCTGCAGGGCTGCTTATGCGACGACGTCGCTCAGTTCTGTCTGACGTATTGCAGCCACCGCTGCCTGGCGTTGATCAGTGAAATGAGTGTACAATGTTTTATTTTAGGATTATTTTGTACGTAATTATTTTGTCACTATAGGGTTAAAGTGGGCAGTCACTGATTTTGTTAACATTTGATTTTGTCGTTGGTTGATTTGCCCACAAATTTGTTTATCCCTCTTTTCTTTAGTTGCGGGAGACTGGTGTTGGTGTTCGGGTGGTGTCCCCCCCCCCTTTGCTTTCGTTTGCTGTGTCCTGGGAGCGGTCTTCACTACAGAGTGTGTCACGTACGTCGGGTGTTTTGAGTTGATTTCCTTTTCTTTTCTTTTTCTTTTTTTTTTTTTTTTTTTTTAATGACTGTTTTTAAATTGTGAAAGAAATAAAATTGTATATTTTTCTAATTAATTTCATAACCACGTCTCATTCCTTTTGAGTGAACTTACCTGTGTGCTCCTCCAATTAATTCCCTGGGTGAAATTCCCAGGGTGGCTTTGTTGGTTCCTTTCTTTAATTTGGTTGTTTAAATAATAAGGTTTAATTTCTTTTGTTTCACCTTTTTATTCTCGCCACACGACAACAGCTGCCGATGGTGGCTGGGAGAGGGTCTTGGTAAAAGGGTAGTTGAAAGGTTGTAAAACCAGAACAATTGGCTTAAAGAGGATAAAACAATCCATACAGCTGATGGGAACTGTAGAAATGGATGACAATTCCTGGGGGGTTCTCCACTATGTGCAACCAATTTCACATACAGACATTTGTCATTTATATAAAAATAATGGTTAATGAAACTTTGTTGAAAATCCTACATCAAAAAGAGTGAAGTGACACTAAAGGATCAATAGAATAAATATAGAACTATTTTTGCATTAGAGTGTCCTCTAACCTCTAATTCACAGGAGAGAGCCAATGGTGAGGCAGGAAGCTGGTGAACAATTCTAAACACAGTGAAACTAAAACGTTTGTCTGGAAACATTTTTGTTGCCTGAGTCATGTCAGATTTTCATCGGCAATCGGGTTATTTAACGGTGTGTTCACCACCAGCAAAGTGCATTTTCGCCTTGCGTTTACTCATGCTCAAGTTTGACCATGGGATCAATTGTGTTGAAGTCACACACAGATGTGTCTGTGTGGTTCAATTCGGGTCAGCCTCCCACAGAACTCAGTACTCACCACCAGCTCTAGTCAGCAGTCAACATTACAAGACATAAAGGGTTGGGAAGTAATGGATTACATGTAACGGCTTTACGTATTTAAAATACAAAATAAGAGTAACTGTGTTCTGTTACAGTTTTAAATTGGTGTATTCTGAATACAGTTACTTTCTCAAAAAAGATTACTTATAGGGATTACTTTACGGCACTACACACAGGTTGCACTGTGCGGATGCAGGTGGCATTATGTGCGCAGGTACGCTGCATGTCAATGCGCGAGAGCACTTTCCACACAACTGAATGACAATGGCAGAGGATGAGAAAAACGACGAGGAGGACAAAAATGCATTTTTGGCATGGAAAGTTAGAGAACATTTTACCTACGAACCTGGTCAAGAAGGCCGCAACATCACAGTGCAGTGCAAGCTTTGCTTACCGCCAACGAAGCTGCTTTCAGCATCGACGGACTCCATGTGTGATTTGAAGAGGCATCTTGAGGTAAGTTGGCTGATTAGCGTTAACGGAGAAATGACCCCAGCAACTATTAATCTAGCTCCGCCGGCTGAGAGTGCTCACATACGGGGAAAGAAAGGAGGGTAAATGTCCGCCAGCTCGAATTGTTGCTTCCTACACCTACAAACAAGGCCTAATTTAAAGTGTGTATTTTTACAAGGGCTTTCTGCATAAATGTTAGAGGCTCAGTGGCTGTAGTTTGGATGTGCAGAGCAGAGAAAGCTGCTCTATTTCAATATACTAATTTTATGTGCTTGGCGTTTTTAAAAAAAATCATTTAAATATTGCTGGGTGATCAATAACATTTTTCTGTGGTGTGACAAACACATATATTAATGCCTTACAGACTTTAAAGGAGCCACTGTACTCTTAGAGTATAACAAGTGGCAAAATAAATGATGAATAATGAAGGAAAGCACATTTGGCAGAATTAAAGATAATCCACTAGTGGTGGACCTCATCTGTTGTACATGCCAGCAGCCTACCATTTAGTCCATAAATGTATTGTCACCACTAGGTTGATTCTTACCATAATATGGTATGGCTGATGATGAACATATTATTTTCATCAACACTGGGCTAATTATGTAACATTATTGTATTTCTCAGCCATTAAAATGTACCTAATCAACTGATTATGATTCTAAAATAAAGCAGCCCATAGCCATGCAGAGGACAGCAGCTAAAAGGACTGAGAAAATGATGACTGCTGATGATGGTGACAAATGCAGCGCCACAACCAGTAGAACATTTGGACCTCATCAGAAACATGCAAAGCTCATCGCAGCAGCTGCCACCGCTACCCAGAGCAAAGTTATGGTGCTGATTTTTGACTTTGTAATTGGCAGTGCACAACCCTTCTCATTAGTAGAGGATGCAGACTTCCGTAAGCTGATAGAAGGAATCAGTGGTGGGAAAACGCCCATGTGCACCTTTTAACCATGCATAATGTGTTTGCTGTGAGTTCACGAAGTGCATGATTGCACCCTGTATTCTTCTCAATGCAATTTACAATTTTTATTTTATGCACATTTAAAGCACATTTTTGCTTTGTTGTACACCTGCCTGTTAAAGCAGCCATGTTGCATGCTAATTTCTGAGCTGTGGAAATGAATAAAGGTAAAGGAAATTGAATTTTTCTTTAAATAGCATCAGGTGCAGAACAAAAATTACCACATTTGTGTTTTGTGTAACTTTTTCTCTGAAGACAGTAAGTAGATTGTTCTCCAAAGCATGTGTTAACTAAATTCAGTGTTCCAGATAAACATGCTCAGCTAGACGATTTTGAAGTAAGATAAAAGTAATCCAAAAGTATTTAGAATACATTACTTGAGTAATCCAAGGGAATACATTACAGATTACATTTTAGGACATGTAATGTAATCAGTAATCTGTAGGGGAATACATTTTAAAAGTACACTCCCAACACTGTAAATAACTGTCAAAGACACATATGCTGCTGCAGTCAGGTTGGTAAACAGGAATGAAGATATATTGTATTTTATCAAAGTCTTTATCCCAAAGAGAAAGGAGAGCTCTCCTCCCTTTGTTAAAGAGCTCCAGATTAGAGCAGAATCAGATGTGATTGCAGGTTTTTATTCTTCCAAAATGACCCTGCATTCGACTCTCTCCCCCAGAAGTGGACAGCTCATAGCAGCTGAGCAGCAGTCCAGCCTTTAAAAGAAACCGTTTTGACAATAATGTGAGAGATTAAGTCACTAGCTCAATATTTCAAGCTTGCTTTCCTGATAACAAACAATGGGGAACAATAGGATCCATTCTTTTAGGATTAAAAGTGAGGATATTTGCATCTGACCTTCTCTTGTCTCTTGCAAGTTTCCAAAATCTATAGATCTACTTGATTTGCTGAAGTGATGCACTGAATCAAAAGTTTTACAACGTGTTACGTCCAGAGTGAAAAGTTACATTTTTGTACTTTGTTCGCTTCTTTTATCACAATGAATTTCTTGCTGTATCACTGATGGCTGACTGTGACTCAGTGATTATACAATTCCATTGTTTAAATAACAACAAATAATCTGCCTAAAGCTACAGACAGTAGCTCACTTTGTTCTGTGAGTCTGTAAAGAAGTAGAAAAGTAAAACAGTAATGAAACCTAGCTGCCAAATAGTTTTATATACCAAACAAATTTTTAACAGATTTATAATTTCACTTCTTTAGACAACAGTTTGAGATGCTTCCTGTAACTGTTACATAATTTCCTAAAAGAAATAAACAAAATGCATCTGTGCAACCAGACTACTCCATAATGCAATAACTGTGTTTCACAGTGACAAAAAAATGCAGACAGAAGAAAAGCCTTTGTCTTTTCCTTCTTGTATCTGTAGCACATGGCAATTGGATTCATGGCATTAGCTTGGAACTCACTCATAAACTCATCCCGTTTAGCAGGCTTTTTCTCAGATACGCTGCTATGAATACATTTCAATACTGTGAGATCCAACACACAGCACACGCGCAGATGCTACGTTTCATGAACTGACAGCAAGCCCGTGATAAAACATTAAACAAAGCATTCACCTGTGGCGGGGGAATGTATAGACACACAGCCTATATATCTATATGCACAAACAATAGAAAACAGTCTTGTACTGTAATATAACAGTTATCCTTTTCAGACAAAAATTGTATAGTGATTGTTTATTTGCTGTATTAAAGCTGTTAAGAAACACCGAGACAAAACCAGTTGTAAACTAGACAGACTCCTTATTTGTGTCATGGTCCTGTCATCTTAGTGTCATTGTATGTCTGCTTGTGTGTTTTCTTTGTGGTTTATTTTTGCCTCTTTTTCCAGTGTTCTGTTTTCCCTTTCTGCTTTTCTACCCAGTCTGATTTTCCTTCCTGTTTTTCTCCTGATTTTCCCTCTACTCTGTCTGGTATCCATTTAATTAGCCCAGCCTTGTTACCTGAGTTCTTCCCCAGTCTGCTTTCCCTCCACACCTGCACTGCATCTCCCTCATTAGCCCTTCCCTCCTTCCAGAGTTTTTCCAGCCTATCAGCCCTGTTTCCAGCATTTATCCATTCATGTCCCTCACTTTTTTTCCCTTGTTAGTTTAGTCTGTATTTAAGTCCAGAGATTTGTTCAGCCATTGTCGAGTCACTTGCTTCCGTTATCCTGCTCCTGTCCAGTTTCTGTTATCCTGCTGTTCTGCTTCCCTGATGTTCCTCCGTGTTCCTGGTGTTGCTGAGATCACTGTTAAACCTTATCCATCGCATTTCCTGCCTACTGTCTCATGCATTTGGGCTCACTGTCCCTGCTCCAGCATAACAATTTGTCTTTTTAACTTCCTGTCTGTACAAGTTGGAATGTTGTGTTTGTGTAGATTGACATCTTCTGAGTTTGATGACACTGAACCTGCATTTAGCACATATCTGATCCGTTTTATATTTTAACAGACAGCTTGAAGGACTGGCGAGCTGGAAGAACTTCCCTAACTTTCCACTACAGCATTCAGACAAATATCTACCGCCATTTATATACAGTAGGAGCACTAATTAGTTTAGTTATCCCACTCAGCTGTGGAATTAGCTGATCACTTTACTGATCAGTCTGATGTGGCTGGCTGGTACCGCCATCGCTGAGAGTATATGCACTTGTATGTTCGTACCGTTAGCACTTCAATCATAGCACTTATGCACTTAAAATATCCTTGATAAATAGCAGCTACGATCCTCAGATGAGGGCTTGACAATTGTTTCTATCTTTTCTTTTTTACTCTATCAGCGGTGATATGTCATGGTTTCTTTCTTTCTTGTGACAAATGTACTTATTGTGAGTCACTTTGGACAAAAGTGTCTGCTAAATGGCCCTAAATATAAATGTAAATGTTGTATTATGTATCAATAACATTGTGATATCATGACAGAGTTGTCATTATTTCTTCATCTAAAACAGAGTCACAGTGAAGACTTCTTTGCTTATGTACACCAGTGGGGCTGTTCATAAATTGTTTTTTTCTTTATCTAAGTGTTTTTTTTTTGCTGGAGACACTGTTGCTCTTTTTCAGGCGACCAGTCATAATTAGATACAGAAACTCATTGTAGACAGATGCAAAGACTCTGCTAACCAGACCTTCTCCCTAAATGTTGTCTGTGTTCTGGAGATAATACTGCCAACCTTGTAGTACTAGATCAAATTGTCCATTGATTAGCCTGAAATAGGCGTGCATCAGTAGCTCTTGGACATGGCAATGATTATCCTTTTAAACATTTTATTATTTATTGCATTTATTTGTATAATTATTTAACTATTTGACAAGAAGATTTAACAAGCTCATTATTCCAATGAACACTACTAATACGACTGATGTAGGGTTAGGGTTAGGGTACACAACACAACATTATTGAGTAAAAATGTGTATTTTGATTTGTTTAATCATAGTCATACATTAGCTTCTAGACCAACTAAAGTCAGTGATTGTGATACTTTGTGGCAAATGAAAATACTGTTGTTAAAGACCTTTTGTAATCTTTCAACAAACTAACCCTATCTGAACCTGTGAGGACAGAGACTTTTGACTAGAGTTTAATATAGCCAGCAATAACAACCAGAAGTTAGAAGACTAAATCGCAAATGGAACAGGCAAAACACTGAATGACTGTTAGTATGTCTGGTGTTTTCCACCCTCCACCTTTTTCACATTCAAAAAAATAATCATTTTAGCAATCCTAAAATCTTTCTGTCACTGCTTAATCGAAACATTTTTAGCTCAACTTTTTATTCTACTGCCAAAAAGTATTCAGTCAGACTGCAGGGACTTAATTTAATAACATAATGCATTGTTGATAAGTCACTTGTTGATAAGTCACTACTTGTTCAGAAGCTGAGACAGCGACATTGTGCTAGATGTGCACTTAAAGCACAATATGTAATTTCTGCCACTTTGTGTCTCTCTGTCATAACAAAACAAAAGTGGTTTGCCAAGTGTCTTTTGGGGAGGCTGGGCTGTGCTGGGCTGGGGTGAATAGTTGCTCAGAGCTGGCCAGCTCTGGAAGAGAGATGCAGGTGCAGAGCCAGACCTTCTGGGAAATGCATCCAGAGTCACATTGGATTCTGCTCTGATCCAGAACCATAAACAGACGGGAGGAGAGCTTAGAGATTACTTTTTGACTCTTGTGATTACAAAATGGATACATCTTCACTCCCGTTTATCAACCTGACTACAGCAGCATGACCTCCAGTGTTCACATGCTGTATTGTTGACTGCTGACTGGAGCTAGAGGGGACATTAATTTTACTTTTGTGAATGTTATGTTACAGAGAGGAGAAGGGAAAAGAAGAAAAAAAAATCTCTGGTGAGTGCTGAAGCCATTGAGAGGTTGACCTGAATTCAAACACACAGCCACACATACCCTTGGCATGGGTTTGTTGCTCACCAGCTTAATGCTAATGTACAGTACAGTATTCTGGCTGTTTGGGGTGGATAAACTCCCAATAAACTTTCAAAGCACAACTGTATGACAGTCTGGAGAAAGATAGTTGATAGCAGAGTGTCATTCCCAGATTTTCAAGTACTGATGCTTTGGGTTGGTAGTTCAAGCAGCTGTGGCTCAGGGGTAGAGCCAGAGCCTTTTTATCGGAAGGTTGCTGGTTCAATTCCCCTGGTCTGCATGTCGAAGTGTCCTTGGGCAAGATACTGAACCCCAAACTGCTACTGATGTGCTAACACCTCATAATGTATGTATGAATTATTGTTGCTTTGGACAAAAGCGTCTGCTAAATGCCCTAAATGTAAGTCCAAAACCACCACAGAGTGCTAGTGTGTGACGATCTGTTAATGACACGCCGCAGACAATCATCTTTCTCTAGAATTGCTTTTAAAGCCACACACTGTTGCTTCAAAAAAATGCCATTACTGGTAATAAATCCATCTGATGTGACTCTAAGTCAATGTTTTGTCTGTTTCATTACATCAGTGAAAGCAAGTAGTGACTTGCTCAAGGAAATTTCAGCAGGGGTGACTCAAGCATGGCTGACGACGTGGTTCCGATTCAACTTCACGGACTTCCTGAGACTACACTGCCAGCTCTGTAACAAAATGCCTTGTCTTTCTTCCTGAAATGTCATATTGAACGCACCACATACGTAGTTATGTGACATGTTTCTAGACATGGTGACTAATCCATAAAAATTATCACACACAGAAAAGTGGCATGATAAAGTTCAAAGCATTGCCCTCGAGTTTCCTGCTCACCACAAATGTCCCTGAAGTATGGCTAAATAATGCATCCAGAGAGAGGGTGGTTACCTGAAATGCCCTGCTTAGATTCAGCAAAGTTGGCCGTTTGGGAGAGCAGCTGCCTACTGAGGACCCTGAGGTGTGAAGATGGATATCCTTATCCACTGATAGGGGAACAAACCTGCCACTGGCAAGCACAGCTGTGACAGCGACAAGGTACTGACTCAGCCATTGGAGGATCCAGTGGCTGCCCAAACTGTCAGTCTCTATTTAGAATTAAAGCAGTAATCGATACAGCAACCATTCACCCTGCCCCTCATGCTTTCCGCAGCTAAATGGAAGGCTTTAAAATACTTCAAAACTACTGCGTTTATTAAGTTCTTGCATCCATAGTCATTAACAAATGACATTCACAGCAATGTTGCCACAAGGCTGCTAAGAATTAGTCATATAGAATCGCACTGTTCAGGACTAGATTTATCACCTCTGCTTCTCTTGAAGAAAAATAACTCACAAAAGCAATACAAGTAATTAGGCTGCCAGACGTGATAGTGCAAGGAACAAACAATTAGTGGTAGTCTCATCAAGTGATAATTGAACAAGCGGAAATGAACAATAGCCCTATATGCTGGGCTAGATGTTCAGAGATGAGATATGCATTTACCTTCACTTTCATGTTCACTGATTACGTTTGATTTCCAGTGCACAAAGTGGCTATTACAGTCTTCCCCAAATCAGCCATACAAATCGTTATAGCTGTTGCATGTCTTGTTGAGAATACTGTACATGGAATAAATTAAAAGTGCCAGTAAAGCTCATAATAAAATACTCATCTCATCAGCACATGGCCTGGAAAAGCTACAGGTGGTAGCAGCCAACTGGTGTGCCTCCATATGAGATTTTGTGTCTGGCTTGGTGATGCTATCAAAAGCTGTTCAGTACATTGAATTAACTAGCTCTTGCCGTCTTCAATCAGTTGGAAAGAAAACAGCATTTTTATTCTTCATTGCAGTATTGTTCTCAACAAGCATGCAATGTGATATCAAAGTCCAGTAAATCATGTCCTTCCTAGCCTAACACTGAGGGCTTATGTTTTATAACTTGTATTATACTGATATATGTATTTGTACTGTTCAAATTAGAGCTAAGATTACTGCCAGTGTTTCCCACTCGAAGACTTTATTTGGGCAGGCCATCCAGTTATATTAACGGCCGCCCTAGTACATTTGACACCCCATCTCAGCATTTTTTCCACAATAGATGTTATGCAGAGAAAAAACAGAGAGAGAGCGAGTGAGAGAGACGCTGTCGGGTATTCCATCCCTTCAATAAATGCAAAGATTGTGATAGCATCTCACCTATTTAATGTAGGCCTACGTATGCCATTGTTTTGTGCAAACTTGTAAATGCACCTGGTTGCTGTGATGTCCTTCAGTACCACATTGGCCAAAACTCAAGTTGAGTCTTTTGGTTGACTTTATAAAGCATACTGTTGGCGATGAATGTCGCCAGAGGCGCAGACACATAGTGGGGAAGAGACACAGAAAGGCGAGGCGGCCAGTGTGTGTACACTAAGGTTGACAGTTAAAGCAACACTATGTAGGTGATCGAGAAAAAAAGTAACTGATTTTTGAGTCTCATTCTCAGGTCATCAATTACAGACTGAGGTCCAATACCCCCTTTGCCTTTGAGAAACACTGTTGTTTGTGGTCAGAAAAACACTTGAAAATTAATCATAGTATGTTTAAAAGCACCAAAAGCTGTAAATTAATGTATAGAGACTATACAGCACAGTACTATTTATTTTTCTTCTTCTACTTTTTCTTTTTTTTATTATTGATCCAACCAATTTGGAGTAATATATATATATATATATATATATATATATATATATATATATATATATATATATATATATATATACATATATATATATATATTACTCCAAATTGGTTGGATATATTACTCCAACCACCAACTCCAGACTCCAGAGGGGAATATTTAGCTGTTAAATGCCCCACTATGTTCACCAGCTAGTTGCTAACTTTGTATATATGGTGTGTGGTGTTAGCTTTTTGGCATTCAGTGGGGTTATGACAGCTCTTTGCTATACACAGGTGTATGTTGCTTAAAATCAGATTTATAGGAGTTGAGAGTGAACCAAAACAATAATTGTTTGGGCCATAAAACCAAAATGATGAGCTGAAAGACACAGAAAATCTTTGTAGAGGTGAGGGTAACTACAAAGCAAGATTATTCTCTATGGGTATATCACTTCAAGTGACCAGTTTCACAGTATATTACACACAGTCTCTTGCTCCAGTGTTAATTTAAATATATTAATGAATGCAGCTTTAAAGTAGTGCTATGCCTCGTCCATTTTAAATGGCCCAGAAGCGTACAGAAATACACATCCACTCATACTTAAACATGTAAAACAGAGCCGAAGCACAAGCTGTTACATGGCTAATGATGATGAAAGCAGATTTGTTCCATCAGATGGATGACTCAAAGATGCAGCCAAAACACTTCTGTAGTAGACTGACTCATAGTCACTCTAAGACTTGTTAAAGCAATAGGTACATTTGTTTTGCCCCAGGGACTTTAAACTAGTTAACCTGTCCATACAATTTCACACAGTACCACACATTGTCAAGTCTTGTATTTGTATAAGTCTTGTTATTTCACAGCAGTTTAATTAGTGATATTCGTGAAAATCTGTTTAGATCACTGTGACAGGGTAAAGTTTGGTTAGAAAGTTAATGCAGACTATGCAAAGAACAAAAAAATGATCGATCAGCATTGGGAAATAAAATGCTGCATCACTTCCACAGAGACTCTTACGATGTGTTTCTGATCCATGTCCACAATCACAATCTCTCTGCCTCCATTATGACATCAAACATGATCTGAATAGAGTTTGTCCCTGTGCTGTGGCTGATGTAAATACAAGATGCGCCAGACAGCCTCTGACTCTGACTGGCACCGCATGAAGGGAGAGACATGAAGTCCTTCATTAATCAAAATCCACAGCTAATTTGAGGCTCATTCAGGTATTCAAAGCTATTAGATGTGACAAAGTTGGTATGATTTATTTTCACACAGTAGAAGTTTAATGAAGCTGGTTAGGCTTCATGATCAGCACTCTGATGGCTGTTGATAGGTTGCCTGGTTACAGGAATCAAAAGGTAGATAAGACAGATACTTATAGAGATACCGTTGAAGTGCTGGATTATGAGCAGTCATTAGAACACCTGTTAACTAATCACAATATGAGGTTGGGAGTCATTGTGATATAATTAATAATGTTGTTATTTTACAGAGGCTAAGATAATTTTCACAATAGGAGAAGATTAGTGTTGATTGAGTCATCTGTTCAACCACGTTATGACTACATTATGAATTTTTAAAAGATCAACATTTAGAAGCATAAGCAAACCCCGGCAACAGTCATAACATTAGACACAGAACACATCACACCAATGATGTGTGAATTATCTTGAAAAAAGCCATAGTCTTTTGCTTCCATCACCCCTCCTGAACCTCTAAGCTTATTAGTTGCTGTACCTAATGACTCCCTGAGCAACTTAACTAATTATATTTGTACAGCAGTGAATAGAGCTTGGCCCCTATAGAAGCATATGTCAATCCATGCCCTACTATCAAAGGAAAAGGTCAATTACAGTTGCGTGTCCAAGGACTCTCTATCATAGTGTGACCTTTTAGCTTCATGTGCCAGGAAACCCACAAGAGCCTCATCCAAATGTCACGTTTCCTGACAATGTTTGATTCCCCAGGCTTTGGAGTGTTTACTGTGTTTCTGTCTGTATTGATTCAGTATGTGTGACCTCCTACTGCTGAAATACAATGAATGGTTTGGCCACATATACATTTGTGTCTTTTGTAATACTTTCCCAAGATATGACATATTTTTCCCATAGCTACCAGCTGGGAAAGCATTAGTGTTTGTACTTGTGAGTCTGTGTGAGTGTGCTTGTCATCATGGCAAATGTGTACTTGGTGACACCTTTTGTAATGGGAACTAACACAGAAGTGGTAAGTATTTTGCCAGGTGTTAGCATATCCAGTCTATTTGTCTGTCTGTCTGTCTGTCTGTCTGTCTGTCTGTCTGTCTGTCGTTGAGACGTTGAGATCAAAATGAAGGCTGAGATGGGTATGGTCTCATGAAATAATGTTGAAATCACTACTGAGTAGTCAGGGGTCGGAACAAGAACATGATATTGTGGACATTGCTATTGCTGTGATCCCATCTCAAGACTGTCTTTACTTTATTTCTCTCTGTGATTTGTTATTAAATCTTGTACTGATAATTCACAATTGTTATTGCTACAATGACAAATAAAGTTAATTTGACCAATCACATCTTACTGGGCAAAACAAGCCCTGGACAGGTACATGAGTGTTATCAGTCAGTGTCAAATCGTTCTTTCACGATAGTCAGCAGCTGAAAAAAAAATACAGTGTTTGTCATTTATTCAAAGACTTTGTTTGCTTTGTTAGAAGGAATGTCATTTTTTTGATGATGTTTTACATGCTGACAAGGCAGATCTGCTTGGAAGTCTGTCAGAGAGCCCAGTCACCAGAGTAAAATGCTGGCATTTTACTTCTCTGCAAACCAAGGATACTTGAGAATTTGTACATGTCATTTGTACATGTCATATGTACCATATTGACATTACTATAATTTCTGTCAAATCACATTCACATTATGTGAAATTACAACAAATTGTACCTTTTTGAGTCAGTTCAAATGAATGGTGGCACATTTGCCTGTTTAGTTTGGTTCTGGTTCTTGGATGTGAAAGGGTGAACAATTCATTTGCTATTGGTGAGCTGACAAGGAATATTATAAGCAGTCATACATATCCACACGAGATCATGTGGTAACCATAGTCTTGCATAGCCAGATCTAATCCCACACTTCTTGCTCTGGCTTGTTCATAATTCTTAAAACCCATCACAATCGTCCTGAGCAATGCTAAACCCATGGTGCGGCAATGGTGCTCTTGAAGACGACAGACTATAACCATGGTAACTCTTATACACTTAAACACTTATATTTGTCATTATTCATTACATGATTTAGGTATAGTTGCGGTCCCATAATCAGCTGTCTC
The DNA here is from genome assembly GCA_039737535.1 of Lagodon rhomboides. NCBI lineage: Eukaryota > Metazoa > Chordata > Actinopteri > Spariformes > Sparidae > Lagodon > Lagodon rhomboides. Next base: position 5,058,084 of record CM077786.1, read on the forward strand.
TCTTAGTGGGAGGGAGTCACGCTATGCGGGGTCGAGGTGAAGACTGAACAAATGACTCTTGAGTCATCTCTTGAGAGTGATTTCACTGTCCTGACATCGGTTGGGAGTTCGTTCCACCACTGAAATGCCAAAACAGAGAGGATTTGCGACTTCACCGAACGGGCTTTGTTTGCTCTCAGCGATGGTAGATGGGTGCAGTCCTGTTGATGGCCTTGAAGGCCAGCACCATCGTCTTGAATTGGCTGCGGGCCGCAACAGGAAGCCAGTGGAGGTCAGGGAGGAGGGGGGTCACATGGGAGAATTTGGGTAGATTGTAAACGAGGCGTGCTGCAGTGCTCTGCCATTGATACTGTGAAGAGGAGTTCAGTTTTTCAGTTTTTTTTATGGTCGAGTTTGAGGTGATGCGCAGCTGTCCAAGCAGAAATGTCTGCCAAACATCCCGAGATGCGCATCACAATGTGGGTGTTGGAGAAGGATGGGGGGAAAGAGAGGAACAGTTGGGTGTTGTCTGCATAACAGTAGTAAGATAATCCATGTGATGTGATTGCAGAGCCTAGTGATCTAGTGTATAGTGAAAACAGAAGCAGTCCTAATGCTGAGCCTTGAGGGACACCACTTTTCAGAAAGCATGGTTTGGACAAGGAGCCATGCCATGTGACCTTAAAGGTGCAATTTGTCAGGTATGATGTGAACCAGGTTAGAGCAGAGTCAGCAATGCCAAGTTCAGCCAGAGTGGAGAGGAGGATTTGGTGGTTGACTGTGTCAAACGCAGAGGATAAGATTGAAGATTGAAGATTCAAAGTATTTATTGTCATATGTACAGTAAAGAAACATGTTCTCAATTATGCAATGAAATTCTTTCTTTGCTGTCCACAGAATGCCACCAGTGTAATAAAGAAATATGTACATCTGAAATATACAATTTACAATGTAAAGCAATTTTAAAGCACTTTACACATGGCACATGTGATAAATAGAAAAAAAATAGCAACAATAATAATAATAATAATACCAATAAAACAGTGCAAACCTGAGAACTGTGTAGTTATGCATGTGCAAAAAATGTAAAAGTGTAAACATTGGGGACAGTTGTGAGGTAGAATTAACTCCTATTTGCTGTTTAGGAGTCTGATGGCAGTGGGGAAGAAAGAGTCCTGTGGACTCTGCGGTGGTAGATGCTCTGCAGAGAGGGCAGTGGAGTTTTGGTGATCTTCTCCGCAGTTTTTATCACTCTCTGCAGGCGCTTGCGGTCCAAAGCAGAATTGCTGCCGTACCAGACGGTGATACAGCTGAACATGCAGCTGTAGAAGTTGCTGAGGATCTTAGGCAACATGCCAAACTTCCTCAGTCTCCTCAGCCGCTGTTGGGCCCTCTTTACTAGCTGCATGGTGTTGAATGACCAAGTGAGGTCATCGCTGCTGTGGACCCAGGTATTTGAAGCTGCTCACCCTCTCTACATCAAGCTCTCGGATGTGCAGTGGCCGATGAGGTCTCCTCTTCTTCCTCATGTCCACTATCAACTCCTTCATCTTGTCTGTGTTGAGGGTGAGGTCATTGTGCTCACACCATGCCACCAGACTGGCCACCTCCCTCCTGTAGGCCCCGCCAGTGATGCATCCTATCACTGCGGTGTCATCTGCAAACTTTAGGATGGTGTTGTCTTTGTGGGAGGCGACACAGTCGTAGGTGAACAGGGTGTAGAGGATGGGGCTGTGGAGTGCCAGTGTTTGTGATGATGCTGACTGAAGTCCTATTTCCAGTCCTGACAGACTGGAGCTTGCCAGTCAGGAAGTTTAGGAGCCACTCACAGATGGTGGGATGCAGACCAAGTGTAGACAGTTTGTCGATAAGTTTGTGGGGGAAGACTGTGTTGAAGGCGGAGCTGTAGTCCACAAAGAGCTTCCTGATGTAGTCTTTATTTTCCAGGTGGGAGAGGGAATAGAGGAAAAAGTCGAGCAGAATGAGGACTGATGAGCGGGACGAGGCTCTGGCGGCAGTGAGCGACTCAGTCACCGTGAGGAGAGCCATCTCAGTGGAGTAAGTAGTCCTGAAGCCTGACTGATTAGGGTCAAAAAGGTTGTTTTGTGAAAGATAGGAGGACGGTTGGTTGTAGACTGTGGGACTGCCAGGGTTCTAGAGAGGAATGAAAGGAGATATGGGTCTGTAGTTTCGGATGTCAGCTGAGTCTAAGATGGGTTCTTTGGGAGTGGCTTTACCATGGCTGTCTTGAAACGAGCTGGAATAAGGCCTGAAGTGAGGGAGGAGTTGATCATGGTGGTGAGGAATGGCATGATATCGTGTGGGCAGTGAGGGAGGAAGGAGGGGGAAGGGTAGGAGGGGTGAGGAGAGAAGAGAATAAGGAGAGTAGTTCACTGGGGTTGGAGGCAAAGGAGTTGATCTTTGACAGGTAGCAGGCAGATTTGGCTGCTGTTACCGTTGAGGTGAAGTCAGAGAGGAGGTGGTGGTTGTGAGCAAGATCATCAGGATGACGTGATTTTCTCCATTTTTTCTCTGCTGCTCTCTCTGGTTCATGTATTGGCAGAGAGGTACAAAATGTACAAGCTTGTTGGCCACCAGTCTCTGTGGTGTGCTCAAGTGTAGTATTTTGGTAAAGGCATGGACAAGAAGCGATGCAACAGTCGGCCTTCATTGCAGCGAGTTCTTTGATGCCAGTCTGATGTGTCAGGGCCTTTAGACTCAATATATTTATTTTGACCAGGTCTCCCATGAATTATTAAATAAATGATTCAGTATTTTAGTTCCAGCATTCCTTACTAGAATGCTGATGGATCAAGGCCTTGATAGAGCTGTTAGACCTTCATGTCCACAGATAAAGTTGACAGAAAAAAAATGTAAAATAATTGAAGATATAAATAAAATATGCCAAAAGGTAACTGTGAACATTTCTTTCTTTCTTTTTTTTTTTTTTTAAACAGGATTGCAATCCAAGGCTCCTTGAAGTAATATAAAGCAATGACTCCTTGGTTTTACAATCATTAAACTCGTGAAATGTCATATCACACAAAGTTATCAAGAAATGTGACATTTGCAGCTGAAGCGTTTCATAGAAATTTGTTTTAATTTCATAGTAAAATACATTGTGTTTCTTCATTTTTTGTTGGTATCTGTACTGTTTTCAGCTACCTCGCTGCAGGGAGGACAGAGGACAGGGCCAGCTACAGATCAGAACCCCTGGTTCAGGGATGAATTCAGTGTCTTGCTCAAGGACACCTCCCCCTGTTAAAGAATGGTCTCCGAGCAGCAGGCCACCCTGTCCGTGAAGTCAACTCCATATACAGTAGCTGTGAGATAAGTGTGTGAAACATAAAATGTACTGGTTCCATTTTAGTGCAGTGCTCCTCCAAGTCACAAAATACATATTACTTGGATGTTGATTGATTTGAAGAATCCCATCTGATTTATCGTTAAAATGGATTAATAATTTCCACTCCATTAGTAAGCTATGGTAATTGATAAATGGCACCATCACAAGAGATGAGAAGTTTCATTCACTTTCATTAAAATCTCATTACACGTCTCTCTTTGAAACAATTCGGTCTTGGCACATGTTGATCTGTATTTAGAGTTTTTTCTTGATTGGTCATAGCCCTTAGGGTAGAGAGGGAAGGAAACATGGCCAATATAGGGCAGTGGTTCCCAAGTTTTTTTTTTCTATCCTGAACCATTAAAGGAATAGTTTTACATTTAGGACATTTGTTTGTTCACCTTAATGATGAGAGTTAGATGAGAAGACTGATGCTTCTACATTATTCAGCAAGCAACTGGTTAACTAAGTAATAAACTTAAGTTACAAGGTGCTTCGCAAAATACAATAACACACAATATAGGTGCAATAATAGCTAATCATTGTAAACTAATACAAAATAAAATGCAATAAGACACTGTGACGTCACTCATAGAATCCTGAAGTGCCAAAATGAAGCTGAAAGAGGGTGGTACCGGCCGTCGCCATCTTTGCAGTCTCTAGCAAATCAAAAATTGGCAAAGAGGTGCAGCGGGGATTGGGTTTAAGTGTGTCGACTTAGTTAATCAACCCCACCTGCCTGGATGATACCAAGCTAGCTAGAGCTTAAAAACTATCTGTGTTAAGAGAAGCAAATTTCGCCTCACACTATTCATGTGAGATTGAATCATTTATGTGTATTTAAGTTAATCCCATGAGTCTGAATGTGGGTTTATTTGCTTCAAAGCCAGAACACCCTTCTGTACATTAGTCACAAGAACTGGCACCAAGGGTGTGTGTGTCTGTGTTTATGTTCAATCTGACCAAATTAGCACTCTAGTTGTAGTTTCTTTTCTTTTCTCTGTCTCTTCTCTGTACGTTCATGAAGTAAAGTACATTTTCTTCATTCAGCAGCAAATTAGGGGAGAGTAACAGTACATTACAGTTGATTTCAACAACTCTGTGGCTTGTTACAACAGGCGGTAGTGAAGATGAATCCACTTTTTATAAGTTTAAATAATGAACTCTGTGCTCTCCTCAGCTGCAGGTTATTATTCCTCCACAAACTTTGGGCTCTGTCCACGGCTGCCTCGTTCAGAGCTCGCCGGCTCAAGCGGCTGTCTTCCTGGTGATGCTAACATGGTTGCTTGTTAATACAAAACACTTGCACCTATCACTCCACTCTGGTCAGTGTACAGTTAACCACACAGCAAGATGTATTATTTAGCTGATACTTGTATGAAAAATTCTCAAAAATGCACCACCATCACAAAAAAAGTGGTTCAATTTGGACGAGCAAGTTATATACAAATGTATAATACTGTATGTATAAATGTATAATGTAAAATATATATATACACACAAATTATATACTAGCCTGGTTCTGTCCAACGGTAACAAAATCTGCCTACCAGAAGCCCTAAATCTCACTCATTAAACTTATGTGTAAAAACATCAATTTGTCATGTTATAGGAAAGGGTTGAGTGCCAGTCTATCTACTCGACCTGAACCAGTTACTTTAGGTGTATGCTAAGCCAGGTTATTGTTGGCTCCAGCTTCATATTTACCTTACACACATGTGAGCGGTAATCTCTCAAAGACACACATTCCCAAAATGTTGAACTTTTCCTTTAAATGTCAACCATCTTACATTGAGACCAGTTCAGGGGTAATTATTTCTCCTCAGATGTGTTTATTTGAAGTTAAAATGCACAGTTATTCACAAGAAAAGATGTACAAGTCTATTTCCCATGAGGGGAAAGTCTGAACAACAAATGTATTAAATAATGTAATAAATAATGTAATAAAGTTATGTTAGAGTCCATCTATAGTTATCTTCAGGAATGACTCCCAGGATGGGAACAGTGAGTAGTGAAATTCACCAATATATATCAGCACATAAAGTCCCTTTGAAGCACTTTTGGGGGGCCATACGGGCTGCTTAAATGAGTTGGGTACTCAACATGGGCCTATAGTCACCTTCTAAGTTTAACTTAAACAGTTGCTTATTCACATATTCAGCAGTTATGAAACAACAATTTTGTTTTTTTTCATTTTGTGCCTTAGTCAAATATTTCATCTCTTTTAGCGCAGTATTAGGTCTCCACCATCTACTTAGGGAAATATTTGGCTCCTTTGCTGCTGAATGCTGCAGAGCCCAGACATGACATGGTCAAAAAAGATTTAATTAAATTGTGGCCACAATATAGCTATAACGTGCAGACAAAATACAAATTCATGGCCACAAAATACTAAATTGTGGCCACAATTAAATGTAATGCATGACAGGGTATTGTAACATGTCTGTTCATTCATTTACGTCTTCCTATGAACTTTCAATAGTTAAGTAGTAAATATTTACCGTCAAACTTCGCAGAATGTAACATTGCTCTCAAAACAATGAACTGTAACCCTAGATAACCATAAAAAAACAATCAGCGCATACCCACGATGCTACCAAAGGGTAAGATGAATGAAAATGCGTTGCAGATTGTTTAACTATGATAGGACATATGTATTTGTTTTTTTATGTATCAGATCTAAAACTTTATTTCAATGTTTATGAATGTATTTATTCATTTATTGTTTTAAAACAAACAGAGCATTAGCGCCAGTGCAGGAAACAGTCATTGACGGTCACGAGGATGCCTCCAAAAAGGAAACTTAACCTCACCTATTGTGCATAAATACTGAAATATGAGTAACCATGTAACCATTTTGGCTGGTTGACAAGAGAGCACAGAGAGGTCTAAGACATTCAGACCGGATTTTAAACCAGTTCTCACAGAGATATTAACAGTGAAGTGTCTCTGGTTGCTCTGCTGCTTGAGTATAAGTTTTTTATACCGATATGATTGGCAATGTGTTCAAATGCAGACACAGTCCCCTGAGTATTATCTGATGGGCAATTGGTGGGCAGTCAAGTTGATGGACAAGGACACAACACGCGAGTTCATTAATGAGAAACCCTGCTGCACTTTGGCATACAAACAAACACTCATTCATATATACATACCTCTCTTTTTCACACACAACACACACACATGCACACCACCCTCCTATCCTTGATGGAATGGCGCATTAGGTCCTTGATGCTGGCAGCACTGTATCCCAGCACTCCCTCCCCTCACTCTCTCTCATACGCCTCAAGGCGCTGCTTTACTTCCCCCTAGGAGTGGTGCAACTCCCTGCCAATTCCTCCCAATCCATCAGTGAGTGTCCTGCCCCCCGGGGGCTCCTCGCGCACCAGCGCCGTTGTTTTTTATTTTTTTTCCCTCTTCCCCCACACAGGTAGACTGACCGGGTGTTCTTACAGTGAAGGAGCTGCTTCTGCTATACATAATGTGAGGTGTCATAGTGAGATATTAGCATGTTGTTGATGTACAGACTATACTGACAGAATCCACAAAGCCACAAATATAACTGAAAAAACATGTTGTTCTTAACTTAACCTTATTGAACCATCGTATTAAGTCTATTGAAGTATGTTAGCCTCAAAAACCCCTCAGGTGACAGTGTGGTTTGGCATGTTTTTGGTAATGTAGTTAAATGTCACAGGACTTTCTGAACAGAATGATGAAAGAAAACAAAAAAAAAACAACTCACGTTAGCATGTAAAATTCTACAAAGAGTGTGCTGCACATTAGAAGACCTTTTGTTATTTTTATGTGAACAAGCAGCCCAGTCTCCAGAATAAATGACAGCAGTAAACGTTTCTGCAAACACCAGATACTTTAACATTTGTACATGTCATAGGAGACAAGGCTGCCAAGCCAGTGCAGTTTGTCTCTGCGATAAAGCATTTAAGTGTGAAACCACAATATTTTTAAGGAGACCTGGAGTAAATTTCCAGCCGTTTTGTAGCGACAAAAACCAGACGTTTTTCAGGAGACCTCGGGCCATCTCCAGCTGTGTAAGCCAAGCATGATGTTTTCTTAACCCTGACCAAGTATTTGTTTGTGCCTAAACCTAACCAAACCAGACACACAGCATTGTGACAAGAGAAAAAATAAAATGAACACAAAGAAACATTAAGTTTTTATCTTATCTGTGGTTTTGCAGATAAGTATGTTACCAGCATTCATTCTGGCGACTGGGATCATGAAAATTCAGCTATATTATTTATCCATTCAACAACTGTGTCACTATTGATACATTTAAGATGTCGCTGCTTATACTGGTAAATTCAATTGAAAACTGCAGGGAAAAAAAGAATGAATAACAGCATATTAGAAAAATGGAAGATTTACCGTTATTTGATCTTTATTGTATTATATTTATACATTTATATATATAAAACACTTTTTGCGTTGCAAATAGGAGAAGGCTCAGCACCACGGACAGCTCCTCTCGCCCTCTCTCTCTCTCTCTCTCTCCCTTTACTCCTCTCTCTCTCTCTCTCTCTCTCTCTCTCTCTCTCTCTCTCTCTCTCTCTCTCCCTCTCGCCCTCTCTCTCTCTGTCTCTCTCTCTAACTGTCTCTTCCGGGCGCACACTCGGCAGCTGGCTGCGATACAGCTCCTCCCTCCTGTGTGGTGGCTTTCCCGACCAAAGATCCTTGGACGTGAACAGTTTCGCTGAAGAGCACTTTCATCCCCCCCAAACAACCAGGCGGACAATCGAGTCTTCAGTTATTCCATATCGACCTGAGCGAAGGGAGTTTAGGTGTCGGATAAGGTCTCCAACGGTCCTTCACCCCTAAAATCTCTGTCAGCGATGGAGACTTGGGCTGGCTTCTGCCCAGGTTTGCACTTATCTCTGAGTATCTGGCTGATGATAGCCGCTCATACCCTGCAAAATACCAAGGCGGAGATAACTTGCGCATCTTGCCCGTCGCCAGTTCAACTTCACCTGGAGAATTTACAGCTGGGGATGCGCACTGAGCCGACGGAGCAGCCGAGCGCTCTGAAAAGCATCCGAGTAGAGTTTAGGGAACTCGGGGTTACCGACCAAAATAATGGAGTGGACGACGAGCACGAGGCAGGCGTTTCTGTCGAGGATGCCCCCCAGTTGCCTCAAGAAATCAGTTTGGATGGAGTTAGTGCAAAGGGAGATGCACCAGGGTCCAATGAGGAAAGTCACCGCGGCGGTGATAAGGCAGGGGACCCCGGGCAGGGTGAGGATGCTGCGCTCCAGAGAGCGAAGAGAAGCGGTCCTGAGTTTGCTGAGTTCGGCGTGAACGGGTGGACCGGCGCGACCGGCATGGATGCGGACGCTTCGGAGGATCGGGGCTCGTTGTTGGACGCACACAGGCAGGGAAGGTCCGAGTTCAGATGGAACAGGGAAGAAGGGAGAGGGAATAACCGGCAGGATGAGCCAAGGCTCACCAGCAGCACCTTTGCTCTAACGGGGGACTCTGCGCATAACCACGCGGTGGTCTACTGGTCAGGGCAAAACAGCAGCGTGAGTAACCATTCATTGTTTTTTACAGATATTGTTCACTCTAGAAAATCTCTTCCATTTCACATGAACTCTTCGCTGAGAGTGGCATATATCTGGCAGCTGGGAGCACAAACTCCGTGACGCACAGAGCAGAGACTCGGCGCTCTGTCGTGCCGCTGAGTTGTGGTTCACTGTTAACAGGTGCATTGGAAACTACAGATGCGCACCGACGCACACTGTTCCCTAAATGCCAGACTTGTGCAGCGACTGTGAATTGTATTCGGCCGCGACCTTTGACTCACCCAGCAATTACGCACGAAACTCCTCTCCGCGAGAGCATTCCTTGTGCTGTTTTATGACATTACCCGACCATGTAGCTACACTGCCCTTTTTATGGTCTGTAAGTCGTGCATTTTGAGGTTATTTCGTGATTTATAGCCATAGTGGGGGGGAAATATTTATGATTTATTTGCAGCGAATTTGAGATATGCTAATGCATGATTCATTCCTCCCAGATGATGCGGGGCTTTTCATCCAAACTAATTGATTGGGGAAGCAGGGAGTCATAAATTATTGCTAAATCTCCAATAAGGCCTTAAATTCTTTAGATTGGTAAATTTCCTCTCTGTATGACTGCTCATGCGTCCCTGGAATTTTTAGATCTACTGAACTGGATACCTGAAAACGAGTGAATTAAATTGGTTTCTATGACTGTTTCAGACGTTTCTTTTTCTCTCTCTCTCCTTTTTTTTTTTTTTAATAAAAAGGTGACTAGCAGTGTATAATACAGTATTTATATTGCAAATAAAAAGTAGTCAGCACAGGATGCATTACAACAGTCTTTCCAAAGGGGGGTGTTCAGTCTGTCGGGGTCTTAGCCCCATCTACATCAGTCCTAAACAGGAGATATGTGCCTCCATAAATCAGTGGCGCCTAATGACTCAGACACTGCACTGAATGATATAGGCTCATGGCAGTACCGACATAAAACTGAGAAATTGAGGTAAAAATGTCCTTTTTTTGTGATTCTCACCACCATTTATCATTCAGCATCATTTAATTTCATTCAAACATTTATTCACCAAATTTCTGAAACAACGTTCAAAAAGAATACTAGATGCTCAATTTAAGACTCATAAATCATCAAAATTAACCAATTATTATTACTGCTATTAAATGAATCTTGATAAAAATAAGTAGCCTTACTCTGTGGGTGGGAAAGGACAACGTGCATCTTTTGAATGTCACAACTTAACTGTCCACCACAAACACAGGAGTGACCTGGTGCTTTAACCCACCGTACATACTTCTCAAAGTTCCACTAATTCGTCTCTTAAATGACACCGACCACGTTCATGCCCTTTCCGCTATGAACTGGATGAAAATCCGGCCTCTCTTGCACAAGAGGACCCTCATAGGAAGAGAATAATGAGACAAAATGAATCAAAGTAATTTACACAACCGTGTAAGCTCACATGGAGCCGATGGGCTCTTCTTTGTGGTTTCACAGGCTTAATTTGTTGTTGTGGCTGCTCCCCACGGTTTATTCCATTTGAAAAAAAAATCCCACATATTCAGTCTTGTCTGAGCTGATTATGACACGGTGCATGAACTTGTTTTTTAACCCGCAGTGAAGACTGAGGCGCTGTGTGGGGAACATGTTTGTGTGTGTCCGTAGTTGTGTATGTGTGTGTGTGACTGTATGAGTTTGTGCTGGATGGAGAGGATGAGGAGGTTATTGAATACCGCTACCCTTCAGCTTCAAATCTTTAACAATTATCTTGACGACTGGGGCCTCTTTTTAAAGTCCTCTTCTGTGGCAGAACGAAGAGAAAGCCAGGCACGGCCTCAAGAGCATCCTCAAGAGAAAAGATCTGCCACTTAATCTTCATTTGCCACTGGTGCTTGTTCTGGTGATGAATGGAGTGGTAGGTCAAAGAAATTGAGCTTAAAGTTCTCTAACTTAACTGCAGTCGTGGTTAAGTTAGAGAATGACCATCTCAATCTTGACTGTATATTCACTGCCCCGTGAACATTTTGTGGATTTCATTTTTCACCTGACTGGACTTCAGAGACTGCCCTCAAATGTGGCAGCCTGGTCAGCGGCCCTAAGCTTCAAACTATGATGCTCTGCCTATGCTTCTACCGTCAATTTTGCACAAGAAGCACTAGGTTACATTAGTAATAATATAATATACAGCTTGCTGAAAAACAGTTTTCATATCATGACATACAGAATTATTACCTTTAGACTGTTATTAACATTGACAAATGGTCACGGTTTGGTTAGATCCAGAGATAGAAAGACTTGGTTAGGCTTTGGAAAAGATCGTTCTTTAAAATAAACTGAATTCAGTCTTTTAACGTAAGTAACGCAAGTGACATATCTCATATCACACAAGGTCAGTGATGTAACCACGTCACACTAGTACCTCACAAATGTAAGCGTATGTTATGTCATATGCGTATGTTAACTTTCTTTCTTCTTTCTGTAAAATACATTAAAACAAAATCACTCCTGGCTATTGGTCATAAACGGGACACAAACCCCATTCTCTGGCAGGAAAGTAGAGCAACTAACCAGGCTGCTGTATTTCATTGGGATTGTGAACAGGCTGACACTTCAAAGCACCTGAGGCATCTTTATGATTTGGTGGTTAGGACCTACACTGTAGAACAAAATATCCCTGGTTCTATTCCAGTTGGGAACATACGTTGTACAGCAAACCCTTGTCCATCTCCCAATGTCTCCTGCCTGTTTCAACACTTCCACTTATTCTCAATAAAAGCAAAAAATGCAAAACAATATATAAATAAAGCAAATAATGATGCAACATTAGCGGGGCGGCGTGGGACACCAACATCCACCGGGAAAATTCTGACCGCACTGGCCCACCACTGGCCTACCTCAGAAGCTGAGGTTTATGTGCCTAACACGTAGTCATCTAGCCCTGCTACAAGTGCTGCTGACCTTTTTTTAAACATGGCACTATAGGTCACCCTACATGTGATTGTACATCCAGCTGAATATCCAACAGAATTTTATACAATATACTGTAAGTAGAAGAGGGTTCATTCTCTGTCTCTCTATCAGCATAAGAAGTCTTTGGACTAAATTATAAGGAAAACCCCTGATATAATTCTTATTTTAAAAATAACCATCACTAAGATGTTCTTTTGACCACGATGATTCTTGTTTGATGCTTGTTTTTTCCATGTAACCTACCAACAGTCAACATTGGTTTATTTTTAACTATGACCACAATCTTGCACAAACCTTAACAATGAAGTCCTTGACAACAACTCTCCCATGACCCAGTACTTTTTTTTAACTATCACCATGATTGTTCGCTGACCTTAACCAAGTAGCCACCTCTTGTATCAAAGTGGAACACTGGAGGACACTACTTTGTAAAGGTTAGAGATGACAGTATCTCATATGCTAGCCTTAAGTCTGTGTTTGTTTCTTTTAACTTTGAGCCCAGTGTTCCCCTCATCTTGACCATGACGTTCTTTTGAACCATAACCACAATTGTCCAATCTTAAGCAATTACCGCATAGTGTCCAGTGTTGTTTGCATCCTTTTTTCTACTACAGTCGATGTTGGTTTGTGAACACCTGGTGGCTCAAACTCAAATTATCTTGGGGCCACTGCCGGTATTGTCATCTTGTCGGAGGGCCACTACAGCATTTAAGTACTACAAGAAGGTGCAATATTTCTGATTTTTTTTTTCCATTATTAACATAACAATATAAACATAGCAGTCTGTATACATTTTTATCATTACTTTTTAACAGTCAATGCAATTCTTTTTTTTCCCTACTCTTGAATTACTTACTGAAACCTTGCACTGAACCAACACATGAACTTGGCTTGCTGTGGTAGTCTTTCATCCCGATGTTACAATGTGGTTGGGCTTGCACCGTTTATATTACTTGGCAACTGCCCCCACCTTGGTTTAGTTTTTTTTTTTTTTTTTTTAATTGTATTGGTGATAAAGTTTACAGAACAAAGTGCACGCAGAACAGGACAACAACAACAACAACAACAACAACATTAAACAACAACGAGGAAGACAAAATGGTCAAACATGGTCAGATAATACAGACAATAACATTATATAACAAAGTGATATAACAGTATATGTGAATTAAGTGTGTTTAAGTATGGTTGGATATTTGTAAGAGTGGCAGTGACATGTTTTAATGTTTGCAGTCCGAAGTATGGCTTTTGAGTGGTGGGGAGACTTAGGGAGAAAAGAGGTGAGAGAAAATGAGAGAGAGAGAGAAAAGAAGAAGAAGAAGAAATAAGTATATAAATATATATGTACATATACACATACACATACATACTGTATGTACATACATATATGCATACATACACATGTGGTTTTGCTTTTTAATAAATCAATAGTCCAATGACAGACATTACAGCTGAAGGCGTCTATTGGGTCTGGCAACAGAGTTTCAGCATGACAGGTGTCATATTTAACATTTAGCATGGAGAGAGTGAGGAGAGCTGATTGACAAGACGATGGCAAAGGATTGTTGTCAAAGCGAAAGGCTAACGCGCCTGTTTGGCAATATGTCAGATTTCAACTCATAACAAGTAATCTGATAACATTAATGAGGGAAAAGGAGTTGCTACCTCTCTGATAAGTTGGATGTGTGCATCCTGACACCTGCAGCTGTTCATCAGCAGCTCCTTCCTGTCCATTACTCCCACAGACTGAATAAAACTACTCCCAGACATATTTAAAATTGATCCGCTGTCTACAAATGCCAAAAAATGACTGGTGTTTTACTCTGTATATTATTTTTTGATGAACTTGATCCAGGGTCAGCAGTTTAAGATTCCTGGTTTACACCATGTATGCAATGTTTCCCCAACCTCAACCAAGTAATTCTCTTTTTAACCATAGCCACAAATGTCTCCTATCCTCAGCCAAGCCAGCCATCCTTCAGAAAATACCCATATTAGTCAGTTTTAGAAGGCAATGACAACCCTTAGGTTGGAGAACTTGTTGGTACTATTTCAATTGGTAGTAAGTTACCCATCTGGAATGACTGAAATACTTACTGCACAGTGGCAGTCATGCGCCCTGTTCTACTGACCTTACATCTGAATACTGAACTCCCACCTGATCAACTATTTCATTCTTCTGGACTAAATGGCCAAATATAAATGTTAATTAATCTCAGCAGGCTGACTGGTATGCTGTTTTTTTTTTTGTTTTTTTCTAATTGGTTATGGCATCGACCATAAACCTCTTTGGTCTAAAGATTTTTTCTGTCAGTCCTATTTCAGCCAGATTGGCTGGCTGTGTCTTGTACTGTGACTACCTCTGGGAGACTTTGACGGCGCTGTGGGTTCCCTGTAGGGGAACGGTGTGCCCTTTGAGGCATGTACACAAGGCTAATGCACTCTCACTTTCTCTCTGTACCTGTCCAACTTGCTGTCTCTGCCCCTGCTGCCCTACCTCTCTCTGTCTGTTGCTGTATGTGTCTTCATGTCTGTGCTTCAGGCTCACACAGGTTCTGTTGAAGCCCTAACCTTAGATATTAACCAAGAATGTAGAGGTAGCAATGTTGAGACAACTGTCATTTATCATATTCATGGGCATAATTCCAATGAAGCATCCCTTCAGCAAAGTGACAAGTTTGTTCCTGAAGTATGTTAGAGGCTGTGTAATCCCCCCAACCTCAGCATGAGCATAATGGCATTGTGACTGACAGCTTGAACACAAAATGGATAGCTTAAGCCGTGCCTTTTATAGTGTGATCTTAAAACATTCATCTCTTCTAAGGGAACCTTGAGATTTCCTCCTGACAGCATAATCACGATGAATTTGTTCCCCCTAAGAAAACTGTGACCATAAACATCAGCATTTTTAGACTGTAGTTCTGGACAGGGCATCGGCTTGTCCTCCTATCAACATTAAATGTACACTCTTAGAGGTTTTTTTTCACCAACTACGCCGCCGTCTTTGATGTCCCTTCATCTGTTCTGTCTGTAAGAGTTGTCAGCTTTGAGGGAAAATTAACATAAGACGGCTTGAGTATAGGCTAGACTCGAGTGGTCTTTAAAGTCTTTAAAGTGAGAACACATGCAGAGACAGGTCAGCCGTATCTAGCGAGTCATAAATAGAGTTGTGTGTGTTTGAAATTCCCAAATCCCTTTTGCGAACACATGCCGACTCTCATGGGCAATATGTGGAGGGGAAAAAGTCATGCAGCAGAAGCACAAGAATATCAGGCATGTAAAGCGAATACAATACTCACATTTTCGCAGGATTCTTTTTGAAACAGGAGTTGATTAATGATTCTATTTGTGAAAGAGTCTGAAATCCTACAAAGATGTTGTTGTAGACTTGCTGCTATTTGCATGTTGTGGTCATTACATGCATCATCCATAGTGTAGAAAGAGGCCAGAGAACCAGCGACAAGGACAGAGCCGTGTGTAGCATTTCCAACCGTGGCCTCTGCAGCGAGGGGGTATGATTTAGGATGTAGAGGCAGGTCTTGTTCCGGCACACTTTCCATCAACCCATCTCACCCCTCAGCCTAAATTACTGATGGTAATACATTATAAAGTTGTTTCTTCTCTCCTCTCTCCAGCTACCCTGGTGGCCCTCTGTTCTGAAAGAAGAAAGAGGGGATAAAAACGAGAATATCATAAATAATGAAGCCCTTCCAGCGGGCCTTATCTCTCTTTGTCCCTGATCTCTCCTCCTCCCCCCTCCTCTAATTAGTGTCTACAAATTTGTTTCCCATCTTTTGTTTTTTTACAGTGAAAGTATGATGTCGTGGCGAGAAGCCATGTGTCATGAAACATGAATGGAGAATCCGTTTTGACTGGCCTCCAGCGCTTTAACTCTTGGCTGCGGTAACTGAACAGTCGGGGCTGGACTGTGGTTCTGTCTCTTGACCTCTTGATTCCATGCAGTGTGGTTTTGAAAGCATGTTATGTCACCAAATGCTTACACTGTATGTCTGAGCATTCAAAATTGCATGTGTAGGATTAGATTCGCATTAGTTTGTTTTGTAGGTTGTATTTCCTTTTCTGGATATCCTAAAATGTAAAGAAAATTACAGCCTTGCAGAATCAAAACCAACATTTGCCGACAAGGTTTTGTCTGCACCCAAAAATCACTTAAAGTGCAACTACGCAGTTTCATCGGTCGCACTGGTGCATCTGAAATGTATGTATCAGAAATGTTGTCATTATAATCTGTATATCCTGTGAAATATAGTACATTGGTTGGCTGATATTTTGGGCAGAAATTGGCCTCTCACAGATAGATTTGTGTTGGTGCATTTGTTGTACAACATCCGCTGATATGAAAACAGTTATACTTTATTATTATACTACCGAAAAATATGCCTGGGGTAATTTCTAGTTATCAATTTCCAAGTAAGTTTACAGTTCCAGTGCAGTTAAATCCTTTTAGAAAGAGTTTGTTGTTAAACGGTAAAATGTCCTGTTTCACTCCATGTCGCAAGTGTTTGAGGAAAAAATGTGTGAGTGAGTATCTATCAGACTCCTTCTAAAAATATCAGACTAACACATATGGCATTCAAAAATCCAGCTCTTCCCTTTCACCTGAAGTTAACTGGGTCAGCACAATTTGAGACAAAATTTATAACTCCTGTTAAAGGTCACCAGATGCACTTAAACGCGTCACATAATGTTAAAACTCTCCTTAGCGCTCGGCACAGAAACGCTATCACATTAATGATGCCATTCAGAAAGCCATCCAATCAGGATGCACTGCACCTGCTGCTGCGGCATGCTGCTGATCTCCGTTCACATCAAGCTGCTAAAAGCTTTGAAGGTATGAGCACGTGCATAGTTGAAAACCAGCCGGTTGGACAAGAGGCTTTAAGGCTGCGTTCGCCAAACTTAATGGCCTCATTATGTTTCCTGTATGATTGCCACGTTGGCTGAGGCGCTGATGGAAGCCACCTCGCTACGACTTCAGAGAGTTGAGTATAATCATACGCTTGGCCACTGATCCTGTTCGGCAGTACAAGGGTGCTGACATTATATGTGTGCGAGAAAGAGTGTGGGGTCGGAGGAAGAGAGCGTGGAGAATATGTGTGTTAATTACATTGGTACACCCCAGTGTCAGATTTAATTTAGTTTCATTTCTATTCTATTAAATGCCTTTTCTCTATCTTGGGTACCCAGAGAATGCTGGGTACCACCTAGCCTGCTTCTTCCCATTGTCATCCTCTTGCTGGGCACAGTTTGAACACCTATAGACTGACTTGAGGAATATCGAGCTTTCAGTTTGAATCTTCCAAGTCCCAGAGGCACAGCGCATCTTGACCTTCTCCACCTTTTTTTTTTCGGCGCCAAGTGCGATACTTTGTAATGTTGATGTGATTTGCCATTTCCCAAACACAGGGAAGCCATGGAGAGCGGCCAGGCGATGAGCACGTAATGATGTCAGACCACAGTGAAGCGCCAGACCGCATGCTGTGTTTCTCTCTCCCTGCCTCGCCCTCTATTCGCTTTTTTTCCTCCGTCTCCCTGTCCTCCTTCAGCTGGCCCCGTCCCTCCCACGCATTGATATGCAGTATATTCACTAGGTCACAAAATCATAGGGATCCGGAAACATACTTGTTCGCATGCAAACAGGCAGACACAGAGTTGCATGCTCATGTAAAAAAAAAAAATAATGACAGACATACACTAATATGCACGCACACACACACACACACACGCACACGCCCTCAATCATTCTCAGTATCACGTCTCACTCTCAGTTGGAGTGAGTGGTGTCGTGCCTGGAGGAGGTTGTCGTTGATGGAGACTAGTGTTGACACATCTCACCCCGGGACCCGCAGTCAATTAACACATTGTCTAATTAAAGTGATCTACTGGTTTATCTATGAGAGATTGAAAGTGGCTGTAAAATGGGTCCACGCTGCATTAACTTTACAATCAGGTCTCCTTCTTTATTTCTATTTGGATTTTAATGCTAATAAGCGGCTTAAACATCTCCCCATTACCAAACAGATTGTGTAAGTGTCTTTCACTGATGCCAGTGGGAGATAGATGCTCATGGTTTTGGATTTCTATTTCCTGTTAATACCCCCTCTCAAGCTGCCCAAAATACTTAAGCAGCCACCATACGTGACTGAACTCCTGACTGTCCATAGTATGCGGCGTGGAACTCGGCTTGAAAAGTGCCCTTTAAATAAATCATCCCTCAACCAGCTATAAGTCATTTTCCTCCACCCAAGGTCTGCGCTCACTTCTTTTGAAAGGGGACTGCATTACATTTCTATCAAACACAGTAATTGTCTCTTATTTACCCAGCCTCCACGCTGAGCTGCTCTTAAAATTTTAATGACGCAATAAGAGTTGTTTGAACTGCTTGACAGGTACGGCACTAATATAAGTCTGCCTCATACAAGGCAGTGTGAGTGGTCATGGATATCGATGAATTATTAATCCTCATGCACTTTTATTGGTGTTTTTCTGCGAGCGCGGAGCCTCAACTGGAACAGAACGTACAGTGCCTTCACATAATCCTGCTTAGAAAAAGATACTGTAATCTACAGCGCATGATAGGCCGATGTGAAGGTGCTGCTCATGTTCCCTTTAGTTATTCGCTGCATTGAGGTGACACTAACACTGCACGCCTGAGGCCCCAGGTAAACACTCATAAAGGTATGCACTCATGGTTTTAAATATAGAAACAAGTATATGATTTGCAATGCAATGCAATTAATACCTGCTTATTTAAATGTAAGTTTTTAAGGTGTAAGTTGCTCTATGATATATTTTACAGTACACTTTAAGGCTTTAGGTTGCGGTGTTGGTGTATTAGACTGCATTACGATGAAAGATGTTCCTAATATTTTGTTTACTTACAATAATAAAATCATGTGACCTGATGTGGTGATATGGTGGAAAGCTACAGAACAAGTGAATCAAGTAGACTCTGATTGGCCTTGGGACTGCTGTTGAGTTATCAAGCTGGAATTTTAAAAAGGGTAACAATTTTCACATGTATTGATTGTTTTTCTATTAGCTACATGTGACGTGAGTAAAAAAAATAAAGAGACCTTCCCCATCTCTCTTGGTTTTTGATTTATTTTTGAAGAAATGAGGTCAGATCTTCCACGACGGTCCAGAGGATCTGACTTCACGTGCCTTGTCTCGGTGCATTTCTCCACTCTGCGAACAAATGCAATAGCTACTACCTTGTCTGTTCATGTTCAAGTTGCAAGAATAATAGAAAGTATGAAAATGAAGGTTTTTTGACAACTGTGCAAAACTGTACAATAAAACCAAACAGAGAAGAAAAAGAGGCAAATTAGTGGACATTGAGTAGATTATTTTAGTAGTAGACAGAAATAGCATTTTTTGCAGCACTGTCGCTGTTGATGATACCACAGGAGTTTCCATTTTCCTGCTCACTCTTTTAACAATCACAGGGAAAGTAGCTGCCAAATAATATTTGTCTAATATGTTGGTACAGCTGATAACTGTTTTCGAGAATGTTTGAGAGTTGGCACCTCGATCTAACAGACAACAAGCTGTTGCCACCTGTAATCAAGTTTGTGTAGCTAATGTACAGATGAAGGCTGTTGCTTTCTGTTGCTGGCCAGTGTGTTTCTATCAGTAGAGATGACAGGGGATGCATTTGTCCAAATGCTGTTTGTTGCCAGGTTTGACTGCAAGATTCTGGAAATTAGACTGTACTTGTCTCTTGCTGTTACATTTGTACTGATCAATGGCCAAGATGTGTGCTATGTGTGAATGTGGGTGTTATGCATTTGTCTACATATACTGTGTGCGTTAATGTGTGTTTCCACTAATGGATGTGAGCTGCCACTAACACATGAAAACCAAATGAAGCACAATGAATTAAGAGTTGTCAGCTTTGGCTAATTTAACTGAAGAGGCAAGGATCGGAGCTCAAGCTCAAAAGATTCTGTCTTTATTCATTTCCCCAGTGGGTAATTTGTTTGCTGCATCTAAATAAAAGTAGAAATACATAACACTGTAGGAAAAACATTCTGCAAATGGACATAATCATTCACAGCAAACACATAATGAAAAGAAAAACCTTTACTTTACATCCACCTTGACTGTTAAATAATGTGTCCTTTTCTTGCTACTGTAATAAAGTCATCCCACAAGTGGCCGCACACACCTCATCGCTCATTTTCCCACTTCCTCTGTTTGTTCCTGCACTTTTTTTTCTTTGTGTCTTGAGTTTGGTTGTCCTGAATACAAGCAATAATGTTGAGTAATGAGTGGTAACAGGCGTGTAACTAAATAAATACCCCTAGTCTGACACTTTTTACGTGCTCCAGCTTGCAGGCCTCTTTTTGCCTGCATCAACAGCACAGTGATTTTCTGCAGTGTGGCTCGTCGTGCTGAGAGCAGCACATAAAAGGCAGCATCAACGAGGGCTTGTTCTTTTTTAATGTAGAGCTTTATCACCTTTCTCTTGTAGTTGTAATGAAGAGAGCCTCTTGAATATTCACTCATATTGCTGTTTCATATTGAACAAAAGTACATATAGTCATCCTGAACTTGAGACCTCCTAGTACTTCTGCTTCCCCAAAGAAGCAGCTTAAACCTTCTAAACCCCAATAATTCTCAGTGAAGGTAGCCACTGTGCTGCTCCAGTCCTGTCATAGAAAGACTGATAGTGGGCCTTTACAATCAATGGTGCTCAGTTTCATTCTTGGTCTTTCATATACCTTCAGGCTACAGTGAAAAATAAACAGCCACAGTGAGACTTTTTGGCTTCAGTATTTTCTGGTGGTTTAAGGACAATATAAATAAAATATAAATGTGATGGGGTAAGCTTTTTAGCTTCTTTTAGCCAAGGGATCTCAAACTGGCAGCCCCTGGGTCACTGCCACTGCGAGTAGACACCTCCTGCAGTTTGTAATCATAGAATCCGTTGTCAGAGTGACTTTTTAAAAAAACAAAATGATGATGGTGACGGTGGACAAGTAGCGTAATCACTGTAAGCCTGACCACTGTGTAACACAGAGAACAAAAACGATTTGTTCTCTTAAAAACTAATGTCCATACAGATGTATACTTCTGTTTATATTTTTTTAAACATGTAGAAAATACGAGCAGATGTGCCGACCGTCGTCTTCTAGATATTGGCTGAAATTTCCAGTTTAAATTTCTCATAGTTTGTGCTCACTATATATCAGATTATTTAGTTATATTTAAACCTAAATATGTAAAAGTAGACATTCAGGGGAATCGGGAGAGATTTCCCCCAGTTGATTTTATAACCAGAGAATTTACTAAAATCGGGTAAAGACTTGTATTTGGGGTAAAGAGATCGAAATATCAGTGAAATAGAGTAATAGATCATCCGCATAGAGACATTTTGTGTTTTGTACCAAGTTTAATAATCAGTGAAATTTTGGGGTGTTGAGTTCGAGCGATAGCGCAAACAGCTGAAGAGACAATGGCTTATTGATGTTATCTTCCAATACCAACAATAAGTCATCCCAACCCACCCTGTGAAAGGCTCCTTGCACGTCCAAGTTGAAGTTGATGCCTGCATGATGTGAAGAAGCTAGTGTTGTCTGATGCAAGACTCCCCTTTAAAAACCCAGTCATGATAAATTAGCTTGCCCACATGCAGCTCCAGTCTTCTAGCTAAGACTTTTGCAAAAAGCTTCAGTTATGTTGTAATGAGTGATATCGGCCTGTAGCTGTCGCATTTTAAGGAAGGTTTAAGTTTTTTAAGCAATACAGATATAAGTAATGGAATTTGGTTGCGATGAAAGGGTCCTTAGTCTAGGGCATATTTAAGAGAATCCAAGAGGAGGGTCCCGATAACCTCCCACAATTCAAGGAAACAGCTCCGGTGGCAAGCCATCAAGGCCTGCCGATTTTGCCCTTTGAATCCAGTTCAAAGCTTCTTTAAGTTCTAAGAGAGTCAGTGGCACCTCAAGGCATTCTGTGTCATCAATAGTCAGCAAGGGTAAACTGAGTTCTGACAGATATGATTAAAGGGCAGTCAGATCAGGAGTGGGTTCGGCTGTGTAGAGATGGGAGTAGAACAATGCAAAGGTATCATTTATTCATCTGGATCAAAGGTAACGGGTGCTGGTGGAGTCTGAATTGCACCAATGGTAGGAAATTTACATTTACATTTAGGGCATTTAGCAGATGCTTTTGTCCAAAGCGACTTACAGTAATTCAAATATACATTCATACACTGATGGAAGTGGCTGCAATGCAAGGTGCTGACCAGCACATCAGGAACAGTTTGGGGTTCAGTATCTTACCCAAGAACACTTCAACATGCAGACCAGGGGAATCGAAACCAGCAACCTTCCAATAACAAGACACTGGCTCTACCCCTGAGCCACAGCTGCCCCAAATGATTGCTTTTGTTTTAGCCTGGCAGCTAGAAGTGTACTTCAGCTTTAATTTATTCTGAAATCTATGAATGTCATTGGATTTCAAATGTATTTCCTGAATTAGAGCAATTGAAATCTGCTTACGTTTAAGAAATTCCAAATACTTGTGCGTTTAACCTGTGAATTTAAGATCTTGGACATTCCACGACATCACATTAAAGGGTTCATTCATAATTGAGCTTGTGTAATCCTGTTCACAGAAGAATACCACATACAGCTTTCACACACCAAATAAAAATGTAATAACAGTCTCCATACAAACAGCAGGGTGTTGGCGACAAACACATTAAAACCAGAAAAGAATATTCCATCCACAATAAAAGGTTCCCTCTTAGGTTGGAAAAAATAATAATAATAATAAAGACTCTATTAACCTTGGTTTCAACTATGACACACATCTCTAGTCCGAGTCCGTATAGGTATCAGAAACATTGCAAGATAAAGTTTCATGAAATAAAAAAGGTCTTCGCTCATTTTAACACCTTGAGCCGACCTAGGTGCAGTAACTTGCCTATACTGTAACTAAAATAATAATAATTATAATAATAATAATAATTTATAATGGGCTTTTTAAGGTACTCAAAGTCACTTTGAGTGATTACACAAACAGTATGCTTATATAAGCTTGTGCTTGAACACACAGGAAAGGTGCCCATCATTTTTTTTCTACATATGACTTAAAGTTAATGCAAATCAAAATGAAGCAGGCCTATAGTAATGAATGATTATAGGCCCATATCAAACTTCCCAAATGTTTTTCAACAGCTGAACAATTGCTTAATAATAAACAGCTGTTTTGATGTCTTCCAATCAGGATTTCGACCACATCACAGCACTGAGACCACTCTTGTCAAGGTCCTCAATGACATTCATTTAAACACAGACAGTGGCACAATTTCCATCATAGTATTACTGGATCTCAGTGCTGTGTTTGACACAGTCCACCACAATATACTACTGGACCGACTGGAAAACTGGCTGGGACTCTGGTACAGCACTAAATTGGTTTAAATCCTATCTAAATGATAGAGACTACTTTGTGTCTATTAGTAATTACACATCTGAGTGAATGAAAATGACAAGCGGAGTACCCCAGGGCTCCATTCTAGGGCCTCTACTATTCAACATTTACATGCTTCCTCTGGCTCAAATAATGGTAAACAACAAAATATGTTACCATAGCTATGCAGAAACACAGAAATTTACATAACCATATCACCAGACTATAATCCCATACAAATGCTGAGTCGATGCGTTGAACGTGAATGTGATTGGACGTGTCAGAGTTTTCTTCAGTTAAACAAAGATAAGACTCAAATAATCAATTTTGGAGTCAAGGAATGATTAACAGTCCCTGCGCAGCTTCAATCTGTAATGTTGAAAACAACAAACCAAGCCAGAAACCTTGGTGTAATCATGGACTCAGACCTGAGTTTCAGCAGCCACACCAAGACAATTATAAAGTCATCTTACTATCACCTTAAAAATATATCCAGGATTAAAAGAATTATGTCTCGGCAGGATTTGGAAAAAAACGTGTCCATGCATTTATCTTCAGCAGACTCAACTACTGTAATGGTGTCTTTACAGGACTCTCTAAATAATCCATCAGACAGCTGCAGCTGATTCAGAATGCTGCTGCTCACGTCCTAACAAGAACCAGAAAAATTGGATCACATCACTCCAGTTCTTAGATCTTTACACTGGCTTCCTGCCTGTCAAATGATAGATTTCAATATCTTGCTGTTGGTTTATGAAGCACTGAATGGTTTCGGGACAAAATACATTTCTGATCTGCTGCCACGTTATGAAAGCAGACCTCTGAGATCGTCAGGTACAGGTCTGCTTTCATTCGCTAGAGTCAGAACTAAACATGGAGAAGCAGTGTTCAGTTATTATGCACCACATATCTGGAGCAAACTCCCCGAAAACTGCAGGTCTGCTCCAACTCTCACCTCTTTTAAATCAAGACTGAAGACCTTTCTGTTTGCCACTGCTTTTCACTGAAGCAATTTTAAGGCTTTGAACTGCACTGTGACTCTTGCTTTTTTCTATTCTTGTCTCTTTTAAACCATTTCTATTTTAGCCTGCTTTCCTATTTCTTAACTTGTTTTAATGTTGTGTTTGTCTCTTCTTTTTAAATGTATTTTAAATGCAATTTTTAATTTATTTTAAAAAATATATATATATTTATATTTTAGCTATTTGTATGCCCTGTTAAGCACTTTGAGTTGCCTTGTGTCTGGATTGTGCTATACAAACAACCTTGCCTTGCCTTGATATGGAAATTACCAGATAACCTGCCACGGTGGCAGTAACCGCAATAGTCGGCGATGGTCAAATACAAAAATGATAATGTCATATGAGACCCTGGTAGGAGATATCTGCTCTTACCAGCTTTAAACAGTCTGCTGTCTGGGTCAGTTTAATTCATTTACAATGTCCACTGGGAAGATGGTGGATGGAGTGTGGGGGGGGTGCTGGTTTGTGGGGCGCTGCCCGCAGAGACTGGTCAAGTGTAGACACAAACTTGTCAGCATCCGTTTTCAAAGAGATGAACTGTCCTGTTACGTTTGACTTTCAGGGTTGCTGGATACCTCAGAAACGGGGGTGTAAACCTCTGTTAGCGATCTGTTTTCTCACTGTGTTAAAGGCTCTCCTCCTCTGGGCGGTTTCATTGCTGTAGTCCGGGAAAATCAGGAGCCTAGATGTTACGGCCTGACCCTCGTTGTTGTCTTGTGTGTAGGTGCTGAGGAGAGGGCTCTGACTCGATTGAGAATTTTCTCTGTCCTGGTAACGTAATAGTTCGTAGAAGAGCATCCAGGGATGGTTGGCCTCATCCCAGGTGGTATAAATGGGGGAGCCCATTGAATTTCCATCCTCTCCCCTACAAGAGAGGGGTTCCACAATGGTAGGTTTTCTTGCAAAAACTGAATGGCGTTTTCACCCTTTGCTGTCTCAGCTAGGCCCAGCAGTCGGATGTTGCATCTCCGCGACTGCGACCTATCCTCCATCTCAGCTAATGTTTAGCAGAGGCTTAGTACATCATTCTGGAGGCTTCCCACGTCATGTTTAACCGCTCTTATGTTAGCAGCCTCAGCTTGATGAATGATATCCTCGCTAAGTTTAGTAACTGCCATGTTTCAGGATTCAGTCATAGTCTTTAATGCTTGAATTTTGCCAGAGAGCGTATCTCCGACTGCCTCTCTCATGGCCAGCTCAACTTTCTTTGTCAGCCCGTCCTCTTGCTCTTGTAATGCTGATAAAATGGCCGCAGTCGATGGGTCTTCCTGCTGTCCATCTGTGTCAAGTGCTTCCTTTTTAGTTGCAGTGTCTTTCTGAGATGCTTTAATTCACACTACTTTTGAACCTTGAAACTTGGCAATAATAGTTTCTGAATTGCAGGATATTTGATACATTTTAGGACTTTTGAGACAGACCTCAGAGCTACGTGTAGATCACGTACAGGCATCCATCGGAAGATCGGTATTTTTTCAGATGAGCATGGGCTGAACTTAACCCAACACTAAATCTTCCATATTACTCAGGTGCATTCCCATCCACAATGATGTTTTTTTTTTTTATTCAATTTTTTCTCCACGAGGTACAAAGCTCCCACTGACTCACACAGCACGTTAGTGATGGTGGCCATATGCCAAAGCCCTTTTAATTATCACACAATATCCCAGAGCTTGACCTTTTCATCAGGGAGATAAGCAGAATCACAACAGAAAAAATGGACCAAACCTGTAAAATGCCAACATCAGTGGGATAATATTTACTCTGGAAACACCCGGAATCATCACTAAACACACAGTACCAGTGCAGTGATTTGACAATAAACTGCCTAGCATGTATCAGATCTGAGACGTGGTGGGTTCTTCATCATGTCTGTTCATCTTATCTCGGCCTTCAGTACAACAGTGCCTACAAGTGTAGTCTGGTTGACCATGGCTCTGTCTTTAACAATGAATATGTCATTGTGTAATCTTCAGAAGTAAGTCAGTTATATAAAATTTTATGAATTATAAATAATGCCCTATTTTCACCGTGTGGTCTGCCCAGACTCTGGCTGTATCAATTATCTTGAAGGGGACAGATCTCATTCCAGTGCCTGTCTGATTTTAAACATGACACAAAGTGTAAAGACATAATGGAATTTAAATGAGACAACTCGAATTGAAGCAATGATTTGTTGCATGGGGAGCACTTTGTAGCAACTTTATTTTATGAGTTCTTTTCAGTTGAGCGCATTAAATTCTGAGTCACCTAGTAATTTGCGCAGCACATGTAGCTGTGGAATGACCTATTATATTTATAATGTATCTATAATTTCAGCAATTCATAAGTGGGCTAGTCATCTCTCTTCTGAACACATGGATACAGAATCTTTCTTGCTCACAGTGTTTATCTTTCGAGGACGATATTCCACTGATAAGTGCTGGGAATACAAATAGGAAAGTCTAAGCTGTGTATGATTATTAACATTCGCTGAGGTAGGGCCACGAGTGAAGGCATCGCTACATCATCCAGACCAGTGAGATGGATGAGGGAAGGGGGGACCGAGGGAAACTAGGCCTTGTTGGTAACCCACAGAGTAGCACGCTGCTCTGAAGAAACCCAACCCAGGTAATTATCACGTTGCGCCACTTAAATACAAATGAACATGCTTTTTCACAGCGGAGAGCAGTTTAATCAAGTGGATTTGTGTGCATCTGTGTGTGTATTTTTTTTTGCTCTGCTTGTTCCTGCACGCTTTTTGTTTACTTGTGCCTCTTAGCACTTTAGACCACCACATTTCCTGAAACCGAGTATAACATTTGCACTCGGTTGGTCATTTTTATGCGGAAGTTCTGCGTTCTTGTCACACAAGTGTTCCTCTCAGTCCACCACTGTGTTTCCCACCGGCAGTCTGGCACGGCATCCAGCCTGCAGCGAGGAGGCTGACTCTTCCTCTCACTCCCGTGGTCCCACATTTGCCGCCTGCCTGCCTGCCGGCTGCTCCTCAGGCAGTGCCTTTGTCCATCACTAGAGGGAGTGGGTAGCCTAAAGAATAATGAGGTGTAATATGAGCTGCAGGACAGGACAGAAGGAGAAGTGGAGCGAGAGGGAGAGACCACTGATTATTCATTAGCCTTACTTTAGCGCTGTGGCCACATTGAGCCGTGTATGCCTTCAATACGCTATCTAAAAGATGAATGTGCTGCATGTTGTATAAGTGTAGCTGGATTGATGCCACTGGACAAATCCTGCACGGATGTCATGCTATTTGGCAGATGAAAAGATTCTGTGATTGTGATTTAAATGAATAAATATGGAGTTTGCTCCGTGTCTGTCTGTCTGTGTTTGTGTGAGATGAGAGCAGGCATGGGGGGGGAGCATACAGAGTCAGATAGATGGATGGAAACATGACAGTAGCAGACATCCGCTGAGTGATAAAGAGACACAGCCGAGCTCTTGGACTCTCACAAAGCGGCGAGTTCAGTGCATGCTAAATATTACAGCGCATCTCCTGCAGCATCTCAAATCTCTTCCCTCCGCTGTTCCTCTGAAGCCCTGCTCGTCTCTCCCAGCTGCAGCCTGAGCCTGTTTGCTGCCCTTTCACAGCTCACTTGCCACACATGAAAATGTTTATGTGGCCCTAATTGAATTTAGAGCTACATGGTTTACCAGATAGAAAAGCATTTGTAGAGCAGGCTGCTACAAGGGAGATAATCCGGCTAGTAAAGATTCTTCGCTTCTGCAGCCTATCTCTGCATTTAAGGAGCTTTAGTTTTAGCCATCACTGAGAGAGGGAATTCATGTGAAGCCAATGCTTAGAAGTATATGCCTGGGGATGTCACAGGACGGCATGTGCTTTTGCTGTCATTTCATACTTTTCCCCTAAAGCCAGAGGTGTGTAAGCTAACCTTTATATCTCAAGGAAATTGAATCGAACGCAACTGGATTTGGTTTTTGTCTTGAAGACGTTTCACCTCTCATCCAAGAGGCTTCATCAGTTCCTGCTCGCTTGACTAGGCTGGGACCAGACAAGACAAAAACCAAATCCAGTTGCGTTCGATTCAATTTCCTTGAGATAACTATGACCTGGATGAATGAGAATATTCACAGACTAACCTTTATAATTTTCCCCTCTGATCACAACAGTGTTGGTTGTCACGATACTCCACAGATGGACATACAATTTTATGTTGTTGTTTATGACACCATTATCAGCCCCAAACTTCCAGCATTACACAACAAATCTGTTTGTTGTGTAATGCTGGTAGGTTCCCAATGAATAGAGCCTTTGCTCTGGCAATTCCCTTTGTCTTCATCCACATCGAAACACATTAAAACAGTTTACTTCAACAAAAAGAAAATGTGGTACAGAAAAAATGATCCATTCCAAAAGTTATAATTACTAAAGCAAGAATCGTTTGACAGCTAAAGGTCAAGAACTCTCTGGCTCCACTCTCCCGTTGCTTGACAGGGGTAACCACCTGGAAAACAGAACTATTCTCACGAGACTTTCAAAATAAAATAGAGCGGTTACTAGGAAATGATGATCATAGTTATCCGCTTCCAAAATATTACAAATCCTCCGACAGTGGTTGTGAGAGTCAAGAGGGATTTGTTCATTTTTAGAATGATCTTTCTCGAACCCTTACCGGGTAGTTGTGCTGCCTTAACCTAACCAAAACGCAACCGTTTCACAACATTATAAACAGTCATAATTTGTGATAATAACAAGGGGTTGTCAGCAGGCTTTATTTTGAAAGTCTAGCTGGTCACGTGTTATTGCTAACATGGCCGTGGCACCTTTATTTCGAAAGTGTTACTGGACGTTGCAAATGATGTATTATTATAACTTCAGTGTGGAACCCTTCACATGCAAAACTAATGCTAGAGCTGTTGGTAGAGCTGACCAAGTTGACATTTTTGATGAGTTGGAAGTGAGAACATGTTGGAACATTCACACTTCACAGAGGATGTACCTTGTCATTTCTGGCCCGCTAACTGTTATAGAATTTGTTGAAAAAAATCATGCTTCCAAGGAGAGGAGGAGTGATTAAAATAGTGGGAATAATAGCATGTTGCCTGTTTGATATTTAATCTCCTGATTAGTTTCTCAGTACCTGGTCTAAGACCAGTAAAGTAAATGACTATCCATGTTTCCCAGTACCTAGAGAGATGTCTCAAACCGACTTACTGATTATTCCACAGTTTTTAAGGCTCTCTTGAGATCTGGAGTTTTTGCTAAACTGCAGGTTGAAGCGATCAAATGATTAGTGGATTAATAGAAAAGTCGATTGACAAATATTGTTTTTTAACAAAAACAATCAAACATAATACATCAAAACAACCGTCTTACTAACTGAAAACACTATACACCACTGTCACACATGTGCACAGGGTGGAGATGTGTGAATGTTTCCCAAGTAGCATCTCATGTGCAACTAACTACAATCAAGCTTTCGATTGACATTATTGTTTATTATTAAGGTGGCGGGTGACTAGATAGGCAGGCATACACAGGACAAAAAGTTCTGGTGGGATTCTGTCCTTGTACAATGAGGCCCCAGATGTGGAATTCATCACTTGACTATCTCTGGGCTGTTTTATTTTTAGAGGCTTCTTTTATGACCTTCGTGCTTTGCTTCCTGTCACTCATGAGGAAAGAGATGAGGTGAGATGATGTGACAAAGCTGATATTTTGACATTCAAACACATACATAATGATTCCTTTGTTGCATCGCAGCAACAAGTTCATCAGAGTATACTGTACGCTGTAGATCTATTGCTGTGGAAAGGTTACGGAACTTTGTTTAATTGTATTGTTGATGTGATGTTTCATCCACATTGTAAATATACATAAAAGTGCATAGCAGAACAATATCAGCATGTTTAGGACACTGTCTGTCATGTCTTATTTCCTGTGGATAGAATGTCAATATAGACTCAGAAGCAGCCTTTCGATATATTCCTGTGATATTACTTCTCATGTCATCCCCATGTCATGCGAGACACGTGTGAGCCACCCCTGCAACTTGAAGCGGCTGAGTTGTCAACACAAGTTCAGAGATCAGGGGGAAGTGTGGTCTCTACTCCCCTGCCTACGCACAGAGTGATGGGCACCCAGAGCACTAAAGCGCTGATAGGAGGGGAGACAGGTGACGGGTCAAACGAATCAATGACACACAGAGGGGAGAGTCTCGCAACAGAAGTAAAACAATTTCATAAATGATTTTGTACATGCCCAGTTATGCACGGAAATTAAAGTAATCTAAATTAAAATCTTTCCTGTTATTCTGCTTGGTAATAGAGCAATTTCATTTCTCACTACAGTTAACTTGTAATTTCATTCATTCTAGTGACGGTAATATCCTCAAATGAACTCAATTTCCAGAGTCATCCATAAACATGTTCGGAGACTTAAAGGGATAGTTCGGGTTTTTTGAAGTGGGGCCATATAAAGTACATATCTATAGTCGGTCTGTTCCCTACCGTAGTTGCCAATCAGCGCAGCCTCAGTTTGGAGAAGCATGTATATATGCACACCTATGCATATATACATGCACACACAGATACACACATTCTGTCATACACACAAATCCATAAAAAACAATCCAGTCAGAGTTGATATTTTCTTATCAGCTGGATATCAAAGAGCCTTGATCCATAACAGGCTATATTCCTGCTGCCGCCTTGGTCTGCAGCATGAGGGGGCCTGAGGAATCCATTTGAAAGAATCTGAATACGCGGGAGTCTGGGGAGCGTCATTTTTTGCTCTGCTGCATCGAGTCATCATGGAGTGGGTAATTCAGCCGAGTGGAAAGTGTTCTATCAGGAGGCAGACAAAGAGCGTGCCAACATGCCAACGCTCCCACTCACACTCAAACCTTAGATGCAACATTGAGACGAGATAATAGCTCGTTACTGTGGGAAAGTGACTGGAAGCACGCTGAAATAAGTGCAAAAGGAATGTAGGGATATCTAATACCTGTTATCTACAGTATTTTGATTCTGTAATCGACCCCATCTTATAATGTGAAGTTTTCCATTCTCTGTGATTGTGTGCAGAACTGTGTGTAGGTGTGTGTGCACATGTATGTGTTGTCGGCGTGGATAGCATGCTCACAGTTCCTGTGTTATAGAGAGTGACATGAAGTGTGGGTGGATTCACGAGTCGGACCCTATCTGCTCCTCAGGCTCTCATGCGCATGGTGGTGGCTGGGACTGAAATTACTGAAAGAGCCCATTCCACATTTTTCCGCGCTCCCTCTGGGGCTGCCACTGTAGTAGAAAACTTCTCCCACCACTGTGGTGTGTAGCAGTAGGATGTTCCACCCCTGAAGAAACTCCCCAAGCCAACAACACATTGCCACATACATTCCTTTTTCTATATTGTGGTATTTCTATTTCATTTACGTAAGTAAGAGATCTGAGTGCTTTCATTGCCGGTGATCCTGTGGATTTGTCTCAGTAATACTCTATAAATTGAATCCCCAAATATAGAAACAAAGGGCATTTTCTGTCATGGATTATATGTACTTTAATCTCGAAGATTTCTGGAAGCGGCAATTGCAGGTGTATTTTTGGACCTCACTGCTGCCCAGAGATTCAGTGTCCCCTGTGTGATGTGTGTCAGTTTGCAGCTGAAAGCAAAAAAGGAATGATGTCTGCTGAGACAGTAATTATAACACTTACTATTGACTGAATAAAAAATGGTTGCCCTTAAAGTAACGTTATGTACATAGGATTGGGCGGTGTCTGCAGTGAAACATTGTGATGGACGATGACATTGTTGTTCATGAATTTGAGGCAGCGTGTCTCCTCAGTGTTGTCCTAAGGCAGCAGTTGCGTATTAGCTCACCACTGTAGCCACCGCTGTTTTCTAACCATTGCTCTGATATAAATCTCCCTGCAGAGGAAACTCTCCTGTTACCACCGTCAAACATCCCTGTGCCAGGTTTAAAAGCGTCATAGTCTCCCCACCACACGTCCGTTACTTAGCTTTATTCAGCCCCATATGCTTAAAACAATGTTGGTCGACTAGCCAAGGAAGCTAAGGTACGAAAACTGTTTAAAAAACTGAGAGAAACAGTGTCCCTTGGGGAAAGAAACACTGCTGCTGAAAATGTAACTGAGCGTCTTGGGTTCGCCTAACTGAGCAGATTTAATCAGAAAATTTTGATGCGAACCACCTACTCTCTCTGGCCAACCAACCACCGCTGGGTGAACACGTCACTAACTGTGCACCACTTGTGATATTTTCCGGGAAATTCGCCACCGACACCCAGTGTACATCTTTGGTATTACAGCAAATGCAAAGGCTTTCATCATTGTGTCCTCATTCAGCAAAAGATAGTGACTCAACAGATATTTGTTTAGATGAAAATCTTTAGACATTATCATTTTAAATTGTGGTCTTTAAAATGCAATATTGTAATGTCCAAATTTAGTGTCATAGGCAATAATACAGTGTGAATACTGTATATCAACTGAGATTTAAACAAGAGAAAGTGCGTTCAGGAGGGTGATATATGTGTGTCACTTTTAAATAACATTATTTATGCTTCATCTAGTCTACTAGCTAATGTCCACCATAACAACCAATTTCTGCTATGTGAACAGATTCCAAAAGGCCTAAGTGGTGGCATATGTTTCCCCAAATTAAGAGCCTGTTAGAGCATGTGAATTGGCTGCGCTTTCAGCGACTCCCCAGATGGATGGAGATTTCCCCAAGGACAGGAACTTAAACCATCTCCTCCGCTCCTGCACCTCCTCCTCTCTTCTAAGGGTCCTTCTGGCTATTACAGATATCTTGGTACCACTTTGTGACCTTGGCAGGATATCTTTCTCTCTATTAGACACATATAATATTCGCTTCCATCCATCCTAAAAAGGTGTCGGCTAAACCTCAGGGAATGTAACATTTCGCCCTATTTCAAGGACGATGTCTTTCAAGGCACATTTAGTTTAGTTGTTGGATCATTTCATCCCTGAGTTAGAAGACACCTCTTTTCTCTCAGCAGGGACTTGGAAGAAATTAGCTTTTTCAAAACACTAACATCAAACAACAGTTTAATACATGGCTGATGAATCCACAGCCTTGCCTCTGGCACTGAGGATGATCTCTTCTTGCTATCAAGACCACCTAAAAATGAAAATCTCACTTGAAGCTATGGTTATATAGCAATTAAAAACAAAGCATTTGTTCCCCCATAGTCCAATTTTAAACCCTGGGAGGTAGAATCATGGTATATATATTGGCTTCAGCCCTGTGGGATGCAATTAGAGACCTACTCCTGTTTGAGATTCACGGTCATTCACATGCACTCAGGAGTGATTTATTGATATATACAAACAAACAGCGTAAATCTTGATTAGTATACAGCCTGTGTGGTGACGGCGTCTGGAACCTCCCACTGTGGATGGTGGATGGCAGAGCTCCTCCGGCCATTTCTCTTTAGGTCTGGCAGCCCTATGGCAGCCGTTGGCTGTGTCTTAGTAAATCCAGTGTGGATGAGGAATGACTGCTGATCAATTAGAGGACTGCATTAAAATGGTCAGGCTCCAAGAGGATGGCTGCCATGTCTCCCTGGCACAGATATGAAACTGCTGTGTGAGCTGCAATTTATCTTTTCCTCTGGAACCTAATATAAGCATCAGTATGACTTCATTCAATAATTGTCATATATCAGAAAAAAAAAAAAAATCAAAACAAACATATATATATATATTTGTTTTGTATTTTTTTTTTTTCTGGTATCTACTGACACGTGTGTTGTGGCTGTGTTTGTTTGTGATTAAGAAAATAACCACTGTAAAACAATCATAAAATCATGATTTATTTATCTGATTGACTGGTTTTTTCTTGATAATCCCACAGATGCAGGTTAGTACAGGTACATTGGAATACTTGTGCATTTCTCTTAGAATCAGCTTGTCACAAGACAGTCAAGGAAAGGGAATTAGAAGAGCGAATACACACAAAAAAAGTTTAAAAAATATATACTATATATCATCACCCATTCTCTAGCTGACTCGACCACAACACAAATACCCATGAGCCTCCTCTGCAAGACAAATAACTGCAGTAATTGCTGAATTCAAATTCCAAAATTGACTTAGTCTGCTTATTTTATAGTTATGATTGTGTTACATTTGCACAGAGTCAAGCTATCATCTAATTTATAAGAAACTATAAGAAAATCCATAGTTCAAAATGTTAAACTATACGTGCTAAATGTTGTATCAGGTTGCTCCAAGGCGTAACCTTTAGCTTCTATAGTCGACATTAGTAATCCCGCTGAATTGCCCTGCTTTATCCATTCTGTACTTCATTCTATTAGAAATACAGAAATCTGTGAAATGGGCATTGATTCAGAGGTCTGTAAACCCTTAAGTTCTAATACTGTACAGTATTTGTAGTGGAAGTACAAATGCAAAATCCTACATCTTTGAATGTGTATTGTGCGGGTGTCGAAGGTTGGAGTCTTGAAATACATTTGATGAGAGCAGTGACACAGTGGAAAGAAAGTGGATTTGCAGTAAGTGGTTCTTCGTCATGTTTGACCTGAGCCTCTCTCCGGATGGGAGAAGATTGAGCGGGTGACAGGAGGGATGAGAGGGGTTGGCTGCAATCTCTTGCTTCTTTTGTTGTACAGAACTCAAGAATAGGACAAATGGTAGCCAGTAAAGCTCTCAGACATCAGTAGCCTGCTCGTGTTCCTGTATCTCACAAAAAGTATAGAAAAATACATCATTATAATAACTGAACAGCTGCTGTTATTATGCTTATTTTCAGGTTCGTACATTTATTTTGGGTTTCAATGTTCAAAAAACACATTATTTTTCTTATACTTTATTACTACTGCACCTTCTTCCTGAACACTCGGTTTAGGTGCCTGTCTCTTTAAGGTCTGTCTTTCATAAAGGTATGCTCTGATTGGTCAGCTCTCACAGGCCCGAGCAGGCACCACCATCCGTGTTTTCACATCAGCTCTGCCCGTGTTTTTGCAACCTCGACCATTTTGAGAGTGCAGCCATAGGTGGTAACTTTATAGATGTGACATCACAACCTTAAGGAAGTGAGTCTTTTGATACTTTTGCAGTATTTCTGCAGAACATATGTTCATGTAAAAACCTCTTTTTGCCATCTGACTGAAAAATGATAGAAGGTTTTTTTTTTTTTATGATTGATAGATTCTTTATGATGGAGTTGACATTCTTGTTTGACCTACGGTTAGAGGAAATGACTTTCCTCAAAAACTGCGATGACAGCACTGAATAATTCAAGTTGGCATTTTAAACCCCTTGCAACAACAGTCAGATCAAATGTGTTGTTAAGTCAAGGTCGCGATGAGCAGACATGTACTTCTTTACTAATAATGAAGAATGTGTTTCAGCATTATGTGGACACGTACACTAAATACCTGATGGCTTCCTTAATTGTATCCTACAAATGTATGGTTGTGTCAAGGTTCCGAGTAACTTAAAGAACATGTGCTTCTCCAATAATAATGACCAATGTGTTTCAGCATTATGTACGGCAATCGTACAAAGACTAGTAAGTGACTGATGGCATCCTTCAGTGTATCCTACAAACAGCCCCATACACCACCACGCAGGTACAGCATAGTTTTAAGGACTCAATCAGTAACTTCCTACAACAGCGATTGTGTCTACTGGATTATGAGAAATAATTACAGGCTGAGACGGTGATCTGCACCAATCTGGGGATGTGATGCGTAACGCGAGCCCCCGAGCCTGATGAAGGGCCTGCCATGTGACAGAGCATGTGGCTGATGGCGTAGGGGAAGGGAGGAACACAGCGGGAGAGAGAGATTGTTTTGAACTGTAGCGGTAATTAACGGCCTTCATGCTGAACGCGAAAACCCCTCTCTGAGCTTGTCTAATCAGACTCACACCCACCCTCACTGTGTCCCTCATGATGTCGTTCTCTCTGACTCGCTCAGTAATTTGCTCAAGGTCTCTACCCTTATCTTTTAACTTTTCCCTCCAAAGTGGTGGGGGCCAAATGAGGAATATGATGCAACCGTTTTAATTAATGCTGGTCAGTTAACATGTAGCTGGGCTATTTGACATGGTATTAAAATATATTCCGACATGTCTTGTAGATTTTTGTTTTTAGGCATCCGAGGTAGTAAAAGGAGATAAAAGGCCTGTTCATTTTCCATTAAGACATTTTCAGGGTTTGGACGGGTATCACGATCTACCACTAGAATCTGCACAAAAGATTAGCAATGGTGTTCTTTTATAAAAAAAAGTAAATGGCCTACAGCTCTCAAGGGGCAGTTGGGTAGTATACCCAATGCTGAGGGCATGATGGCATGAAACATGTTAAATTTGCTGCAGTACTGATTTACACATCAGATTTGCCTCCTCCTCATTGGAACCATTGCTGAGACTTAAGGCCTCATTTTGCTTCAAACACAGTGCATGTCGGATTATCCAACAACCTGAATAAAGGTAGAATTAGGGGCTATTATATGCCATCCTTGTAACTCTTCAAAACACTTATAAGTATAATTGGTTTGCACGTCATTAAAATATGTAATAAGCTGATAATGCATAATAATAAATGGTAGTTTAAATATTATGGTAACCTTTTGCAGATATTGTAAACACATTTTCAATATTTGTGCATTTCAATTTCTGACATGTTACTACATTTTGTATCAATCAGTACATTCATAGGTTTGCCAATACCGCGTGAATGTTTTAACGTTAACGTTAATGTTTTTTATTACCTTTTTACAGACGTGTCTTTCACAATTTTAGCTTTTGGGAAAACGTCCCCAGCGCATCACATGACGATGTAATTACACGGCTTGGCCACGACAAAAAAAACAGCTTCAAGGCCTGGCGCTCTTTGTGGGGGCTTGATCTCGACGATGAGGCCAGCCGTCTTCTTTGCCGAGGAAGTAATGGTCAAGCCAACTGCGTTAAATAGTCCTCCTCCTCTTATTCATTGGTTTAACCCAGGGTTTCTCAATTCCAGTCCTCAAGGACCACTGCCCTGCATGTTTTAGATGTGTCCCTCCTCCACCACACCTGATTCAAATGAGTGGCTCGTTATCAGGCCACTGCAGAGCTTGATGACGAGCTGATCATTCTGTGCAGAATGAAAGAAATTCTGCGGCAGTATTCTGTGCACTTCAATACTTTCTCCAGTGCTCTTATCATTATTACTGAACTTCTGCAGCACTATTACTCTGATTATGCACCTCCACTTGTATCCCTTTGCAGCAGCTGAGACAAATAGATAATCACCATGCACGACTACTTGCCAACATTAAAGTTGACATCTTAAATTCCCTCTACGAGAGAACAGGATTTATGAGACATTAGACGAGAATAGATAAATACTTTATGATGCTTAAACACTCATCTACATAACCTATACAAGTGCAAGCTTTCCCAGCTCATTGGATAATAAAAATATGTGTAATTTTGACTCACCATGCAATGCCTACTAAACTGTGTTATGTCATCTAATGTTGTTGTGACTAAATATGCTTAAAGTGATATGTGGTTTCTTCTTATCATATAAAACTTGGCAATGGCTTTATTTTCAGAGAAATATCAATAACCATAACATAATGTGTTTGGAAAGACAGCCTTAGCAGTGCTACTATTCATTAATTCTACATTGTGCTTATGTTGTTTCTGTTTTCTTTCCTAAGCATCAGCTTAACTGCTTATGGCTGACTTGATCCATGGGCTGACTTGACAGTTCACATTAGCCATCCCTTCTCTTTGAAGCTATACTTGTCTGAATTTTTTAAATGGTGAGAAAGTGGTGGAAATGAGCTGCAGAGGAAAGAACGGGTGAGAAAAAGTAGAGTGAGCGCAAAAGAGGTTTGTGACCACTTCTTATGCAATGAATGCTGGGTTAGGTTTTAGCCCCCCAACCCATGAGAATGGATGCATGGACTAGGGACAGGGCATTTCTTTTGGAGGTTGAATTTGTTACTTTTTCCCAGTAACCAGGGGCACCTTTACCCCAAGGGGTACCTCTAGAGTTTTCTGTATGTTGACATATTGTGCTTAGATGATTTGAAGAAAAAAAGTAAATAAATGTGATTGATCACCTGATGGGGCTGTATGGTATGGTTAAATTAATTATTGTGCAGTTCCCTTCCAATTAGTTAGAACTGAAGAAAACTCTTGGATGAGATGTGAAATGTTTTCAAGAAACTGAAACAAGTTCAGTTGCCTATGATACAGCGCTATTACCATGACCTGGATGACAGAGAACCTTCATCAGCATTAATTATTGTGATTATTCTGACAGATATTGCGATATGATTCATGAGGAGTGGTAATGATTTTTTTTTTCTGCATCACTTTCTATTGTCACTGAAAAAACTATGAAAATCATGATGATGTAACATTTGTTGGGGTCTGTTCCAAACCAACATGTTTTCTTACATGACAGAAAAAGTAGGCCGGGATATATCTGCAGCACTGAAATACTTCATTATAATGCTGTTTTGTCATGCACTTTATGTAACAAATGACAATTTGAAAACAATGTAATATGTGAAAGGTATTGCACCTACAAAGGATTATCAGCAGCCAGCTATTTTCTTTGCTTTCTTACATGTAAAGATTGTTGATGAAAGGCGTGTTCAAGCTCATTTCATTGGGCTTTTGGAGTATTTCACACAAAGCTGGACCAGTGGATCTGGACGATGCCTGCCATGCTTACCCCAGTACAGTCAAATATCAGCGCAGCAGGAGGCCACTGTGGCTGACAGGTATGAACTCTTCAACTCCTCCATTTCTACTCTAGACAGGCTAATGTTTAGTCTTGACTCCGAAGTGAATAAAAATGCAACCTTTTGTTTATACACAGCATGACAGACATGTAATTTCAGTACATTTTTTGACAGGCTACTTGAGATGCTCCATAAATTATACAGTGTATATATGTTTCCCCATGCTCTCCTGCTCCATTGGGGGTTCAGTGTCACTTTCAATTTGCCACCCTCTCTCACCATTGACCTATTTCTGCTTTCGTTCGCACTTACTGCTGTTCCCCTGAGCGCCGTGCTGACCCAGTAACCCCCTGCAACACCTGGCCAGAGGCCCTCTGGTAGCCGGACAATGGGCCACAGTTCAAACTAATATCAGACAATCGAACAGGCCTATGTCATGTTTTGCAAGAATGAGGAATTTTACTTAAATTTCATTTAACTTTTGAGAATGTTAACTGGACACCCATTCGTACACACACTCATACACTGATGGCAGAGGCTGCCATTAAAAGGTGCCAATCTGCTCATCAGGAGCAATTCAGCGCTTCCTTGCCAAAACACCCCACTATGCTCACACACCAATGGAACAACCATCAGGAGTAATTTGGGGAAACCACGACCCTCCGATTAGACTACCATCTGAGCCACAGCCGCCCCCAAGGGGAGAAAAGGGTAAAGCAGAAAAAAATTACTTTCAAAGTTAGAGTTGTGTGTATTCCCTTCCTTTCTGCAACATTTTCTAAAGATACAGAATTGAGACTCCAAATCTCTAGATCACACGACACAGCAGCCACGCATGAGAATCGCGTCTCTTGCATCCAGTGGGAATGGTCTTACCTGTTAACATGGACGCTGAAATATAAAGCGAGAGTTGCGCAGCAGCGCTGCCCAGCCTGTCAGACTTTAAAAGTAAATATTGCTGTGAAACATTTTAAATATTCTAGTTCAGGGCTATTTCGTGAAATGGTTGCATTTTGGTTAGGTTTAAGTTTAGCTTTGGTCTAAAATAAGAACATTAGTCACATAAGTTACGTTATTTGGAAATGGCAACTTTGGCAATTTTTCAACAACTTTCCTGCTGGAATGTTGACGTCGCTGTCACAACTGCTAGCGGCCTACTGTGCAGAGCAAAAAATAACCAATTTGACCTAGAAATCCTGATCTCAGGGAAACAATGTGTCTTCATGTTTTGGTTGTGCAATGGCAGAGGTGCTTCCTGATTTTTGTTTTCGAAGGTAAAATCAAGCCCAGATGCAGAATGAATAGCATAGTTAAAACAAGGCTTATAGGAAACCTAAATCTATATGTGGATAGGGTATTTTTTCTATAACCAGGACACTGTCTAATTAGTATGTACTTCATTAAAATAAGTTAAAGCAAAAAAGTTGTCTATTGCATTTTAAGGTAAATTAAGTTATGTAACATGACTTGAAAACAAGTCAGCAGTCTCTAGGGCTGCAACTAACAGTAGTCTCTATTATTGATAAATCTGCCAAATATTTTTATGTCTGTATTTTAATTTAGTCTATAAAATGACAGATGTTACACCAGGGCTCACCTAGCCGTACCAACCCACATGAAGGTTGGCTGGGTAAACAACCCACAAGTGGCAATAACGACTCTAAAACTCAGAGCTCAAACGTGTCCTTAACGACTCTGTAAGGACACTCCCACAGAGGGTTTAAAAGCCTGCATCTCCCCTCCAGTTAGTTAGAGATGAAGAAGCCTCTTGGATGAGAGATGAAACGTCTTCAAGGAACTGAAACATGTCCAGTTGCTGACGATACAGCACTTACCTATAGTTCCCACAAACAATGTAACGAAGATGCACATCAGGAGGATTTAGAAGTGGGTATATACGAGATGTTGGCTGAAATATAACTAGTTGTATGCCGTGTACCTGCACCACTGATTAAAGTTATATCACAAGTCAATCTGGGTGCACCGCACTCTGACACAGCTAATTAACATCTCCTCACTGCCTTCAAGCTGGGCGTAAACATATACCCACGGAAACGGCAAGCACATCATATGAAAGGAAAGCAGAGGGAATGCCTTTCATCATCAAATCATGATCTAGTCTCTTTCAGTTTCACTGTGGTGAAGACCTGTTGTGTTTGAGAGTGGGGGAGGCTATGATGTTGTAAGATGTGAAAAGCGTGAGTACTTGGACAAGCCCCTTCGTTTAGCACGACCTTCCGCAAGACAACATCAGGGCTTGGCAACACTTTGGCATTTGTCACAGAGGATACATATGGGCAAGGGCACTCTGAGAATGAGCTCTGAGTGTCGTCGGAGGGCATGTTCTATCGCCACATTAATTGATGAGACTAACTGATGGTCTAACTTAATGATGGCTGTCTTCCATGCCATTTCATCACCTCTGGGTTGTGAGAGGAGCGGGAAGGCTTTTAATACAGCACACACGTGCTGACATTAATTATAGAACACCTGAATATGCACACACACACACACACACACACACACACTATGAGGGGTATTTTATGCCAGCGAACTATACTTAAATGCCTTAAACGCGTCGCCTACGCCTGCATTAAGACTGAAAAATACGCGTGCGTACAGGCACGCCTATTGCGAGTACACCAAAACTGAAGGGGTGACGGGTGATAAGTGTCATGCCACGTGCGAACGCAGCGGACGCCTGTGTGCACACTCGTCTCAATGTACAAATAACCCAGACAACAAAAAAAACGGTCTGTTTATTGTTTTTTGTTTAAAACGTGAAAAAAAAAAAACAGAAAAAAAACAGGGTATTTCAGTTTCCCGTTTTTTTGGTTAAAACGAAATGTCAAACTGACAAAAGGTAGGCCTACATGGACCTGTTAGTCTCTCTCTCTCTCTCTCTCTCTCTCTCTCTCTCTCTCTCTCTCTCTCTCAAGGTTTGAATGATATTGAATTGATAATTAATGATAGTAAGGGTGAAAGGGATAATTAAAGTAATTTCAGCCACTTAAAAATAAAAATATCCTGACAGCTTTGATGGGGCTGGGGTTCATCTATAACTTGTGCTTTCTTATGAACAATCCCGTATGAACCTGTGTAACAGCTGATCTGTGTAGATATGCTGCAGAACATAGAAAATGAATAACAGGTCAGGTTCTGATGATTCAGTGTACCTCGTGCGTAAATGCGCACAGCCCTCAGTTTCGCGCCTGAGCAATGGTACAGTCCCTGATATACCTCAACATCCTGTTATAGGCGTTAACGCGTGTGTCACTATTGTCCTAAAGCCAACGCTTCAGATGCCTTAACGTGTGCACGTGTGACTGAAATAGCCTAAACTGTCACATCGTCTCTCTTGGTAATAAATGGACAGCTTGAATTGTGAAGCGAAGCAGCTGTTAAACTAAAAATTCGTCACCATAAAGTAAATGATTATTTGTACATTGAGATGAGTGTGCGCACAGCCGTCCGCTGCGTTAACGCGTGGCACGGCACGAATGACCCCTCGCTATTTGATTTCCACAAACACTACACAGCGTGTGCCTGTACGCTCATGTAGAATTGTACTTAACAGTCACGCATGGTTTTCATGTCACGTATTTGAGGTGTATTTCACCCGTCACGCACGCGTCACGTAGGCGTATGCGCAACAACGCGTGTGCAGCGTCTGCGTGACGCCTACGTGATGCTCGTCTGTCCATTGAAAGCGAATGGAATTTACACGCGCACGCGCTGCACACGCGTTTTAGTATAGTTCGCTAGCATAAAATACCCCTCATACACACACACACACACACACACACACTATTCATCTTCATGTTTCTCTTATACTTCTTTCTGTTCTTTAATGCACCCATTACTTAATAAACTCTCTGATTACCTTACTAGTCAGCATATTATGCAGAACTTAAAGCAAAATTGAACCTCAAATAGGAATTCTAGCTGATTGTCTAAACAATAGCCACAGCCGGCTTCTGTTAAGCATTATAACACTTTGCCTTTGGGCTTTTTTGTCTAGTCTTGTAATTTAATTAAATCTATAAACATTCAGTCACAAAATTACCTCTTCATGGTTAAAGCTTCTCCATCAACAGTGCAAACTTGAAGCTTAGTGTGCTTTAAGCTGGAGGGCTTCTATGCCAGCTTTTAATTTTTCTCTTTGTTATGTAGACCAAACAGAATAAATGCTCCTTAGAGAGCCTTGGCAGAGAGAGGATGTGACTCCTCAGGCCCTGAATCCTAATGACTTGTAAATAAATATATAATGTCATCACTTCATTAATTGTACCATGGATCCCGCAGTGAGAGTGCTTCCTCTCACATCATGTCACCCTGTCTTTAACTGCGTGGGGCCTGATGTGAGTTGTGAGGAGAGCATCTGTGTGTGTTTGCCGCTTGTGCACACAAACTCATAAATGCAGCAGTTGTTTCAGCTATAATCGTTGATTTATTATATTTCATATGTTATGTGGCATCCACCAATTCATCATCAGTTGCAATAGTTGCTAAACGTGATAAAGAAGGATGAAGAAAAATGGCATGGATCATTCATGTTTCTTATCACCAGGGACAAACTGTAGCAAACTGCTAAAGTCGACATTTTGCATGTGACATGTGTGACACAACTGTCATTCCATGTTACCATGAATTGATAAAGTCGTCCCACATCCCATATGTGATGAATGTACAGTATGTTTCCCTCAGACATATGATAGAGTGATCCAGGAAGCAGCTTAAATATGGACTGTTTCCTTTTTTGCCAGGGATGGGCAGCCTTTAAATAGCCCAATTAGCATTCTTGGCTTGTAGGCGAGACAAAGCTGGCAACGTGTGTCCCTCAGTCTGGAAAAGTGCTCCTCCATTCTGAGGATATAGCTTCAGTTTCACGCTCCGACGGCAGAACAGACTGTACACATAGACGCAGATGAAAGTGGCGATGTGAAGAATTCCTTCACAGAGAGTTGTAGGAAAATCCCTTTTTAATTCAGTCTGATCCGGGGGTATTACACTCAAGGAGCTTTGCCAATTGTCATTTAGCTCAACTTAATTTTCAGGTATTTAACAGAATCTGCATATTCCCTGCACAATAAAAAAAAAATGTCGCTGTTACACATTTCACATCCTCTGGTAACAGATGATTGCATTTAAACATTGCGTGGATTAGTTTCATTAGAGCAGAGCTTGGTTTTCATTTGAGACGGCACAGATACAAACAGGCAACCGGCTGTGATGCTTCACATGCAGACTGTGAAAAGTGACACAGTCTTAGAAGGATTACAAATACTGAGGCCATGACTGTATGTCCCATCACA
This sequence comes from Lagodon rhomboides, assembly GCA_039737535.1. Lineage (NCBI taxonomy): Eukaryota > Metazoa > Chordata > Actinopteri > Spariformes > Sparidae > Lagodon > Lagodon rhomboides. The sequence continues at coordinate 5,102,404 of CM077786.1, forward strand.
GCATCACCATCATATTCTATCTATCTATCTATCTATCTATCTATCTATCTATCTATCTATCTATCTATATATATGTATATATGTATATATGTATGTATATATAATTAATTTTTTTCTGTATTTTAGTTTTTTTTCTCCTTTATTTCACCTCTCAGATATTCTTGTAGGAGATCACTGATGGAGAGATAGTTTTCAAAATGTTCCATTTGTGCCCTAGTTGGGAGCAGAAATTTGTATTTGTACTCAAACTGTTGGACCAAATTTACAGAACACCGAAAGGTTCATTTGCAGGGTTAATTACTTATTTGGCCCCCAAACCAAGACATCCTCATACCTAAACAAGTGAACAGGTAGATTGCCGGTGACTCCCAAAACGACATAAATGGCTGGTCCCAAAACGACTGTTGTAGTGCAGCAGCGAGAGTGTACTCACAGTTTGGTTAGGTTCAGGCAAACATCAATACGTTTTCCCAAACCCAACCAAGAAAACAACTTGTTTAGGTTCAGGAAAATTTTGTGGTTTCGCTTAAAAACAAAAAAAAACTTTCTTCTGTAACTTCTATTACAAACATAACCACATTACTTTAGTATCTTATGTTCCATAAGTTAAAATAACTTACTGTTGACACCTGGTTTTACATGGGACATAACGAGCAGTCTGAATGAGCGTCCTGTGTTTGTTTAACCCTTCCTATAAAGACTGTACAGTTTTTATACTACTCAACTTCATCCTTTGCTGCAGTAATAATTACTTCAATAAACGTAAATATGGATCTACTTTCACAGTCATCCTATATGGAGGACAGGCTCCCCCAAACAGTGTATATCATAATAGTAAAACAATGGTCATATTTTTTATGCATGGTTATAAATGAATTAAAAAGCAGACTAAAGAAAGTGTTTACAAAGCTGTCATTTTTCAGCCATGTTCATTTTCCATGATAGTTCCATGATAGATGCTTCTTCTCCTCTGAAAAGCAAAGACAAACTTCACACTTGCTGCATAGCATGTTAATGTACATTTTATTGCGGTGTCTGCAGTGTCCCTTCTTTGTCCTCACAAGACAATTTGTGAGTCATCCAGCAGACAAAGAGCAACATTAGCATTCATTTGGAGCGGTTCTGGCTATACAATGACTGCTAGCTCTTTTTCGGAATAAAAGACAATATTAAATAAAATCTCCAAGCTGAGGATGCTTCATGATGTTTACACGCTATTTGCTAAATTTATCTGTCTGCCATTTGTGCAGGTAAAATGAAGTTCCTCTGGGTGTCTGTGAAAAAGCTGCCTGCTGTGTCTGGAAGCACAGTTGATTAGAGTGATGACACTAACACAAAATGGTTTAGCTGTAGACCGTAAAGAAAAACAATGAAATTGGCACTTAGTAAAACACATTTCTCCAGCAAGGCCCATCAGTCCACTTTGTGTACTCACTTGCAGATACTAGCCTCCCAAATATTGCAGATTTTATTTCATCAGGGTTAGTGCATTATTCCCTGAGAAATAATGAAACCATTACACAATGTTAAATAAAGTGAGAGGAAATACCTGAATCTGTCCCTTTATCAAGATCTGCACCAAGAGGACCCACTCCTTTTGTAGAAGGTTAATGCTAAGGAAATTAAAGCACAATGACGCTTAGTTCCAGGTGATGAAATCATAATTATGAATATTTTATCCCTACTTCCATCAACCTGAATCCTACATGCTGGACCTTTTAAATACCCACTATGTTTAATTGTATTATAGGATTTTAACTCAACTCTAGAGCACAATGACTCCTAAATTCATAGGAAAAAAGTATGAACCCTCACTGTACTCGATGGTAGGAATATAACCATTATCATAGCTAATATCGCCATAGGGCGATGGAAACAAAAGTCTTGTTTATATTTGGCAGACTGAGGACGACTCGAGCTTTGTGGAAAATGGAATTGAGCTTGTTTGCCTGCCTTTTTTTGTGTATATTTGGAGAAGCTTGTTTCTGAGTTTCTTTAAACAGAGATTCTAATTTTTCACTGAAAATAGCAGCCTAGAAACTCCAAAGGAGGATGACAAAAAAAGATAGAGCTCAGAAACAAATCAGTGCCATCTGCACAAGGGCTTTTTTTCATGCATTTTTCACAGCAGAGAAACAAGTTTCAGGTTGATTGCTTTACAGGTAAAACTCTGTTATCCATACATCATATGCCTATCACTTACCTGTGTAGAACGGACATGATTTAGCTCAATTTCCTCCTGCTCTCTGACAGCTTTAGAGCCAGATATTCCTTTCTTTTACTAGTTCATTAAAAATACAGCCACAGTTCTAACCCTCAAGAATCATCATTAGGCTACATACTAATTACAATCCAATAAAGAAGAGGATAAAGGAATTTAAATAAATAAATTAACCCTCAGCTTGACAGTCTATGCACATTTTTAATCCTCGTAGAGGATGTTTATTTTACTTTAATCAGCTTGTCCTTTAAAGCATGCCTTTGTTCTATTTTGTGTCTGGATTTAGACTTCAGGTGAAGACGTGTATTGGGGGTCATAATTAAAAACCATGCCAAGCCCACACAGATAATGTATTTGAATCAATTGAGGCTTTTTCATCAATACTCCTACTTTGAAGTCATGTCTGACTCCATCTGGTCATTAGTATTATGCAAAATACTGCATGTTTGCCGCCTCAAGGTTGAACTGATGTTTCTTCAGCTATTAGCTCTTCAGCTAGTTAGCAAGGCAAATGCAGTAGATGAAAAAGCATTAACTGGATTTTCATATTACTCCGACACATTATACTCCCTGGCAGATGAACATGCTGCTGAGGCCACTGTTATGTGAGGCCGACCTCCCTGCACGTGGCAGTGAGCATTTTTCTCTCTGCGCTGACCCTGTTTGAACCTCTGGTCACCTCATTGAATTTAGGTATTTTTCTCATCATGCATGGCAGTGCAATTGCACACAGAGGACTAACTATGAGCGTAATGACTCTCTGGGCTGAATTCCCTTAAATTGAATTCCACTGAATAATCACCCTGCAATATAATGACCCATTACCCATTTGCTAGAACTGTCTCATTTGTCTTTTAAAATGGCTTTTAATTTGCTCATAACGTATTATCTTTTACCATCAGATTTAAAATCAGGCATGTGTCAATGAATACGGACATATGACGTAAAATATTCGAGCATCTTTTTTTATAAAAGTAGTCCTCACACTTGGTCCACATCAGTGGTGGATAGAGAACGCCACTAATGGGTAGGCTTGGGATATCTGGATGGACCTCAGTTTATATCTCCTGGATCCTTTTAAAGCTTTTATATGTATATACATATATACACACACACACACACACACACACACACACACACATACATATGTATTATATACATATATAAAAGTATACGGGGATCGGATTTGCAGATCAGTAGTGAATTTAAATGAATTTTTAACTGTGCCTCATGCTCATGTCAGAATATCTCCCAAAAAACTAGAAATACCAGAAAGAAAACTCCACACATGAAATAATACTATAATAACAAACCTAGCACTGCATACCACTCGTTATAAGAGTGGCTACAACATAAACTAAACATGACTATTAATATATCAGGCAAATTGAATGAATTTGAACGCTGCAGGGCGTTGAAGGCAGTGTTAATATGGCCCTTAACAAACTCTTCTTGTTGGGACAAATGTCGGCAGGGCAGTTCTCCAGTACTTCCATTGATGTGGGGGAGTTCTCCCGATCCATTTTCCATCTGATTAGCTGGATGAATACAGCATGTTCAGCATAAGCGATTTCAATCCCATACAAAGCGCATAGATCTTTTAAAATTGTGAAAAAATTGCGAAAGTGGCAGATCCAGCTGCGAAAGAGGCTGTTGCTGTCATTACTCCATACGTGTCCTCTATAAATCCGCAGTTTAACGCATTTATCTGCCTACCAAGGATACAGTTCCACAGGGCCATTAAATTGCCATTGCTCTTGACAGCCAACGTTTTTCCAGTGTTGTGCTGAAAACAGACTCGAGAAACTTAGAAGGTCACTTGCGTTCACAAGAAGCGACCACGTCCCAGTTGGCTATCTCATGCTTTTTCATCAGATCTTCTGTCAGCCCGAGCACTTTAGCAAAGACACCCTCCACTGAAACAGAATGCAACACAGAAAGCAGCATCCAGTTCGAATGGTTGAAGGACCTCCTGAATGTTCAGTGATGTTCCTCGTGCAGACAGATGTGCTGCCTCAACAAAGCCCACTGCCCACTGTTTAATGACGCCTCCATGAGTGAATCGCATATTGCACATGGCAACCAGCTCACATTTAGCTAAATCTTTATACTCATCCACAAGTATGGCAAACTATTGTCTTTATCTTGAAGAGCAGGATCGATGCTGCAGCCTCAAGTAGCTCATCCTGGATATTGTGGCTCACCAATGTTGAATTTTGGGGCAGCTCTTTCGGTCATTTTCAATTTCTGGAGTATATTTTGACATGAACTTGAAAAGCTCCAAGAAACTACCAATACAACTTCTACGTGTTTCCGGTTTTGCTCCGAAAATGAAGGGGCATCACCAGGCAGCTGGTTAAGAACTGTCCCGTGGCTTTGCGGCCCATGACTGTCCCTGTATGATGCTAGTTTAGTTAGTTCAATAGCATGCAGCTTGTTACAGCTGTCACAGGCCTCTCTGAGACCTTCCAGTTCCGTAGCCATGTCTCATAAAAGTAAACTATTTGTGCATCTCCGGAAATGTCTACATGCCTTGCAAAACACCGCATCTAGTTCTTTACTGTATTTAGTCCATTTGATCTTCTCATACCAGCTACTGTTGAATGAGCGTGACTTCCCAGTTATGACATTAGCTGGGAATGTTGAAAGTGTTGGTTGAGTGGCGGGTTCTTCCATGGGCGTTAGATCCGATGGTGTCGTGGTTGTCTCTTTAAATTCCGGTGTCAGTCAGTGTCGGTGGAATGCAGCCTGCATGCTAGCGTTAGCATGACTGGATGAAGTTGTGGCCACTTCTCCTTTGTTCCCAGAGCTAACAAACAACTCACGGTCATGCTGGTCCAAATGTGCTACGTCCTCTAAACGTGACATTTTTAGGAAAATGGAGTTCACCTGGCTGCTAGCTTACAGTGCACAATACCACCAACACCAACCGTTGCTAACAACATTTATATTATTATTTTCATGAATCTCATTTGGGTTGGCCACCCATCTGGATGGGCCAGTGCACAACCAGGCCTACCTGCAAATCTGCCCCAGGTCCTGCGCTGCGTATCTGCTCCATCCCGCCTCCGGCCGTCCGGAGCCCCCCTGAGCAGATACGCAGGACATCTAGTTTTGGCAGATGCCAGAGCACGATGCAGCAACTCAGCCAAATTCAGCACAGAGCAGACAGGAAGTCACACACAGAAACAACAACATAACATCCAGTTCCTTTTCAAAATAAAACTCTCCCTGTTGACGCCAGCTCAGAAATCTAAAAAAGAGACAAATACAAGCTCTTCTTCTGATCCTTCGGTTGGGAACACTTTGTGTTGTTGTGTTTATAACACATGCTTATAACTGAGGTCACGCGTGATTATGTAATTATCGCGGGAACTCCTCGGTCTCACAACTTCAGCTGTCTGGAGCCGAAACGCAGCGGACACGTGTCTGTTGGAATCTTGGGGTTAGCATCCACATGGACCAATGCCTTGGCCAGACTACACGACTTTCTAAGTCATCAGGCAGGGCAGCTGTGGCTCAGGGGCAGAGTCAGTGTCTTGTTATCGGAAGGTCGCCAGTTCAATTCCCCTGGTCTGCATGTCAAAGTGTCCTTGGGAAAGGTACTGAACCCCAAGAAGCTCCTGATGTGCTGGTCGGCACCTTGCATGGCAGCCACTGCCATCAGTGAATGAATTAATTAATTACTGTAAGTCGCTTTGGACAAAAGTGTCTGTTAAATGCCCTAAATGTAAATGTCGTCAGATTGCTGTGCTGTTCATATTTCACAGCTCTCTGTCATACAATCATGAGTCTTGCAGTTTTGTTTTGGACACAATAACTGATCAGTAACAGTGGCCACACACTACATGATCGTGGGCTAAGATGCGCAGGCAGCTAGAATTAGGGTTAGGGTTTGCACTGAAAACATGAAACTTAATGCTCCTTTTGTGGTTCAGTAAGGACGACTGTTTACACATACTGAACAGCTTGTGTGTATGTACTCTGATAGAAACTGTAGGCTGCTCTGTGCCCGCTCTGTACAGATAGATGCTTGATAAGACTGGGTTTATAGAGCTTCTGTGGATGACAGCAGAGGAGAGAGGGACAAAGGAGAGGCGGGTCTGCTCTCATTAGCTGTGACTTGTTCCTGGCTCCCCAACCCCACTTTTTGCAACTCAGCCAGATATTTAACCTGCGAGATATCCAACAGGCATTTCTAATGTACCGGTGAGCTCCTGGATCCTGTCTTTGAATAGTTCTCACAGAGGCCCAATTTCAATCCAATCCGCTGTGGAGCTGCACTCACAGCTGTGGACTGTCTCTTGATTGAGGGTGTGATATAAATATACTGGCAGGCTTTGGGACGTCCTTCCATTCTTTGACAGAAAAGGAACATTCACATATGATGCTCATATTTTCACATATTTCTATATATATATATATTGTATTTATTTTTATATTATATATATATATATATATATATATATATATATATATATATATATATATATATATATATATATACAAACAAAGGCCTTTTTGTATTAATGTTATTCTCAATTCAGTTTTCTTATATTTTCTCTTTACTGTTCTTAGATGAAGCAACTGTTAATGTGACCTGTGATAATTCCCCTCAGGAATAAAGTAACAGCATTTTTCCTGCGAAAGGAAAATTATCAGTTGAATAAATAAAAACTCCCACACTTCTTTTGCAACCTTCCTTTATTTGTTACACTTTTTTTTCTTTGTTTGCCATTCATAATCTGATTAGGTCCTTTGTTATTTCCACAGTAGCTTGAAATGCATAAGACAGGCAATGCAATCAAATCAAATCAGATCAAGATCAAATATTTGAAACATTTTTCAACCACATTATGCATGTATCTATCAAATGATTGTTTGATATGATTTATATAAATAATAATATTTGTAATTATTATACTGAGGAAATAGCTGCATGGAACTAGTGGTGTTTTCTCCATCCCAGACTCAAGAGGTGCTTGCGAGTCAGGTTTGAAAGCTTGCAACGATGTAGACTCAGCGTTGGAGGATATAAAATCCACTTGATCTTAACGCTAACTGGTTTGGAATGAAACTTGCAGAAACTTTGGGATGAAACTCCATACAAACACGCAAACAGAGTGAGAGCGGGTTAGGAGGACGGTGTAGTGGCCAGATGAGAATTGGTCCACAGTCGCTCATGGGAGCAAGCACTAATTTGCCTCTGTTCTGGGGCTTTTGTTTGGCGATCTCCAAAAAACATCTTGGAGTGGAAGATCAGTGCGAAAAACCTGCAGTGTGCTTAGCTTTTGTCATCCCAGTATCCTTGGAATTATAATGATTTGTCAGGATTTGCAATATAGTCCCAAAGTTCAATGCCAACGCATTGATCTGCATTACATCAAACAGACATTTTCAGAAATTTCCGTTTTTGCTTTTCGACAGAAGAGTGACTTGTGTTGTTGAATGTCAGTCTTGATTAATATGCACTGTTTCCTACAAATAAACAATAAACAAAATGAATAGACAATAAACATCATTTATTTATTAAAAATATGCACACATCTAACAGTAGCTTAGCATAAACTGGAAACAGGGCGGACCAGCTGTAACAAATGCTTCCGACACCTCTCAAGCTCACTAACCATACATAACCATCATACATAAAAACAAGCAGTATGGTATGGTAGCAGTAGCACTTACAATGTTATGTGAATGATAAACATATCCAATAGTGAAGCAGGAATGGCAACCAGAGAAGACTACATTGAGATGGCCCCAAAAATCTTCATACTGAATGCACAGCGTCTTGAAGCCGTCTGTATTTCAGCAGCCAGATTTTGTGTTGTCCTGTTTGTTCATTTCCACGTTCTATATGCTCTGTTTTACATGTTTCCAGTTGTGTGTCCCTCTGTGAGTATAATAAAATGTAGTGTAATTGGGCCGACTTCTAAAGGATTGCTGATGTAAAAAGTGATCCGACACACAGCACCATCAGATCTGCCGTGGAGCAGAGTCAGCTGTTTTCTTCCAGTTGCACTTACTCTATATAAAGACAAAGAAACCTGAGTTCATTTGCAGCTGGTTCACTTAAAAAGAATTGAGCTTGATTACTTTCTCAAAAACGTATACATGAAAACACTCTGTGCCTTGCCGGCAGAAGTGCCTTCTTTCAGAGCGTCAGGTGCTTGTTTGCCAAGCATCCACTGAAACACACTGTACAGAAAAAGACTTGTTGAGACACTTATGCGCCACTCCACATTAACCATATATTAAATGGTGCATGAGCCAAGTGGCTTTGTGTGTTCAGAATCGTATACGTGTTCTCAGGCAGTTAGATGACACAAATTTCCTGATTGCATAAGTATAGTTTCAGATCTTCATGCCTTGAGTGGGTAAGTTGTTTATTTCGTACAATTTGTGGGAAGGAGCTAACATTTCAGACTGGGCTTTGAAGCTGTTTAGCTACATCTATTTCTTCTCTTCTTATTAGTTCAACCTATCGGGAAATTGTAATATAGCTTATAATATATACGGCTCCCCACAGCTGTTCCCCCAGTTTTTAAAAAGGGAATTTAATAAAAGGCCCTAGTGTGCAACTGCAAAAATAGATGTAAGACTGGACTGTGCCACAGGGCAATGGGCACAAACTCCTGACTTTCATAAGTTCATATTAACCAGTTAAAGAAAGAAGGAGGTGAAATGAGGATGGAGAACAAAATATATCAAAATTAAGACAAAGTCTGGCTTAGAGCAAGGAGGAACCTTAAAGAGGCAGACAGAGAGACAGCCGAAAAGACATACAGAACTTGAAATAGGTTCAGGAGTTCAGGGTCTCGTGCGCAGTATTCCATCTTTTGTGCCAGCGGACAGCATACGGCTGGGGACTGAATGATGAATCTTGCAAATGAAAAGAAGTCTCATTAGATACTAATGATATGGAAGCACATTTATTAGTGGATATTATTTTGATGGTGCAACTAATCCAACATTATTAGCTGGGTTTGACATCTGCCATTTGAAAAATCAAGTTTGATCATTTACACCATTTGAATAAATATTACTAGAATTCAGCAAGTCTTTGAGGAGAATGTCATGTATTCTGTATATTAAAATTATCATTATACATACATTATATAATGAGACAATGAGAGTCGTATTAGTATAAAGTGTAGGCATGAAATGGAAATGGAATAAAATGAGATTATGTATATCAGCCAGTAAGCTATTACAGAATGATCTGTCATTTAAAACTCTCTCCATAACTGAACAACAGAGAGCCCATCATTTAGTTTATTTCGGCAATTCATAGACCAGACATGTGTAAAAATTAGAGAGCAAGAAGGACTCGACTGGGATGCTCATGTCGCCCTGCTTCTCCTTCATTTTTGATTACAATCAGGCAGGTGTTTGCTAACATTATATCCTCCGACTTGACTTGTTTGTCATAGGCTGTAATGGCACACAAGAGCTTGATATCATTACCAGGTAACAGCTGGTATTAATTGAGATACGTTATCAGAAAAAATAACATTAACCATATAAATGAATCCATACATCTGGTTCCAGAAACCTGCATGTGAGTCATTGCAGGTGGCAGCAAATCAGGCCCAGATTCCCTGAAGAAATCATGGTGTTTTTGAGAGTTGTTGGGTTGAGAAACTCTATGAAATTTGTAAAACACTGTACACTATATACTCTTAATAACTTTCCCCCTCTTGTAAATTTGGCAAGGTAAATCACTTAGTTATTACTTTCTTTGTATTAAAAAATATTGTGTCAGTTTGTCCCGACGTGTTGTGGTACTGTTGTGTATACTGCTCTGTGATTAGATAAATGATATGTGTTGTTTACAAGAGAATACCTGCACAGATGAGTGCAACGCATACCATAGTACACAAAGTTATATCTTACTGTATAACATTAATTTCCCCCTCATAGTGCTTTCATTTTCACCTAGTTCTACTGAATAATGCATCTTTTGGTGCATGTATGGCACATTATATTTTAAGCAGTAATTGCAATCTCTATTCAGCCTTCTTGCTTCATCACTCTCTCATGTTTAAGTTTAGCTAGGGTTAGCTAGTTGTATTTTTTGCCCCCTCTGTTTGAGCTTTATATGTGGATAGAAAAATACCAAAAACAACACAATGCTGATCAGATTCTAATTTGATTCTAATTTATTTTTTTAATCTAGAAGCACCAAAGAGGACTGCCATCCAATTTCGTTGTATTCTGTGCAATGACAATAAAGAATTCTATCTATTCTATTCTGATTATGCTCAGCTGCTGTTTCGGGACCATGGTTAGGGTTGCTTGTTGTGTAGGGGTAGTGTGCGCAGTGGGCAAAATTGGAGGCATGGACATGCTGTGCGCTCTGCTGTGATTAGTTGTGAATGTATGCTTTTAACAGTTAACAGTTTGAGTCAGGCATAGAGAATGTATAGCATGTAAATTATGTGTAGCTTTGCTTGCTGTTGGTTTGGAAAACAATCATCCAGAAGCAACGGCTCTAATACAGGGACTGTGATTGGTAGTTTCCCCTGTAAACATGTCAACATTTTGGCTGGTGCAATCCCTCCTGACTGACTTTCTGCTGCTCTTCTTGGTTTACGCTGCTCCTGCGAAAATGCTTTTGGTTGCTGGAGTGTCTCAGGGCGAGGTACAGAAGACAGGCTGGGTGTCCGAAGGGCAGGCTGCCCCTTCGCGATCAGCCCGGTGCAGGGGCGCAGATGGAATTTTTGAACTGGGGGGGACCAGGCTGTCAGCAAATTATTTCAATTCAATACATTATTTTTGTGTAATTTGGGCTTTAACTAGCACTCAAGTAGTTACTTTCATAATAGCCTATGGGCCAATGGTTTGCACTTAAAAGCCATTGGAGAATTCTTATTTGAAATCATGGAAAAACAACAATGAACATGTTAAACAAAGGCCTACCTGATCAACACTAGCCATACATGATGAAACTGTTATTTGTTATCACCCACCAAAACTTCATGCCTTTAAATGCAAAATATGTTTTATTTAAACATTTGTGTATGAACTCAGATGTGTAAACAACAACATATTTACTTAAATAAAAATAAGTATGTATACTGTAAATGAAATTCACATTTTAAATGATAATAATTTGAACTGAAATCACCCACTCTGTCATAGTAGACAATGGTCTGATCACCGCAACAGGCACAGGCGCAGCTACCAGTTCCTCTTTAGGACCCTGGGGAGTGAGAGTCGTGCCTTATGGTGTGTTCAATTTACACTGAAAGTCGGAACTTGGAGCTCAACGTAACCCCAGAGTTGAGTGCTCCCAGCGCTTCCCAGCCTTACAAACGTACAACAAAACATGTAACTACTGTTTACGTGAGTAGCAGATAGCATGAATTTTATGTCGGGCTGGTGAGATTAATCCGACTCTCCGAGTTGGAGATCCGACTTCACGGGGGGTTCTGATTAAAATTCTGACTGTGAGATCGGAAAGTCCGACATTCGTGTACAACTGGAATGCACCATCAGTCGTAGCACACAGACGCCGGGCTCTCAATGTGCGCTGCAATGTCATTTAGTCTAACTAACGGAACATTAATCCTCTGTTTTACCGGCGATGTTTGTCGCTTTATGTAGGGACAGTGGGGGGGGACGGATCGGGGTCACTATGAATCTGAGGGGGTCATATCCCCCCGTCCCTAGTGCCATCTGCGCGCATGGCCCGGTGACAAAACCCACCTTGCAGAAACCAAGTAACAGTCTGCCATGCTTACACCTGGCCCTTCCGCTCTGCCTCGTGAGCTTGCTCAGCAAGCTGAAAAGAGGACGATGTGTTTTCGGGAGAAAGTACATCTGGCAATCCGCTGTGTCACCCCAGTGGCTGGCTGCTTGTAATACAAACCAGCTACCACAAAAACACAGACACAGCCACAGAACATTTGATTAGCGCAAGTGCAGCCAGATACAGGTGAAATCCTCCATGCTGACATTTCTGTCACAAACTCTTTGTGACTGCTGTGATAAGTAGTCTCACCGTGTGGTAACAGCCAATCGCAGGAGAGCGCACAGCAGAGTGTCCCTCCCCCGTTCCTTCAGCCCATCCACTCTAACATCAACCTTTTGACAATGTTCATGGATTCAAAAAAATATTAAGCACTGAGCTTGTTCTACGTTCTCTGTGCTCTGATTGATGTTGATTGGTTGATGTTACGATAGTAGGACTAATGTTACGCAATAACATTAGTCCTACTATAGTAACATCAGGAACACCAGGACCAAAGTCTCAGTGTGTTCAGCTGTCAGTACTTTTGTACTGAGAAATTAATGCTGATGAACATTCCCAGTTTTATAACTTCATAAATGCCTTCATATAACACAATAATAAGGGACTCATATTGTGAGGAATTTAGAGGAAATTATATTTTTTATTACCAAATAATTAAGGCGGCTTACACAACACAACACAACACAACACTGTGGGGAGTAAGAGTAGCCTATTCACAGCCGCTCCTTTGACCACTATGACACCACTTCAAGCAGGTAGCCCTGTTGTAATGGAAATGCAAATCCCTGCCCCACTGGGTTCACGTGGCGAGTCAAACTGAGTCAAACCAAGCCAGCATGAGTGTATGGAAAAGCCTGATACTTGTCAAGACATTTCGCTAAAAGCCCAACATGTTGCCATCCTCTAGGGACCATTTAATTGTTGTTTGACTTTTAAGGGGTGAACCGACTGACTGAAACGGCCATCCCTAAAAAATACAAGCAGATTTAGTGATTCTATGCATGTGAAACACTGAATCTTTCCAATATCTCTTATTTAGTTCTTGCCTCATTGTCATATCAGTTAACAGTAGGTCCTTCAACCCTTCTCTGTGTCTCACTAATCCTTCAGTCAATCTTCTAAGTAGGCTAAAAATATCCCTTCACCTCAGTATGCAAAAGAAGACATAGCCCATGTTAGACTCTCTGCTTTGATCCTGTCTGTGAGCGATGTGCTTCAACTATCATTCTGTGTCAAAAGTGTTGCGTGTGCAAGTTTCCATGGTGAACGCCGTTCGGGCTTCTGCCATAATTGGTTTCTGTGATAAGGAAATCCTTTTTTATGGCACAGTTGACTAAATTCTTCTTCTTGTTAGGAAGCTTTAAGAGAGTAGAGGGGACCTTCCATTCTGGACACGTTTAATGTCATAGTTTAACACATTTAACACAAACAATGTTTGTGGACACCAGATGGTTTAAGATGGAGCACCTCCTAGCTAACAATGGGCTTGGGTGAGATGCTATTTGTTATTCTGAGTGACGTTAGAGGAAGCTGTGCCTAAACTGGGGTTTACTAGCAAAGTCATTTGGCTGCCTATAATCTGAACATCAAATGAAGCCTTGCCTGGTGTAATTGTGAGCATTCAAGCCCTCTTCTACTCGAGCTTTCTTGTAAGGGCTGTTAAGGGGGCTGAAATCATTATTTCATCAGCCAGATGAAATGCTTTCGCTGTCCAGGTGAGGACAATTATCGGCAGGCTTTTTGAAGTGCTGCTAACCTTTGGAAAATGTCCTAATTACATAAAGTGCAAGGATATATTCAGTCTACCAATTTAGACTCAATAATATGGAGGGAGGCTGGGATCTGTCAGTGCTGATTGACTGGAAACAGAGAAAAGGAGAGACAGAAAAAGGGACTCCATCTTGGCCCCTAGTAGTTTTTACAAGCCCTCTTTTAGCCATCCCAGCTATTACACAGATCATTTACCGTACTGTATTTTGCTGCCTGCTATGCTTCACTTTACTGACACATGGCCTCGTTGTGAACCACTGTAAAAACTTCTTACTCTTTTAAAGCAGATAGCTGAACATTTTTCTCAAAGTTTTAATTCATTTATATATTTAGTTTTTTATTCTAGAAAACGATGAAGAGTCATCGACTTCTTAAGATTTATCACTGAAACTAGTGATGGACTCAAATGTCAATACGAACAGTATAATAAGTCTGTCCAAGAATGTAGAAAACAGACTCTGTAATCGATGCATCAGCGTTGGATTTGTAGAAGTGTGTATTTAAACTCCAACTGACAACACTCATGTTAAAGTGCACATTTTATGTTGAAAGGCACTTTGGAGACAGTTATCCATATGGTATCCATATGTTCTGTTATCTTTGTAACTGCATAATGATACATTTAGAACGTTTTCTCAGGGAATGAAGTGCACTATATAATATGTGTGGGTGTGGTTTGGACTTTTGGGGTAAAAGGGCAAGATAAAGGACAAATAGTACAAAGAAAACAGTCCAATGTAGTAAATCTGTCATATTATGGTTGCAAACAGATTAAATTTAGATGACAGAACAGGCTTTAAACAACCCAGAATGAAAAGAGCACAATGGACCACTTTGTATGCACAGCATCAGATGACTGAAAGTATGCTATTTCTAATAGGCTCGAAGCGCTTGTTGGAAAAGATTGTTTAAGAATTGCAAGAGAGAAGACGTGATGCAAGATTCTGCTCTGTGTATGAAAACACAGCATACTATTTGTCATGAATAGACTAACAAATTGTGCTGCTTTGTGCCTCCTTCTTTATTTTATCAACATTATTGTACAGTAAATGCACATTTGCAGGTGTAGAATTATAACCTTGCCCACTTATTTTGTATTAAATCAATTCTAAGGTGAGTGTGTAAATATTCTAGTGTTTGTGTTAAGAAGTCAATTCTATATGTGTAATATTCTTATTCCATCGTGCCCTTAGAGTCAAAACATGGCTAGACTAAAAGTGTTTAAGGGGCAAGATGTCTGTAACTCCAAAACGCTCTACGGAAACTGGATCAGTTGTATCGAAAGAACGGTTAGGCAGACCATAACATCGCTCTCACTGTGCTATTTTGTCTGCTGCCAGGCATGAAATCTCCTGCCTAAATGTAACCATAAAAACACCAATCATGCTTCAGTTGTCACTACGCCACTCGTGAATATGTCACCTTTGCTCTGTACTGAAATTTGGGAACAAGCTCAACTGTGTAAATGCGCTCTCAGTGTGCTACCGGATATTTAGCAGTCGCATTTTGCCACCATGTCGAAGCTATTGAAGTGACAGGTGCCGTTAATGCTCACTCCAGTGCCTTTGTTAGTTTTATCCTGCTGAGCATGTTGTAATGAAAAGTCATGCTGATGAGCCGTTGATGGCCTCAATAAGGGAATGAACTAATTGCATTGACTTTCACAGTCTCACAGCCTCTGTCCATATGTCCATTTTTAAATCCTCCTGTGGAGTCACAATATGTAACAGCAAATTACTTTGACTACTAGAACTTGATGTCATGCTGGCACAAGGCTTATTGACTTCGACAAAGTTTCCTTGATGAGAACTGCGGCTTGTATACAAATTGATTCCTTGACTGCCTCATAGAGAGAGACACAGGGGAAGCGAGAAAAGCTTTGTGAATCCTCAACAAAGGTGACATGCATTTTTCTCTTTTAGAGATGTGCACTCTTGCAAGAGGTCAGACCAAAATGTTTATGGCCCATTTAGTCCTGAACACATCAGGTCCAATGTGCCATCTGTGTTTTTCTCTAGGAAGAGATGAAATCCCAGAAAGCACCTTAATGTGACAGGGGAGAAATGTCCCAGCAATGTTTTGCGAGTGCAGAGCTGAACATAATTAGATTCCAGGCATCCGCAGGGAGTTACCGAACACACAGCCCTAATGTCATCATGACTGAGCCTCTGCTAAGGCCAACAGAACTATCAACAAGCAGTTTGGTTAAACCTTCTAATCAAGTTTTTAACCAGATTGTCGATGAAAAATGGTGCTCTGAGAGATCTCCTGTTGAAAGCTAAAATGCTGCAGAACAGGATGGCTCTATGGATGGCAACGTTAGTTTGTCTGTTGTTTAACCACTTTGATCCGGCTTGAAATACCTTAACAGCTTCTGGATGAATTGCCACAGATGTTTTCAACATTTGAACAGTAAATATAACACCTGCTAAACAGACAGAACATTAGCATTGTCACTGAGCATGTTGCCATACTAGCATTAGCATTTAGCTTGAAACAATGTTGTCTACATGTACAGCCTCAAAAAGCTACAATCCCAGACTCTCATGGTAAACCGCATTACAGTCAGGTCATCTGAAAAAACTACTGCAAAGACCTGCGGTTAAGAACGTTTTTTTAAAGTGAAAGAATGTGAATAATGCTCATAGCCCCGGTGAAACATGAGGCAGACTCATCATTGGAAAGGAGAACAAGAGAGTTGGGTGGTGAGGTAGAGGGACAAGGCGAGCGATGGGGGGATAAAAGGAATTGGACTGCACCACAGACCTGCATTGGTGGGAACAGGTTATGTAAGATTAGGGTAAACTTTGGGCAACTTTACAGAGATATTGTGGGGAAAAGGCAGATGATAAGACAGAGTTAGAATTGCGAAAATCATCGCTGAAGGATCATGTAGGGGTGTGTGTCTCTACTTCTACCTCGTTATCATTAGAATGCGACGCGGCAGCCGCAGTCTGGGGCCTCGGAAGTGGGATTGACACAGAGGAGGGAAGGAAAGTTAAGGTGGCACGAAGAAGAGGAAGGCAAGAACGTCTGTTGAGGATAAGGACGGAAACGACAAAAGTGGATGCCTTGATGCGGTGTCAACTGAATCAGAAATGGAGCAAAATAATAAGACAGAGAGATTGGAGAGAGAGATAAAGACAGTGAAGGAGAAAAGTGAACTTAGAGAAAGAGGAAGTTGTCTAAAGTTCATGATAAATTTTGTATTTCCATATTAGCACTAGAAATAACTCTGTGCAGTAATTAAATAATAATTCCACTGTGACATTTCAGAATGTAAAACAGGAGATGGCAGATACTCGCTATATGTTTCCACTGTCTTGCAAAGTTGTTGAGCATTTTTGAGAAGGTGTTGCACTGGATTTCAACTGACTGCATGACTGCTCATCAAGCTTGTCTTTGAAGACGACAGACAATAATGTAGAACAAAGGGCTTCTCAAATGTTCTTATTGTGCAACCTCAGGGTAGGATATTGAGAACAATTTCATCACATTGGATTTTAAAAAATACTTTAATGCAGTGACATGCTGTGGCTACATGGGGTGTGATGAGTAGAGGCACAAAAGCCTTATTGCCAGTGTAATGCATTCTTTACTGCTCTGCTGACAACCAAGCCCAAGGCAATGTTTAGTCATTTCATTAAAATGGAACACAAATGGATAGCTGTGTAGTTTTTGCTTCATTAGACCCAAACTCTTTTGGCTGCTTTGCTACTCTGTGCTAAAGATCCTGCATTCCCTCCAGAAAATTAATTGCACGCTTGTGTGATACTCTTGTAGCAAATATATGATGTCAAAACACATGAGAGTGAGATTAATTACTCACTTATTTTACCTCAGTTTTCCTTACGTGATCATTTTATTGTTCAAAGATATGTTTGTAAAACTGCAAACTGCAAAACTGTTTGCAAACGCCAAGGATTTAATTTTAAAATATCGTTATGAGGTAAATATTGATTGTACAATGTAATGGTCATAAAATGACACCATCAGCATTTAGATTGGTTCCGTATAAACCTCACTTTTACTTTGCAATTCTGTTTGCCAACAGGCACAAAATCTCCCTGGAAAATGAAGGCACACTGGTGATTTAGTCAGACTGGCAGACTGGCACCATTTCTATCAGCTTTCATGTCTCCATTATAGACTAAATGATGTTGGTAGATGCTACTCTGGAAACTCTTGGGGAGGAATGTCTGTTTCCACTTTCAATTCACAACATATAATTTCTCTCACAAGGAGTCTTTCTATCAAAACAAAAGAAAAGAAGTTTGCTGTTGGGGGCCACTGCTAAGCTGCTCAGAGACAGACCTTCTGGAAGAATAAACACCCATAGTCACATAGGATAGGCCTTATCCTGGCTTCTGGCCCTTCGCTGTCTCCTCTCAGGCCCCTGGTTGTGCTGCTGGGGGGCTGGGGGTTTTTGGGGGGACGGCTCTGGCTCGATTCTCCGAGGGCCCTGTGTAGCCCTACTCCAATGCCAGATATAAATCGTTTTATCATTATCATTATAGCTGTCATTATACTATATTATTTTGCTTATGAGAATCATCATCTCTTGGGGTGCTGTTTAGCTCAGTTGGTAGAGCGGGCCTTGGGCCCTTTGCCACATGTCACTCCCCCTCTCTCTTGTCCTGTTTCCTGTCATCTCTTCAGCTGTACTTACAATATATATATATATATATATATACATATATATATATATATATATATATATATATACATATATATATATATATATATATATATATATATATATATATATATATATATATATATATATATATATATATATATATATATATATATATATATATATATATATATATATATATATATATATATATATATACATATATATATATATATATATATATATATATATATATATATATATATATATATATATATATATATATATATATATATATATATATATATATATATATATATATATATATATATATATACTATATGTAGTAGAGCAATGTGCTCGCGCTGGGGCATGTGGTCTGACCAGTGTCTGGAGGTAGATGGGTGCAGTTCCATTGACGGCCAGCACCATTGTCTTGAATCGGATGCGGGCCACAACAGGAAGCCAGTGGAGGTCACGGAGGAGGGGGGGTCACATGGGAGAATTTGGGTAGTTTAAAAACGAGGCGTGCTGCAGCTTTTTGGATATGTTGCAACGGTTAAGTCACGGAGGATGGGAGTCCAGCCAAGAGGGAGTTGCAGTGGTCAAAAGAGAGGAACAGTTGAGTGTCCTCTGCATAACAGTGGTAAAAGAATCCATGTGATGTGCTTGCAGAGCCTAGTGGTCCTAGTACTGAGCCTTGAGGTACCCCAGTTTCCAGAAAGCAGGGTTTGGACAAGGAGCCATACTCCCAACTGCACACATTAATACATGACACTGCCACTAATAAAATTATCCAAACATGCTTAAATACTTACTGTATACTCTACCTAGTCACTCCTTCTGGACGCTTACCACATTATGTTTAACTGTTTGTTATTGTCTCTATTTTCTGACCATCTTTTACCATTTTGTCTTCCTCATTGTTGTTTTTTGTTTGTTTGTTTGTTTGCTTGCCTACTTTGTTGTTTTGTCTGCACTGGTTTGTTTTGTGAACTTTATCACAAAAAACATCAGTACAGAAGGTCTTGATATTTTTCACTACTTTGTACTTCTTTTTGGATTGGATTTAATTTCCTTGTCATGCTATCTTCAAAGACTCTATAAATCAGATTTGTAATTGGATGTACTGTAACTGTTAGTGAACCATCAATTAGACAAGAAACTATCATGTAGTTTGATCATTTCTGCTGACGGCCCAAAATGCAATGCTTAGGTGCTTCTTTCCCTAGCACACTTGTTTTGATGGAAAATCTTGGCATGTGACATTCACCAAATATCTGTGAGATCCCCTATTTGAAAAATAAGCAAAGGGGGGCATATATTTGATTTAACGTGCTAGGACAGCGCAGAGTTAGAGGATACCCTCTGGTGGTTTGCAGAGGAGAACAAGAGGACTCTTAAACCAGCACGATAGAAGACTTGTATCAGAGGACAGAGGCAGAGAGAGGAAGGCAGAAATGTGCTTAAGAAGTTCAGAAGGAGTGATAGGAGGCATCTGGTCAAGCAGTGAAATGGCCCTGCGTGCACACCCTGAGTCACATTAAAAAGGCAAATGCACCCAAAAAAATGGAGCCCTGGGGTGCGCTGGAGCACAGAGGTTAACGAGCAGAGAGATCCTCTGCAGGAGGCCTGTTGATGGAGAAGAGGAGGAAAGATGGCTACATACTGTATATTGCTACTCTGAGAAGTTCAGAGGAAGAGGGGTATTTAACCTGTTACACCTATTTCTATTGTTTTAGAAACAATGTTGGCTAAAGCCTTGATATGCTCAAATGAACAAGGTCAACATGGGTAAATGTGATCTCCAAAGAGATTGATTTTGAATGTATTATCAGATCAGTTCAATGAAAAGAAAAAAAATCTTTATCATTTTCTGAAACTACATGATGGGAATGCACTACAATGCATATGAGTCATCTTGTTTATGAGCCACCTAATCTGATGTAAACACACATG
Source organism: Lagodon rhomboides (assembly GCA_039737535.1). Lineage (NCBI taxonomy): Eukaryota > Metazoa > Chordata > Actinopteri > Spariformes > Sparidae > Lagodon > Lagodon rhomboides. The sequence goes on from CM077786.1 coordinate 5,122,747, forward strand.
GATTACATATTCTTGGCATTCAGGCATTCACACTAAATCAAATGTTACAGTGATTGAACGCAGTCCAATTGTAATCTGACTAGAGATTCCAAATGAACTGTTTACATGGACTAAATAAAGACATCCAACATGATGTGTATTTACATGCACCAAAGCATTTGATCAGAATATACATTTTGTGACATGGTGGTTTTGGATCAAGTGGTTCCATCTGTGAAGTGTCTAATCTGCGAGAAATATATCTTTTAGTTTGTTTTTTTCCAGCTTTATTGAGACATTTCTATTCATTAATTTGTTGTATGCATTCGTTCTGCCTGTTCATGTATTTTTGAATATAGAACCACATAGTGTCCTGGGAAGATTGTTGGCCTTTCTGTTTTGGTGTATTCCAGCCTCATTCAAACACTTCTTTGAACAACTTGTTGTTTCGAGCTTTTCAACAATCCTTACATTTTTTTTTAGATCCCAAACATCAGCCACAGATCAGCTCTGTTTTGCTTCCATCATGTTCATGTCCCTCTTGGAAGAAACATCATCTCATGTTACTCCCACTTGAGGGGAACACACGGGTTTACACCACCTCTCTTGATCAACTAAAAATGAATTATGCTGTTTGATTGAGCCAGTTCAGATCAGTCTCTTCCTATAGAGGTGGTGACATGAGGCATTTTTATTCCAATTGGTCAATTATCCTGATCATTAGTGCAATATTAGGGCCCATGTAAACACAACTAGTCACAAAGAGACTTAAATGTGTCTCTAACACAACTGAAACAATCTCATTCCCCTTTTCTTCTCCGTACAACAAAAAACTAAAGATTGATTTTCAAAACAAAAGCGAGAAAGAGAAGAAAGACAGAAAAAAAAACACATCATGCCGCCTGGCAAGATACACAACCTCTCTCACCCTTGCACGAAGGTTTCCCCAACAGAAGTAGTTGCCAGATTGCTGGAGCATGAAGCACTAACAGCTTTGCCCAAGGCTAACTTCAACCTTTTCCAGTGGAATGGAATAGGAGATGTCTGGTGAATTTCTCATTGTTTATAGTCTCATTTCATGAAGAGATTAAGAGTGAGTCCCTTGCTTGGTGAAACAAGGGAAAACTAGGGAAGCGAGAAGATCATTTACTTCTCTGACAAAATGAGCTTTCCTCTTAAGCGAAGCCGTGTGTGATTTAAGAGTTGAATTTAGCCAGAAGTAAGGTGTAACAGAGAGTAATTGCACTTTACACATTTTCTCACTGTTGAAAAATGTTGGATTTTGGGGTTTTTTCTGATGTTATAAATATAAAGTGAAACTGTGGACCAGATTCACAGTTAATTTTCTTGGAGGTAGAGGTTGGCTGGATGTAGGCTGTATATCACAAAGGTTCCACACATTATGCTGTAAAACTACACAGGCTATGATCAGACTCAAGGCACAAATCTGTTTTTTGACATATCCACGTTGAATCGAGATTAATTTCACAAGGTCACATAAAATACAATTTTTGCAAATCAGATCCACACTACATTCATCAATCAATTGATTAATCAATCATTCAATCTAAACCATACTCCTTCATTAAAGAATCCAGCGTTGACAGTGTGGTCGTGGTCGTTCCCAATTAAAAAGCCAGGTCACCAGCGTACAGAGTTACTGGCGCCTATGTCGTCACCATAACAACCCATGCAGATATGTTGGCGATGTCTAGAACCAAAGAAACGATCCAATCACTTTTCAATATTAGTGCAGACTCTCTGTCTTACAGATGTGATAGAGAGACAGAACAGATTTGCCTGCTGTGTGAACATATAAGAAGAAGAAGAAGAAGTAGAAGTTGAAGTGTCGACTGAATTGGCTCTGAGCAAAGTTGAGTATCAGTTTAAATTAAATCGGTAAAAGCAACTGAATACCAAACTCAAGCACTGAAGGAGCTGAAATATTATTCAGTGTATTTTAAGAACTGAGCTGGATGTGCCAGTCGATGTGGAAGTCTCAAAACTAATTACTGCTAGTTAGGTGTGTGTGACCATAAAAAAAAAGTTGAATTAATGCTGAATGAAGACAAAGTGTCCATTCACTGAAGGTTTAAGTACAAGCAGTCAACAAGGAGTTGAATTGTCAGTCAAAGTATAGGTGATATATTGAGCTTGAACAGTCAGTTGAAGTTGAAGTCCTGAGAGAAACCATTGTCAGTTCAAGTTGTTGAAGTCTTTTTTGGCATTTTAAATAGTCCTAAATGCAAAATTGAGCACCACTAGTGATCAGCACCAGCATGTTAGACCTGTTGGGTACAATGGTACGGCAGGTTTGGTTACAATTCATAATAAACTAATAGCAATTGTTAAACTTATTTATTGTTATTGATATAAATAGTTTCTATAAATCAATGCTATGGAACACCACCTTGGGGCCTATAACCAAATAGGAAAACAGTCTCAAAAGATGTTCGCGTCAAAATGTTACAACAGTGAAGGAAATGATTCCGAGCACTGACAACCACAACCAGCTGTTACCACAAAACATATGCACGGATAATCAAAGGAAACTGCTCTGTGCAATATAATAGTATTTATTTAACAACAGCAAATTGATCAAAAATCAATAATGCTTAATGGATTAATACATTTTTATGATCCAACTACAGCGACAGAAACTAAACAAACACTAAAGCATCTCAAGGACAGAGAGAGAGAGAGAGAGAGAGAGAGAGAGAGAGCCAAGATGGCGGATGTGATCCTGTGACGATCTCGTCACGCGAGAGCTCAAGATGGCGGATGGGATTTTGTGTGTGTGCTACCGTGACACACGTGTCTGAGTGAACAATGGCGTAGCAAGATAATGACAAGCGATCTGTTCACAAGGAGTGTGTATGGATGTACATAGATGTGTGTGGGTACATGGAGCTTAGTAGAGAGGAGAAAGAAAGAAAGAAAGAAAAAGAGTTGACAGTCGGAGCGCAGCAAGGAGGAGTCATGGAGATACACAATACTTGCCTTTCTATCAATCAGCGGACGGCTAAAAAACTTGAACGCCTGCCACTGCTCATTGTTCTTTGATAGAAATGCAGTTTATTGTGCGCTCACACGCTTGCAAGGCTAACACTTAGCCCACAGAGTGGAGAGGCTCAATTCATCTTGTGGTGAGCACAAAGAAAGGCAAACAACAAACACAGTGTTTTACAGTGTTAGCAGCAAGAAGGACTCAGCGGTCCACAGACTCACAAACAAATGTAGCCTTAAGCATTCAATACACGCTGTTAATATCTAGTATCTGCCCAGACACTAATTAAACCTCACTTGTGACGGCACTCATGGCTGTTAGAGCCACTGCACATTGCAACGCTGTTCTCTGCGTTGAGGCAGAGAAACCAGCAGTGTCGATCGGTGAAGGAAACGGGGCTCAGCGGCAGCCTGAGGCTCTATTAATGAGGCTGAAGACTGTGGCCTAGGCAAAGGTAAAGTCCACCAAACCTTTGGTTGCTCCCTTTTAGTAACAGCTGCACAGCTGCACAACCGAAAGCAACGTGTTACTTGGGTCCGTGGTGAGTTGCATGCATTCAGCTATACTTAAACTCTCCAGAACTCACGGCTGAGCTCACATTCAGGTGCGCTTTCAGCCGATAGGAGAAGGGAGTTCCAAAGCTGGAGAGCTATGACAACCAGGTGTGATTTACTGGACCTCTGGGTTTGGCACGTTTTCCTTTTTTATGGGTTTTGTTAGTGATTGGAGGCTGCATTTTAGGCTCTGGTTTACATGCAGGCCTCTCTGTTGTTTGGACCACGTGGTGAGGTCCCAACAGACCGAAACAAACAGGCAGGTTGGCCAAACCTCCCCTCTCCCTTCGCCCCCTACGGGCCCACCCTCTCTTCCTCCGTCATTCTCAGCAGGACAGAAGAATCCTCCCCTCAACACAGGTGATAATGGAATAAAGTTACCATTGTGGACCATGTCAAGTGACGATGTACGTACATTAGGCAAGTAAAAGGATGTACACCTTTGCTTTTGAGGACAGACACCCAAATCAAGACCTTATTTGCATGAAAATATTTAGTAGTCCAAGTCTGCGGTTTCCCACAGAAGTGTTTGTCCCCAAAAGTGGCATAAGTCAGAGGAGCCAGTTCAACAGTTCGGAGGAGGGGGCTCATATACACTAACATGCACTCACTCCAAACAAAAAAACAAAAAACAGAGAAGCTCAATAATAGAAATATTAATAACAATAACACACAGGGAGGGAGTGTGACATCATTATCTGCTCAGGACGTCTTTACTCCACTATATCTTTATATAGCAAATAGTTGTAGTTTGAAGTGTAAGCATTAAGAGTCTATGCTCTTCTATGCTCGATCTAAATCTGTGCTGAAAACATTTCAATACCTGTCAGACATTTAGTACACCCTTAAATAAGAATGACAGCACACCTTGCTTATAAGTATAAATATAACTCCGATATCGTTACTGCCAGAGTTGGAGCAAAGCCTTTATATTTATTTTAATACATAAGGTACAATTTGTGAAACCAAAGTACAATACAGTCCTGCTATTAATACATATGATATTTTTTTTTCAGCAGATGTTACTGAGGTAATTGTACAATTATTTATACAATTTCAGATTTACAACTTAAAAATAACATAAAAGATATAATCAAAATACATTTATGTTAAAAAACTGTTACATACTATGCAATGAAAACACTTGTGCTAATGAAAGATGCGGAACAATGTGTTTCTAAGTTTCTAAAGAATGGATACCCCCCCTCCATGTGCCTCACAGTGGTTTGGTCCACTGCCAATCAACCTGCACCTCACACACCTGTCTCTGTGGAGTCTCTCAGCATGGTGCGGGTGGTGCTGGTAGACCAGAGTATGTAGCTACAAAAGTTAACTTTAAAGTTGTTCTGGTTGTTCTGGTAAGTGTTCTGGCTTAGCTCCCTGTTTCAGTCGCCACGCTGAGATGCCCTGAGGTCTCAGTGAAAACACCTGGTTTTGTTGCCACAAACAGGGCTAGAATATTTCCTGGGTTGTTCTTAAAAACATTCAGGGTGTCGCGTTCAGGAATTGCTCTTGCCCCCCCAACAGTGAAGTGAACTATCCGCCCATTGGCCTGTTGCTGGAGAAGTAAACTAGGCTTTATTAGATATAGGAGCCTACTGAAGTGACTGATTGTTTTATCAGACCATGTACCAGGCCATGTATATCTAAGACCCTATCTAACACTAGTAACAGTTTTTTAACATAAATGTGTTTTGATTATATCTTATGTTATTTTTAAGTTGTAAATCTGAAATTGTATAAATAATTGTACAATTACCTCAGTAACATTATGCATGCAAGGGTCACCAGATAACAGTGAACTAATAGCAGGGTAGAATAGCTCTAAGTGCACATTTGATGATAGTCCGTAAATCTGTAGCATCTGTCTTTTATCTCAGCTACTCTAATGTGAAAATTATGCGATTGGTCAAAAAGACCAAGTTGGCGGGATATCCCTTTCCAGTTCTCCTGGGACAGGCGTAAGCTTGATGGGCAATTCATCTTTCCACCTCCGGCGTGGATCAAATAGACTTAATGAATTCCTCACCGCGCCTGACCTTTTCTGGGGTTAATGAAGAGGAACAAGAAAACTGCAGAGGAGCTGAAATGTGTGTTATTCCAAAGAAAGGGAATTCGAGTCAGAGGACGGAACAAAAGCGCATCGTTGCTTCTCATTTAGCCTTTTACAGTTTGAAAATCAAACCTTTATCAGGCGTTTTCCTTTTGTTTATGAGGCTGGGAAGGTGTTTTGAATCTCAACAAAGGCTGCTGAGCTGCTATCATATTGTCGTGTACTTGTGGAATGGGCTCTAGTCGTAATGATGTGGCATATCCCTCTTGATGTTGTTTTGGATGTTTTACAGTACAGACTGTTTGCACTCAGCTTTGTGAAGCTCCCTGTCTGCCTGTCTCGCAGACATGGAAAGCAGGTGTTTGACAGCTGATGGGTCTTACTCTGCTGGGAGCGCCTGGCTCATCTCTCCTCTAATGAGCTACATGAGACGGATTGTTTCTTTATCCTTCATTTGACTTTACGACAAAAGTGAGCATCTTAACAAAACTGTTTCGCTGCTTACAGGGTATGTTTACCCCTTTGAGGCATCGGAGAAACAAGATGCCTCAATAAGGTCTTTGAAGGTGTCTTAATGTTTTTCCTAAATTAATGTTTTGGCACTTTCTGCATTTGGTTGCCTCAGTCTGGCTTTATCGCACATTTTGGTTGCAGTTTTTTTGCCATTTAGGTAGTTGGAGAGAAAGCGAGTCCACACGTTGGAGATCGCCGGAATATTGATTGTCTCTGCTGCAGTCCATGTCACTTTGGATAATACCAGCACCCGAGGATTGTTGAACGGTTATCAAGGTTTTGTCACAGCGCAGTAGACTCAGCTACACAGAGAAGATCAGCCCATCATTATCTCGCTGTAGGCCAAGGATGAACATATATTCCCAAAGAGCTCAGAGTAGAAAAATAATCCCTCCATTAAAACAGGATAAAACAACAGACAAGAATAGAGGATAAATGGTAGGCTGACTAATCCTCACAGGTAGGAATATGTTATAAGCACTGATCAGTGCATATGTTCAGAGACATGCAATGATTATTTTCACCATGTTGTTCAAATGTGCTCTAAAGCGTTCATCTTTTCAATGATAAAGTGAAATGACCTTCAGACACAGGCTTATTGAATGCATACAAACGTACATATGTATAGTACAGAGTACAAAGTACAAAACATGTGCTAGTGTGACACATTTGTGACACATTTCCAAAGAGAACAGCAGAAGTCATCAGCAGAAGTAATAAGTTACATTAAGCATCATATAATGTTGGTGACTCAGCCTAACCACTTTAAACCCGTAATAACAGATTATTTTTCAATTTTCACATCTAGCAGGTCCGAAGCATCCTCATGATTCATTAGGAGTCACCTGGAGGAAGTCCCATAATTGGTTGGGTGCTGAGCAGGTGGTGTACAGTAGATCCTGAGTTAAGTTTTTTTGTGGTAACAACTTCCCCCGGTGGCTGAAAACAACACGGTGGCAGTAAATCATAACAGTGAGTTGTGCCTAGTGTAACAGCTAATGAGCTGAAACAGAGTGACTTTTCAAATTGAATTATTTTATTTTGTTACTTGTAAAGTAGGGTTGCAACTAATGATCATTTTCATTGTCAGTCAATCTGTGGATTATTTTCCTAATTAAATGATTAGTCGTTGGATAAAGGGTTCCTTAAGAGAACATTTCTTTTACAATTTTAATTGTTTATTTCTTTTTTTGAGCAGCCTCAAATACATGTCTATCTATCATTCCCAAACCACTAGAATAAGAAGAATCAATTTGGAGTGCAAAGGCTCGAAATGCGCAATCTGAAGGTGCCATGAAAACTCACTGAAATCACTTCAGAAGTCCAGAACGGATACGAGAAGGGATCCCATTATCTTCTGTTCATACAGCATTTTAATTTCATATAGCGTTTCCCTAAGCGGTTTGCTCTGTATCTTGTCTATTAATATCAAGAGGTCAAAAGGAACAGGGGCAGAGAGAGTTGGATTAACAGAGGAGAAATGTTTTGTCAGGAAAACCATATGGTGCACTGGGCGCTCGTGGAATCTGAGGAGACTCAGCCGCGGCAGAAAATGATGGATTGTATCAAGCTGCAGGCAGGAAACAGTAGAACTAAGTAATAGGAAAGAAAGTGGGGTAGGAGGTGTTTATGTTGAGGTTGCTCACCATTTCATTCCTTTATTCCAAGAGGTGATGGAACTTGTTAAGTTGTTGATGGCATGAGGAATTGTGCAAACTGTACTGCCTCCTGGCTCCGGTAGGTGTTTTAGTGGAATAGAGTTGAATTATCCATTTAGTACCGGAGGGGCAGTTCATGACCTCTTCCTCTTCCACTCCCCCGCTCCTCCATCAGCCGCCCACAGTGGCAGCTGCGGTCAAGGTTAGCTCTGTGGCTATTCACTTTCTGCACTGTTGTTTGGTGCGTGAACGGAGCCAGGGAAGTCTGCCAGACAGGTTTAGCCTGAATATACTCCAGTACAGAGCTGGTTTCAGGGCAAGCTTTCATTATGCAAGCAAATGACCAAGATTTTTTTCTGTTGCCATGGTACCTGCCTACCTCTATTTACCAGAATATCGAAAAAGAGATTTAAATTCCCAAAAAATAAATATATAAATCAGCAGGAGGGCTGTGGGATTTTAACAGGAACTGACTCGTCTAAAAATAGATGCAGTTTATCCAGCCAATAAAGCAGATAATACCACAGAGAAAAGATGTGTTTTATGACAGAACTCACAAAATGGAGCTGACAAGAATCAGTTTCATTTTACTTTAACGATACCAAGAAGTTACCTTTTCATAAAACTATGTAATGTATGATGGATTATGAAAACTGATGGCTAAGTGACTGTACATAGAAATCTGACATAAAAATGATACTGGACCAAATGGCTTGGCCATAACTTGCCAATAATAATGCCATGCCATGCAAAGCTCCTCACAATATAAACACCTGTACAAAATGTGACTCTAATGTATTTTTTTCCTCTGGGGCCTGTATGCATGTCTTTAAAATGTATTCAGCATTTTCTGGCTTAAATCTTCCATGCCCGGGAAATTGGCTGCTTTCATTTTCCTTCCTGGATGTGCTCCAGAGTCTCCTCAGCCATAATCTGAACTGCACCATCCGCAACAATCAAGTTTGAATCTGAAAGTGTACATGGGCAAATTTGTATCCCGCATGGATTCGGGATGCAGGGGCAGTGCCTCTGGCTTGCTCATGCAACAAATAAAATGAACCGATTCGAAACAGTAGCTTTAGAAAGATATGCATTGATTTGCATTACAGAGATACAGTATGTGAAATCGGCAAAGGTTTATTTCTGTTGTTACTTTCAGCTATAACTGTTATGTTTAAAGATATATGCTAAAGCATAGTGGTTCCACCTACCTCACATTTCTGCTGTGACAAGTAAATTGGGTCTCCAAGTAATGTTATTGAAAGTGTTGATATTAATGAGATATGACAGCATCAAATAAATATTGTGATCACTCTGAAATAACATCAGGCAAAAAGACAATTAAATTGAATGTAAGGTAGTGCATGGGTTTTCTACCTGGAAGTTATTGTAAATAAATCCATTGTGATTCAGCCTATTGGCCATGTGCACGGGTGGGAAGTCGGTGAGGGGTAATTATTTTAGTGAGTTTGTTTATTATCCCGTCAGAACTGTGTTCACAAATAAACTGTTGTCCATGTTGGTCACTTACACATAAAAAGTCCCCAAAAACCTATCTCGGTGTAAGTTTATGAGACAGTAAAACTGTTTTCAGCCCTACAGATATCTGATGTGAGATGCACCAGCAGAATAATAGGACATTTCTACAGAATGAGTCGTATCTTTTTCACATTACATGCTTTTCAAATGACTTTCCTATCGGGAGGTGGACGGGTTGATGGTGGAGTCACAGGCTAGAACACTGCTAAGAGACCTCAAGACAATTTCAAGTTGTGTTCTTAGCAAAACAAAAACAGATATTTTTGACAGGAAGTTGGAACATCTCCAGCAATGTTTGTGTCAACGATACCAGGTTTTTTAACGAGGCCTTGCGATGTCTCCAGCTTTCTTTGAGGTGACGAAAACAGGTATTTTTGGTGTCAGGCAGAGTAGGTGATGTGGCAGAAAGACCCAGATGCATGGACGACAGACCTAGGTTGCAGGGATACGAAGTGATTTAATTCAGTCAATGTGAAAAAAACCAAGGCGACATAAACGTGGCAAGGCAAGACAATCCTAAACACATACATGAACCGACGAGGACTGAACAAAAACCAGGACACAAACAAGGAAACAAGATACGGATGAGACACAAGAGGACAGGTGCAGACAATCAAACAAGAGGGAAACAGCGACAGGAAGTGGATGTGACATAGCACACAAGGATTACAAAATAAAACAGGAAGTGACCCAACACCAAAAAATGAAACATAAACGTAACATTTGGTTGTAATGGGGATTCATAAAGTGTTTTCTGTGCCTAAACCTAACCAGATAATAAGGACAGTGTTGTCTCAAGATATGATTGAAATTCAACCTAAAGAAATGTAAAGTTGGAACATCGAGAAATGTTAATTTCAACATACATTGCCAACATTTATTCTGGTGATTGGGTTGCAGCATAATACAGGGAAACCTTATTGAAGTCAGAAGCCCCTTTTCCTCAGCCTGTTCAAATGTTGTTCCATTCTGTAGAAAAGGTAAGAACTTGGAAGAGGTGGACAGTGCTGTTCTGCCCTTAAGCCAACAGTGGACGTAGTAACAGAGCAAAATCTGAGTCTGTGAAAAAAGGGTGAGCCAGCATGACCGGACACATGCTGTTACACACACTGTTGTGTTACATGTCATGCCTCTTTTGCTCCTGGGACGCCGGCATGCTTTCTGATATCACACACTGGGGCAGCATTTTAAAGTTGGTGTCTGGTTTAGTGTAAAAAAAGCAAAGCCAGCATAATTGCGAGTCTCGCGGGATCTTTGTGTAAAAAAAGGCTCGATACAATTCGATGTTCCTCACCATCGTCTCTCAGCGCAAAAACAGAAAAAGGTTCATAGGTCCATTGATGCCATTCTCTTTTAATCTGCGGTTTTGGATCGGAGTGTAAAATGCTCGGGGTTTTGAGGGGTTTCAGGGCTTTGAAAAGATGTTGCTAGCCTGCCAGCACCGATGATCTGTCATTAGTGAGCAGAATGATTGATTTCTTAAAGTGGATGTGTGGCACTGGAAAAGAAACATTTACCCCTCAGGCAGAAAAGCAGCATTAATAAAACATTAGACAGAATGACTCGCCAACTCTCATAATCCAGACTGTTTTCCTCCCTCTCTTTCATATATGTTTAAATGCTCGTCATTTAAATGTTCTAGTATGTGAGTCATATAAACTACAGGGAGGAAAGTGGGTTAACTTTGCTAACTTTAACACCTGACTTTAAGTCATAAGTCTGAGGTGGTGTTGCAGTGTTTGTGTTGCTGTTTCATTTCCCAGCATGATCTCCTTTATATAAAACAATTTATAATTCCAGTCATTTCTGATGCTGATTTTAAATGTTTCCATTACATTTGAAATGGTAAAAAATGACTGTCAGTTTGACAAATTCATTTGAAGCCCGGGGCTGATATTCCAAGGCTGCTGTACTGTTTACTTCACCATGATTTGGAGTTAATTAACTGTGCTAATATTTCAGATGCAATCTGTATTCATTGTCCACATTGCTGTCTCTTTGTTTGTTTATTTGCATGACAAGTAGCTTCTCAATTCACAATGAAAGACATGCAACACCCTACCTTTCTGGTATTGAAAAAATAATTGGATGTTTATTCTGTGAAATGCTGTTTTGTCCACGTTTGATGTCAGTTTGCTCTGTCATCTCCCAGCCTAGTTCTGCTGAATGAAAGTGATTGAAATTCTTATTTCTGGTTGGTTAAAGCTTTCTTTCAGTTTACCCCACAGTTTTAGCAAAGGAAAAGAAAAGTCCAATTGGCCTCTTGCATTTCAACTTTAACCTTTGTAGTTGCTAAATGCTCCACTTTGTTCACCAGCTAGTCACTGTAATTGTTGGCTGGTAGCAGGTAGTTAGTGGTCTATTCAAATGCAAGGAGTTAATGACTTTAATGACAAAATTCAAGGCATTAGACACACTATCAACCCACCCAATGCCAAATGAAGAAGCATCACCACGGCAATCTTCCAGATGCAAATGAATAAGCATGACCCAATTCAATACCATTAATGAAGTATCACTCTCTCCAATCTGACATTTTTCCGAAGGCTTAAAAAAATTACAGCCATTAAACTCGCTCTAAAGAAGAAATATCTGAGCAACTATCTGCCCATTTCAAACCTAGTGTTCTTGGGTAAAGTTATTGGAAAGGTTGTTTCCCAACAAACCAGTCTTTTTTGTGACAATTAAGAAATGTGTCCATACCTTTCACCAGGATCTCGGCCCTGTCGTAGCACTGAGACTGCACTCAGGAAGTTGAATTGGCCTGAACAATGACTCAGGCAAAATCTCTATATTGGTACTCTTAATTTAATTCCAGTGCCACTTTTAACATTGTAGATCATACATTTCTGTTGATTATAAATCTGTCTGTGACTCTGTTCACTCCAACTCCATCAACTCCAACTACTTTAAAATGCTGTGGCCAGGGTCCCAACAAAAACAAATAAAATTTTAAAAATGACCTTGCCTTGCCTTGTTCACACTGAATTCAAAGCAATTTTTCACCTTAAGTTACTTACTGTTTACAGCCACTTTACTGTGTCATAAGCAATTGCACAAAAGCACACAAGTAAATTTGTCCATGCATTTGAATTCAGTTCGGTCGCTCAGTGTATTCAGAAATTACCAAAAAGGTCCCATATTCTATTCTCCTTGGTACTTTTATAAATGAGAAAGCTCCAGTCAGCAGTACAATCACGTGACAATGTATCCATAGATTGCTGCATTAATCAGGTTGCAGGAGTAAATATAAATACACTTTTTAATCTTAAAAGTTTCAAAGTAATTTCTGACCTCCCCTCCTGAAAAGCCATCTAGATCTGATCTAGAATCAGATGTGACTCTGGGTGTTTACTCCACCAGTCGGTCTGGCTCTGCACCCAACTCTCCTGCCCACACAAGACTCTGTAAAGTGCCACGGATAAGTTGAATATTTCGAACTTCCACAGATACCCAAATTTCACATAATCACATCATATGGGGCTCTTCATTCGTGTCTATTACTACATTGAGTTTGCATGTAATCTTGATGTGTGGAAAGTTCACTTTGCTTTCTGTGGGAACACACCATAAGACGTCTCCTTTACATTACTTTGGCATGGGCATGGAGCCTGACAAGGCCAATGACTAAAGTTGAGTGAGCTTCAACAGGTCCAGGAGGAGTCCTCGTGTGCCCTATCTGCTCAAGCTTTATAGGGATCTATGAATTGTCTAGCCTTCTACCTGGGACCAATTTGTCATCAGAAAACCTACCAGGAGCTAATGCCCCAGACAACTCAGTACCTAGGGTTATATACAATAGGGCATGCAAATAATACCACCATGAAAAGGTATAAATCCCCATTAATAAGATGTATTTATCTATCATATAATTTGCTTTTCATTTCATTCATGAGGAAGCTGAAGTCTGTCTTGCAAGAGAAAGGAGACCAGCCACTGTCAAGAGGATCACCACCGGTTGATCACAACATAATGAGTAAGTGCAGAATTGGAAGCTGGCAGCCTTTAATAGAGGGGATTTGAGTGAAGCCTGCCATAATATAAAATTGTGCAGCAGCTGGCTAGGTGCCACCTCCATGCATTAAATAAAGTGCACTTGTGTGCTCGCTGAGTGGGTTAACAAGGCACTCTCACGTGAAGAATCAACATGTTCCAGAGAGAACAAAGGCTCATTCAATTCCAAGCCTTTCCTAAAAGTCATAAACCTCTCAAAAGGAAAAGAAAGCAGGAAAGAGCTCAGCACAACAAAAATCTCAGAGGGTTGCAGTTATATTTACAGGAAATGAAATGGTTGCACCTTATGTTTTAAATTGACATTTGGAATATGTCTCTGCGGGACCACTGTCTTTTAGATAATAGGGGTGTTCTTTTACAGGAAAAACCGAAAAAACAGCTTTTGCGTTGGTGTACGCCTTTGTGCTGCCATTTTGTCCAATACCACGACATGGTGTCAGAATGCATGTTAGAGGTTACATACTAAATGATATCAACAAAAAAGCCATCTTGTGTGGTATCTCTTCACTGGACCTGCCTACATGCGAAGTAGACGAATCAAGCTCAGCGTCAATCGTCCCTACACCTTCACATTTGATTTCCCTTTGGGTCTCAATAGCCTGTTATCTCCTCCACAACGCTGTGGACTGTTGCCATGACATTTTTGTTTGTGTTATCAGCATAATGTTCTTACACACAATGGAATTCCAGGGAATAGAGTAGCAAATTGACTGACTGACTGATTGAAGCAGGCTAGCTCACGATAATACTGCAGCAATGGTATCATTTCTGCTGGGAACCCACTTCCTCTGTGGTTAAACAATATTTAACCTACGTTCTTATCAAGAGTTCATATTCTCCCAAAGATGCTAGAACATCAGCCAAACATAAAATGGGGGCAGTGTTCCTTTGTAGTAAAGATGTACATACATCATCTATCATAATGTGTGAGGTCTCTCAAACGTAAAATAAATAAAAATATTTATTATTTTAAAATGGATTTTGCCCTCCCGACGTCTGAATCCTATGCCTTTGTAGTGTAGAGAGGTCTATCTGTGTTTCTTGGTGTCTTCTTGACTCTTTTTTCACAGAGTTTCAGCTAAATTATACTTAAACACAGAACAAATATCTAACCATGAAATAAAAGCACTAAATATAATATTATACATTTATAATGTGGCCAAAATCCCTCCTTGGATATTACAATGTCATATGGAACAACTATTTAAATTCATTCATGTTGCAAAATGTCCATGGGATTTATTGGATTTTCAGAACAAATTTCAACCTAATCCAGTAAAAAATAAACAATTCTTGAGATTAAGAATACACATACAATCACAAAGATTATGAAATTTAGCTTTGTGCCAAACTTAAAATATGTTGAATTTAGAAAGTATTTGGAGTGCAACGAGGATTTTGCAAGGCCCCATTTAATGGATTTTCTTTGTTTCTTTATTTTTTCTCACAAACATCCATGACATGAACTGGGAAAAGGTTCTGAATTCTGGGTGAGTTGGCGTGGAATGACCCATGTCCTAGTTGCAATCACTTCATATGAAATAATTCTGATCTTGATAACCTATCATTGTTGCCTGAGTGTGTGGACTTCGAGGAATGCTGTTATCCACTAGTCTCATTGTACCTCGACACTTAGTGCAACTTCAGGCTGCAAAATTAAAAATGCAGCTTCTCTAATTTTGGAGCCACTGCACACAGCTGTTGCAAAGATCTCCACTTGACAGCAGACATTTCTGTTAAATGAAGCTAAGCTTCTTCTAAATTTCCACAGCTGATTCAGCATTACCGATACCATTACAATACCAGCATTACATTTATTGTTATTATGATCATTTTTTATAAATACATACACACACATCACTGAAACTCTGTAAATAAACCAACATGTAATTGAGATAGGAGGCCTGAGTTTATAGTTTTTGAGTGTATTAATTATGAAATTGGTGCGAGTAGGATTTCTGCTCATGAAAGAATGGAGGGAGGATCCTGTTTGATGCGCTGTATACAAATAAAGCGATCCATAGTTGGTTAACTTGATAAACAGTAGATGAGCTGATAAACTGTGACGATGTCTGATGCTGATTGACAGATGATTCGCAGTGTTCGTTTGTAAAGATGAAAATTAGGCACCACTTTAGTGGGATGCGTACTCAGGGTGTCTTAGGATGAGTACTCAAGGTCCAAGACTATTTATCTGTCAATAAACGCATGGTTTCATAACATAATGAAAGTATGTGACTCTGTCATGCTACACAAATAAGAAACATATATTCAGTGATATAGGCTCTAAACATATTTGCATACATAAACACGTAGTTTATTTTTTTGAATTTGTGTCGAGGTGAATATAAACAGATGGTGATGACAATATGGTCTGCATCTTCTTATTAAAAGTTTGACAGCAGGTTAACACTTTCTTTCCACTTTGACTGGATTTGAGCACCAATCATCTTGCCACATCTTGTGGGACTAAAAGTATATTGCATCATCCCAGCCCATTTTAAAGCAAAAAATTTCGGTTTACAGTTTGCAACCCGAGTCTCAAACACGAAGATTTTTATTTTCACTGCATGCTCGTGGGGGAATTGTTTGTGTCTCTGTAGATTAAGTATGGTCTAGACTTGCTCTAAATAAAAAGTGGCACTTCTGTTGCGAATCGGAGCTATATAAACTGATTTGACTTACCTATTGTGTGGTTTTGACCGCCATTTTCTGTTTGTGTTTTTACTCTGCAGCTTCACAGCTCAGATATAAGTCAACAAGGACATTTCACAGTAAATGGGGCTTTGGATTGCACAGTCAATAACAGTTTAGTTCTTCCCTGTTTCCGAGGCCTATTTTCACCTCACTTATTATTTGGGCTGTTTGAAGGTAACCGTTAATGTATCTGAGGCAAACTCTAGTCATAGAGAGCAAATCTGCATTTACTGATACCACATATCTGCATGTGTATTTATATAGGAAATTATATTTTTTCTTTTTAGAGGACATTAAATGCGAGGTGACCAAGCCATGAAACTGCCTGGTGTTCAAAGGGTTAAGGTTGGCAGGGTACACCAACACGACTGTGGCTCTTTGACACCTCCCACCCCTCCACCCCCTGCTCCGGCTTGACTGAAGAATTACTGTATTTGGTGCAATTTGATGGACTGCTGAACTGTGAATATGCTTCAGCCCCAGACAGCTGTCTTGCCCAGAGTGAGAAGTGATGGATGGGTAGGAGAGCAAGGGGGACATATGGAAATGACCGGGCATGAAAGGAAAGACAAATTCAGTGTGCCTTTGTTTCACTAAACCCCTGACCACACAAAGGCACTTCTTTTCCTTTCCCCCATTTTTAAGCCAGAAACTGGACAATTTCGGCCGTCTTCTTTCCAATGGACCAATAAATATCCGTGTGCCCTAATTCCCTGCACCTAAATCAGACTTAAATTAATAGGGGAAATGTAACGTTTCCTTTTGGAGGTCAGTAATATTGATAAAAATCACCAAAGGCTGAGCTCATTGGGATGCATTTATCATGTCGTTAGTGACATCTACTCTGTCTCCACCGGCAGTGTCAGGTCACGGCGGCGAGCTGGGTGGCACCGCGGTGACAGCAGCTAAAAATCAGGATTGACAAAGTGGATCACCATTCCAGATAGAGTGGCAGCTAAGCATAATTTCCCAATAACTCACCATATTTGGCAACGCCTTAGTCAGCAGAAGGCCTGCGGGCCATCAATCCAATCCAAGGAGATTGATCCGCCGAGTGTGTCCGCATGCGACTGTGTGAAAAAGGGGGAGAGAGAGGAGCAGCCTAGAGAGCTGGTGTCTGACAGGCATGCATACGGTCGGCAGGATGTTGGAACAGCTTTGTGTTTTATTGTGTGGTAGCTGATGTGAGCAAACAAGTGTGTGTTTGGCGTGTCATGTGCACGGAGAGGGAGATGTGCTGGAGCTGGTGGGTGTCAGGGAGCCCTCAGCGAAGTCTTCACATGCCAAGTTAAAGCTGAAGAGGTGACTGGAGGCTGCCGTCTGAAAGGTCACTGGCCGCTCCGAGCCCTGACAGACTCCTCAGCAGAGCCGGCGCACAGCACCCAGAATGCAGCAGGACTTCACAGAGCCTCCCTAAATATAACTCGTTTTCTCCAACAATTAAAAATACTTGAACAAGAGGCAGATTCATATGTAGATACAGGCGATAATGACCTTCAGCAGGTCTCACACAGCACAGAGCTGCTGGTTTACAGAGTGGAAATGTATCATAATGAAGAGATAAATATAACATAAATTAACAAATGATAAAAGAGGTCACGATGAAGACTCATATTCATGCTCACGTCGTACTGTATGCTCTGCTGAAATTGCTTGGAAGCTGCACGACTTCTACATGAAATGTAATTCACGGCAGTAGCTGATACATTTAGATTTTTACAGCATGAAGATATAGAATTTTTGATATCCAAACCAATAGAAGAAAGATGTTTTACAGGTGCACTCCAGTAGAATGGGATTTTATTTATAAGTTGTAAAACATGTTTATGTATTTCCGTTAATTCATACCCGCAGCCTGTCCAGTGTCTCTGTGATAGGTGATCATCAATAATGTCCAAGAAAGTTCTAATAATTCTCCCTGCTCTGTGAACTGTGCACATTTCCATGGACGGATTTTTTTTTTAATGGGCACCCAGCCATTTTAATTCATCAAGTGTATTATGGATTGATGAATATCTGCCCAGCTGGGGCTATGGGAGGCTTAAGGTTTTTAAGGAATTAGCCAAAGATGTGCAGCTTCTACAAAAACTGTGTGGCCAAAAGTATGTGGACACCAAAACACGACATCCTTATGCATTTGTGGAACATCTCATTGCGAAGATTAATATGCTGCAACGACTGCCTCCATTGTTCTGCTTCTGCAATATTGTGTAACCTGGCTGCAGGGATTCAGCTCACATTAAGTGTTCAGTTCCACATTAAAACGGCTAAAAACAGCTACACCTTTGACATAAACTTTGTTGAGTTTTGTACTTACATTACCCGAAATGTTTCCGACGATGTTCAAAGCGCATTAAGATCTGTTTTTCGTGCAGTTGCCTGTTGCTATTACTTCTGGGGAGACATCCGATGATAGATCAGAGAGTAAGGAGTCAGCGAAGGCAGCGAACATGATCAAACATCACTTGAATCAAACTTTAAACCTTTACCTCAATCATTTACATACTTGCCTGAGTCACATAAAGAGATTTTCAACAGCAGTGGTTGTTGTTTAACTTTGAAGACAACAACTTCCTTGAACCCACAATATGTATGACGTTAGTCAGAGATAACATACTGTGCATTTAACACACCCACATGAGAGGCAGTGATATGAATACGGTTAAAAGTAAAATAATAATAATAATAATGATCATGTACATTTAATAAAAGTATTGTTGAAGAGTTGGATAAGCTAAGCCATTTACCACTTGTGTAGTGAAGTGATTAATTCATTTATTGAAACGCTATTCTGGAAGAAATGGGTTGGGATGCTGAAACTGAAATAATGTGTTCTTTTCCCATGGTTCAAGTGAAATGCAACGCAGCTGAATTTTACACTAATTGTAGATGATTAAGGGCTTTTGATCTAAGTGCATAATATAGAAAATTACAATAATCAAGGCAGGATGAAATGAAGACACACATAACTTTCCTCACATTAACAGGAGACAGAAATGGTTTGATTATGGAAGTGCTTCTCAACTGACAAGAAAGGACTGAATAACCATTCTGTCTCGGTTCGGACTGGGATTAGAAAGTACTTCTTAAACATACAGGAACCTTCAAATGGTTATGAAACAGTCTCAGTTTAATACTACTGCCTCTACATGACCTACATAAGCAAACAAACCATCGCCGAAGAGCCCAGGTATTCCTTTATAGTTTTAGCTATCCTCCATGCCTGCCATCAGGTCAAATCAGGGCATCAAATTGAATAGATGTCACAGTGGTGAGGCTGAATAGATGAGCGTCACAGCCCAAAGAAAGAAGCTGCTCTGTAGTCTGATGGAACGGCACTAAAACAAAGTCTACTTTGTTTCACCATTGTCACATTACAGTCATTATTCTCCGATATTCTTAAATAGATTCATTACCTCATCATGATGCTGCAAATGGATATGATATTCAGTTAAAAACCCCAATTCAATTTGGTTTTTCATTCCAAATTATAAACTCAGCAAAATTGGAGGTCTTTCTTTTCTTTTGACATGCATTTTTTTGCCGAAGAGACTACCATTCAAATTATCAAAATGTCATCATGAAGCCCTTTTTAGCGAGAGAGTTCATTGTAGCTGCTTTATAGAATTATTCACTGAAGAAGCAATCAAAGGTTCAGGTCTGTGCATTCCGTTGCTTTACTGTATCTGTCATATTCATAATGTCATGGCTGTGTTGTGGCCATTACTGTGTGATATACATTTATCAAGATATAATAAAAAAAATATGTATTTAATTTATTATTTTTTGCTTTATTTATTTACCCTTCCATCAGTGCCCTTGTATTCCTCCTGTATATGTTATGTTATTGACACAGGTAACTTGCAGTTGAACTCCTATTGAAACCCCACCCTCCCCCACCAGATCATGCCCACACAATGTTGTGTCAGTTCCTTTGCTGGAACAGTACCTGGAAGCAGGTTCTCGGTTATCACTTAGTTTGTGCTAATTTGATAAAAAAAATAGACACAACTTTATCGAAGAAAAAAAGCCTGGTGGCTCTGTGAGGCTTGAACTAAGTGCTAAAGGCAGTATGCCAACATACTCACAATGACAGTTAACATACTCATGATTAGCAGGTTTAAGCACAAATTCTAAAGTGCTCACCTACTGAGTTTCTCTGTGAACACGGCAGATTTGAATGGAGTTTTTTTTTCTCTAGAAATCTGTGTGGCTATTGAGGCTTTAAAGGTTGCGTTTGACAATGGCACTGTAGTGCCTTTATACTGTAAGATATTTCCTGTTGTGTGGGTCTTTTTTGTCTCATACTGTTTGGTTTGCTTCGAGGTTATGTTTCATTTACAAAGATGCTTCGGTGCCATATAAGTGCACTACGGCTTGATACCATTATATGATACATTAGTTGAATTATAGCAATTTTTGATTCATTTCATGTGTTTAGTCCTGCTCTTTCTTTAGAATCAAACACAATATGAGCAGGTTAGGATTTGATTACAAACGCACTGCAACGCTGCAGAGTCGAGCAGTTCGGGCGCAGTGGCAGGTATCAGAAATGAAAGCCTAAATGAAGCATTGATTTTTAGACGGAATTGCAGCCTTGTTTCAGTTCATGGAAAGACGGAATATATTTCCAAACACGGTGCACGTTTAAATGTGCACTTCGTAGCTTTCACAGTCCAGCAGTTTTGTGTAATTGATTTTCACAATTAACACAGATTCCTGTTTCCTGGGGTTTACAGGAAAGCAAGCAGTGCTTCCTATCTGCTTTGTCATTTAATACATGAGGATTTGTGTATTTCATTCATGCTTTTTTTCTTTTGTCTGTTTTTTGTTTTTTGTTTCCCCACTAGCTATATTAAAATGTTTTGTGTGTTTCTCCTAAACACATCGCTCTCTCGTGTTTACCATTATTCAGCAAACCCCCTTTGGGCTGACAGCCAGGATTTTAGCACACAGTTTCAGCGGTTCAACATAAAATGTGAGACGATATTTATTTTTTTCTCGAGACATGATATTTGTGTTTGGAGGCAGTTTGTTACCTGCCAACTTGTCAAAGATTTGTGGTCTGTGCAAAAATGTACCAGTCTCTGCAGGTGCATTCACTGGTCATATGCTTGCCATCGTGTGTGTGTGTGTGTGTGTGTGTGTGTGTGTGTGTGTGTGTGTTCAATGTGTAATAACAGACTCTAAGTGCACTGACTCTGGGTCATCTCTTTAAAAATTAATGATTTGCAACTTCACAAAATCACATTCCGGTCACAACAACCTGCAAGGTGCAGTTTGTTATTCCGTGAATCGACCACGACTTTGTTCTGAACTCCGCTTTATGGTCGCTGTATGATCAGCTGAGTGCACCTCAACCCCACCTGCCTCCATTACCTGGCAAGGGGAAGGGCTCAATTCTACACTCCAGCTGCGCTTTTATCATTCCAAAATAGACTGGATCAGGAAGTCCATCTTAACTAACCGCTGTCACTCATTGTCAGCTAGCTTAGCATTCATTCTTCTTGTCCTGGTAATGCAACATCTTACCCTGCTTTTCACATATCTGGGAGTGACACAGGAGATGTAATAATACTTTTTTTTGTGATGAACAATCGAGGAGGAACTGTTGTTATGTTTGGTCAGTGGTTTTCATTGGAATTGCTGCCATGTTTTAACAACTTACAAATAATGTGCCAGAGATTTTTAGCCACAGTAGCAGAACGTCTGCATGGACTGCAGCGTTAGTTGGTCGGACTAGCCAACTGGATGGATTGTCATGGAATTTGGTGCCGACATTAATGTTCTCCAGGGGATATATTTTATTGAGTTTGGTGGGTCTCTGATTTTTCTCTAGGACTGCCAGGAGGATGGCATTTCTAGTTCAGAGTTAGCCTGAATGTTGATTCGGCTAGTGGATGGATTTCTGTGAGTTTTTGGTTTAGCCATGTGGCCCGCTGGGTGAAAATTTAAAACATTTTTTAATCTCTGACCTTTCTGCTGCTGCTATTATAAAGCTAATGTTAATCTGCCCAATTCTTTGGTTTATGGCTTGCTAAGTATCTGCAATGCTAGTTAGCAAATTTTAGCATACTAACATGCTTAAAGCTGAAATAGATACATGTTTCAGGCTTGGGAAACTGTGCATCAATCAGAATTTACTTTGGATTGAATAAAGTTAAAACAAAAAAAAATCCCAAATATTTACCAAAGTTGATAAGCATGGTAAACATGACTTATTATCACCAGCATGTTAACATTATCATTGTTGTTGAGGAAACACCTTTGCACCGATGGCATCTTTGTATTCTGTATCTAGTTCTGCTCATAAATCTATGAAGGAGGCCTCACAGAGCTGCGGACGTGGTCGTAGAGTTATACGACCAGAGTTATGTTTTACACACAGATCCAGTGAATGTCGACATTTACAGCAAGGTTGTGATAAAACAACAGTGCACCTTCTCTGCAGGTGACTTCAAATCACTTATACTGCATGTACGGTTAAAACATTGTGAACACATCTTAATATATGTTCTCCTTTTCCCACTTTTGAAAAAAAAGCCATTGTTAATTTGATGGCAACTGTCATGGGCTTTCTCGTTTATGTGAGGACATTTATTTAGTCTCCAGTTTGGATAAATAAACATCACATGCATTATAAACTTTCGACTTTCCCTACTCAACTTCAAACATTGGACTAAAACAGAAAATATGTGAGTGTGGTGTGGTGGCATTGCATGAACCCCAACACATATTCATAAATTGGTAGATTTTATATAATACTTTGGGATATCAAAGGTAGTACGGCTATTCTTTGCTCAGATCGTTGGTAATTCACTTTTGTTGACGGTCTGATGTTCTCATGCTACCTGTCACCTTGCACCCACTACATCATTACTGACCACTGTTATTTGGTTGGCGTCTGTTTTATTAATAAAGCTGCTCATATGTCACTGTGTGAGGTGTATAATTAAAGTGCCATGCCAAAAC
This sequence comes from Lagodon rhomboides, assembly GCA_039737535.1. NCBI lineage: Eukaryota > Metazoa > Chordata > Actinopteri > Spariformes > Sparidae > Lagodon > Lagodon rhomboides. The sequence continues at coordinate 5,145,733 of CM077786.1, forward strand.
AAAAATACTTTTTTCAGGTCAAATGAAAGAACACTTGGATATATGATATGGTTATAAATCATTTCCACTTAAATCCAAGCTCTGCTTCTACATCCAACTCTGTTTCCTGCTAAAACGGACCAAATCCTTCTTTTAATTGACCACCGAAGCCATCGCCGTCTGCAGCTAAGGTCTCAGATTTAATTTAGAAGAGATGTCAGCTTCGGGATTGGTAGATTCAACTGCAGTGGTCCTCTGAGTCTGGTGAGAGTCAGCAAAGTCAATGAAAGCCTTGAACTTTCAGACAGCATGAAAAAAAAGAAAGGCGGGCGATAGAGATAGGGGGCAGCAAAATGGCCAAGAGGGGAAAGACGGCAGGAAGAAGTGCGAGAGGGAGGGGGAGAGTGTCGAGAGCGCATAAAGAGAAAAAGGACGGTGAGAGAAACGGAACAGAGGAGAGATATGCCCCTATTCAACTGCCAGCAAGTCTCTGTGCTGCTGAATTACACCTGATCCAAGAAGTGCAGACAGTCCTCTCCTCTGAGAGAGTTAGGGCCTATAATCTTCCCAGTTGATAATGAGAGCTAAACCTCAATGATACATCAGCCCAATGGAGAAACTTAACAGCAAAGGCATCATTCTTCATTGCAAAATCCTGACACTTTTATTACCTCGCTTTTCTGCGAATCCCTATTTATAGCGTAGCAATGCTGCTATAGATGCAAAGAGAACGGCAGCCAAGAGAGGCGGCTGAAAAGTCACTTTAATACTACAGCACACAGCGAGGTTCCACTTTTAACATTCATAGGTAGCACTGTGCAAAAGAGGAGCACGCAAGAGACATTTGCTCCGAAAAAAAACAAAATGCAATATGCTTGTGTTTTCAGTCATGAATAAAGATGGCTCCACATGCAAAAGCAATATATCTTTGCATTCAAAAGGCTTTCTGTTGATCTTTCTGATCAATAAGGGAAAAAAAAGGAAGATCAAATGGATAGCTGGTTCCCACCTCTTTCTCTTTGGTCTCCCTCTCTGTCTCTTTCTTCCTGTGGTGCAAACAACAACACCAACAGCAGAAGTAGCACAAGCGTTGCTTTGCTCGGTGCCTCCTTTTTTGCGGGGAGGGGATATTTCCCCATCTCAGTGGCTTCAGAAATTAGGGATTCATTGGCAGCATCCACTGTGTCTCAGCGGCTGACAGAATAAATGTGCTTCTCTTTGAAACAATCACCTCAGGCATTCACGATCTCCCTCGCAGGCCCAAAGAAAAGCACACAGGCAGGCTCTGATCAGATCTCTTAATGAGACCTAATGGTCCTAATTCTCTTCGTCGATAGTAAATCCATCATTTTCTTTGAGCATTCAGGGCTACAAGAGCAGAGTGATTTCTGAGCTTTTCTTACTGAGAACAAAGGCAGCTCATCAGATTCAAGGACTCTGCAGTTTACTGATGTTTATCCACATTAAAAGGATACAGCGTATTAACATTTAAAGGATATACTAAAACAGCTTATATCATTGCTACATATTTTAAGATAATACAATTGTTAAAAATATTTTATCACAATAACTCCTGGAGCCCAGGAGCCCAGACGCAGTGCAGTCAGCAAGGCATATCCAAACTGGTCTCTCTTCAATTCCGTATTGTCATTTCTCTTTTCCCAGTGCCAAATTTGGCGATCATGCCTGAACAACTTCTGTCTGCTTCACTTTATCAGCATCAGTCTTGGCGCATGAAATGTGTGCGAGGGTTTCTTATTTTGGGGGGCTGTAACTGCGCAATATCAAAGGGGATAGTCACTCTGGAGCTGTAAAATTTGGTGAGGCAGAAATAAAATCTTAATTTATGTTGTGATCTATCTTCAGTTACTCTAACACAGTCACATCTATGCTGATGCACAAACTTCTGAAGAACTCTCACAGGTGTTACCTTTGCTGAAGATTCCTATGATTATTTATTTAGACCATGCAGTTGCGGAGATGTACTATACTCAGTTTGGGCATTTCTTTTTCCTTTTTTTTTTTTTAGCAGCGGCCTGAGCCAGAGGCCTAGTTAATTAAAAGTCCGTCACACTGACGTCCAGTGTGCTCATTGTAATGTTTAGTAAACCCAGTGCCCGCACTACAAAACATGGAATGCTGGTAAGAGTCTGCAGGCAGATTTTACAATCGGACGCTGTACTGAGACTGACACTTGCTGTCCTGCCATCGACTGAAACGGTTGGTTGCTGCTTATCTTGTGGTCCCTCAAATCATTTGACCTCACCATTGTGTAGGACTCGTGCAGCTACTCAGATTCAAAACATTTCTAAATAGCTTCACTATAATTTATAAAATACAGGGGGAACAATATAAAATGATAATTTGATTAAATGTTAGATCTGAAAATGTGCTCAATACATCCATAAGAGTTAGTCTGATACTGATAATAGCTGCACCTCAGTACAGAAAGGACAGGGTCTGTGGTGGAATAACACTCTGGCACAGTTGAACAATAACCTGAATAATGCTGGGTTTATACAATCATATGAATAACCAGATTTCTCATATGATCCACTTCTCAACACATCCTCATATCTAAACAACTGAGTGGGTAAATTTTCAATTTTTCAAACGACATGACCGTTGCAGTGTAACAGCAACCTTCGTTGTACAGTCGCAGTTTGGTCAGGTTTAGGACAAGAAAACTACTTGGTTAGGTTCAGGAAAACATTTTGGTTTCACAGTGGACATGAACTTTTTTTTTATGGTGGACTGCTGAGGATGAACTGAGGAGTCTCATAACCAGACGAAAGAAGTTGCTCTGCAGTCTGGTACTGTTCTTCGGTTTCACCATCACCTTCATTAAAGTTAATTCAATCATTTTACAAAGCCACAAATACAATACCTTATCACTTTGCAATCTAAAAACAAAGATTGTTCACACTAGTCTTATTATATAATATAAGGTCTTCAGTCACAAAGCAGTGACTGAAGACCTTATATATATTATCATATTATAATAATAATAATAATAAATTTTATTTAGACAGCGCCTTTCATGCCACTCAAGGACACTTTACAGAATAAATGAATCAAAACAACAAAGAACATAAGAAACATACAATAAACACATTCAAAACATCAGAAAAAAAATAAATCAGAAAAAAAAAATATTATTATTATTATTATATTATATAAGCAGTCATACCTCTTGTGTCCACAGGGGCTGTCAGAATCAACAGCAAAAAAAAGTTCTTTGTAGCAGCTTGAAGTTAAATTCAGTTAAATTCAAAATAAATATTGCACTATATTGATAATAATGGTAATAACAACAACAACAACAACAACAACAACAACAATAATAATAATAATAATAATAATAACGTAATCAAAGTTATGTGTCCAAAAAAAGAGTCCCTCTGGTGGCACTAGTAGATGGCTGGCTTACAGGGCCTGAAATGATCTAGTGAATTATGAATTATCTAATGCTTACCACAAGCACACAGGGCACATGTAGGCCTAAGTGTGAAGTCCAAACTGTAAATTATGTACAGTACTGAATTAATAAACATTTGACTTAATGTCTCAGAAACATTTTATGTGCTGCTTACACCAGTTTTATATGAGAGTGTGGGATTCAGCCGACTCCTCTTGTTTTGAACCGATAAGCAACTCATGTGTCATGTTGTTGTTATTCTTACAAAACTTCATTATAGATTGTGATCAATTTTCATCTTTTGGGTTCATTCTACATCAAACGAGCACAGTGATCTCAGTGCTCGCTATTCATTTGGATAAGTTTGCTTTTTTTTATCAGCAGCATTCAGAAACAGAATGAAATGGGCATATAGACTCATCTTCTCTCTGTATCTATGCTCAGTTGAATAACTGGGGAAAAGTGTGATGGTCGAAATTAGAGCATGAACCAATCCAATCAGGCTTTTATCTCTTTTTCTCCAAGGCTACTGGATGACCTTTTCTTCCTCTAATTGATTTACAGAAAGTCTCTCACAGCTGCACTAAAGCTGCGCTAGATAAGTAAAGGCTGTTTCAAATGCCTGCCTTATTCCCTTGCGTGATGACTGAACTTGTAGCAATCATTCAAGCAATGACGTGCGTGATTTAAAATGATTCATACCCTCTGAATAAAGAGTAGTCCTTTAAATTGTACGATGGTTTAGCTTAATAAATCAATCAGAATCCGTCAAAATGTCTTGTGAGGAAATTGTAGATCTCAAGTTGCTTTTAAAGGTTTTTGGCAATGTTGTAGTACTGATCAGGTAAAATCTAATTGTTAGGAGACAAAAAGGTTTATAAGAATATAAAGTCCACAGTGTGGTATTTAGCTAGCAGGGCACCCAGGGAGTTTGTGAAACAGGGGACAACCAAGAACACACACCAGATCCATGAGAATCTCTCTCAGTGTAAGTGACATGTTATTGTTTCCCAGCTGATTGGTGCTAGCTGTCTAATGTTAATGGGTTGACATTGAGGCTTTTTTTTTTTTTTTTGCAGTTGGTTTCCTAAAAACAAATATACATACTGTTCCATTGTAAATACTGCTATGGCAACAGCTGCGCATGATGATGCAACGGCTGGTAGCTCCAATAAATCATGCTAAATTGGTGTTTATTTTAACAGTGATATGTTCCTTTTTTAGTTTTGTTGCTGAAACACGCACTGCTTATGGCAGAAATACTGTCATCATCGTTGGAGAAAAAAGCGGGTGTTTGGACTAAGATCAGCACACTTTGAGACCATCATGGTGTCTTGCGTGGTCCTTGAGCCTGACCAGCTGGACTGGCCCAGGGAGGAAGAGAGTCGCAATACGAGCCTGGCTAATCCAGCCTGGTCTAAGGCTGCTACCGGCTAATGTCTTTCCACATGAAAAGGAAATGGACAATATGGAAAACAGGCTGGCCAAACAAAGTGAAATCAGAGACTTGTGCTTACAGGGACCTGTCCCCACCACATCATCTCAGATGAAGCTGTTGCACTCGACTGGTGGACTGTATCTGAGTCAGCAGAGCGCAGGACCACAGCTGGACGAGCGTAGGTGGACCAACATTGATGTTTGGTGCTCACACAAAGTCAAAGTTGATGGACAGCGTTTCCCAAGCCGACCACATTATCATCACCATCTAGTTGCTGTTGTTCACATGTGCCCTGAAGCAGATTAAAAAGATGCAGTATGTGTTTATGCACATTTGTATATTAATAACTGAATATACATAATTAGCATTAGTAGCATGAAGGTGTTTACAGACTTTCATTTTGTTATAGAGGTTCGTGTTGTATTATGAAAAAAACATTACCTTGTAACTTGAAAACAAACAACCAGTGGCAGAGCTGATGCGTCAGATCACGAGCCGTAGTTCTGTGAAGCAGACAGGTGGCGGAGCAGCGACAGGGCAGCTCGGAACTAGTGGACAACTTGCCTGCTTGCACCAAATAAGGAGCCCAGAGAAACTCTTGCAGCAAAAAGCCATGAAGAACGAGTGACTAGGTTGGTGTGATGAGGTCGGAGCGTCACTACAGCTCAAGCACTGCCAATAAACACACATTACCGGAGCTTGTGTGAGTTAAGAGTTTGAGAGAGGTATAGAATACGCAACCAACGAAGCCAAACCATCAGAGGCAGAGTAGGGCTGGTCTTATGAGAACAAGTCTGTCTACTTGAGCAGTATGATTGCACCTACTGCTGTACAAACAGAAAAATACAGTGACAATGAGCGATAGTAGAATGCATTCATACTGATTTCCTTCGTAAGATCCATAAACTTTACAAGCAAAATAACCACATGATAGTTCGGTAGATATCGTCAGAGTCCCACGCAGCATTTTTTTTTTAATGCGATATTGCAAAATTCAGTATATTATTTCATCCCTACAGATTAAGTTAGGTAAATGGGTTAACCAGGGTTCATTAACTGGGTTAGGATTGTAAAGATATTTATTTTATCAAATCAGTTTTCATAACAGCCATCTAACGAGTGAAAAAGAATGCTTATAAATGACATCAGCTATTGTGGGATCACCTGTTCTGAAAGCTGGAATGAGTTGGCTTTTTAGCTGATGCAAGATAACCTTTATTTCTTACTGGCCACTTATTTTCTCAGTCTGTGCTTAATGTAACAATAACAGCAATGGTTGATAAAGGAGGTTAAAAAGATAGAGAAAAAAAGATCGCTCAGTGAGAGTTTTCAGCCATGAAAATCAAACTGACACACAAATATACTACTTAGTCATAGAAGTGGTAGTAGCATTAAGCCATCTGTAGTACAAGGTGGAGCAATGAACATTCCACCACAATACACACCCATTGTCAGCGACCAGTGGCAGGGACTGAAATGCACAACTCGACACATAGAGAATGATTGGATAAACTCAAATTTAATACACTAGGCAAGACAAAAACAGGACAAAAACAAAAACTTCACTAGTAACTAAGAACTGCTAGCTTGACTTGAGAACTCACAAGAAACAGGACGAACTGGCAAAGACAAACACTAAGCACAAGACTTATGCCCCGTTTACACGATGGGAAAACGCAGATATTTCCATGCGGTTTGGCCTCTCATTTACACGAAAACCCCGTTTTTACCACAGAAAACGATTATTTCTAAAAACTCCGGGCAAAGTGGAGAATTTGGAAAACTCCGGTTATGTGTTGTCGTGTCAACTGGGAGAAACAGGGTTTTAGGTTTGCACGTTCATTAGGCCATGCGCTAGAAAATGCTTAACGTCATGTGAGCGTTGTTTTGAAAGGAACAGGAAGTCGCTCGTGTTATTCGTTGTTGTTGATTCTGTGGATTCTGATTGGCTTGCATGGCTTTATCCTTCTCCCTACACTGCCGCCCATAGGTTTGGCATAGTTATAATGGCGCTCGACGGCGTATTTATGCTGGTTGATGTAAATGACAACTTTTTTGAAAACGAAGGGGGGGAAATATTCGTTTCTCTAAATACCCTGCTACGTATAAACGTGGCCTTAAATACAGAAGGAAAGGGGTGGACAAAGACACAGGTGAAAGCAATCAGGGCGGGGCTGCTGCAAATCAGCACACAGGAGAACATGAGGGCAGGAAGTCAAGACACCTGAAACGACAGGAAGGGGTAAGTATTACAAAATAAAACAGGAAGACCAGAAACAAAAACACATGACCTTAACCAGGACGAGTCTCTACGCCCATTATAAAACGTGAAAAAGACAAAAAAATGTCCCAAAACATGAACCGCAGTTGCTTGTAACCATTCAAGGTATCAAGCGCTATTTTCAAAAAGAAGATCCTTATCTGATGTTTATTCACACCTGAGGGTACGAATGGCTGAATGTAATGTTAAAGCTCGTAGACGTTTCGCCTCTTCTCTGAATCCTTGTAGAACATGTTTTTTGCATGCTGCACTTCTTCTTCTTCTCCGTATTTTAAAGCAGGTTTCAAAGCCGCCTCTAAAGTTGTACTGGTTTGTCCAGTTGTAGTGCTTGCAAGTCCATGAAAGCAACTTGGCTTCATATAATTGTATCTATTTATGATACTCAATTATCTTTTTTTACCAATACTAACCAAGTAGGGGTTTTATTTTTGCCTCAACCTAACCAAACAGCAACTGTTTCACAACGTTAACTACATCACAGACTTAATTGGAAACAGACAGTGAGGCAAGAACACAAGCAGTCTGTGCAGATTCTGATGACGAAGGCCATCTCCTTTAAACCCGTCATCTTGTTTATTTGAGAATGTAGATGTCTCATTATAAGAGAAGATGTATCCTGTAGAGAATCATCACTATGGCTGTACAGTCTTAGCAAACCTTTAACTTGTCTCTCAGTGTTTATGCAGGGTTTTCTTTGTTGACCTGCAGACCAGAGCCTCACTCACAGGAGTCTGGAGCTGACTCTCAGAAATGACTCATTTAAAATGCTTGGCTGTGAGGACGTTGGACGATAGGCATGTCAAAATGAATCACGCCATGCAACACATGGCACCAACTGTTTTGTTTGCCGGGCTACTCTTCTTGGCACACAGTGATGCCCACTGCCCATGACCCGCAATGGCACCGGATGATGAGTCGAGACATGTGGGCTTTCTGGAGCTCCCGTCTCGAGCATGTCACAGCAGGACTGGAGAGCAGCGCTGTCTCTGTGCAGCTTCACCACCATGACAGTTTGTGCTTTCTATGGAACTATGCAGGGCCAGAATAAGATGTGTTATCTGTCTACAAAACACAGAACACTAACGATCTGTATGCTGCCAAATCATGACTTTCAGTTCTAACTCATTAAATTTAGCTATTACAGTACATAATCATATTTCCATTAGTTATAGAAAATCCTCTTCACTTACACACATTTCAACCAGATGTTTATTTCAGGCTTTAGCTAATCACTCCAAGTTCTTTGGAAATGTGGTCCCCAGTGTGAGAGCAGTGGCTCATGGGATGGTCTGTCTGACACATTTCCACAATCGTTGGATGGATTGCCATAAAATATATGCCATAAAAACGTGTATGCACCTTTTAAGATGACTTGAAGTAATGTTTGTGATTGCTTGACATGGAACATAACATGAAACAGTACGTGCTGAACATTAGCATTTGGCATTATAAATGTGAACATTAGCATGCTGATGCTAGCATTTAGCTCAAAGCACCACAGTGCCCAGGTACGCCTCACCCTGTAGACTCTTAATCTTGGGTTGTGTTCTGATCACCTAGTCGATAACTTGCAAAGTGGACTGCACTGGGTTCCAAGATTCCAACCAGCGAGCAGAAAATACTCAGTTTAAAGGGAAGAACTGCAGTGTGAGGTTAACAATGTGACAACAACAGGGGTGCACAAGACCTGGCATTCATTTTGTGTACCATTCATATTAACCAAGATTTACATCATATAACTAGACCATAACAATGTATATTTAAATAATCAGCATAAAATTAAACAAAATAATCTGTTAACCATGTCTTTAGACTGACACAGTAGGCTACATCTTACTATAATGCTGGAAGTTTCTATGTATCTGTCTGTGTGTGTGTGTGTGTGTATGTCTTGTAAATTACTCAACTGACATTTATTCACATGTCACATTTCAATGGAATATATTTTGTTGTGGTGTACATTTTTGTTTCAAGATATATTTCATATCTCATTTCAGACGTAAAAATTGTATCCTTACAGTGCAAGTGTAACTCACAAGAACTACTGAAACCAGAAAGAATAAGTGAGTAAAGATAAGCTGTCAGTTTGCTTTTATCTCTCCCATCATGACAAAGTTTCTTCACTGTCGAAAAAAAAACAAAACATCTGGCTTGAAATGATCCCCCAAACACGGTCCATCAGTTAGGTAGAAGGCAGAACGGTAATGGATGGTGTGCGGGGCACGCATCAGCACTACACTCCGGCGTCTGCTAACCCCGCATTGTCACAGCAGATGTCCGGGTAAGTAGCCCCCTGAACCATCCGCAAGCTGGTTTGTGTCGAGCCACGCCGATGGATCAAGTGCTTGATGGATCACATAATTTCCCTGAAAGGACAACATATTGCAATTCTAATTACACCCAGCTCACTTCTGATGCTTTTAGTGCGTCTGTGGCGTCTAGCTAGGCACACCGGCATTAGCCACCACCCGACCAGTGAGTACCATCCTGAGATGGGGGGCGGTGTAAGAGCTCGGAAGACATAGCTTGGTGTTAATCAGCTGTCCCGCTGCCTCTATATTGTCTCACCTCTGAGAAGATTCACAATGACACACAAGTACGCCTGCAATTAAAGCTTTCTGCCTCCCTCTCTTCTCCTCCACTCTGCTGACACCAGAGTAGGGCATATTACCAGCGCTCAGACAGATAGTAAAAAAGGAAAATAATGTAAAGATATCAATGACGGACTTCAACTAATTCTTGCTGCTCGTTTGCTGAATAAAGAGCAATATGTCCCACTAATCATGACGTGCCTGTGGTAACACAAGGAAGAAAAAAAAAGGCATACTCAGGCTCGCTGTAGTGGAAGATGACTGATTAGATTAATAGTAGCTTGTGCTTGAGGATGTGTTCAGACCTTCAGCTGTCAGGGTAATTTACACTTTTTGAGAATCAAACCTAGCAGTCTTCATTGTGTTAATAGTTAACAGTGTCTTTCTGTCCTAAAAAGATGACAAATCAATTAGATAGGCACATTTCAAAATAACCATAATAGCTGTGGCTGCTAACACCTCTCCCCTCACTCTGACTCTCATGTGGCTTTAGCAGTTACTCTCTCCGGTCTACTTCCACTTGCAAATTAGTTTTTCACACTTATTTGAAAAAGAGAGAAACTAACCATTTTTTGCCAAATACTGGGTAATACAGAATATTTTCCACTCTTACACTCATTTCAATCAAGTGTCTGTCACTTGTGAGGCACAGACCACCAGCCCACCTGGTCCCCTCCGCCAAGAAACTCACAACACTTCTGCCAGGTATCAGCTTCCATCAAACGTCCCATCATCATTTTTGTCTTCTTTTGGGGGCATTTCTGTCAGAACATTTAAATAACAACTTCATCTTCATTTTCTTCTCCATGTGAATAAAAAATAAATAAATAAAAAAATCATCCAATATTTTAACATCCTGCAGAAGAACTTATTTCATGAGAACAGAAACGGTTTGGACATTTTTCACTCTAACACCATTTTAGCAGGTGAACTCTGAAAAGTATTAAGAGATATTCTGAGACCATATTTATTATCCTTCATTGTCTTTCAAAGAGGCATCAACTTTTACACATCAACGTGTTCCACTCAGCCAGTGAAAAAAAAGACAAATTTGTTTTTGAGGCTCTTGAGGTGTTTCAAAAGTCTGGTGATGTCATATGGGCTTTAAGAATGTCAAATTGTAACCAAAATCAACGTAAAGACGTGGGCAGTAAGGATTTAATGAAGGTGTCTAGGACTTCCTCATAGGTGAGGTCACATGATTCACAGTGTAGTTACTAGCACTACATCATATAACTAGCAAGTGTCATGTGACCATCTCCTTGCAGGTCATAGCTAAGGCCATTAAAGGGACTTGAGGCAGGATTTGTGAAAAAATAAACATGCATTTTAAGTTTTTAAATGCTAATGGGTGATGAAGCGTTCAAAACCAAAAAGGATGAGCCCACCCACGTATCTCTCCATTGGCTTGAACAGGCTGTGTGCTGCATAATGTACTGCAATTCGGCCCGATTTAGATCCTTTTGTTAGATAAATATTGGTATCATGAAGGAAATCTAACGATGTGGTTAGACCGGCCCATCACATCAGGAAACAGGCTGCTGTCTCTGAGACCTCCCGGAGCGCTGGTCCCACAGGTGGCTCTTCACATCTCCGAAAACGTTGGAACAAATTTACAAACAGGCGTCATCTGGATAAAATAATCGCATATTAAGGATCTAAATAGGTACTTTCTCGCATAAATATATATTAAAACTTATGAAAGTGATGTATTAACAGCGCTAAAGAGTTAGAATTAAAACAGCTTTTAGCAGCTCTACCGCTGCCGGTTGCAGCGAAATGCATTCTGGGAAACTTGCATACCGTATACTGCGGACGTCGAGCTGTGTCAGTCAAAAAATAATTAGCCAATGGGGACGCTCTGCTGAAAAAGCCCGCCCACCCGAGACGTTTGTGCTAAAACTGCAAACAAAAAATCAGGGAGCGCAAACGAGGAAGAGCTGCAGCGAGACCGCAAAGCTGAGAGTCAGTGCAAAAGTCTGAGCGGAGAGAGAGAAGCAGAGGGAACCGTAAACAAAATAATGCATTATTAGAAGAGTAAAAGGCCAATACTTTACACTATTTGACAAATTATTTGATTGCAAGTTATAAGTTTTATTTTTGAAATTAGTTTTATGTTCTCTCACTAAAAAAGTCATACTAAGAAGAAAACAAAGGTTTTATCAGCGGCAAGTCGAGAGTCGAAACAAAATTATGACCAAAGCCGGGAATAGAATAAACAAAAAGCCAGAATAAACATCGGATATGCGTCTGACTCATGGAGGCAGCTTCAACTTGAATTGGGACTGAAAACAGATGCTGACATGGCTCATTTCCTAGTGACCAGGTAAGGAAACATTACAGGTCATGTTTAGAGCTTGATTTGAAAATCATATGAGATCACCAAGGACTCGGAGTGACCTAACGTGCAAAGTAGCGTTAGCTGCTAACATGTAACTTAGTCCACTGCTGTGTAACACTGAATAGTTACAGACTGCGCATTTTCCACGGTCCTTTAGTCTGAAACCAAATAGTTAGAAATATGTCCCTTTATATATCTGACCGAAAGCCCAACCTGTTATCCGGGAGGTGACGTTAGCAGCTGGCTGTAGCCACAGGCTAACGGTTTGTTTGTGTCTGTGTAGTAACATTAGCCGCTAACACACAGCAGTCCCGTATCAGAGACAATGTTTTTGTCCCCCAATATGTCGTCTTTGCTTTCGCCTGTGCCTTTCAGACTCGCCGCTTGTGTGTCACTACACACAGCAAGTCGGCTTCCCGGCTGCTTCATGTGTGTAGGGGATAAGGCTATCACTTACACACAGCACAGTTAGCAGCAGTAGGCTACCAACGTCATTCCGCAGAGGCATGCGCGGAGGTCTTGCAGTAAACAGTCAGGTGAACAGCGACTAAAGAAATAACAGTGTCACAGCATCAGCTGCTCTGCTGTGAAGAGTTCATGCGCGCTCCAGCGCCAGCTTGGCTGATGGCTGCAGTTACCCTAATGGCTGTCCTGTTACTATTGTGTCTTATTTCTTGATCCTGCCTCATGTCCCTTAAGTGTTATGAATGGCAGGTTGTAGTGTTGGACCCAAATGCAGACAACAGAGCAGGGAGCGGTTTGAAATGAGTTTATTGAAACAACAGGAGGTGCAGACAGGTGACTGGATGGGCTCCAGCTCAGGCAAGACTCTGCTGGGGGACGCAGTGGAGGCAACATGGCCCCAGTTAAAATATCTGATCCAGTTCAGTAACTTCCATAACATTATTTCAGATCAATTGAACTTTGATTTTTGGTAAAACACCCAAACACCCTCACCACACCTGGGGAACAAAGACATTAGCATGCCAAATACTTGCCTGCAAATATTTGCATCAACACTATTCATACGGACAGTGGCATAAATTTAATATGATATGCTCCAAAACAGTCCAACAGTGTTGCTTCAGTGGTTTTACTTATGTGTATCTGAGTCATGAAAAATGGTTTTGCTTTGTTTTTTTGTGGAACCGCTTCAGCTCAGTTGTGGGGTTAAAACTCGAATGAGGGGTCAACCTCAAAACTCACACAAACATAGTGGTAGCTGTTATTAAGCAAAAATGTTTGGGGCTATAAAGGCAATGGATAATGAGCATCCATTGTGGCCATTTGAAATAGTCATGGTTAACCGACTTAAGCTGACTGAGCAGGAGTGCCTGTATCCAGACAGAAAGTAGGCTAACTGATTTTGTTAATGAACCCAGGTGTCTCAGAGTGTCATATGCAGACTGCCTTCTCAACATTGGCACACTGGTTCAGTGCACGAAAGGCCTTAGTGGTTCCTCATGAGTCACAGACAGGACAGTATCATCAGTACCAGTATCTGAGGACCCACGCCTTACACCACCGGGATGCCACTGCAACACAACTCCAGGGACATTTGAGGGCCGTCACAGGAACCAATGTGTCTGATCAGACCATCCGGATCAGGCTTCACCACTATGGCTTGAGTGCCAAATAGCCATTGTGTTACACCCTTGAATGCCAGGCACTGTCGTACATGTCTGCAGTGGACCAGATAACATGTTGGTTGGACCATCCAGCAGTGGTCTTCAGTGATGTTCACTGTTGAGAGCAGGATCACTCTGCATTGGAATGACGGTCAGCAACCGTTTGGAGGCGTAGGGGTGAGTGCTATGAAGCTGTTAATGGTCCTAACCCTGAAGCTGCACCCCATAGAGCATCTCTGGAACCAGTTGAAGTGGTGCGTCTATGCCCACACCACCATGTGACTTCCAGGGAGTCCAAGTTGCTGAGGTCGCAGAATGGAGTGCCATTCTGCAAAACTATATTTGACGTCAAGTGAGGAGTGTAAGCCAAAGATGTCAGACTGTCGTCGATGCACATGGTTTGGAATACCTATTTTTGAATTTGAGCTAATTATCAAGTGTGAGGTATGTGTCCGGAGTTGGATACTGGGTGTGCAATAAAAGTCAAATGAAATGTGTCACATTATTTGTGTGACACAAAAATATTTACACAGAATAAACCAGCGAGTGAAACACTAAAATATCCCAATATCCCTAATTAATTTTGAGTAGTGTATGTTGGGTTGGAGACCTAATTTACCTGTTTCTAAGTGTTGTATCATAGGCAGCTGGACTAGTTTCAGTTTGTTGAGGACATTTCATCTCTCATCCAAGAGGCTTCTTCAGCTCTAACTAACTGGAGGTGAACTGCAGGCTTTTAAACTCTGTGTGGGAGTGTCCTTACAGAGCCGTTCAGGACACGTGTGACCTCTGAGTTTCAGAGTTGTTAGGGACTCTTGTGGGTTGTTGACCCAACCGGCCTTCATGTGGGTTGCTCTTTATAAAGAGTATGTGTGGCTTTTCAGAATTGTGGCTAAAATGAATGCTGTTTTCAAGCCTCTGCATTATGATTATTATGTGAATTATATTCAACTAATTGGCTGGCACATTAATATTATCTTAGCCAGACAATACCAGCATCTTCTTATTGTCCATTATCACTCAGGCAGTTTATCTACATATACATGAGTGCTTTGTACAGTGCTTTGAACTGCTTCATGAACTGGAAGACTGAGAATCTGAGGCAGTTATGCCTTTTATGTAGAGATAAATAAGAAGGTGTGGAAGGCAGCCATATAACCAGAGGAGCTTCTGAGATGTCATTCAGGGAACTCAGTCATAGTTGGGTTGCTTAACATGTGAAAAGAATTTAAAGGTACATTTTTTTGTATTTCTTATTTTACAACACAGGGGTTGCAAAATGAAACTGAGTGAAAGACAGACACTGAAATACATTTTCAAATACAATTTATTTGCATGTATCAATAATTAACTGTCGCAGGGCTCAGTTGGAAGAGCATGCGCCCCATGTACAGAGGCTGGAACACAGAGCTCGAGTTTTTGTTTGAATCAATACGTTTTAATATGCCTTTTACAGAATCACAAAAGTAGTCATTCCAGGTATACTATTTATTTCATTATTTACAAAAAAGTTTTTTTGGGAATTCAAGCCCCTGCCCCTCTTACATCCTCTGCACGGCTCTGCTTTCCATTGTTGCTTACACTTATAGCCTGCTCTTTGCTTATCCACTACTGTGGTGTGCAAGTCGTGCGCACGCAGCTAGCCCCTTTTGATCCCTAGTTTTATCGGACAATAGACGGACATTGTGTGGGACTATTTCACAGCTGTAATTGAAAACATAGCAAACTGTGATGTGTGTAGGAAGGCTGTTACAGCTACTGTGGCAACACCACAGACTTGTTTAAACACATAAAGTCTTATCAGATGGGCAGGAAATATCTAGGTGTATACAGTGAAATAACTATTTTAATTAAATGTAATAAATATAGCATACTATATTCAGACATATAAAATAATATATTCAGCCTATTGAAACGTGTTATATTAGTCAACTATTTAAATTAAAATGAAAAACCTGAAACATGAAAAGGTTGGAATATACACTGCCTGGCCCAAAAAAAAGTTGCCACCAAAAAAAAGGTCACACACTCTAATATGTCATTGGACCACCTTTAGCTTTGATTATGGCATGCATTCCCTGTGGCATTGTTTTGATAAGCTTCTGCAATGTCACAAGATTTATTTCCGTCCAGTGTTGCATTCATTTTTCACAAGGATCTTGTGTTGATGATGGGAGAGCCGACCACTGCGCAAAGCCTTCACCAGCACATCCCAAAGATTCTCAAAGGGGTCAAGGTCTGGACTCTGTGGTGGCCAATCCATGTGTGAAAATGATGTCTCATGCTCCCTGAACCACTCTTTCACAATTTTAGTCCGATGAATCCTGGCATTGTCATCTTGGAATATGCCAGCGCCATCAGGGAAGAAAAAATCCATTGATGGAATAACCTGGTCATTCAGTATATTCAGGTAGTCAGCTGACCTCATTCTTTGGGCACATAATGTTGCTGAACCTAGACCTGACCAACTGCAGCAACCCCAGATCATAGCACTGCCCCCACAGGCTTGTGCAGTAGGCACTAGGCATGATGGGTGCATCACTTCATCTGCCGTTCTTCTTACCCTGATGCACCCATCACTCTGGAACAGGGTAAATCTGGACTCATCAGACCACATGACCTTCTTCCATTGCTCCAGAGTCCAATCTTTATGCTCCCTTGCAAATTAAAGCCTTTTTTTCCAATTAAATTATTACCGATTTTCAACAATTTGATTTCACCAAACGTTTGAGTGATCGCTGATCACAATCAATCAGGATTTTTTTCTGACCACATTTCTTACTCAAAGACGATGGTTCCCCACTATCCTTCCAGTTTTTAATAATGCGTTGGACAGTTCTTAACCCAATTTGAGTAGTTTCTGCAATCTCCTTATATGTTTTCTCTGCTTGATGCATGCCAATGATTTGACCCTTCTCAAACAGACTAACATCTTTTCCACGACCACGGGATGTGTTTTTCGACATGGTTATTTAAGAAATGAGAAGCTACTCATTGCATCAGTTGGGGTTCAATAACTTGTTGCCAGCTGAAAGATAGTCGCCCATGCAGTAATTATCCAATAGGAGGCTCTTACCTATTTGCTTAGTTAAATCCAGATGGCGACTTTTTTTGGGCCAGGCAGTGTAATAACCTGTTTGTGTAACTGTGAAATGTATAAGATTCCTATGTTGAAGCTACATGTTGTCCATCTTGGCTATAGAGCTAATTTGTTTTGGTATTTCACCTTGGTGATCCCGAATATTTTTATTATTTGTCTTTCAAAACAGTCCTGTGTTTAGATTATAAAATGCATTGGTAGCGCTATGGATATTGGCAATATTGGCCTTGCATTACTTGGATTGAAACCAAATTTTGTGGTGTCGCCCGCCCCCTACTCCACAAATGATACTAGAGGAGTAGCTACAGGGTCATAGATGGAGAGTGGGCATTGACCAAGTTGCTGTATTTGTTGCTTTGGGAGTGATAATATCAGGGTGTGTATGTGTACTGACTTATCACGATGCAATCAAATATGCCTAATATGAAGAAACATGGGTAGAATAGGGGAAATGAAACAATTGTCATACACAGTGTACTGTGATCACGCAGGTCCATGCTGTTCACTAGCAGACACACACAGTGAATATGATGATACTGTATAGACTGTGAATGCTCAGTTTTTTCTTTTGAAGACCAGATTAGGCATGCCTTTGTGATTTGTTATGGTCATTTCTACTGAGAATGTAGCTTCCTCAACCATACACATCTCCCCTAAGAGAACATGTTACAGCATTAAGTAACATCACATTACATATTTACAGGCTATACTGGATAGCATCCTATTAGACATTCTAAGTTCTCTCTGCAGTCCATTTCTAACACGAGGTATCCGTCGCTTCCCATATATACTGAGCAGCTCCTGGCTACTTCTAATTAGTGAACAGGCAGGGCTTCATTCTTATAAAAATAGTTCCCTCAGAGAAATGGAAATTCTTTGAACATCTCCCAAATTGTCACCGTGGGCTCCCACTGCATTAACCCTCGATGTATTTAACGTTAAGATATGAAAAATGCCATACAGTGGAACAAAGAAAACCGAACTGCTTTGTTACACTTTTATTTTATTATCAAATATATATTGTGATAGTCTCACATAATTCTTTTTTTGCTTCCCTGTGATGTCTGGCTAGACTGTGGCTGTGTTTCATTAAAAAACGCTTCCATTTTTTAAATGCATCTCTATGTTATAAAGCATGATGGAGTAAGTCGGGGAGTCTGCACAGTCTTTGTCTTTACTGCACCCTTGCTTGCACTGTGATAAGCTCTAACCCCTAGTGCAGGCTCCGCGGCCAGCCAGATATTGTTTGCTTCGCTTGACTTCCTCAAGAGCTGGCCTGAGAGACAGATGCACCATGGGAAAGACAAAATGGGCAAACAGGAGATCTTTGTGGCTGGTGTCCTGCATGCTCTCGAAATGCCTAAAATATCCCATGCAAATGGAGACTATTAATAATAACGCTGAAGACTTGGCTGAGCAGCAGTTTTCCCTTTGTTGATTTAAGACAATGCAGATTTCCTTTTTAATCTGCAAATATTTTTAGAGTTAGTTAAAACTAATTAGGTGTTCGAATGAGGCTGACGTTGCACCTTACACTGTGAGGCTGGCTTTATGCAGGAAACACTCTCGGTGTGCTCCAAAGAGGGGGAAACAAATGCCAAGACTTATTTGAAAATGCAGATTCAAATCTGCAGGACTGTTGCTAATTAAAAAAAGAGAAAAGATGAATCATCCATCAGCCCACTGCTTTCATTCAAAATGGCAGCAAACGTTGAGCTGAGCAGCTCAGTTACATGCTGTGCATACAGGCAGCCAAACCCGTAGCAGTGCAACAGAAAGTAGTGCATGTAAAAGAAATCACATTCCAGTTTCCTTTTGACATTAGGTATTAGGTTTCAGCATTTACCTATCACCCGTGCCAGAATCCTTCCTTACTTCTGACAAATTATAAATCCTGTCTGAAGAAGATAGCATCCGGTTTCTCTCCAGACTTTTCGAAACTGTGGATCCACACTGGCTCGAGCTCTGTGAGCATTTGCAGCTGCTTTACAGGCAGCAGTTGTTATGGTAACGTTTCTATTTTATGTCTTTGAAGCTGAGGTAGGATATACTGTGCTTGTATGAAATGGAGGCACCTAAAACTTTTTGGGGAGGGAATGCACAGCATAATATGGGAGGCTTATCTCAGTGTGCTGGAAAGGTTATTCCTCCCCCCGCAGTGTAGAAGTCCAGCTCAGGTGATAAGGCAGATAGGCTCGCAATTTCAATCCTGCCATACGGGCCACTTGATTGGTTTATCAATTGACCTTTTCCTTTCCTTGAGGCACCATATTGATCCTCCAGCCCTGTTTTGGATGCCCTGTCACCTGCTTGAGCAGAAACTTTAGTTACACCAGTCAGTGACAAAGCAATCCAATCCAGAGCTTTTGCTCCATAACAATATCCGTCACTTGAGTTAAACTCGGGTTTCTTGAAGGAAAAAAAGCATTTCTATTTGAGTGCCTTGAGTGAAAAACTAACATTTTTCTGATTAAATCTCTAATCTCTTTTAAAGTCCCCCTCCAGTCAAAATTGTGTTTTTCTTCTTGTTACCTGACTTGGATTCTTGAGCTTCACTGTGCAGAATGATGTCAGAGCAAAGTTTGCCATCACATCCATCTGCTGAAGTTTCTCTGTGCTCACCTGAAACCTCAGTTTAACACACGGACTTACTGGGAGGATTTTATGATTGCAGCTACTTTGAAACCTGAAGGCTTTCGTGCACATACCTTGAGAACTGACTTTTCAGTGAAGTATGCACATTTTGCATAGGCTACTTTTTTATTGTTTTTGTTCCAAAAACATGTCAGGCATTATTTTCAATTTTATTTATTGTTGTCAGGGTGAACGTGTAGACGAACGTGTAAATACTGATCCTGATTTAATAAAACAGCTCCCTCTTGTGGCTGTTGATGAGGGTGGCGTTTGTGGGCCAGAAAACATTCCGGATAAAATGTTGGCTTCGTTGTTAGCATGTATCCCTAAACCAGAGATACATTCAAATGTGTACATTTCATACAGATCATATCAACGTTTCTACATGTCATATCACAATGCGTGTATATTCCCCTCTACCTCACAACACTTTAATGTCAGGAGGTGGAGGGGATGGTGATAGCTAAAGTGCGAACAAAAGATTACATTAATATTATACTTTATTAGTTAAATTATGTTGTTTGCTTGTTGTCTCCGATATTATATTATGATCCAGAAAATAAATTAGCAAAGTGCTAAGAGATGTGGCCAATTCGGTCTGTAATCTGTCTGAAAATGTCTCATATCAGATGACTCATTTGACTTCCTGACTTCACTTCCTGACTTTTGGTATGTTGTCTGTAAATATTTAAAGGGACTTGAGGCAGGATTTCTGAAAAAATAAAAATGCATTTTAAGTTTTTTAATGTTAATGGGTGATGAAGCGTTCAAAACTAAAAAGAACAAGCCCACCCACGCATCTCTCCGTTGCCTTGAACAGGTTGTGTGCTGCATAATGTACTGCAATTCGGGCCTGAATTTCCCGCGCAGTCCTGCGAACGTGACGTCAGATGACGCTGAATGCGCGTCCTTGACGGCTTGGATACAGGAAGAAGACAAGCGCGGTGGACCCGAACTAGTGTTTGTGTAGAAATGGATTCTGCTACGGCCAGAAAACAACCCACCACCACACAAAGTCCACTAAAAAGTCATACTAAGAAGAAAACAAAGGTTTTATCAGCAGCAAGTCGAGACTCGAAACGAAATTATGACCAAAGCCGGGCCGGAACCAGAATAAACATCAGATACGCGTTCGGCTCATGGAGGCAGCTTCAACTTGAACTGGGACTGAAAACAGATGCTGACATGGCTCATTTCCTAGTGACCAGGTAAGAAAACATTACAGGTCATGTTTAGAGCTTGATCTGAAAATTATATGAGATCACCGAGGACTCGGAGTGACCTAACGTGCAAAGTAGCGTTAGCTGCTAACATGTAATTTAGTCCACCGCTCTGTGACACTGAATAGTTACAGACTGCACATTTTCCACGGTCCTTTAGTCTGAAACCGAATAGTTAGAAATATGTCCCTTTATATATGGGACCGAAAGCCCAACCTGTTATCCAGGAGGTGACGTTAGCAGCTGGCTGTAGCCACAGGCTAACGGTTTGTTTGTGTCTGTGTAGTAGCATTAGCTGCTAACACACAGCAGTCCCGTATCAGAGACGATATTTTTGTCCCCCAATATGCCGTCCTTGCTTTCGCCTGTGCCTTTCAGACTCGCCACGCTTGTGTGTTGCTACACACAGCGAGCCGGCTTCCCGGCTGCTTCATGTGTGTAGGGGATAAGGCTATCCCTCACACAAAGCACAGTTAGCAGTTGTAGGCTACCATCGTCATTCCGCGGAGGCATCCGCGGAGGTCTTGCAGTAAACAGTCACTTGAACAGCGAGTAAAGAAATAACAGTGTCACAGCATCAGCTGCTCTGCTGTGAAGAGTTCATTTGTGCTCCAGCGCTGGCTTGGCTGATGGCTGCAGTTACTGCCTTTACGGCCGCGGTGTCACTATTGCGTCTTATTTCTTGATCCTGCCTCATGTCCCTTTAATATAAGTGGTTGGTGTAATTTGAAAGCCATACTCCGGCTGCAGCTTCAGCCATTATCTTGCTTTCAACAGTCATGCTAGGGTGTGGCCTTACGTTTAAATTCCAAATTATACAGTTATATAGCACATTTTTTATTCAAATTTTATAGATATTAAATAATATAGGTGCATATATTGAGAGGCATGAAGTTTCAAATGTAAATTTTCAGTCAGGGATTTTTCTACAGGCAACCCCATTCACATTAGAGATCAGATAAAGACAATATTGATTACAGCTTTCACAAGCCACATAAAGAGTAATTAACAATGATGACATAAAGACAGTATCAGTCTTAATACTTTGCTGCAGGGCCAAAGGAGTTATTATATCATTACCCCTTCCGAAAATTGTGGAAAGGCCTTTTAAGTAGCACACCAATCTGCAAACCCATCTGACAGACAATTTTTTTGGGGTGTCCGGGGTGTGCCAGCGTATGTACAGATAACACATATCTAGGCCGAGACCTCCTCTTCTGTGCACAATTTCGATTTGGCTACTATTTATGAAAAGATACCTGCATACAAACGCAGATTAATTATAATAAGCTAATAAAAAGATGACACTGGGCTTCTGTCTAAAAGTCTAAAACAGGCTGAGAGGGTGGAAAAGTGAGAAGAAAACAAAACAAGGCAGACAAGTAAAAGTAAAAGAACATGAAGACACAGAGAAACATTTGGAAGAGATAATCTGAAGTAAAATGAGAAGTGAATTTGGAAGTGCAGGTTGGGTCGCATTAGGACAGGAATATGTGAAACAACTGAAAGAATCAAGATAAGAGGACGAAGAAAAACCAAGGGAGAGTAGTGCAAGGGGGACGAGGCAAAAGACAGGCCCAGACAAACAGAGATAAAGTGGTTTTAGTTGGGAGGACTATTTAGAGTTGGTGAGGTAATGGAGGGGTGAGATGTGGCCGGCGAGAAAAACGGAAACAAGGGAAAGACAGACACATGATGGATGCAATAAATGAGAGAGGAATTCACTCCAGGGAGGCATACGAGGAAGGAGGAAAAATAAAGGGAGGGAGGAAGTGATTCAGATACAGAGAGATGGAGACACAAAGCGTGAGAGGGAGTGTGAAGAGGCAGAGTGACAGAAAGAGACGGAGAAGGAGGAAGCTGCGAGGAAGTGGAGTGAGTGATGTCCAGAAGGGGCACAGTACTGCAGCCTCCTCCCTGGTGTGGCCTTGATGGGACTCTTAACATGCCAACAGCGATGAGATACCCCAGTGGACTGTATTTACACACGCATACACAACTCCTTTTACATCTTAATTCACTTCCTTTCATCCAAACGTGACCCCTCATCTGGGATGTTACTTGATTTGTTTTATATTAATAGGTTAATAAGAACATTCAGAGTGGTAAACGTAAGCTGCCCTGGTAGTAAAGAAGCAGTCGTCTGTTCAAGAGTATAATGGATTATTTCTCTTCTCATAGCTTGTGTTTGGATGCATAGTGATTTGTCCATATACAGTGCATCCATAGGCGCTTCTGCCTGACATATTATTTTCCCATGCACAACATGACAGAACCATCCGGTACAGCAGAGAGACTTTTCAACAGTATCTGTCACTATCAGACACTAATGCGGTACTTTTAGCTCCAGTTCTCCAAGTGCAATCCTTTTCTTTTCCAAAATTCCAAATTATTTGAGGCTGAGTTGGAGTTTACTGTTTGTTGCATACCGCATACAAATGTTTAAGGCTTTCTGCTATTGCAAAGCTGATGGTTACAGTAAATCGCTGAAGATTTGAAGATTTTCACTGTTGAAGGACAAGGGTTTTGTAATCAAAACACATTTGATAGTAGGCTAAAATAGGAAGAAATACTTAAGGTTGCATGAGCATTGACCCAAACCCCTTTCTTTCTTTTACCTTTCTTTAAAAAGAAATCAGAAACAATGTCGATCTGTCCCTGATTTCATTATTGAAAATGTAGTTCATCATACTCCGAAATGACTTGTTCCATTTAGAGCCAAACAGCCTAACTATACTGCCAATGGAAATTTCACTATATTAAACCTATTTGCTAAATATAAGTACTTCTTCCAAACGAGGTCCTTGTGGTATGAGGAGAAATCCTAGAAATATTTTTTGAAGTCACATAAGGTTATTTAAAAACATGATACTATCAAAATACTGCAGAATTTTGAATTGAAATATTTGAAATAATGAAATCAATTAAAATAAGTTTTGTCTTTCCTGTAATATTTTGTTTCAACTTGCTACTTATGTTCAAGCCTATCCTGTGAGCATTCATTATCCATGGTTAATTACAAGCTAAACTCAATCTGTGATGGCAAGAAGCTAAGGGGAGCTAAAAAGGAAAGGATCTGAAACACAGCAAACATGTCTCCAAACACGAGCTGACAAGAAGACAAGTGCAGAGTAGTTAGCTGAGCCACTCAGGGAGGGCCAGGGAGGCCATGGTGCCCCTGATACAATAGTTGGACCCCCCAGTGCCTAGCCCTCTTCTCAAGTTGAAAATTACACATTTAGGTGATACTTTTACATCAGTTTTTTTGTATGAAAAATAAGCTATTGATTAATGCAGAGACTAAAAATAATGGCCATCTGCTGTCATGTTGATTATCATGTTTTATCTGATGCACTAACCCCCAAAAACACACTGCGATTCTCAAAGCCCAGCACTCTTTGTTGCAAGCAGGAAAACAATGGCAACAGATGACAGTTTTGTGCTGAATGTCAGATGTTCTCTATTGTTGTCAGCCTAACAACTCTCAATTTATGATCCATACAGTTGTTCCTCAATAACTCAGTGTGTATTTATCCACTTACCATAAAGCCAATAGCTTCATTTTCCCTCTTGGTCATGCCAAATACTGTGAAAGGATTCAATGTTTTTCTACCTTGCCTTGTTGTTAACTGGTGGCTGTATTGCCACAAGTTGACAATGTGTCTCATAAACAGCTCTTGCCAATTGACAGAGTAATTGCTCAGCTGTTGACATACTAGCGCAAGGCTTAATCACTTCTAGATAATGATCAGTTCCAGCTGCCATTTTGTTGTCAACTATCCTGACGTCTGTTTGCAGACGGCTAAAAGCTTGTTTTCAGTTGCGTGTGAGACTGTCAATACTGGAGTACCATGACATTTTGCAATCAAAGAGCTCTTTTGTTCAGAACAGAGTACAAAGCAGACTTCATTGAAATTGTTTGAGGAGTGTCTGAGAGCTCGTATTTGAGAAGATCTATCTGCTATGGTTTCCCAATCAAGTTTGAAATATGTTGGGTTAATTTGTAAGATATGGCCAAGAACTTTAGTTTAAAACCTTAAAAAAAAGCAATTAACATTATCAACAGAGTGTGAAAAAACAACAGCGTTGACATTATGTCAAATTCATCTATGGGCTGTGTTGCAGAGATATCTACTGATGTCACTGACATAATTCTAAGAAAATTCTCAATTCTATGAGTGAGGTGTGAAAATATTCAAACTTTACACAGGTTTTTGCTCCTTGCTAATGCCTGACTCAGGAACACTTTACAGTCAGGTACACAAAATTGTATGAAGTTACTGAGGAGCGAGTGAGTAATGACTCCGGAATGACTTGATGGTTAATGAATCGTTAATGAGTAATCTCATTGGACTCATTCGTTTCTAATAACGGGTATCTTCAAGTAGACTGACACATACTGAGTAGTTACCCATACACTTATACACATACAGTTAATAATTACTGAATCATTTTTTTGATCAGTTGATATTATTTATATTTATGCTCTAGCTCTAGCTCTTCTTCTTACCTTTTATTATATTGTTTATTTTTTACCATTATTATTGTTTATTGTCATATTGAGCTGTCCTTTGGTTGCTGTGATGAACCAGTTTCCCTGTTTGCGGGACTAATAAAGGAATTTCTGATTCTGATTCTGATATAAAATGATACCTTACACTCTTAGAAATAAGGGTTCCAAAATGATTCTTCTACAAGGGCTGAGGTTCTACCTGGAACCATTTGCTTCTGAAAAACCCTTTCCCAAAGAAACATTTTTTCAAGGGTTCTTTGTAACACTAATGGTTCCAAAATGGCACAATGGTTCAAGAACTATTTTGATCCAGAGAACCCTTTAAAAACCCTTTCCTGAATAAAGGGTTCGAAAAGGGTTTTTGGTAACTCTAACAGTTCCAGTAAGAGATATTTTCAGAGAACCCTTTTTTGGAGAAAGAGTTCTTCAGGGATTGTTGAAAGCATGGGTATAAGATCCTGTGTGGGTTCTTTGTAGAACCTTTCATGGGGGGTTCTGGGTGGAACCTTACACACACAGTTCTGTTTTGGGTTCTAGGTAGAACAGGTGGATCCTTTATAAAAAGTTCTACCTGGAGCCAAAAAGGGTTCTCCTATGAGGACAAGCCGAAGAACCTTATATGGTTCTACTTAGAACTTTTATGTCTAAGAGTGTATACTGAGTAGTGTTATCTATCATTTCGATCTGTACACTGTGTTTTCATTTTTGTTTTGAAAAGTTCAATTTGGGTGAATAAACACTTTAACTGTCTCTTAAAACTACACCAAATATGAACATCAATGGCATGTCACTTTAGCCAATTTTGAGCCTTACTCCATTCAGCATGAATCAATGTATTCATCCACTGCTATTTGTAGAAAGTATTTTAATGGCCTTGCTAAGATACCTGACACTGAATATGTCACGATCACAATTAAATTATTACTCTGCAAATTGAGGAGTCAAACATTTTTCTCCTGAGCACATGCTAATAACACTATCATTAGCACTTTATGAGCTGAACCAAAATTCAATATTATGTTTGGCACTTTGACTTGGTCTTTGAGGACAGGGGGACATTTAGTTATGCTAATAACATGTTTTCACCACAGTTGGTTAATTGCTGAGGCAACAAGGCTAATGCAAGAGCAATGTGACTGACATTTTGATTCAGTAATTGCAAGTCAACTGGGGATTCACAAGCAGAGCGTGCACTTGAAATACAGACACCCTGTCAATCTTTTTTTTTTTATTTATCAAAAGTGTGCTGCAAGTTCGTCCTTCCATTACACATGCTGTCTGCTGAACAAAGACCCTGAACATTTATTGCATGTAAATAAGTAAGAGTATCTGCCTAGTGTTTCTTGAAAGACCCAAGCTTTTTGCATTCAGGTGTGTGGCTTAATGCATTAAACATGTTTTTAAAGGATGCCTTTATGGTTGGCTCAGAAGATATTTCTGAGACCCTATTTAAGATTTTTCTTAAGCAGCATTTGAATGGACAATAGTTTCTCTGCTTTTCAACTGTTGTCCTGGTTGTTCAATGCGAAGTCTGCCATGTGGGGATGAGACGAATTGTGTCTGTGTTTGTCACCTCCTAGGAGAACACACACACTATTATCTCCCTCATTTTTACACTGGCATAGCACACACATAAGCACTACCAACAAATATGTACACAAATGCACAAATGATTACACACACACACATCACACAATTTGTTATGTGGTGCAGCCGCATAGCAAGGATCCATTTTAATTGTATTCAACGCTGCCCTCTTCCAGTCTTCTTTGGCCTGAACCATATGTTTACAGTCTTAGTAGGAGGATCCCTCGGGCAAGTGGCCCTTCTTCCCACAAGAAGCATCCAAGGGTCCCTGGTGCATGGTCGGCTTACTCAAAGGGCTTGTGAGGATAGCAAGGCTCAGCCAGAGGTGGAAAGGTCCTGGAAGTCTGCAGGGACATGAATACACTGGTTCTTTTCCAATATATACAGAGATTCTGATTGCGGACGCCTGTCAGAAGAGTCAAAGCCACACCTCTTGCATCCCCTCCCAGCCAAGTGACTCAAGCCAAGCTTGTCCGGTTGCTTTAAACAAGCATAAGTTTAGTGTGCAGAGGGAAATGCTAACGAGAGACATGGATGTTAATGAGGAAGAGCAGCAGTCATTTATTCAGAAAAGGAACAGTATGCCAGGCAAAATATGGACTGGTGGAGGGAAGTAGAATTTATTATGTAAAAGGATAGTCACCCCACTGAGGTCAGGTCAACTGTGTAATAAATGCAAAACAGTTTGTGTGCTTTTTTCACATTTGCTGAACTCCTTTTTTTCCATCAATGTGGATTTTACCAGATGGTTAAGTGTAATAAACAATCCCTCCTCTAGTTCAGTTTAGTATCTCTCACTTTCTCCCAACCTCACACCCCCAGCTGTCTCTGTGCAACAGGGTTGTGATCCTCCACTCTAGAGTGGAGTATCACAGCTGACCACTGATCCTGTCACGGCAGACTTGGCCTTCATGTCTTGTGATTTGCTCTGAGGACTTTCACAGTGCTTATCAAAGTGCCCCGCCTGCTGATTATCTCTCCAAAAGAGCAGAGACCAAAGCTGTGAACACACAGACTGTTGGATCAGGCTTTTCCACAGGGGCGAGAATGGCAGCGTGCTACATCAAGAGAAAAACTAAGTTTCAAAGTGGCATACACAGCATTGGTTACACACTACTAATTATGCAAAGCACTACCTCCAAACGTGTTAATGTATTACTCACAGAACCTCGTGGTGTTTTCCTTCCTGGTGTTGGGAATAATTAAAATGACTGTTAATGCAATTTGTTCTTTTGTCACAGACTTTAAGGAGTATGGTTTGTGTTTGAGATAGAAAAGACCCAGTTTTGTTTTATTTTAATTTCATTTAATATGAGTTTAAGTGGGGTAAGCAGACAGGCTAACAGTGCATATATGGCTTTGCAAGACAAAAAACCGTGACAATAATTTTCAAAATAAAGAATGTACCGTAAATAAAATGTGAAAACCATACCTAATGTTTTACTGTGAAGCAGCTGCGGCAAGTGTTGAGCGTGCATTAACAACATAGTAAACATTTAAACATCTAACATATGTTTGCTAAAACAGAAAGTTGTTGATTTTTTAGGACATATATGGTGGGGTCATATGGGATTACTCAGTAGAGTGCATGCGTCCTCCAGGGCCCAATGGTCACAAATGCTGTTCCACTAGCACTCA
The DNA here is from genome assembly GCA_039737535.1 of Lagodon rhomboides. Taxonomy (NCBI): domain Eukaryota; kingdom Metazoa; phylum Chordata; class Actinopteri; order Spariformes; family Sparidae; genus Lagodon; species Lagodon rhomboides. The sequence continues at coordinate 5,174,101 of CM077786.1, forward strand.
TAGACATCAGCCACCTAAATATGTCTGAAAAAGTTCCTGGATCCGTCCCTTTATCCAGAACTGCACCAATAGTTAATGGGTTTTGGGTTGAGACCCATCCTCCATCCACGTTTCCTGGAAATCCGTTCTGTAGTCTTCCTGTTATCCGGTTGACAAACCAACCAACAAACAGACATGGGGGAAAACACAACCTCCTTGGTTGAGGTAGGAAATGTATTTGTGTCCATTAACAATTAAAACAATTAAAAATGAAAATTCTTCAATTCACTTTCCATCACTTATCCAGGTCCAGCATGCTAAAACCACTTCAAACCATGATGTGATTTTGTGCTGCGCTGCTGTGATCAACAGTTTGGTCAGCAAGACAGGTTTCAGAGCACATTGGTGCTGTTGTCACATTGTTGTTTAGCACCTCAGCTCTTTTCGACCCCAGCTTCCTCCTTATGATAATAACTGATGTAATTAAAATGATTTAACACTGATTTAACTTCCAATGTTCATCTATGTTTATTAAAAGAAATTTGTTCTCCAAGCAGTATCTTTGCTTTTTGTGCTTGAAAGTTGTATAAGTAAGGTTGCTGAAAGATGTCCTTCTCTATAGCAATGTCATCCAGCTTTTCCCGACGCAATCGCAAGCCACACAGTAATTCCTTCCATGTGTTCTGGGTCTGCCCCAGGGTGTCCTCCTAGCTGGATTTGCAAGGAATATCTTCATCAGTTGGTGGCCCGGAGAACTCCTGATCAGAAGCTTAACTGGCTTCTTTCAATGGAAAGGAAAAGTGTTTCTCCTCTGAGCTCCTTCCAGACGTCTGAGTTCTATAAGATTCAGAAGTAAAGTTAATTCATATGTTTCAGAAGTTAACTATTTACATATTCATGTTTACAGAATTATTATTACACATTTACATATTGAATCAGAATGAATCAGAATGAATGGGAGCCAGGAAGTGTTGTTGCTGAAGTTAAACACTGTTTAAGAAGTTATCTGTCTCCATCCTGCTGTTTCTTTTTACCAAGAGTGATCCAGTCACGACCACCAACAAACCCTCACATTACAGTTCTAAACCTTTCTTTAAGTTTTTCAAATGAGTTTGGTAAAATGCTTATTCATCCCTCTTGCTGAGCATTAGATGAGAAGTGTGTGCCAGATTATTTCTTGACATCCTGCATGCTGCCTGCCAACCTCAGAGTGTCTACAAGACTCCAAAAGGTCGCTTTTATAGTGATTAAACATATAAGACCTCTAGCTGTTTCTCCTTGTCTTTGTACTAGGCTAACCAAACTGCCTGCTGGCTGTGGTATTACTTTTAGTGCATAGAAATGAGAGTGGTATTGATTTTCCCAACTACCTCTTAGCAGAAAAGTAAAATGTCAAACTAATGCTTTGAGGGTGAGCTCAGACACCCTGCGATGACAAGTCATTTTGGCCACCTGTGTCTGTGATTTAATTCTTTTGGTCGTTCCCCAAAGCTCACGACCATGGGTGCAATTTGGAAAGGTTTGAAAGTTTGAAAAAATGTCAACTTACATTGAGAGCGTAAGGCTTAGTCTCCTCTCCGCAGCAACAGTCCAGGGAAGCATCCACATCTTCTGACGAGGCACTAACCCTTCTGGTGATCTTCATTACCCTCACTCGTGAACAAGACCAGAAGAAATTTGATCTCCTTGACTTTTGATCCTGGTCTTAGACCAGGGCTGTAAGCATCAAGTAACCAAAAGTGAAATTCTTTGATTTCGGTCAAGACTCTGCTGCTGCATTCACTACTCTCTGTGAGTGCCTGATATTAAGATCGTAATGGTTTGATTTTCCTCTCTTTACAGGTGATATTGATTCTTACCAAGCTGTACGACTTTCATATTGGCAGTGTAACTGAGAGCACTCTTTGGAGGTGAGTTGAAAGGAAATTTTCATTCATAAAATATTTACAAGTTAATGTCTTTGAATCCTGTAACTCTGCTCAGGGTGTCAAAGGGTAGAACTGGCCTTGTACGACTATCCCATTATTTGCTTGATGTTTTCCTTAAAACATATGCTAGGTTTTTCCTCTGTTTTTCCCACTCATTGATTTTCTGGTACAACTTTTAACCATCGGTCTCTTTCCAACTGTCTCCAATCACCCCTCTCCTGTGCTCACTCACTCATCTGGTGGTATGAACATAATGTTCTATTGTCATGCATGGTCAGACAGGACACTCAGACTGAAGGATGCTGTTTGCCATGCTCTTGCTCTTGTTCTTGTTCTTGTGCTCTGTTCAGATGTGTTATCTGATGTACTCTCCCTTCCACGCCTCTCAAGGGAGCAAACACATACCAAGAGTGCTTGTAAAGAGTTAAAAATACACTAGCAAAAGGATATGTGAAACAACTTTGATGAGTCGAATTGCACGTAACCCATTTTCATATCTGGATGGATTGTGTAACACACATACAAAATTTTTTGTTGGACTTTTAGGATGATGACACACACAAACGATTATCCCTATGGCCCAGTTGCATATACACCCAAACATACTCTCGTCACAAGCACCACAGATGGCAGAGAGAGGACATACTGTAATGCAAACTGAAGCTGCAACTGCATTTCCTTACTTCATACTCCATGAACTAACATGCTGCCCCCTCATGTTATATTCAATGCTGCCTCTAAAGGCTCTGCTCTGCCTCCGCTGAGGAAGCTCTCAGATAATCAATGCCGCAATAATGCAATGAGGATTCTTTTTAGAGATCCAAGTTAAACCAATAGAACAAAAACATTTTTATCTAAGGAGGAGGCGGGGATGCATTATAATCGATCCCACTCATGTTCTCGCAAGACCCGCCCTACTCCGTCTCTGATTGGTTGGCTTTGTCGGTTGGGTTCTCCATGCTTGACTCAAACTGTTAACACAGTAGCTCTGGTAATGTCTGTTTAGGGCTGTTTATAAGTTGTAGTTTTGTAGTTGTGTCATTTTTTATAAAAGGTCGATATGATTAGATGATCCTAGACAGCTTGTAGCCAAACAGCTGATGAATGAGTCAGCTACGGTGAAGCATGAATGAAGCAGAATCAGCAAATGCAAGCATTAGTTCAGTGTTCTGCCTGGTCATACTGGAAGAAAGGACGGTGAGTCACTCCAAGTTTGCTGTCGCCGGTATCATTGCCGTTAACTTACTGCTACCAGGAATTTACAAAGCTGACAGCTAATTTGTCATTTCCCACTGATCAATGTGAGAGGTCAGAGAGAGAAGGTCTAATGGTAGTGGACTGGGTTTGGCGCCAGAGAGATAAGTAACCAGGCCCAACCCGAACTCAACAGGCATCCTGTTATTTCATGTCCAAATCCAGGTCGAGCCTGACCCAGTTTTTGCAAGTTGAAGTACTGCGTTTGTGTTACCCTTTTATGAAGTTGATAGCATGGTTACAGCTAATTACCTACAAACATGTACAAAAGAGATGACTGTGAAAAGGCATTGTTCTATGCACATACACACACACACACACACATATATATATATATATATATATATATATATATATATATATATATATATATATATATATATATATATATATATATATATATATATATATATATATATATATATATATAATCACATATAATAATATATACTATATACATTGGTTTTACTTGCATTTATGGTTACGCACGTACTCATACAGAGCTGGCATTATGTCCAGTGACCGTAACCTTGGATCCATGCCGAAGTGCTCACTTCCATTTAGTCAACAATTAATTCAAATGAATTCTAGCTATTCGCAAGTTTAAGGTCCCTTCAAGAAAACAAAACAAAAAAAAACTGTCAGGTGTGAAAGAGGTTTCCATTAAGTCTTGGTTATTAAAGATGGTCTAACAAGAAGACATTGGGATGGTAGTAGTTTCCTAACCTGGCTACCTTGCAGGCTCCACAGCTTCCACACAAGTCTACAGGACAAAAGGCACAAAAAAACTAAATCAGTGTGCAGTTCGGGTCAGGGTGATGCCATCATCTGGTAACACTGCATAAGCTGGTAACTGCATAAAGTGTTTGCAGATTTCAACGTAATACATTTAAGGCAGGCCAACAGTACCAACAGGATGTCTGAGTGTTGTCCTCTGCCACAGAGCTAATTTTGTGACACAAATAGGTGATGATTGGACTCACATAAACCCTGGCACTGTCATCACAGTTAAATGCACATGACAGTTCAACTCTAAAGGGAAGACGCAATCAGCTGAAGTAACTTATCCATGATGTGAGAACAGGGACATCACAGCGTTTGAAGATCAGCGTTATTGGCAGCACTCCCAGCCCTGTCACTCACCCACAAAACTACAGTGAGGGGGGCAGCTGTCCATCCTGGCTTGAATTTCTAGTCTATCACTCTCCTCAATAGAGGCATTGTGTATGTTAAAAAGGAATCAAAAAGAGAAAGACAGAAGATGTAGCTGCCATTTTCGTGAATCAGCTCAACTGTGGCAGTGCTGAGAAACCTTGCTGTCTCATGTCAGGTCCGCTTCATGATTCATCTGTCTGTTCCCGGCTAATTGAGATCACAGCTCTGATAGGGTTTGAGGAGGAGCGGTTGAAGTGAATGTTTATTGCTTCACGGCAAGATGGCTCGAATAGCAAGTCGAACGCTGCCTTTTTGCAAAGGTCAAGGCAGTGGCAACACCTCAAAGTATCGCCCAGTCAGTCTGTCAATTTTAATGAACATCCTGACCTTAAAGAATGAAAGCTGATCAGTCAGTCCATGCATAATTTTCAAAGGAACCTTCATCTGTGTGTGGTTTGAGTGGAAAGAAACAAAGGCGAGCTATTCATTGTTGACAATAAATCAACTCAGCAAAAAATTCTTCTTCAAAGTTGTTCAGCCTCTCTCATCTGGCCCCTGGAGGATTGTCCCTCGGTGGATGAGAATTTATCAAGTACGACAACCCCTGTACTCGTTTGCAGGCATTCAGAGTTGGGTAAATTAATGCCAACAACAACGTCAGGTTGTATTTTTCTCCAATCAATGCACAAATTTGACATATCCTATACCTGTACTTTTTGCAAAACTAGCATTTGCAGCACTTGTTTTCTGTATTTATACAGTTATTTCATTGAAGACGTGCCACAGTGTGTTACTGAATTACTGTGCTGGAAAGTTTGATTGATTATGTTGCATTACCAAAACACACAAAAGCATAAAGCAATTCAGCCCTTATTTATTTATTTTATACTCATAGTACTATGTGTCAGATATTATTGAAAATATAGAAATATAGTTACAGTATAGGACATGTTTAGCACATGAATAAACACTGAATCCTGAAACTGAGCTGAGAGTCAAGATTGCAATACCCTGCCAAAAATCAGTTCACAGCTCAGCTCTATTTTGGGGGGCTCAATTAAAACCATAGGCTGTATAAATAGTGGACAGAGCTTCTATACAAAAGTACCATAACCCTCTAGACCCCAGTAGTAGAATGTTGCTGCAGTTCACTGAGAATTCTCACTGAAAAGACTATTTTTGCACTCTATCCAATCAAATAGCTCTATCTCAAAAATAAAATAATTGATAATCATGAGTTGTTTTAATTTTTCAAAAACCACAACCTTAACTATGTGACATTTGTAGCCTTCTGGACAATGGAAATCAACTCCCTGGTATTGACAGCCAGCTGTCCTATTGTTTACTGAATGTAATGTGATGTGATTTCGTGCAACAAAGTCAGAATGTCTTTGTCACTTACCATTGCAGTGTTGTTGCGGTCAGTGTCTTTGGCAACTTATATGAAAAAAATCGGTATTTGTGGAGAAACTCCGCGACCTGGCCAGTCGACCTCACCGACTCTTCATCACACTTCTCCCCGGAAAATTGAGTCCGCCCCCGGCACTGAGAGCCGTGTAGTTCCCGATGTTCACTGAAGTTGATTATGTGATGTGATTTCAAGCAAAAGACTTGAACTCACTGAGTGCTGGTCACTTTCCACGAAGTGTGTTGAGTCAGGTTCTCTCTCACAACATAATCGTATGGCACCCATAAGATTAATACCAGGGGCGTTTATCTGGCTCTGTGTGTGTGTGTGTGTGTGTGTGTGTGTGTGTGTGCGCGCGCGTGTGTGTGACATCATGGCAGCAAATTGTGGTCCCTGGAGACACCAACTGTAGCAGTGACTTTCACAAAGGCAGGTTTGAATTCTTTGTTATGTGTACTCTGATGTGTCTCTCTCTCTGTCTACAGAGACATTTTGTCAGCATGATAGCATCTCAACCATGCAAGATACAAGGAAATAGATGTAGTTCACTAAAGGGGGCCTGAATTAATGAATACTGAGTAGTCATTGGTCTGAATATGACCACGCTGATGGGCGCTGCAGCTGGTGTGACGGTTTTGTTTATTGCTGGTGTTTGCATTGTTTGGACCTACGTATGTTGATTTGTTCCCTCTGACATTTAAGTGTGAGTTTTGGAGTTGTATGTACGGACTGAACTGCCTTCTTGAGATCAATATCTGACTCTGAAAAAACAGAAGAAAAATCATGATGCGCTTCAGTCATGGCTACCTTGCGATTGACATGTCGCTACCACAGCACATTCTAAGTCAGATCCTATCAGGACATCCTCCACATCTCCACCCTCTAGTCCAAATATGGTCACTTATGGCTCCAAAAACTAACATGGCAATGGCTGTAATGCCGAACTAAGGGCCTTAAAAATGCCAAACTCAAGTCCACAAACCAATGGGTGACGTCATGCTGGGTTTACACTTGATAAGAACAAGACCCACCTGCAGTACTACTGAACCATATACTCATTTTAAATGCCTCGTTTTCTCTGCAGTGCGTGCAAAGGATTATGCTCTCGGTGGTCTGATATAGTCCAATCAACATCTTTGAGAGTAACTCTTGACAGCTTGCTCCCAATGGACTTCCAAATGATAACCGCGTACTACCAGAAAGCATGTTGTAATGGTCTGACGTCTCATTTTAACCTCCCGGTAATATTGCTATGCTCTTAGTGAGTTTGTCCCATTTCATTAAGGCACATTTTTACACCAAATGATCAGGCATTTGAGTCTAATTATTTTGATTTAATTGGTCTAATTCTCGCCTTCAGCAAATTAACGCTGATCTGTTAAAAACAAAAAGAGCATTCTCTTCATTCTTATTTGTCCCCTATTAACATGCTGATTACAGTTGTAATGATGTTTGGTATAAAGACATGTTTATTATGAGGATAAATGCCTGAAAATAGTGTCACAAAAAAAAAAATGAAAGTGATTACAAAGTGTGAAGTGGCAACAGGCAACAGGCAACTGGTAGGGAGATCTTTGTGCAGCACGAGTTGCTTCAGGCTTGGAAAATAATTAGCAATCTTATCAAGAAGTGACACACATGCTTTACCCATTTTATACATGAATGTCAGTTTACCAGTCATGAAGAGTGCTGCTCAGGATAGGACAACAGTTGGACAATGTCTTCTAAAGCCTAAATATGACATAGGGCATTATTTTCATCTTGTAAACGAAAAGACAGTGGTATGAAGAGCGATGGATTGTGAAAGATATGAGTATTTGCCAGCCAGGGAGCATTTAAGAAAAAGCTGCTCCTGGTTGCATAATGGTAAAGCTTTACTGGTAGGACCCGTGTAGCAACCTAAAGTCAGTCTCAACCTCTGCTGCTTTGATTTTGACTTAAATCTGTCTTTTGTGAGACATTGTACCACATTGCTGTATTAGGCAGGTAAAAAGATTTGAGTTACTACAGGAACAATCAAGTGTTATAGTTCATTTAGAGTTAAACTCCAACAATGTTACACATTGAAGTATGTTTAGAGGTAAGGGGAGTACTACTGCATGTGTAAAAAAAGTAGTTTGTGGCTCCAGAGGAAGTCATCTGATAGCTTGCCTCCAGTGATATCACTCAGTCCCTACATTGCATTGTGGGTAATGTAGATGCCAGGTTATGAAAATGAAGAGGAATGCATTGAATCAAAAAGTGGTATATCTGGTTCTGCTCTGTTTGGATGTATGATTGATCATTTGTTTTTAAACTGCATAATGAGTCCAGTAGTGTTGTGTGTAGTGTAGTGTGTGCAATGCTAATTCGGTGGACTGCTTTTCGAAACTGCCTATATTACCCACAATGTAACTAAGCCATCACTGGAGGAAATTCATCATGTTATATGTAGCTTCCTCTGAAGCCACAAAAGGCTTTATACTACTTTTTCACATGCAGTAGGACTCCTGAAGACCTGTATACACACCTTAATGTGTTAAATAGAAGGAATTACCCATGAATAATTACAAATATAATGTGTAATCTGATAAATTGTCTATGATGTCACCGCATGTCTGTTATGTCACTGGAGGCAGTGTCCTGTGTCAATAGAAAGCGCAAAACTGGTTGTAGCAGAACCAGGGATATTGTCTCCACCACCAAAAGTTCAAACAGAGTCTCTCCAAAATCTGCTCCTGTTTCACATGAAAAATGCCTATGGATCTCCTGTGTGCACCTTAGCGTTAGCATACTGGAAACCTACCTAAACTGGTACCCTCGTTAAGTATGACTGTACTCTTATTGGATGTAGTCATTTGAAAATACAGGAAAGCATTCAATGCGAACTTCTCTGAATGCAGTCATTCCTGGCTGAATAAGTAGCCTTTATACCAGCTGAGATAATATAAAACACACAATCTCACTTTTTCACAAAAAAATAAAAATCAGATATTTAATCTCTGTTAAAAACACCTTTGTGATGGTTCTGTATTCTGGGACTGTGCTTTTATTGTATTAATACATCTACTTTCACTTGGTTTATTTCATGTTAAAAGACATTTTCTTGCTTTTATGTCTTTTACAAAGAACGTTGTAACTTGAGTTTGAAATGCTAGTAACTAACAATGATCATATTTTTAGCAAGGCCACCAAGTTAAATAACTTCAGTATACAGGAAGTTGGAACCTGTCTCTTTAGAAAAGATTCCCACTGCAGAGCATGAAAGAGTGAGTAAAGGTCAAATGAAAACATCATGTGCCATCAGTGGACGTGCACCACCTCGCTTTTTAGAGGGGGCCATCATTGTTGGAGGGGATTCCCTTCCCTAAATTCATGGACAATCAAAGAAAAAGGAGGAGAGGAGAAAGCTCTGTGTTATCACTCTGTGGCTGCAGACTCCTCCTCCCCCGCTGTGCCAGGATGGGGGTCATCGGGGGGTGAGGAGTGACATCCTCTCAAATTGCATCATTTTGCTGAGCATGCTCACAGGCTATGTGATATTTCACAGGTCAGTGCGTATAATAAGGGCTTGGCTCGCTCAGAGAGACCCACCTGATGTCTGTGACCTTTTGCAATTGGACTTGGTATTTCCCTCAAAACCGCGCCAGATTGGGCTCGCCGGAACTTTTCAAGAGCACTTCAATGAAAACACTGTGGAGAGGATAAGTTTAATACAGCTACTGTAGCCTCTCCAAAAAGGGACTCAAATAGTGAATGGTGTGGTGGATCAGAACAACCTTTTCTGCATGTGGCAACTGTGGCAAAAACATGTGACTAAGCGAATAGCGAATAATTTAGCAGCTGAAGAGCCAGACATTTTCCTCAGAAATTGTGTTTGAGATGAACCGATATCACAGTATGATATTCTTCCAGGTCAAGTTCTCTATATGTCGATCCTATAATGCACACTAGGCATACATGTGTTCTCAGCAACAGCATTCATAAGGCAGGACCCATAAATGGAAAGTCACCAAAAAAAATAAGAAATAAAAAGTCCCTAAACAGGCATGTACAAGTGTTTTTGTGAGAAAAAAACAACAACACTGTAATAAATAATAAACTGTGATTAAACAGTGGAGTGCTATTAAAATGAACAGTCATCAATCATCAGTCAACTTAAAAACTGGCAAAATGAACCGCGCACCAACTTCAGTGGAGTAGGTCTTTAATTCTCTTCACACCGCTGTGTCAGTGCTATTTACATTCACTGATAGGCTAATCAGCACAAGAAAACTGGGCCTACACTGTGTACATAAAATCTGACCTGCAACATGCAGGATTCAGTGCTTCCTTCATTGGCACTTAACAATGAAATGCATAAGTTGGGCTCTGAAAAATCTGAAATCTGAAAGAGCAGGCTGAACAACAACAACAACAACCACAAAGAACTCGTTTGATATCCCAAGTTGTTCCATCATTCACACACAACCCATGGCCTTAATCAGTGCTTTTAATGTTAGCATACAATACAAATATCACAAGTGTCCATCCAGCCAGTCAAACACAGTCTTGGTCAGACAGAACTAGCTAGACTAGGAAGTCCACTTCATAAGTAGCTTGTGACCTGCAGTCAACTAAAAGCCAACACATTTGCATGCATGACCTTACATGTTGCAATTTATGGTAACCCCCCCCCAAAATAAAAATGACAGCATTGAATTACAGGCAGTGCTGCTTTAAAACACACTCCATGTAAATTACAGCAACCTTTTGTTTCTGCCTTTGTGCATTAACGCACAGTTAACACATAAATCACCCTCGCTGTTATTAAGACCTCATTTATTCTGACCCCTTCTCACAATATTTAAATTCTTACCTTTTTAATTACACTCTCTTGGGCTTTTCCCTCGTATGCCGAAGCACGCAGTCATTTGCTCGCTGTCATAACAGCAAATGGTGGATTCCATCACGAGGCTTTGGTCCGGAGGCGATGTGGGAATTCATTCCGTGGCGATTCAAGGGCATCTCTCTTTAAGGCGACTCTGGTTTGCTTCCTGTTAATGGTAATCAAATCAAAGTCTTATCAGCCATCCAGATGTTGTGGTGATTAACACTAATTTTTTTCCTTCCCATTTAAGGTTGTTAAACTGATATTTTTTACTGTTTAAAAGTGATTAGATCTGTAAACTGGCCATATCGCTCTGACTTTTCCTCTTTTGCTCCTGAACTAATGAATCTGTCTAATGGATTCACAGGCACACAGACAAGTAAATGAATACAGCTCAAATGTTTGCCGACAGCAGCGAGGAGCCTTCGAGCTCTGACTCTGCTGCTTATCTGAAATGACAGAAATATTTCCACAGAGGACAACGTTCTGACATCCGTCACATGGTGCTGGACCGCGGTGGCTGGTGATATTGCTGGTGGCGTGGGTGCTATAGCTACGTACATGTTTTGTTTTCGCCCATACCACCTGCCCGATGCTTGCACAACAGTCACTTATATATTCAGCGCCGGGGCCGCGGACACAGATCTGTTGAGATTGTGGACGAGTTGCTGCCAACGCGGAGAGAGGCTGCCAGGACTGCTGAATGTGTGAACAGCATACGGGCGTGTGCAAAACAGAAAGAAAGTTTAGAGAAGGTTGGAGGAAAGTTTATTATTCATCTTCCCTCCTTCTACTTATTTTACCTGGGAAAAACTTCACTTTCACATGTTTGAGTTATAAGTTCCACATGATTGGCTCTGGAGCTGCTTATCAGAGAGAAGAAAAGGTGGCAGATAAAGGCGGTGCAGAGTCATGAAGGATAGCTCCCACTCACCTTCCAGGAGAGCATTTCTTTCCCCCCTTCTCTTTGGAAATGGAGACAAAACCTGTATTTACCCTGTGCTGCCGCAACAGGATGCACGTCGGCAAATGAGCACACGATCAAACAAAAGACTCTCAGAGCGTGCTCAGACTTCTTACACTCCTGCCTAGCTTTTATCACTCCTACTTTACTAAGTCTCCACCAGAGAAACAGCTGGTGTTCTGCTAAACACTTGCGTTTGTGAGTTGTTTATCCCTGGCAAGCGATTTCTATGCTGACAGAAAGGCAGGGAATGATTTAAAATTTGATTTTGCATACACAGCGCATGATGAGCATAAATCCAAAGGAATTATGGCAGATATAAATCAAACGTTTGTTCGCAACCCTCATCCATTAGGACACAGTTGAATAAAAAGGATTCAGAGAGGTTCCTGCGGTTGGTGAAGCATATATTAAACAGGGAAATATTTCTCTTGACTGTTTGCCTCAGCACTTCTATCAATTTTTAAAAGCAAGATATATTCCTTTATTTTTAGTTTCTCAGTACGTTTCCAGACAGATCATTAAGCTATCTCCGAATGCCATGAGACAGATACGTTCCAGAAAATAATGTGTGAAGGTGCACCTAACCCTGTGCTCTACGCCTCTAACAACCTCCCTGTAGGTATGTACTGCAAGGTGGGGCAGAGGATTAGCTTCAAGTCAGAGTGAGTGTAAAGTGCATGCCAAATCACTGATGAATTGAGTGTTAATTTATATATGGGTGAGTATGAAGTCAAAAATTGTAGTAGGAGGTTATCAGATATGTAAAAAAACAAAAAAACAAAAAACAAGACCAAGTCATGGTAGTCCCTCAGTGAGTCCTGCCGGATAGCTGAATGGAACTCTCCATCTGCTCCACCCCCTTGTCATGGGCTTAAAAGTCCTCCAGGCCCAATATAACAGGCTAACTGTTGTGTTAGTTCCGTCTGTAGTCTGTAGTAGCTATCTACTGCTTAATGAAATAAGGTAAAGGTACATCTGAACAAAGGAAATGTAAACTCTGTTGAAAAGGCCTATAAACCGCTGGTGTCGGGTTCAAGCATTTTAATCAGGATTTCAATTACGGATTTTTCTCCATTTTTAAACTAACCTTATCACATTTCCAGTTTTTCCAGTGGTTATATACATGTGTGTGCACCTTCAGTAGCAGGGCCTTTCAGAGAACTTCTGAGGGGCAGGGGCTCAACATTAAAAGGGGCACATTCAGATGAAACAATGAATTGATCAGTCGAACAATAGAAAATTAATTGACAACTGGTCTGATAACAGATTTTTTTGTCATTTTTCAAACATGATACAAAAAAATGTGTCAGCTCCAGCTAACTTTCTTTTTGTTTCAGTCCCCTCTCTGTATGAGGCATCTCTGCACTGCTCAATGACATTTCATGATAAATACAAGAAATTAGAGACAATTAAAAATACAGCAAAAGTTATTTGATAGTGCATGCTTTTTTGAGCCTATGAGCTATAATCAATAGTCACTATCAACCTATTGATTTCAAACTTGTAGCCTATTGGTCCTGACTTGTAACTAAATTTCATGCACACGCATGTGAACGCGTGTACAGGCGCAACGGGTTATCTTTCCAAGCCGCGGTTCATTTACACCGCTGCCCGTTGACATTTAACAAAAGTTGTTTTTCAGTTTCACATTCAGTTGCACAGAGTCTCGAACAGCACTGGAATAATAAAACACAGACAGACAGATTTAGACTATTCACTGTCCGTCTCAGTCTCAAGTCTTTAGAAAACTTGGATTCACCAATGGATCTCTCCAACATGGGCCTCCTGTCCTTCAGCCCCTCTGTTGAGGACTTCTGTAGCTCGACTCCAGTCTCCTTTAATCTCAGCCTGCAGCTAGGCCAGGGAGACAATGGTACCATGGTTGCTCTAGAAACCCCTCACCGCGTCCTCCGGCCCAGAAAACAGTACTCCTGAATACCAGCTTCCAACCATACGTTCCACTCAAGGAAGACTAGCCATGATGACCAGAAGAGCAAACAACAAGGTGAGGCAGGTGACCCACCAGGGGCATCTCAGGCCGCCACATTCAGGGCAGCCGGTCATGCTCACACGCTCATGGAGAACAGTGGTAGTGGCACCTCCTGTGCCATCTCTGCTCCATACTTGCCCCCATTCCCTCCGATGACTTATTCCGAGTCCCACCACATCAAATGTGATCTTGCTCCTATATCCGTTGCAGCCTTAGCATGAAATCTTAGAGTAAAAAGAATGTAGTACTGACCAAGTCAAATGATTGTGCTCTCTCAGCTTCCCAGGACTCGGAAATTCGATCACATAAATATTCCCATTAAGAACTTCTCCTTACGGACCTGCTGCACAAACAGCAACCGCTCTTCCTTCTAGGTCACCTGAACCTTGCCGTGCACATAATTCCTCCAGGTCAAACAGACTTTCCGGCAGCTCATCCAAAGCTGAAGCGTGCCCCTGGAAACATCTTCTTGCAAACTGGAACAGCGTCAACTTCTTCTATGAAGACCAGCTGTCTAACCCACACAAGATACAGCTCTTCACTGATGCTGCTGGTTTCTATGAGTGAGTACCGTTTGATGCAGATGCTAGATCTGGTGAGCTTAAATCCTGGTTAAGCGGTCGTGTGTGATTAAAGTTTAGTGTGACACACGGTTATCAAGTTTGATATTGGATCGGGTTTGATTGAATTAAATGGGACTGTTGGGCCTTGACGGAGGTATGCACTCTACTGAGTGCCACTGTAGTTAGATGTAGAGAAGAATAAACATTTTTTTATGCACCTTTTATAAGCATCATCACTGGAGAGCTCTCCTACTTCTCCATCCTTTTTTCGCAGCATGAACTTCCACTCCTTCCTGACCCCGACGTGTGGGTTATTATCACTAACAACACTCCAGGGATGTTGAGGAAGAGACCGCTATAGTGTGATGTCACTCTACAGCAATACACTTTGTAATAATCTACCCATCGAACTGCTGTTTTCCAGGCCTTCCATGGCATGAATAATAAATGGAAGTCATTTCTGGTTGTTCTTTGCCCGCCAGCTATGGGGGCTTTTTTCCCTCTAAAGCATTCAGTCTGACTAAGATTTAAATCATATACTGTGCAGCAGCACCACTGATCGACTGCAGGAGAAACTGGTTGTTGGTTCACTAGAGTGGACAGCAGATGATAACAGGGTTTGGATGAGGTGAAAGTCGTGAGACGATATGGGTCAGTTCAGTGGAAAGCATGGTGGATGTCTACAACTTAGTTATCTTAGGTAACCTAAAAAAGTCCTTCTAGACCTCATAAAAAAGTCATCACGTCTGGGAAGATTTTTTTTTTAAACTTTTATGCTTTATTTAAAGATTAATTCTGGAAAAAGCATTCCAGAGCGAGGCGAGCAGGGAAGGGGTTGAAGCAAAGATACTTGCCTACCCGCTGTCAAGGTTGAATGGAGAACAAGGCTGTGAGTGTGGGATACACGACAAATGTTGTCACTGAGAGCGATCTCTGAATGTCAGCACTTCTGTCCTACTCGGATGTTGCTTTAAGGTATTTCCTCAACGCTACATTTGTCAGGCGTGGTGCTGTGATGCGGTCAGGGTTATATTTGGTAAGGCCTGATGGCAGCACAGGATTCTGTGAGGATTTTTTTTTTTTTTCTATTACAATTTTTATAACAACTCCTCGTCCCCTTTCGCTTGCTTATATTATCACACACCAGCACTTGCTTGTTTTGTGAAATCTTTAGTTTAACAGTGCAGGCTCGTCTCGTCGTTCGAGCAGCAGCACGAACTCCAGCGTGTCAGACACATTTCCAGCTTCTGTTTGTTTCACACATGGGTTGGTTTTATGTTCCTTTTCACTATTTCCCATTAACACAGACACATACATTAATGTGCACACATGCACACATAGTCTGAAATGTACATTAAGACATTCTACTGAGAGACAGACTCTGGTGTACCGTGCTCAGTCGTTTGAGGTTCCAATACTTATTTTATTCTTCAACGTCTTCCGCTCTCCGCTGTGCTTCACTGACAACTCTAAAACACCTACGAATACAATATCTCCCAATCTTAATGTGTCAGTTCTCCAAAGTCATTTTCAATTATGCTTCGGTGGATTCAGCATTAGAGGAGAGAATGTGCAGCAGTTGCCTCAGGTGAAAGATTTAAGCATGTGTGCGCGCCACCTTTGAGCAGGAGTGTGTGTGTACATGCTTAAATTTTTACAAGAGTACAGCTCAGGGTGAGTGTATCTTCTACTGATAAACTCCTTGACAGCTTGTACATTATGACTCTCCTTGCTGAGATATGCTTTGCTGATGGTAGCAGTGATTATTAAAAGCTGCTGGATCCTTGCTGCCTCTGCTCAAAACATGCTGCAACACAATCTCCGTGCTTTATTTCCTCTCTCAGATCTCATGTAATATCATCATTTTTATTCTTTCGGCATGCATACCAGAATGGGTTTTCATCTCCACATTTTTTTTATATATATATATTGTCTGTTGACTCAAAACAATTCCTTTTGTTGATGGAAGCCGGTGGAATTGTATGTGTATTTGCAGTGAATGATGCATTACGTGCTGGGTTTACCAAATTAAACTGGGCTATCAGGCGCTCTGTGTCTACCTTTCAGTGTTTGCAATGAATCATTTTTAAATGTCGCGTTTACAGTGTGACATTCATATCATGTATTTAAATAATACAAATATTGTGTTCTTGTTTTTCTTCAAAAGTTGATATCAGCCAGAGGTGTAAGGCATTGGCTTTGTTCAAAACACCTGCCCCATGAATTTTTCAAAGCATCCTCATACCTAAACAACTTAATAGGTCAATTTCCAGTTACTCCATAATATATTACATATATTACCGTTCCGATACCGATCTGACAGATCGGACCTACAAGGATCGATGTACTGGACCTTCGTCGTGCACTCACAGTTTGGTTAGGTGTAGGCACTAAAGCTACTTTGTTAGCCTTCGGAAAACATTGTGATTTGGTTAAAATGTTGGTCATGTAACTGCAGTTAGAATGTACCTACGTTACGTAACTACAGTTACATTATGTATGTCACGTAACTTTAAGACATTTCTATATTAAAATAACTCACCCTTGACATTTGCTTTCCCACTGGGCATGAGCAGTTGTCTCTTGGGTGAAAGTCCTGTGATGGTTTGACCCAACCAACCATTTTGACCTCCTCTCAATGTTGACTTTCTCACTCTTTATACTACTCTGCCAGACTTTCTCCTTCAGGCTACTGCTCTCTTATTCTCTACCCAATCCATTTCATATGATGCTGTCTTTCTCCACCCCTAATAACAATTCTTGCAAACAAATGGCTCAAAATCATGTATACTGTCACACCTTCTCTTTCTGTAAAATGTTTTAAAATGAGCAAAAACTAGCCCAGTCATGGCCAGCTTCTATTTATTTCTCTGCCTGCCTGAGCTAAATAACTGAGAGCCACCCACACAAGCCAATGACATATCTGAGCAGTCTTTTAGTGTTATCTGTACATTTCTGATTCTGGCAACTGGCAAGTGGTAGAGTCCAAAAAGGCCTCTGGATTCAAGCAAAGGACACTGATGTGATTGGGCTGAAAGCAGTCCATAGACTGAACCAATATTTACTGATTTTGATTTTGTTTTTCTACAAACACTGAATGCATCAGAAAAACATGGCAAAGGCCATATTCCCATTTTCCCCTAACATCATGAATCTCAAATATCATACTGCTGTGTTCCAAGTTTCATGTCATATAGATATAGGGAATCTGACAAATTGTTATCAATTTACAGATTCCTGATTGAGCAACAACAACGAGGACCATCTGCAGTGGAAATCCACTAAGATTTAAGATAGAACAACATATTAGATAAATCATTGGCTTCCTTGATAGTGGTACAATAGAAAAGGCGTACATTCATTCTAAAATATTAACGCAAATGAAATGAAACGTAGTGGATGTAATCGAATGCTAATGTTAACTAATATGTTATCAATAATGTTGTTTTACCTTGATTTATGGCCTTGGCTTCCTTGATGGGATCTTCTCAGATTCTGATCAATTGGTAAGAGGAAAAATTAAAACAGTTGGTCAGAATCCCTACCTTTTTTTCAACTTGAAAATCTGGAACATATAATGATAATGTTATCCCAGCATTTGAGCCACCCTCCCCGAACATACCATCAAGTGAAAATTCTGCATAGGGGCTTTTAGTGCCTTGCTTCAGACAAATAATTGTTCCTCCAGAGCTTATCTTCAGTGGATGTCACTGCATTGTAAATATTGGGAGTGTATCATACGTAATGGACTGGTATATTCACACATTTTAACTGGATATTCATGACTGCCTTTGTTAGTTTACTGTACTTTCTGTAATAGTAAACTATGACAACAGTGTTTCTGCTTGAATGTTGTCTTGTGTGCTGGTTTAGTGCTTTGGATTAAAGCACAATAATCCATTGGTTGATGAAGCAATACCATGGCCACAAGTAACAGACTAATTGCCCCGGGCAACTCATCCATCCATTCAATTTCTTTTCACGCTTACTCCTGTTCAGCCTGACAGAAAGGCTGAAACATTTATTTTTATGCCTCAGATGAAATGGCAGGGTAAAACCTGATCAGGTCACCAGTTACTGTAGGGCCATCACACAGGCAAACACATTACAATCCACACTGGAGGGCAATTCTGACCCAGTAAGCATTGATCCTCAGTTCCTTGAGATGTCTAGACTACTATAGGTTGAAATTGGTATTTTAACACATCTAGGTCAATTTAAACCATATTTCAGTGTGAAACAGGTTGTAACTACAAGCTGAAATATAGAAGTGTGACACAATAGCTGCTAGGTGTCAGGCCATCATGAGTCACAAGAAAAGCTTTAATGCTCCTTGGCAGAGATTGTCGAAGTCTACAGACAGCCCAGTATTCTGCCTACTGTAGAGATGGGCTAAAGAGACATTTCTAAGTCTCTGATCAAATCTTTGTAGAAAGTTTGGTTATGGATGGAAAATGAAGACATTTCTTAGTTTTAACAGGTTGTATGCCTTTCACCACACATCATTACTGCTATTTGGCTTTCATTAACTCTGTCCTTAGTCATTTTCCGATCTGCTGCGAGGGAACACAAGGTTTGCTCATATACTTGGGGGCAGCGCTATAGATGCAGAAGTAAAACCATCCCAGTGGAAATAACATGAATGCTTCTTTATCAATCAGCAAATATTATCTGAAGAAATGACAGATTTCTCCTCATACACAACGTACTTAACATTACATGAAGACAACATTGTTGTTGCATTGTTACAGGTTTTAGTGTATGGCTGGATTGGCTGATGATAGTGTTCAAAATGCTACAAGTTTTTGTACTTTTCAGTTATAGAAAGTTGATTAATACTTATGCAAAGGGATTTATTTGGTTGACTGCAAGTGTACCCAAACTTCTAACATTTGCCTTTTTATTAAAGCTAACCACATCACTTTCCTAATCTGAATTTAGTATTTTAGTTGCATATCATACCTGTACCATTGCATTAACCATAGCTGTTATGCTTAATATTGCAGGACACACAGTCGTCATTTAGCCTTCAAATAACCAACTAAGTGTCTGCTGAATAGTTCAAATTGAACTGAGTTGCATGTCTTTGGAGTTTGAGGACATCAGAGTAGCAAAATAAAACACACACTGACATGAAAAGGACATCTAAACTCAACACTGAAGGACTACATTTGGAACACAGGATCCATCATTTCCTGTGAATTCCTGCAAAAAAGGGAGGACATGGGGCCAGAACAGTGACAGTGAACAACAGATAATAAATAAAAGATAGATTTGAATAAGTTGGACTCGCACTGAAAATAAATTTGTCCCTGAAAAAAATTATGATGGTACTATTTTATGTGTTTTCAATGACAATGTTCAGATTTTTACTTCTTACCTCTATTTTTTCAGTGACAGGATTTCTGCTTTTTCATTGTCACTGGTTATCAGTGTCAGGCAGGTTCTGATCGGAGGGGCAAGGAGAGTGTGATTTGCATATCCACATACTAATGAAGAAACATTGCTCGTGTTGACTGGAGCTTCACTGTGACCCTAGCATACAGCAATTGCTAAGAGGAGTTTTCCTGAAACTCCCAAACAGCAAGTATGTTAAGTCTGGTTCCCTCTGCTGTTGTTTTAACACATAAAACTGAGCTGGATTAAAATGAACTTTTAACTCATGTTATTCTTGTCTGCCAGAGCTCTGGTTGAAGTCTGACATTAGCTAATGTCAGCTATCTATGACCGCCAGACCAGAATAATGTGAGTTAAAAATGAACTTTAATCTAGCCCGGCTCAGTGCCAAATGTATGTTTCAGTGCCAATACAACCTGTTCAAATACAAATGTTTCAATGCCGATGTTTTCCTTTGTTAGTACAGGTTTTGTTTTCAATGACAAATTTTATATTCGATACCATTACTCATTATCAGAACCCCAAAGGAGGACCCCTAACGCAGACAAACACATACAAGGCAGGTAGGATTAAAGAACATTTAGTTACGGCAGGGGGCGTAAACAGGCTTACAAGTTGGCAACAGATGGCAGTTTGAACAGTCAAACCAATCCAGAGGTTGGTGAGAACTTTTTTACATTCAGGGCGTTTAGCAGACACTTTTGTCCAAAGCGACTCACAGTAATTCATACATACATTCATACACTGATGGCTGCCATGCAAGGTGCCAAACAGCTCATCAAGAGCAGGTTGGGGTTCAGTATCTTGCCCAAGGAGACTTTGACATGCAGATCAGGGGAATCAAACCAGCGACATTCCAATAACAAGACACTGGCTCTACCCCTGAGCCACAGCTGCCTCAGCAAGCATGAGGAGAAACCAGGAACAAGATCAGTTACAGATGCAGGTTTATATTGCTTGAAAGGAACAGCATATGCGTCATTAGGTCCTTTCACAGCTACTTTGTTTAGTCTGCAATTTAAAACTTGATCTCAACCAATATTACTGTTACCCCTCCCCATGGTTCGGAACAAACAGCCAAACCTTGATCTGACTAAAGGCTAAGGTCTGAGTGGGATCAAACTGAACTATTGTTTAGTTTGTTTTCTAGTCTTAAAACATTTTTCATTACAGGAATTACAGAAAAATGAAAAACATAAAAACAAAACAAAATGAGCCCCTCCTTGTGTACTTGCACAATTATCATGTGAAATCAAAACCAACGGGACCACATTTATACAATTAAAGGCAAATGCTTGGTTCAGACGTTGATTCAGACAAGAAAAGGCCTACTGACAATCTGAGAGGAACAAGGTGAGCTGCTGGGCGGAGAGGGTCAGGTGACTTGTAGAAGGGGTTACTGCAGGCCAGGAGCGAGTGGCTAGAGACAGACAGAGCCAGTGAGATGAATGAGACGGACGGAAAGATCAGAGGGCATCTGTTGGACAAGTGGAGAATAGCAATGAACACGTGTAGGAAGGGGCAATGCTGTGTTCCTTTTGCTCTGTACTACTTGCACATTAATATACATCAATAAATGGATGCAAAGCAAGGTACTATAGAGTGAAAGTGCTCAGCTAGCGCTTTGCTGGATAACGGAAGGTTAATAACATTTTCAGTTGGGCCAAATTTTGCCTCTCATACTTTGTTATCAAATGCTCGGGCGTTTTGTTTCAGACAGCTCTGTTTAGTCCTTTTCCTGGTCACCCAAAGTTCCCTGGATTGTATCCAGCAACCAGGCTTGTGTTGAGGACCTGTGGCTCGAGCAGAATTGGCTTTGTCATCCCCCTAGAGTGTGTTCCTGTAACAAAAGACTGCAACAATTCAGACAATTGCAGTGGAAATGTCTGTAACGCATTCAGGCGTCTCTACTCCTGACCCCTTAGCACTGCATAGAACGCTCCGGTTCACCAGTGCAGAGAATGTTTTTCAAGCGCATCAGTCAGCGAGTGCTCAGAGTCTTCAGGCTTGATTTTGCTGCAGGGCGCGCTGGTAAGAAACCTTTCCTCTCTCCGTCCTGCTCGCTTTCTGAGCCTCCT
The DNA here is from genome assembly GCA_039737535.1 of Lagodon rhomboides. Taxonomy (NCBI): domain Eukaryota; kingdom Metazoa; phylum Chordata; class Actinopteri; order Spariformes; family Sparidae; genus Lagodon; species Lagodon rhomboides. Next base: position 5,195,669 of record CM077786.1, read on the forward strand.
GTGTATCTGCATGACTCTGTTTCCGAGGACAGACAATTGAGTTGTTGCTGCTTTGGTTGAACTCCGACAACCACCTGGTGATGCCTTCATTTTCAGACCCCTGATGAATATTGATTTGGTGTTTTTTCTGTGCTCATTGTGTCTCTTTGCTGTTTTGTATGCGCTAGCATGCATTAAAAACAGCTTTTATTCTGCTTCAAGCGAGCCGGAGTCACCACCTTACAGTGAAAAGAGACGGATCAGTAACCTTTTGTTTTCCGTGGAACAATATTGCAACAGACTTCTTTCTCTTTAATTCCTGTATGCTTCAGGGTGATGTGCTTTCTGTGTACGAGGTTGAGGAGAAACTAAGATGATTTGGTTGGAGTTTCATCCTTCAGTCTTTGAAGTGCATCTCTCTCTCTCTCTCTCTCTCTCTCTCTCTCTCTCTCTCTCTCCATATGTATATATATATATATATATATATATATATATATTTCTCTCTCTTCCTCTCCCCAGAGAATGGTGTTGTACACCACCGCTGAATTGTTCTGCTTTACTGGCAGCCATCTGGCAAAACCTCACAAACACCCCCTAATGCAATTTCTGTCAGCCTTTTTTCTCCCCAATCATTTGATGTTCTCATACTGGAATGCACTCCACTGTATCCCTCTCTCTCTCTGACTGTGTGGATACAGCAGATTTTAATTTTTTGTTCCACTTCACAAGACACATTGAACAGAAAAGGTGATCGATGCTCCCTACATGTTCTGCTATTGGTTATTGTCTCTTTACACCATACCTCCAAGCACGGGCACCTAGTTATGTTTTAAAATGACTGAGCAAACAGCTTAGACGTAAAGGCTTATTGGCAGGGGACTGGAGGTCCGTCTCCAGAGGGGGAAAAAATAATAATTTGATACACCACTGTAGTCATGAAACAGCTCCCTGTCTTGATTAGTTGGACTGAGGGCGCTATGAAAAAAAAAATGCATCAAGGACAGTAAATAATTTGGTGCATCAGAGAAGGAAATTATGAAGAAAAAACAGCTATATCATGTTTGAAATTATTTTTATAAATTGGTAATAGGTTGCAGGCTATTCTATTTCCACTGTTCTCAGTTAGTCTGCTGTTGTGTAGAGCGAAGGAGAAGGCAGGGCAGACAAAATAACAGAGGGGATTGAGTGGTAAATTGGTTAAACTGTAGACATCCCCTGTCTAAACTGTCCAGTGCCAAAGGCTAACTCCACCAATTTTCCATATGAAAGGGTGTTTACAAGTCCTGAGGAGTATTACTGTATATGTGAAAAAAGTAGTATAAAGCCTTTTTAGCTCAAGAAGAAGCTGTAGGTAATCCAATGAATCACTTCAGTGATGTCAAGGAGGAAGAATGTGTCCAGTAAAAGAGGGGATATCTCTGGTTCTGCGGTATCGATTATTTAAAAAAAAAAATAAAAAAAATAAACTGTCCATAATGTGTCCATATTATAGTGACCCTGTAAAAGATAAGCAGTTACTTACAGACAAAAGCCCCTTTTAGATAGAAAAGGTGGCACGTTTGCAGCAAGGTAAAGGCTGCAATGTGCCGCCTTGTCTATCTAAAAGTGAGGTGTAACATTCCTTCATTTCCAAAAAACCACCACTGGATTAGGCGTGACGTGACGTGCAGCACCAAGTTGGGAGAAGCAGGTCGAATTTGTCTTCAAAATAAGAGCTTTACATTGCACCCCATCGGAGTTTAGAACTGGGTTCTTAGCGGGGGGGCTTTTAATTTGAAAGTAGCGACCGCTAGTAGCTAGACGCTACAACAACAAGCGAACAACCAAGACAGCTCCAGAGGCAGAGGAGACGCTAGCATCTCCGGGATCCCAGCGGCTTTCCAGTAGCTCATCTTGACGTCCACGGATGAAGTGATGGACTGACTGCTGTGATCAGCTTTTACCTGGTTTTGAAACTCCCCGGCTGTGGGTGCACAACAGTGCACATCATCGACACCTCCGCTCCGCCCATCTCACGCATTTTGCCGGCACATTGACGCCTCAGATTTACATACATATGTACCCTCCTGTCTAAATCTGCGGACCTAGCTGTCAAAAGGACGGCATATTGGTGGCTTACTGCCCGGTATAAAAACGGCTAATGAATGGATACGCAGCTTCTTCTTTCATGCAGTCGTCCTACTCAATATAAGTAAATGCCATTTAATGTGTAAAGTTGTTGGAAGTTCCTTTTAAGTAATGGAAAATTCATAGAAAGCTGAGTATATCCTGTCTTATCCTATTCAAAATGCTAAGAGCCAGGTTACACTCAAAAGAGGCGACTCTTTGATTTGGTACCATGTCCCATCTCCTAAAAACATTTTTTGTCCCGACAGTGAGCTAACAATAGTTGGGACCTGCAAATCAGTTCAGCATTTCAGCAACAGTACAGTGGCGGCAGTTAAACTGGGTCTCTCACATTTGTAAGGGTTTGACAGAACCGACACAGAGGGTGGCCCAAAAATTTGACTTTTTTCTTGCTTGTGATTGTCATTGCTGAAAATAATAATTATTAGTATAGTCATTGATATAAGCTGCTTAAGTATAACTTTACTTTCAAAAAATGGAGTAACAAAATAATTTGCTCCCCCTTATTGAATAGTAAGGATGCATTTGCTCAACAACCACTGCTGAGTTGCCTATGCCTCCAAGAACACAATATTGCCAGTGAAATGCTCGCAGACCGAGAAATCTTCCACTCCAAAGAGTCCGATGCAACATCCTGATTCACACCTGCCTTAATCTCTTCTAACTGATTGTCAAAAAGAATATTTCCAGCTGCTATGCTATCTTTCACCAAAAGCCTGAAACAGCGGTTAATTCCTTAGGAAAGCTAGCAAACTGCTTGTCTAAACAGAAATGGAGACAGGTTGCCTTTTCAAAAGAAGCACTGTGGTGTTGTGCCTGACATCAAAAATATGTACAGGACTCAAGGCAGTGTCAGTGTTATTCTTTCTTCCCTTCATTCTTTCTAGACAATGTCTGTTCAACTCTTCATTTCTTTGCACACAGTGACCAGACAAAACAAGAGGTAAACAGGCGTCTCAATGACTTCAGCTGACAGGAAGGTGTTGACGGAAATACAAGCCTTTAAATACGGTTATGCAATATCACCTTAGTTACAGTATATGAATAAAGACAGTGCCCTCAAGCTCCAGCAAAAGTGTCTCTGCACCTCGCGAATTTGCATGTTCATGTCAATCAAAATAAGCTAATTCAACCGAAAGGGGGGCTGGTCCCATATACTCTAGAGATTGTGCTCTGGTTACTTATCATAGGCCTACTGGAGTGGAGTAAATGTTTTTTGGGTTAGGAAAAGATTGTGGTAATTGAGAAAAAAATGCTTAGGGTAGGAGTTAAACTCTTAGTTAAGACTAAGGAAACATTTTGGTTATTATTAATAAAATATGAAGGTAAATTACTGGTGTTACATGGCCACACATCAGCCCCCATTTTTCACCTCTGTACACAAAGGACACATTACTTTCTGGATTGGCAATGACTGTTGGCATGAGAAATAAATATTGAGGTGTCGAATTGTCTAACGTAGACGTAAACCCAAAGGATTCTGGGCTGATGATAAAAGGGATTATCTGTCTATGTTCACAGATCTAGGGTAACAGTAAGTAACCATTATCTTCATTTACTAATTTCATCCTCAGATAGAGTTCTAAAGGCTGAAAGAGAAGAGTCCAGAAATTGAGACACTGACAGAAAAACCTCAGTTTCACACAGTGGTCACATCAGACCTGCATCTTTTTGCAAAGAGCAAATAGGCAGAAATGCCTCATTCCAGACACCAGGGTGTCTGACGGCCACTGTGCGGAATGTCAGCCGGATCAAATGCCACATCCTGCCTATTGTCGGTGCCATGCAGGGGGTGGTGGGTGATCCAGCCGACAGAAAGCTGGTGTCAGCGTACTGGAGTGTAAGACACAGGGTTTTTCACACTCATCAGGCTATTTCCAGAGCCATATATGTACAAAGAAAAATAGAGAACAACTAGTGCCTGTTAGCTTTTAAAATAACAAATATGATCTGAAAATCAACTCTTAGTTATACAGGCAACCAAGTAAAAGAAACCTAAAACAAAGAAGCATGCTACCATCTCAAGGTTTGGCATTTTCTAAAAAACAATAGAAGCATTTTGCAGTGAAACAAAGCGCTCCTGTAATTGATTTACTTTGCAATATTAGCGTGGATAATCCTCTCTGCATCACTGAGGATGCTTAAAAGTACAGCTCAGGTCAAATTGGACTTGTCAGTTTCTGGAGACTTAATTTGATTAGAGGGTTAAGGCTCAGACCCAGCGTGGCTGTACAATCACTCTGAGCCTATAACAAAGACTTTCACTTTGTCTAAATTTAATTGTGAAAAATGTAATTGCGTTTGTCCAGCATTATAGCCACTGACTGACATTGACGAAGCTGTTCCGCAAAGTTGTTGATTTCATTTCATTGAAAAAAAAAAGCATAATAAATATGTTCTTCTGCACCGTGAAGAGAAAAGAAATTACAGGTCTCTCTGCAGATTACTATAGAACCAACATTTAAAGTGCAAAGAACATTACAATAATACTATCAGCATCACAGAGGTCATATTGATTAGAGAACTCGAACTGCACTCAATTACAATGTATGCAGTGTTGCAGCATTTATAGTCTCCGCCCACTCTTGACTCAGAGTTTGAGTCTTAACAAAGGCATCGACCTGGCTTGATGGTTGAGAAAAAATAATGACTTTTCATGAAAATATTAGTGAAGTAATAATTTACTTACTTCAAAAAGATCTCTCTTAAAAGGCGCTGGAACACAAGTTTCTTGACATGTTACTGTCTCCAACTGTTGATGAGCAAATCAGTGAGAAACTGTCCATAGCACTGCCTAGGTGAAAACACAACACATTTTCAGATAACAGCAACATTTAAAAATAAAAAATAAAAAATTGAACATTTCACAAAGATAACTACATTTTGAAAAGTACAACATTTCACAAGACACAACATTTAAAAAAAATGGGAAAAGGTGGGACAGCACTTCCTGTTTGTGATTGGACAGAAACCAAGTCCCAAGTGACAGTTTGATGTAATTTCCTGTTTACATTGTGTACTACTCTCTATTGTGTTATAAATCGTTGTGTGTTCTGAAATGTTCTGTTCCCTGAATTGTCGTTGTATTTTGCCCCTTGGGGCCACCACAGCATGTGCACTGGATACAAACAAAACAGGAGCCTGTTAATGAAAAAAGTGCTCCAGCTCTACAGGCGGTCAGAACCATCAAAGGGTACCTTTAAGTACCTAAAAGTATTCCAGTGAGAAGAGGCCGGATCAGTGAACAAAGTGGGTTTAATGACACAAAACAGGACACTTCACAATTCGGGCACATTTTCTGTTTGGTTAAACACTCTTATATGGACTTAGACTTTGATTCAATGCAGTGTACTTTCAGCCATGCTGCCCTCTTCGACCTTTTCCAAATTCATCACAAACGGGTCCAAAAATGATGATGTGGGTGGATGCCTTTCTTTTGTCATTCTGCCATCTCCTCTAAATAAAAGTGAGCTAATTTTTCATATTGATTAGCTCTCTTGTGCAGGGTGTTTGGGGGGGTCGCATTTAATCTTGGTCGACATCCGAGAGCTGACGTCTCTCTACTGTCTGCGCCAAAGATATCGCCACCTCCCATTTAAGAAATGTAAGCATATGCATTATGGCGACTGGTTGATGAAGAGTGGCTGTAGTGCTTACCCATGTCATGCCAGAAACAACATATGTTTCTATGTTATTTATGAAGTCTCCCCTCAGGAGGCTCCAACAATGTTACTCAGAGGCCAGCAGTGTAGTTCACCGCCTCTGCTCCGCATCAGGATCATTTCCAGCACTTTTCCCCCACAGCTTCACTTTAATATGCTTTGGAAATGATGTTGTCCGTCTGACTCATTATTGTGCTTTGTAATCATAGCAACAACTGTGTCTTTCCGAGGCATTCCGGAATGAATTTGAATGAGAGAAATCTCTTTGCAATTTCACTGAAACGCCGTTCCTGCTGAAGGAGCTTTGACCGAAAAAGGAAAGAACTCTGAAATAGGTATCATCTTCACTTTCCTCACCATGAAGTCGACTGCAAATCCAAATGAGAGCTATGCCACAGTTTTGAGTGGGTGCTTTCGTCCCCGCAGAGAGAAATATTTGAAAATCCTGGGGACGGGAATGCAGCTTTCACAGGAAAAAAAAAAGGGAAAAGAGAGTGAAGCCCTATAAAAGCTGTAATATTCTTCTTGAAGGCAGATTTGGTAGTTACTAGTGATGATGGATTCATGTGGAGTTTCTAGGGACTAGGCTGGCTAACAGGCTCATTCTCACTGTTAAATTATTAAAGCCCATGGGTTCAGGAACATCCACATGTTTTCGCACTCGTCATATTTTATTTCATAGTAGTCATTGGGAGAGAATTAATTATTTACAGTGCCAGGTCTCCAGACACTTCCGAATGGTTCGTTTTTGTCGGCAGCTATAGATGATTGGTTAACCTTCTCTTGTTCTATTGCCAGAGATTTCACTCCTGCGCAGAGAATTTGTATAGCCACAGCACCATACCAGCCTCGTGTTTCACTTTAGGGTGTGATATTGCATTCTTTTGCATCACCGCAAAGTAAACATATTTGACATGAATCACGCAAGGTCCCAACAATCTTTAGTCTTTCTGTTTACCCATTAGATGTCGGCAAACTTTCAGTGTGCTTTTGTCGTGTTTATCTACTGTAATATTTACCTGCCTCTGACTGCATTGTACCTTTTTCTCCTCCATTTAGATCCACTGACTATGGCTCCACATACGAGAGGATGAATGACAAAGTAGGATCCAAGACTGTCCTGAGTTACCTATACGTCTGTCCAACTAACAAGAGAAAGGTGAGATGTTGTAAAGATGTTCATCTGTAATGCTGTTGAGGTACCAACAGCCCCCATGTTTTCAGTAGAGTGTTTGCTACCAAGTCTAATAAGTAAACAAAAAAATCTGTTTTTCTTACCAAACACAAAAAATTCAACCATATACCGTCTGAATTTAAGTTTCTCTTTTACTGAATTAAGCCTAATTGGCTCATTAACTGATCATAAACAAAACGTCTTTCAACAATCTCCTCCTCTGCTGTGCTCCTGGTCAGAGCCGCTGGTCAGAGCCGCTGTAAATCACCTCCATCCTGTATGCCCTGTTGTCTAACTGAACTCCATCAGTCTCAGATGCTGTGTTCAGTCCCAATCTGGTGTTCAGTGAGAGGCTGGTTGATCTGAGCCCTGCTGCCCACGGTGGCTCCCCCGTCTGACTGCTGTCAGCAAATAGGGCCACTTAGCTGCACAGCTAACTGAGGTAACTCGCAAATCAATGCTAGTTGCTGCAGCCAAAAATACAGCAAAGAGAATAATGAGCAGCCGTCAGCGGTTATACTGCCCCCTTTAGTTAATGAGCTACCTTCTGGATTTCTTACAAATTACACCTATAACATTACATTGAATTATTGTATTTACTAGATACACCACTATATTCAGTTAAGCATTTAGATTGTGCCTTAATGACAGACATGGGGTTTATATCTCGGAGTTTTGTGATGTAAATATTGTAAATAATTTGATGTGTACATGTTGATATAACTGATTGGCTGAACCTGGGATTTGCTCTTGGCTGTTGAAGATTACCTCACACGATATGATAATATCAGGATAATGTAACATCATAACTGTGTTTAAGTTGCTTTCTTGGAAGCATTTCCTGATTAAAACATCTGCAGAAAGTCAAGATTCACTGACAGTGGCATGAACAAAAATTGTAAAAGAAAATTACATTTAACAGATTGCTCTTATTTCACTGAGTGGTGAATAAGACATGACCATGTGGTACATTAAACACCATTTACAGCATGAGCTATGCCATAGAATATACAGGTGAGTCCACGCCTTCTCAAATATTTTGACCTAGCTTCTGTTAACTGTTTTTTTTTTTTTGGAATATCAGAGTTTATTTGACAACTTACAGTATACACTTTATGTGTGGACACGATGGTCATGCGTGGATTTATAGCATTGCCTACCTATGAAATATTAGCGGTGAGCATTGTTCATTTAACACATCGGTAATTGTCCAGATATGACTTCTTCCTGCATAAGGATCCTTTTGACAACCATCAGAAGCGGATTTTAAGAACTGCAGGAAACAAAAAAATTGAAAAAATAAAAGCATTGCCAGCTGCCAACCATCTGCCAACATCTTTAATCTGCCCCAGAGTTCTGTCAATTACTTTTCATTTCATTTTTTCTTCTACTGCTCAGTAGATGGTTTGCACTTATTGAAAATTCACATTCAGCTTTCACATTAGCTGAATTGAACTGTGCAAGTGAACTGATCCCCTAAATTATCACGCCGTTTCCTACATCAAATACTGCATAGGGCCATGTTTAAGAAAAAGCCCTTTACTTTTCCTTCACTGTGATTTACACCTCACAGTATCAAACAGTAAATCTACCCTCATGTGGTGAACTCCACCAGTCTAGTGCTCCGGGCAACAATTTGATAGACTAGTAAAATCGTAGCCAAGAGGTCAGAGTGCTCTAAGCAGCTCAGTAAAAGTAGGTGTTTAGTCTATTTCTGTAGGCTGTTTCTTTATCAATATGTCAACTTCCTCTCTCTTTATCTGTAGGACAAAAACTATACAAATAAAAAAATGTTTTAAAAAATCCACTGCTTATTACAACCATTACAGCAGACTATATGTATATGCATCAGATAAAGTTACTCTGATCTGATCCTCTGGTAACCCAGAGCTGCAGAAATTAACATTGCCATTTCAGGGAGCTTGACATGTTAATTGGAGCCAATTAGTTACAATGACTGAGTGCAAGTCATTCTCTGAATAGTGTCACTGTTATAACAACATAATAGTAATTCAATGTGTCTGCAATCAATTCACAATTGACAATTAACCAGTAACAGATACCTGTAAAATACATTACATAATAAACGTTATTTAAAAAGGTATATTTTACTGGATTAGTCCACTATAGAGGTACAGTGACATGACTTGGTATAAAGAGCACCGAAGCCCACATAGGGGGAAGGATGGGGATGGATGATTCAGCTAAACAGGACACAGACCACAGTTTTTGTCCAATGTGAAACCAGTAAAGTTGAACTTACTATTGAAGTTATCTCACATACACTATGTAACTGAAGTGACATACATAACGTGGGCATGTTCGTACCTGAAGTTATATAAAGTTTAGTTTTTTTCCTAAACCTGACCAAGTAGTTTTCTTGCCTAAACCTATCCAAATTGCAAGCATACACCAAAGGTCCAGCATGGTGACCATTTTTGCAGGTTTTCTTCCTTTTAGGTCTGTAATCCTGGCATCTGAAAGGTCAACCTCTTTAATAATGTTTTATAGGTTACACTTTATGATAACATTTATTAATAGATTAAGAATATATTAAGAAAATTAAGAATAAATAAATACCTAGTTAACTTTAGTTAGTAGTTATTTAACTGTTAACAAACAATGGACTGCTTTAGAAATGATTTATTTAGCAACCGTTTATTTGCCAAGTTGTAAATGATGTTTATAATACTTTGTAAATGGTTAATAAATACTGTGTAGTTCATCTATAAACATTATTTAGATGCCTATTATAAAGTTGCAACTGTACAACAGCAGTACTTGATATATTTTGTATGTATTTAAATAAGTGTTAAAAAGCTCTATATTGCAACAGTAATCCCTGTTATAGAGTGTTTGGTCAGTAAGTCATGTCTCTCCTCCCCCTGCTCATCCAGTAAAAGAGAAAAGACATTTTCTGGTACCCCTGCAGACTTTATCCAATCAGGACAGAGAACCCCGTAAAGAAACGGTCCTGTCTGCTCATGAACTCGCAGAGAGCAGGATCCTCCTGTTTGCTGCTATGTCTGGTGATAAGTGCTGCACATTCATGTGGTGAATTAAGACTGGAGATCAGCCAGGCCTGCACAGACATGATCAGCAGCGATCGCCGCACAGTACATGCCTGTTAGATTTGTGTCCTTGATCCCAACTTGCTCTGACATCAGGCACGCGCCAGCCACGGTAATCTCACGGGTGGCTGCAGTTTTTGGAGAGAGACGCCACAGTTGCTCTCAGACTTCAAACGCATTTGTTTTTTTTTAAAGTAATACAGTACAGTAGTACAGTATTCGAACTGTAAAATCAAATGTAGTATTTTCCTAGTACTGAATTTCTGTTTACAATCACAAGTGTATTAACTGTAAATGAAAATACTATATCTAGTATACTTTGCCAATTTTGCAGGTAAGATTCAGTTATGAACATTTGAAAAGAAAAAATACTGTAACTGCATATGGTTTGCCATCTGCGTTGTATAATGCATGTATATAAATGTATCCATTAGTATTTCACTTTACATATATAAAAAAATAAGTGTTATTTGACTTAAATCTATGCATTTTCACACACTTTTGGACTGTTAACATTACAATATGCATTTGCTAGAAAAAGTGAATCAAATATGTTCACAGATTAACTAAGCACTATTTCCTGAAGGAGTCAAATTACTGATCAGCATAAAAAGTAACATTTAAAAAAAGTATTGATTAAACAAGGCTTAAAGGGAAGGGATCTGAACAGCCATAGCCAACGGTTTGTAGAAAGGGGTATGATAGGAATTAATTTTCATCTTATCAGTACCTTTATCAGCTCAGCTCTTGATCAATACTGTTACTGGTTCATTTCCATTACTTTGATATCATTTTAAATATTAAAGGTATTGTTTCTACATAAACAGCGATAATGTTAATAACAACAAAGTCACTTTATAAACTGAGTAATATCTCACACAAAGTAAGCTTAAATGTCCGTACGAATAAATAATATTGCTGACATCAAAATACTGAGAGAAGTGTGGAAAGAATACAAATCTCAGCCATTACTTAAATTTTCAAGAATTTAGACACACAGATAGATAGAGAGTTTGTCACTAGAAATGTACTTAGATATGCAAAGATGTAAAATCCACATGGACTTAAAGCGGGAAGGTTCCAACTTCTTCTTATTCATCTTCAGTGGACAGGATTTTTTTTTTTTAAACATAATTTTTGGGTCTGTCTTTGAAGGCATCAATGAGGACTCTACAGCATGCCTACATGGCCTGGTTGAGCGTGACAAAAGCAAAATCAGTATTAGATATACGCAGACAAAAGATACAAGGGATCATTATGAAACTTGTGCTAATACATGCCATATTTTATTTGCATGCTCATAAAGAATGGATCCAGACGTTGCTTTGTTTTCCCAATCGTCAGAGACACATGCAAAACAGCACACTTGGAGAATATTCCCAAATATATTACTTCTTGTTACACTTTTTCAATGAAAATATGCAGAATATGCTTAAAAACAAGCAAGATTTGTGGACATTTCACCTTTATCAAGATGAATAAATAAATAATTGCTGTCTCTGCAATTTGGGGATTGCATTTGACCAACTTTCGGTTTTGACAATATTTAGATTTCTTTGCGACCCTGTTTTTCATAGTCAAATGCTTAGCATATGCAAACCTCCTGTCTTTCAGCCAACAATGGCAACATTTTAAACAAACAGTGCAATAAACTAACCTTAAGACAAAGAACAATTACAAAGCATTGTCTATAACTATGATTCATTCTTTAAGTCATCACACCATGTACCCAGTGCAAAAATACACGCAATTTGCCAAGAATGGATAGCACAAACACAAATCCCTATAATCATGTACAATTTTCCTGTATAAGACAGACTTTGCATCAAACAGATATGTTAAGCTGCTGACAGGCGACTTGGTATGTTGAGCAAATTTACCCTAAACTAATTACGAATCCACATCTCAGCTCAGAAGTGCATCATAATGTTAGCTATAAGAGCCGCTGATGTAGACGGCTTCTTGCTGAACCATAGCGATAATGTTACCATGACAATCTGTCTAATTTACCTCGTAGTTAACTTCTGAATTGCTGAAATGCAGGCACTGATAAAGCGGTATTGAACCAGGCTTAAAAATATTAGTTCATGCTATGCAATGTAATAATTTACACACATAATTAGCACCTACAATGATAGCGCTGATTGAAATGAGACAAAAAATTCATTTGTCAGATGCACTATGACCAGTAGGACGCGCCAAAGCACCCTACTGGTGAATCACACCAGTCTATTTAAACAAATTCAAATAAAAATACTCTGTTTGAAACAGCAATAATCGAACGATGGCGACGGGATAATAGAGTTGAACATTTTCGTTCTATATGACAGGTGTATGATATAAAAAATATCCCCCCAAAAATGTGTTATTCTTGAAAAAATCATATTTTCTAGGTCAAGCAAATGCTACATAAACAGAAATCTGTGTGCCACCAACAGACATACAGAAAAAAAAAGTCTGAGTCATGTGTGTGACAAGGTCTGCTCTGAGCTGTGGAGTTGCTTGGGTTCATCAGCCTTACTATTCCAAGGCCGAGCCAAGGAACTGACCCTGAATATGTTGCACAGAAGTGGGAGTTAATAGGATCCTGGGACTGTTGAGCCAAACTATGACAGGGCGAGGAACAGATCATAGCTGATGCTGATTACTCCTCATGACTCACTTCTCCTGCGTATTTCATGTGGAGAAAATTTAATTCCACATCAAGGGCACAGCAGAGATGTCGTCCCTTAGGTACATTCTGTTGCTGCTGTGACACATTTTTCTTTTATAATTTCAGTTACGGTTATATAAGATTAGATAAACTTTGAGGAGGAAGAGGGGAATTCACTTTTACACCCCACTAGTTACAGAATGTAAGTAACACCGCATCAACACAGTTCAACAAAATATATTCAGGCAATCTGATATTTGTTTTAAACCAATCCACGTAAAGCACATTCTTGAATACATGCTGCTATGTGAGTGAGTCATTGCAGCCAAAACTACTCAGATGTCCCTGTATTTTTCAAATACAAAGTTAACTGAGACAATAAAGAGTTACATGCCTTATGTAAAATAACAATAACAATCATTTATGTGTGAATAACCATAAAATTCAATCATTTTAAAAGGAAATGGATTTTTTCCACATAAATATACTTTGTTATACCTTTTTTTTAACTAAATATGTTACATTTAAATGTAATACTGTGCATTTATTAAATTAAATTAGTGACAGTAGACAAAATATTGGTTCCGTAGTTCCATTTCTTTTTTTAATAACTTTCTGGCAATGCATTTCAAAAAGATTGCAACTTCACTGTAATGACACCTCTTGACTGTGGTGCACAAGACAGTGCTGAGAGTCAAGTAGTGTCACGCAGCATGAGCATGAGCAGTAAGTTTGCTGTTATATGTTCCAAAATCCAAATGCAGCTTTTTTACATAAAAAAAGTAAACAAGACGTCATGTAAAATTAAAGGTAAAAACTATATTTTAATTACAGAAAATGACAGTTTTATAAGCTTGTCTTTTTACCGTATTTTTTGGCACCCCTGCTGTCAAAATATGACAGTTTGTAACATTCTTAGTAGAATATTTTACTCGAAGGGTACATTTAGGCAAAGTCTGGTGATGCGATGAAAGCTGAGGTCTTCCCATTCATTTTAATGAGGGTGGTACGCCTTGTGGTGGCCAATCATGTGAGCTGGTGATCAGACAAGCAGTATGAAAGAGTACAAAAACAGTGAAGTGTAATGTAATGTGTCATGTGTAATGTCATGCATTATGTGCACTAGCACCACCTTCTGCTTCAGAGTGGGGATGAGATATTATTTATCCATTTATCTGTCAAATAAAAACACTACTGCTACTACTACTACTTCAGTTTTGACGTCGTCTGTAACAGTCTGCACCTTCAGGTGACCCGAATTAGACGTGCAAAAATAACTTGGAAAAGACGTCGTATAGACGTCTCTTTGCGCAGTGGGTCAGTGATGAGGACACTAGAAGGACCAGCATGCTAGAAGCACAACAACATAGTAGCTTTCCCCTCAGCAAACCAGTGAGGGGTTCACAACACGTCACACACACGGCCCATGGAGTGACACCCCATGGGTGTTGGATTTGTCTGAATGTACTGTAATGTTTGACCTCTGGCTTTACCTGGGGGTTGATTCCCCCTCCTCAACTTATCTCTGATCTCACAATTGTGATCTGCCCTTCCATAGATGGATGAAAATTTACCTGTATGTTGGCTACAATCCTTTGTTGCCTCCTTGCATCTGAGAGGCCAATATTATATCCAATAATATCCCACTGTGTTCTATTTAGAACAGGCGGATATATGATACAGATAAAAAGAGCTGTCTGGCTGCCTAATCAGTTCCTGTATGATATGATCACCTGCTGCTCTTTGAGATGTCCCTTTAAACCAGAATAAAGGAATCTTTACATGTCGACTTTTAAGATTCTGGGAGCACATGTACATTTTTTCTTACATTGTCCAAGGATAAAGTTGCAGCTGTGACCTTTTACAATGTCACATTATAGATTTGAATGATAGTAATGACATTTAGCGCAAAGCCTCTGAAAATGACGCCTCCCATGAATCTTCTCGCCATTTTGATGTCTTTTTCCAAGCTGTGCGCTCTCCCTTAGAGCTGCTTGATTGAACGGCTGGTAGATTAGGTTAATTTAAAAATAAAGACATGCACATTTAAAATGCCATTGAGAAAGCAAGACAGTGAAAACATGATAGCTAAATGTGGGTGATTAAGTCTTGATCCATGGTTAATGAGCATATTGCAGCGGCAACTCTACGTTAAAGCCTCCTGTCAAAGACAGACTAAGCCCAATTGATCTGACGTGACATGGTTCATTTGCTGCGGGGTGTCTCTTTTCCTCCGTCTCTGATCTATACCTCCACTTACCTCATGATCTGACAACTACCGCCTTCTATCTCTGCTCTCCAGCTTATGCACAGGCTGATAAAACAAAACGGTTATCCCTCCAACCTCTATTGATTCGGTATTGTTACCCTCCTCACTCGCCCGCTTCCTCACAAAGGCTGAGTGGATGCTGTGAGGGAAATCTTAATCACCCTTTGCAAATGCTATCCGTCACTGTGATTTTGGAAGTGAGTAATTATTGTTTGAGGGTGATTGTTTTAGTAGGCAGGAGAGAAATTGGCCACTGCTTCTACTCCCGCCTTTGTATTGGCTTCAAATTGGTTGTGGGTTCTTTCTAATCGCAGAGGCGACAGACGGAAACTGGCTTGTTACGATAATGTGTAAGGTTTGGGAATAATGTGGCTGCTTTCACACTTACATGGTGGTAAATGAGTAATGTGAATGTGACAATACTTTCTAGGCAAGGTTCCCAGTATTAAAAGAGCACATTGTGAGGCTCCCCGTAAAGAGGCTCAGGAAAAGATGAGCTAACAGCACTGCAATTGAAGGTTATAGTTACACAGAGAACGTAAAGAGGTAATACATAACAGTGATCATTCAGCACAAGGCTTAAATGGGAGCAGAGGTAGATTTTAATATGAAATGTACAGTACCTGCATAGACCCCTCCAAGGCATTTCTCCCTTTCTTTTTGTACCGACGGTTGATTCAAAAAAAGCCACGGTGAAATGTAATTTGCCATTCATAAGAGACTCCGCTGCTTACTATAATATTATAGAATATGATTACTGCTTAAACACTGCAAATTACAACTGACAAGCCCCAAAGACACTGGCAGATATCAGGACGTCATACCAAACTCAGTGACAGGTAATGAATGGCTAGATCGTTGAGCCCAGGCCAATACGAAATCCAGGTTGAGAATTTGCCGCCTGTTTATTGGTGTTTAATGAAAAACAATTTATCTAAATCACCACGAGGGAAGGTTCCTGGTAAAAGCTCTGGAAACTGGGCTAGCATTTCTGTCAGTGACAAATGTGTGGCTGTTTTTCCAATTCAAATTGAACTGACGAGGGAGAGCACAGCCATTTGGCCGATTTCACCACACAATCCTCGTAGAGGCATGGGTGTCGTCGTTTAAGTCGGATAAAAGACGCAAAACTAAGAGATAAATGTATAAAGCTGCTCCAGTCCATATTTCACATTAATAATGGAACAAATTAAATAAAACGATAAGGGGTTCACTAACCCACAGAGAATAATCACTCAACTCTGCAGTCCGAACTCCCCTCTAATCAACAATGTTTCCAGCTGCTGTTCCAACCCAACAGCTTTGATAAACCCACTATACATCAACTGCCCTCCTAGGGGCGTGAATCTTTGGCAATACCATGATTCAATTTGATTCCGATTCTTGGGTGACAGGTTTGATTCTGAATCTGTGCCCGTATGTGAGGTTCACTTTTGGTTGGTCGGTCTGGCCACTAACCCAAAGCGTCAGTATCTGAAGAGTTTGGAATGAGATTTAACAATCAATTATCTTACACATTGGACCATTAATATTAAAGGATTTTGCCTGCCAATTTAAATATTAGCACTTTGCTACCTTTTGTGCATCCATATTTATGTTTTTTTCATTTATAATTTACATTTTGTGTGGTTTTGTTTACTTTACAGACATTTCCCCATTGCCTCGTGACTGACAATGAAGCTTCATAGTTTATCATATAGCAGCATATACAGTTAAATAACCTTATATTTTATGCGTGATCATTCAAATCCCTGTTGTATCTATTTAGCCCTGCAACATTGCAGAATACCCAGTTATCTGTACTGAAAAGGATTTATTTTACATTTAAACGTGTATAACTTTTAAACATGAGTACATGTATTCAATAGCACAATGTAATTCAAATGAATACACATTTCTTAAGACATTTTACACACCTATTCAAACACCTCTTCTTTAGTCAAGGAGGAATTCCTGTGACCATTTTATCTCCTTCCACAAAGACTCTAAATGTTATTAGTGGAATTCTTATTGAATTCTGTAATAACTGTGATAGCTGTGGCAGAAATATTCCAAGCATGAAATTAGGGCTTCTACCACTGTGGCACTGTTAAATTTGAAATTACAATTTTATTGGAAAGAGAAATGCCAAGAAATGACATGCTAAAGGACAAGCTGATAAAGAAAATAACATACAGTATGCAGATTCATGCATGGCCGCTTAATCCCTTGTTTGCACAGCACTCGATTGTAACTGGACTATAAGCTCTATCACCACACTGTCTTAAAGTGTGTCAAAGCGTTTCATTTCCTGTGTGTTTCAATTGTTCTGCTCCATATGTTTTGGTTTACACATTACTTCACCTCTTGTTGCCGTGAAGAACTTTGATCCGTTTTTTGAGAAAGATGATAAAAGCACTGATTCTTCAGCCCAGAGTGCAAAGGAAGAGCTACAGAGCCATGGCAACAGAAGAGCGAGAGTCACACTTATGAAATGAAGTTGGAGATATAGAGGAGTTGTTTGCCAAGCAGGAGCCTGAAGTGTGCCAAAAGCCAGGCCTTTTCTGCTGACACTGCTCCTGCCTCTAACATCCCTCTCCCATTTTCTCTCATCTCCCTATCTTTCCACCTCTTTACTCAAACTCGCCCTTCAAATCTTTTCTTCTCCCATCTTGAAAAAAAAACCTCATACCAACTCCCTCACATGTGTGCATATCCCATTTCTCCTCCCTCTCTCTTCTCCCGGCTCTCAGATCATGGTGTTGACAGATCCGGAGTTTGAGAGCAGCGTGCTCATCAGTTCTGATGAGGGAGCCAGTTACCAGAAGTACCGCCTCACTTTCTACATCTTGAGCCTTTTATTCCACCCCACTGAAGAGGACTGGGCCTTAGCCTACAGTCACGACCAGAAGGTGAGATTCAGCTTCATGTAGTTGTTTCTTTTCTGTTCTGGCCACAAATTGCTGCATGTGATATAATGATGTCTTTACCTTTGTGTCGACAATGGTACATATTCACTAAGGCCTGTAGTTTTCATCAATTTAGCCAATTACCTGATATTACCTCATTCATTCACTTGCTGAATATACATCTTGTAGAATAAAATCAATTCTAAAATAGTGGTGTGAGCCGTCTGAAAACGAGAAGCAGGTCTTTACTTGAGACTTGATGTATTTAGAGACCTTTAATTCTATATCCATCCATTATTTAGCTATTTTTACTATTATTTATCAAATTTACTTTATTAAAAACTTCAAGTTTCAAGTAATAATGAAGCATAAAGGCATGGCACAACCTTCAGCCACCACAAGTAATCAACATTTCACTACAGCTGCAAGCTGACTAGTTATCAGCAATTAAATTGATTGTCAACTACTTTGATAATCGATCAAAGGAGCTGAGTGATTTTTTTTTAAAGAAAAAGTTCTTAAAGCAACATCATGTAGAAATTGGCATGTTGGCCCCCGCAGTTTCTGATGTAACACCACTGTCGTTAATATCCAACGTCTGTTGTCAGATGTAATGTGCTAACTAAAAACAAAATTCATAGTGTCATAACAATCTTATGATTCACTGAACTTACAAAGTGCAGAAACAAGAGACGGAGACATCATTCACCCTACTGCAAGAGACTGTACCATCATAATGATTTTAAAAAGTTCAGTAATGTTGCTTTGTGTATGTATGTCTCTGGTTTCTTTACTCCTCTCTGACAGTACAATGAATGATTTTGGATTGTGGACAAGACATGAAATTCGAGGACATTACACTGTTTTTGGGGAAAAAAAACTAAGGCAATACCTGGCAACTACATTACCTACAATGCAACTTAGCCACTGAGTTATAGCACTGGAGGTGATTTATCAGATTACTTGCAGCTTTCTCGGAAGCCACAACAAGGGCTTTATATTACTTTTTCACATATGCAGTAGTACTCCTCAAAACCTTTAAACAAACTGTTATGTATACCATTGGTGGAGTTACCCTTTAAAAAAGCATGGTAGCTTATAAAAGCATGGTAAACTGTTACCATCTGAATGACCTCATCAGAGATTTTCTGTTAAAAATAGAAGCTCAGTGCTCTGGCGAGTGTGGCCGCACTATGTTGTTGCACTCATGGAAATTATGCAGTGGGAATCTGCACAGTGCTGCATGCACAATACAAGCCATTTCAGCAAAGCTACTAGTAATGTGTTGATCTGCCTTGGCTTTATTTGGGACAGGCCTTATTTTGTCTGAACAGAGCAGAGAATAAGTGATTTTCTGGGTCCTGTTTGGCACAGCGTCTGAGATAGAGATTTTATCTTGGAGGTAATGATATAGACTGCATTAGCCAAAAACACCATCAGTCCCAGTCCCTGCCTCCCATTTTCCTCACCAGTCTTCATCATGGTGTCACACAGTATGGAGCCCTGCACAGCATCTTCCCACAGTGCCCTTAGATTGTACCAAGCAATTAAGGTCAATGACTTTGACCTGAGAGCTGAAGCCAGTGCTCCGCAGGGGGGGGACATGGTGCAGGTGGGTGATGATTGGTGAACAGTGGTGGCTGTATGGAACGTGTCAACGACGACACTTTGAAATGAATTCTACTGCAAGAGCCATATCAGAGGGATATAACACTTTCTGAGATGTGATATTCTATTGATAGGAGAAAAATAAAACTTCTATATATATATTTTTTTTTTTTTTTTTTTTGCTGAATGTACCATATTCAATGATTGTTATAACTTTTACAATTTACTTTTGTTTCCTCAACTGTATTTTCACACTTTTACAATTCGGCCACAGACAACAAAATGAAAATCTTAAGGATCATAACTTTAATTTGAGCTCTTTTGCATTGCTCCAACATTAAACTTAGCATGAAAAATTCTGCTGCTGCTATTTTAAACTTCAGAAGTAACTATTAAGATTAGCAAGGTAGACAGGTTCAAGAAGTTCAAATCCCTGTGAAGTCTGAGTGGGAGTGTAGTTGAAAGAGAGGTGCTGTGCGCCTTCAGCCAAGGTTCTGGGCATTACATAAAATTATTCTGATGGATTGCAAGGAGTAAAAACTACTCATCAGTCACAGCTTTTACATTACTTTAACAAAGTCTTCCCTAATGTTAATTAAAAACAGCCCATAGCAGCCTACATTATCAATAAAATTTACAGCATACAAAATATGAGGTGTGCCTGACTTGCATATGAAACAGACTCATGAGATCAATGTTGGTAACAGCTATTGATCTCACTGATTAAATACACTTCAGTCATGAAAGCGGGATACAGATAAAGCTGCAGAGTAGAAAGTTGGAGAAGGTGGATTTGGCAGGTAGCTGAACATTAATGAGGTAGCGGGGGTCAGCGTGTGTGAGTAAATGACTTATGTGGCTGTACTAGGCTTGATTACCACCTCTGTTTCACCCATTTTCATCCCACGTCTGAATGTGTCATCCACATAGTGCACATCCCCAGGGCTGTTGTTGCAAATAAAGAATATGTTCTTCGTCTAGTTAGCGAAAAGAGGTTTACACAGATATTAGTGGTTGCTTAATTCGACCTGATTTCCCCCTACAGCCACGACACTTCATCTCCACCGTTGAGCCAGCAGCGAGAAGCTTTAATATGCTCATTTTCAGCTTGTAACCGGCTAATAGTTTTCAGACTGGGTCACTCTGAATTTAATCATCTGTAAGTTGGTGCTTAGCTGTGGTTAAGTGCGGCCCTGAGGACTTAACTTTGAAGCAGGAGTGAAACTCTTTAGTGAGACATCAAAATCCATGTCAGGACAAATAGGCTTGAGTGGAGTATTTGTTGTAATTCCTGATTCTATTTTCTGACTTTCTTTTTTAACATTAACATTCAGGTCAGTCCCCTCCCAGAGTAAATTGAGGTATTTTTAGACTTAGAACTCGTATTGACCTTTCCAGGCTCTTATCTCCTGACTGTGAGGGGTTTGTGGAGACAATTACTCATTGATGTGGTCCCAAGTTGGCTTCTGAGAATAAGGCCAGTGTTGCTGCTGCTGCCAAGTGAGTGAGTTATGTAAACAGGCTGACACAGAAGAACAGTAGAGGGAAGAAGCTCCACACATTGAATGAATAGGAGTTGTCTTATTTCATTCTGTGTGAATTGTCTGAGCTCCCAGTAGACTGGGTGTTGGGGCATCTTGCCCAAAAGCCTTTATTTTTTTCTCTTTCTGACAAAAGCCAAGATAAGAACAGGCTGTTTTTTGCTATTTCCTCACTTATTCATGAGAGACCTTTTTGGCCTTTAGCTGACGTGAAAACTATTATAAAATCTGATGGTGTGTTGGCAGACATTAAGCTGCATTTGAGGGATATTACATGGAAATATATTTCTCCAACAGGGAAGTAAAAAAAGAAAACATTTCCCTTCAAGTCACTAGTTGTGGCTTTGTTGCAAATAGGTTCCTATCACAGCAGTGAACATTACCATACCACTGCTTATGCCTCAGTAAACTTGAGAGACAAGGCCGTGACTCTCTAATGGGCTGTATGGTGATTAACTTATTCAATAATTGCATCAGAGACAAGAGTAGAGAGTTGTACACTGTAATCAAATGTTGCTGGCAGTCAGCTATTTCCTTATGTGAATGTATGACCTATGGCAGAAAGGAATATTTTCCCAGCAACTATTTGTCAGTAGTCACTTTAATCTTTATTAAAAAGTTATTAAAGAGTACTCCAGCATTATACAATTTTACCTCTACTAGTTGTAAGAAATAGGTTAATGCCTATTTGTCAAAATTGGTAGTGCAACATTCTCAGAGATATCCTGACTTTCTTGACCTTCAACAACTAACCCTTGTAACTCCATTCTGTCCTCCCACCCTATGAATTGGGAAATTGGTCAGTTGTGTTTACGTAAACAGACGCGACATCTGGACATTTCCAATGACATCTTCAGCTGTGGTGATTTCTTTGGCGTTACCATGGCAATCCTGGTATTGTCACAATGCCTTTTCCATTTATCTGATGAAGAAAGCATGGATGCTTGCAATTGATTCACAACTTCAGGTCATCAATCAAGCCATTAAATAAACAAGAACACTGCTTCATTGCCTGACCTCTAGCAGTGCTTCATAGGCTAACATTAGCAACCTTTGCTCCTATGCTACCAGTCTGCACTGATATTAGAGGAGTGGTACCAAGTGACGCAACTTTGCTGCTAGACTTAAGTCAAAATTCGAGCATCATATATCATCAAATGTAAGAATGCAGCAGGGAAATATGTGATAATATTTGCCAAGTGCCACTAAGAATAAAGCGCAGCAGAGGGTTATTCGAATGCCATGAGTTTTGCAGGTATTTGGCCATTAACCAAACTGTGAGACTGACCTCACCTACCAATTAATCAAGGTTACTTTTCCGTGGTCAAGTTAGCAGTAACAAACATGCAGTGTCCAGGTACATTTTCAAAACAAAAGGCACCAAAACTACTTGGTTGGTTTTAAGAAAAGAAAACAGTAACCCTCGACTAGTGGCCTCAAGGGACTCCAACCCCAGTCACCTGGGTCAAAGTCCTTTGAATAAACCACCCCAAACAATCCCTGAAGGGAAAATGTATACCCTAGTTGACCCCGACTATTAGTTGGCGATCCATCCAATAATTGTCTGGAGATGTCCCTTAAAACAAGACATGTCAACCTAATGATGGTGCTAAAAAACAATTCAGGAGATCACTTAAGTAGTTGAGATACATAATCTAAGAACGATTAATTTTGTCGGAATCCGTAGGTGTTGAAATAGTTCACAGAATGACAGAATGACTGATTGACATTGAAGCACAGTCCCAGTGTCATCAGTCAGGTTCATTTCTCACATTTTCCCAGACATGTTTAACTGGTTAAATGCACCTTAAAATCCACTCTAGAATGTACTGTAACTTTACTCGCCTTGCTGATTTACAGTCATACCATATTTATGGCATTTTAAATGATTTTGTTTCAGCTATTCACAAGCAAACTCATGACTGACAGATTTTTGTTTTGCACTCATGTTCTGAAAAAGTGCCTGTCAGGAGCCTGCCCCATCATGCAAGCACACAGACTCAGAAGGTGTGCTTCCTGCTAGCCTGCTGGAAGCTGACCAGCCTGCAGGAACAGAGGTTGCGCTCTGACAAATTGAAATTCCCCATCCTCTCATTTCCTTTGAACCTCAAGCAGCAAATAACAAAACTTGCACTTTAGAGAAACAAAGAGAGCCACCAGTGTATATTTGCACCACAAACATTGAGGACAGGGGCTTTCATGGTTCAGCTCTGAACTCATAAGGAATCATCCACATGGAAATGTAGTGCATACTCTCACCGTACCACAATTGCATTACCCTATGATGGTAAACAACAAACCCTAGGTCCAGGCAAATATTTAATTTGTGTGTTTGTATTTCCACTGGAGGAGCAGCAATCTATTAAGGCTGAGGCTGCTGTGGCAGGCAGCTGGTGTCTCAGTGGCTACAGCAGCTTTATTACACTGGAACACATTTGGGATTCACCCAAAGCTCTTAATGGCATTGAGGTGACATCCTGCAACAGACAGAAGGATTAATGTTATTAGTCAGGTGATAGATGGCTCAGAGTCAAACAGTAATAATACAATAGATCATGACTAAATGATCATAAAGGGACCCATCTTTGGCAGGTTAATGCTAAACTATAGAAGAAGCATGCTTAATATTGAGAGAAAAAAAAAGATTGCCAATCTTAAATCGATTATACAGAATATGCATTTGCAGTAATGTGAAAAGGCATATTCACAATTAAACAGAGAGTAAAACCAGACAAACATCAGCATAAGCCTGAGGGGGCAGCGCATATAAAAAGAAAAATACACTGCTAAAAAAAATTAAGGGAACACTTTAATCACACATCAGATCTTGATTAACGAATTATTCAAGTTGGAAATCCTAATTGATGTACATTTTATAATCTGTTGAGAACAAAAGGACGTTACAGCGGTCAGTGGAAACCAAAATCATCAACCCACTGAGGGCTGAAGTCAAAATCACGCCGGATTATCAAAATTGCTTGAATTTTATCATGGCAAATCATAATTGACTCAGTAGTGTGTATGACACCCATGTGCCTGTATTCACTCCCGACGAATGTCTGGGCATACTCCTGATGATTCAGCAGATGTTGTCGAGGGGGATCTCCTCCCAGACCTGGATCAGGGCATCAGTGAGTTCCTGGACAGTGTGTGGTGGTACTTGGCAGTGCCAGATGCACCGATAAGTAACGTCCCATACATAGGTGCTCAACTGGATTCAGCGGACAGAGAGGGCCAATGTGTTCGTCATCCAGGAACTGCCTACACACTCTGGACAATTGAGGCCAGGCATTGTCCATTGTCCTGCACCAGGAGGAACCCAGGGCCCACTGTACCAGACCTTACACTGGTACAATCACTTTGAGCTTTTCATCCCAGTACCTAACAGCAGTCTGTCCAATGATGTGCCTCCCCAGGCCATCACTGACCCACCGTCAAACCGGTCATGCTGGATGATGTTACAGGCAGCATCGAGTTCACCACATTGTCTCCAGACTCGTTCGCGGCTGTCACATGTGCTCGGTGTGAATCTGCTCTCATCTGTGAAGAGAACGGGGCGCTAATGGTGGACCTGCCAATTCTCCAGGTCGCCAGCGTTCTCTCATGAATGCCAATTGAGCTGCACAGTGCTGGGCTGTGAGCACTGGTCCCACTAGAGGACGTTGAGCCCTCATGCCATCCTCATGGAGACTGCTTTTGACAGTTTGGTCAGAAACATGCACTTTTGGTGTGCAGGCTACTTGAGAACACAAAACTAGATAAAAATCAGTCAGGAAGGATAAGGAGAGAGCAATTGTCTGTGGCCACTAAATGCAAAACCATTCCCTTTTTGGGGGTTGTCTTGCTTTTGCCTCCTCATTGTACCTGTTGTCACTTTAATTTGCACCAAAGCAGCTGAAATTGATTCACTGTTGTTGTTGTTATGCTTCCTAAATGGACAGAATGATATCCCTGAAGGTTAACTGACTTGGTGTTATACAGTGACGATTAGGTGTTCCCTTAGTGTTTTTTGAGCAGTGTATGAACTTGTAAAATAATGAAATAGTGAGAGATAACATCAGGTCAAGCATGGTTTGATTCATCAGGAAATGTTTGCTTGATGGTTTTGTGGCATCTGTGATGATGAAACAGGGAGAGGATCTCTGAAATTAAAGGAAAAATGTGGATACAGTGAAGCACTGATGGCTACATGGCAAGGAGAGGCAGGCAGAACAGATGGAGTAACTTGTTCTGATAGAATAGCAGATATATATTGTCACTCCGCTGTCAAAACAGCAGATGGAGGTGCGCTGCCAGGCCGATAGTGGAGTGTATCAACAAATGAGAAAAAAAAAACTTTTCTGCTACTTGGTAACCCAGGCTAAGGATTAAGTTTTGATGAGCACTGGGTTCATAAAGTTCTGCTTGCTATTGTACATTAGTTTTTGTCTTGTTTCCAAATGCTCTTATTGTGAAATAAACAATATACAATATTTTTGTAATACCTGTCTTTAGCTGCCATGCGAGACTGGCAAAGCATGGCAGCTAAGCTTGCAAAGCAGCTGCCCAAGGGCACTGCACTCCTAGGAGGGCCCTAAAAGTGGGCTATGCTTGTTTAACTAATGTTGTGGGCCAGTATTGTTGAGGGGTCCTTTTTGAAAATCTTTTTTTAAAACTGTAAGTGTTAAAATCTTGGGTTAGGGTTAGGTTAACAGAGGGTAAGGGTAGTGTCTGGAATAGGTTGACAGTGGATTCTTGACTGAGAAACTGCCATTGATAAAACAATCTTAGCTTGAGGTCCATTGACTTTTATCAGTTTGCAGTAAATGTTGATTGTAAGATGTAATGGCTGTAGAACAATGACACCATCAGCATTTAGATCAGTTCCCTATAAGCCTCGCTTTGACTATGCATTTCTGTCTGTCACAGGGAAAGCAAATCTCCTGGTAAAATTAAGGCTTGATTTACAACACAACCCCACCTGCTTTCAAGGCTCCATTATAGACTAAATGAATGAATTAACTCATGATTTTTCCCCAAATGTTTTCTTCTACTCTCCCCTCCTCTGGTAGATGCTAGGTTCAGAAGAAAACAGAAAGTGATGCGGTTTTCACAGCGACAGCAGTGCCAGCAATAATACCACTGTTTCACACAGTGCTCAGCAGCAGATGTAGTTTGCTCAGTTGGGATTGGCCTGTAGCTCAAGAAGTATCTTACCTTTCAAACACAGCTTGATTCACAAGTTCAAGCGATAATTTTATTTCACAAATTCACACTGCCAGGCTTTAAGTTATGTACTTGTGCCCAAACACACAGTTGTTTGGACCGGTCAGTATCCTATGAGGAACTACTGGCAACTACGGCCGTGGTTTTGGTGTGAAGAACAGTGAGAGAAGTACTGTTCATTGGAAAACAATCAAAGCTTCTCAGTAGGTCAGAGCTGGAGAGTATATTTCACTGAAAGTAGAGCAAATGAAAGTTTCATTAAGCGCTCTCCTACTGTTGATTTGATTGGTTGAATCATGTTGGTCCTGTGATAGACACTGATAGACAGATGATTCGTCCAGTCACCTGGCAAGTATTTTTTGAAAGAGCCTTCCCTTTACCAAACAGGTTCTAAGAGCAACGTCCATCTTGCACATCAGGTTAGAAAGTATAATCCATGATATCATCTCCTTTCCCCTAACCCTAAATCCTAACCCCTGGGACCTAAGGGCTGGGGAATAGAACTGCTTCATTTGATGTGTTGTGAAGCATATGAAGCTGTTGGGATTATGAAGCTGTTTGACCATCCAACAACCAGCTGTGATAAAGCTTGGCAGCTTAACCCTACCAGATCCCCATGCTGCCTTGACAGTTTTAGGCTAGGCAAATACCATGCTAACATCCATTATACAGTGGTTGCTAGCATGCTGTATGGCCAACCACAGAAGGATTTCTGAAATATATTCAAAAAACTGGTGAAATGTTCTTTTCCTCCAGGGAGAAGTTCAAGAAGTGGTTAAAAAAAAGTGTCTTTGCCCTTGGTATACAACCTCTCGACTAGTGTGTGTAGAATTCAATGCCCGAAAGGAGGAACTTCTGATGTTTCTACATCCATCATAACCTTGTATGTGTCAACAGCTCCTTTAGGATGAAATGTTAACCTGCCACCTATCCCTCTGCCCAAAACCTATGAAATGTCAATTTGCATCGTAACCCTACGCCTATACTGGGGTCCCCTTACAGATTAAATTAAATTCCAATTAAATTCAGCACTGTTTAAAAAGTCCAATGGGATTTCTTCAGTGTTACTTACGATCAGTTAAAAGTTGCACTCTTCTGTTATTGACAGTGGTTTGAAGGTAGTGGCCAGTCTGTTTGCACTTGGTAAACTCCCTGTGTCCTCTGAGGACGCTTAGAATTCACCTGATGAAGGAGGAGCCTTTGATATTTTCACCATCCACTGTAACCTTTACTTGTCACTTACATGCTCTCCTCGAGTTGCATGGGTCCATCGGTCCACTTTTTGCTCCTTAGCGAAGCGGAACATAGCTTTTATGCGTGGAGACTAATGGCTTGTATGTGTGTGAGAGGAGGGGAGGTGTGAAATGTATGGAAAAAGGAAAAGACGGTAGAAAATTAACCAATAACTGACAGCAAATTAACATTGATGGATCATACTTGAATTCTTATTAAATAACTCATCTCTATCTGTTTTGGAAGTCTTACTGACAAATTTTCCATTGGCCGCAACAACAGATTCATAGATATCAGCTGATCTGTGTGTTGGCTAATCAGTTTTCAAACAGGCCTGCAGTACATTACCTCATCGTCTGCACTGCTGACACTGCAACCGAGCCAACCCTTGATATGACACATTAGGTTAAAGTCACTTCTTAGAATCAAACCCATTCCCTTTATCACATTGACAGGGGCAATAAAAAACCCTCTAAGGGTATGCATATTTAGGTTCTGTGGGGAATGACAATGTATATCATTGACTCCTGTTTTCTGTGGTGGCAGGAAGCAGAATGGATGCAGCGTTTTCTCTTCTCTTGCAGCAAAGAGTCAAGGTGTATGTTTTTGGGCCACAGGTTAAAATGGGGCTTTTGGTAGATTTTTTGGGAGAGTAGTAACTGAGGCTGACCCAAACTGTTTTTTTATGCCAAACCTGACTTGAGCCTGATGCAGCTAATGTAAGCTGAAGCACTGAGTTTGTTTTTAATTGTCATGAAAAGTCCATCATGATTGTTTGTCACCTGGAAAGTAACAATTAGCCTACATCAAGCATGATTGGCTGGAAAGAGGTTACATGAGACATAAGATCAATATTTTGGAATCCTGATCATGACAGTGTAGACTAAATCCAACCACTTATGCAGGAGTCACAGAGTGGTCAAAGTATTGTACATTATGGCACTTTTTGCATTACCGCGCATACAAAAGACAAAATTAGCCCACAGGTATGATAATTATCATACATCATGCTGACTATGATGTTTATTTTTGTCGCCATCAGGAGTGAGGCTTTCAGTGTGTGGAAACCCAGGGTAGCGAACGGGCCCAAAAAAAATTCAATAAGCATGCTGATCCATTTGTGTTCAGTGCCATTGGAAGCATTGCCATTGGAAGCACTGCTTTTGCAGCGCAGCAGGGACACTGTCACACTGGATTTATTCTGACCAAAGTAAACACAAGCAAAATGATTAAGACTCAAGATCAATACATTTGATTGTTGCTTTATATTTGAGCTTTTGACTGTAGATCAAGCAGATGAAGATTGCACAGTTGTCTGATGATGTTAATATTTTTGGATTCTAAGCAAGCTGAGGACAAAATGCTGGCACTGTTGGAATTTAGCGAGGGTCTGCGCTCTAATCGATCTGAATAATTCCTTCACCAATTCCTTCACATTGTTATCCTCTGCAGATGCTTCTTCCTCTAGCTCATAATTACCAATGTTGTAATTGTTGGCAACACAAGGAGTTTTTCATGTTAACAAAGTAATTGTGTGCCTTTGTGTGTGTGTGTGTGGTTTTTTCAATATCTGTAGCTGCATGTGTCTAATCAGTTATGAAACTTGAGGAATGTGGAACGACAGCAAGTGAAGAGGCTTTTGTTACTTGAGTTAATCTGGGAGAAAGAAATGCTTCGAAGACTAAAGTCAGAGAACAAATGTCTGTCCTCTCAGTGAACACAACATATTACAGAAATACTATAACTTGACGGCCTGCAGTCTTGCTTTGCAAGCTACAGTATGCACTGATGGTAGGTACATGATGAAGTAGATACATAAAATTGGCCTGCCCAGATCTCTGGTTACATGTGCTAGAATATTTTTAGTCCTTTGCTGCTTTGACATGTATGCATCCTGTGATTTGGTTTTCCAGTACAGCAAACAATGGCAACCACAAATTGAGCTAATCTCAAGGGATTAGGAGTTATTAGGGCAACCATATAATTGTTATAGTGTATTAAGTTGATTATGCAATATTAATTATTCAATATGTTCCAAATACCTAATGACTGCCGTTTGTTCAGTTTAGCGAAGGTACGATTTTGCTGATGTTTGTATAGCCTAGATCAGGGGTGGCCGACCAGTCAGAGACTAAGAGCCACATTTTTTACTGTGTTACTGCAAAGAGCCACATCATACACACAGGCACACATGAACATCCGCCCATCACTTCCTCTCACTCTCTCTCTCACACACACACACACACATAGACCTCTGCTCAGCCAGATTTACTGTAAATGTCACACACCAACATGATAATGACAGAAATGGACTCCTACACTACTAAGGACACAG
Source organism: Lagodon rhomboides (assembly GCA_039737535.1). NCBI lineage: Eukaryota > Metazoa > Chordata > Actinopteri > Spariformes > Sparidae > Lagodon > Lagodon rhomboides. The sequence continues at coordinate 5,225,414 of CM077786.1, forward strand.
GCCAGTCATTTTCAACAATGGACATTGTGTGCACTGTCTCACACACACAAACTCTCAGTTCAACCAAGTCCACAAACAAAAATAAAACAATTTACAATACCGATTTTCTCTGACTATGCATGTTGCTTAGTGGGACTGCTGGCATTCCTTGCCTTGAACAATCCTCTTCAAATCCGGCTTGTATTCCGTTGTTGCCACTTGAAGCAATTCCTTCCCATGTGTGTCAGTCAGAACAGATCGATACTTTGATTTCACGTGTGTCAGGGTAGAAAACACAGACTCGCAGACGTATGTTGACCCAAACATTGACGGTATCTTGAAGGCGCAGCCCGTTTGACATTGTGGTATTTTTCCTTTGGCAAACTTTTCCAGAACTCAGTGGTCCCTTCCCTTAAAGCAGGTTTCAGTTGGTCCTCCTCACAAAGATCGATCATCCCCAACTCAGCTGCAGCCTCATCTGTGACTAGCGGGGCTTTCAAACAGTCCATCTCCGCATTCAACGGGTTGCAGAGGAATGTAATCTGTGGCCTTTTCAGTTGTAGATCAGGAAACCGGGTCACAAAGCTTTCGTGCAGGTTTTCAACCAGTGTTGCATATCTGGCGGTTTGCTTATTCATGGCGGCGCTGGTGACTTGCCCGCCGGCTTTTAGCAGAGCGGGAAAATGCGCTAAATCTCCCTTTTGAATATGCATCTTGAACAGCTTCAGTTTGTTGACGAATGCAAACACACTTTGCACCAGGTCAGGCAGCATTTTTAACTTTACATTTTTAACCAGTTTTATGTTGCGTCCACACCAAATGCGCTTGCGAACACGCATACACATAAAAAAAAGAACCCAAACACAAAATTTGATATGAACATAAGAGCTGCATGAAACCAGGCAAAGAGTCGCATGCGGCTCGGGAGCCGCGGGTTGGCCAAGCCTGGCCTAGATAGAGATATAGACCCAATTCACTAACTGAGGTTTCTTCTAGTCTACCTCCAGGCTTTATACGAAATTAAAACAATCATTTCATTGTTCTTTCAAGGGATTTTTATGCTCCTATTTTTTGTGTGAGCTGTACTTCACACTGAATGTCAAACACAATAAGCAAAAACACTCATTCTTATGAACCTTGTGTAAAATATATTTTTGTTAACCATGTTCCCTCAGTTTGTGACCTGTTTGTTTAGTACCACCCCAAGACTTGCATATTGGGACATTAGTAATTTACTAATTGGAGTGTGAAATCGTAGGGAGCCTACCATTATAAAATGCCATTGCACAAATAGGGGGAAGAGGATCAAAGATTTATGGTTCAAAAGTGCTGTGTTACCAGAAAAAAATATCCGCGCAATTTACACCTCCTCCCAAGCTCATATAGTCTCAACCTCATTTCCCTTTTCCTTTCACAATCCCCCTAATGATCGTAACAGGCCTTGGAGCCGATAAATCTGAACAGTGGGGAAACTAAGTGTCTCATCATTATGCAGCCTCCACCTATGCGCTCAAAGAGCATCCATGTAAGGCCCCCAGGACAGCAGCAGCACTTGTTTAAATCCAATCTCATTTCAGTGAGCTCTTCATCACTTTTTCCCCTCCCGTACTTAATGACGTCCCTGTGCCATATTGTTGTCTTATGTAATGGGGATGAGCTCAATTACTCTTCTGCTTGACTAATGGTGATGACTGAGTTAAGTTGACTGAGTCATTTTCAGTTGAGGTAATGTTGTTGCTGGCACTCGTTCCCCGCAGAAATTATTAAGTCTTCCAGGAGGCTTCTGTTGAACCACTATCCCCTTGGCAGGACCGGGGTTCAAGCGTACATCTGTCAATTTTTGTGAAAAGATGAAATCAAAAAGCCATTAATTCATGTTACACGACAACAACGATCAAGTCACAACTCCATCAACAATGTGTTGTATGCAGTGCACCGAAAGTGTGCATTACTTTTAACACAGAACAAGGTGACCTAGAACTGTAAGAACAGCTGCTGTTGGAAACCAGCAATTCATATTACATCTGGTGTTGTACACAATCAAAGCCGTGTAGGTAGTTTGAATCAATGTGAGCAAATACATAATAATAATAATAATAATAATAAATATATATTTTCATTTTTGCTTTTGTGGGTGTGGGTTGCGACTGAAAATGAGGAGAAAAACTGTTCTAAATAGAACCAAAAGCATGAGTGAGTGAGGTGAGTTTTAATTTGAGTGAGCTTTAGTTTCTTTATGCACTCTACACACAAGGTACAGGTTTTTTTTTTAGCAAGTTCTGTAACATTACTAGCATGTCTTTCTTTTCACTAGAAATCTTTTTTTAATCCATGATAATCTGCTGTTGGCATAAACCATACTGACATTAGGCATTAATCTGCTAGATTAAAAACATATGGCTAAATAAAGCTACAACCTATAGGTTAGGCAGACTACTTAGGTAACAGTGGTTTCATGTAACATTATTCATGGGGGCACCTCAGCCCTCATGAGTGGGATGTTTTTTTTTACCAAAATATGTATTAAATGCCTTATGAGTAGGACATTTTGAGACTTGCTAAGGGGATATTTTTACTTTTGATGATGGCTATACAGCAAAATAAGCACTGTTAATATGCTCAGATTTGGGCAAATTAAGTTAATATGGTTATTATTCATATTTAGGGCCCAAGCCATCTTGAAATGCAAGGAACTCATACTTTTTCTTTCTTTCTTTCTTTCTTTCTTTCTTTCTTTCTTTCTTTCTTTCTTTCTTTCTTTCTTTCTTTCTTTCTTTCTTTCTTTCTTTCTTTCTTTCTGCCAATTTAATGTCTTTTTTGAGGGGCTTATACTTGAAAAAACTTTGCACCAAATTCTGGGTTTTCGGCAATGGGCGGGGAAAGATAGCTTGCTAGCGCCCCTAAAAGCAGCCCCTGGGACTACGTTCACCTACGTGAACAGATTTCGGTAGACTTGTGTATAGCACTGATAACAAATGAAATGTTTGAAGGAGTATTGTACTCCTCCTGGCCAGATGACCAAATCTGTCTCAATCATGGAAGTACGAAAAATGAAAATGACCTTTTTTTTAAAAAAGACTTTGTTTCACATAGTCATCTTGGACTGAGAGAAGGACAAGCTCATGCAGAGACACACAATCTACAGCTAGAAAATATAGATCAGACAGGTTCAATGTGCATCCAAGAGGAGATGGAAGTTACTGAAGGGAATTGGATGAAATTTCATTTCTACAACCCCTAAAACTGCTGCTGGGCCTCAGTTAAAATGTTTCCTCGGTGTCTTTGCTGGTGGAAATAGCGTGGGTGTTAATTCTTTATCTGTCTGACACTTGACCTGAAAAGAATAAAACACCTGTGCCTTTCAAAACTGGTCTGAATTCTGTATATATATCAGTGGCAACAAAAACAAAATGTTATCATCTGGATAAGCTGTCCATGTCTGTCATGGTCTAAGATTTTGGAGCGAGTGTTAGCAGTCAGCAGAGTGAGTCTGGGAAATGGGAAAATGGTCCGTTGAGGAAAATGTGCAAGTTACTTAGCTGCCTAGATTGTGAATGGAAAAGACTCAGGGGACGACTAACACACACCACGTTGCTTTTTTCCATCGCTGTCCTCTTACACATACACACCAACATGCAAAAACATATGTGCTCACAGACTTTTCCTTCAAGAACACAGCTAAAATAAAGTGTCTGCATGTTTTGTTTCCCAGATTTAGTCCGCCGTTCGCTCCCAATGGAAGCCGACAGCCCACCTAAAATATGAAAGGAACAAGCACACCGCCTCTGAGAGCCACAGTTCCTTCAGTCCTTCAACATGCAAACATTGTTTGACTTAATCCACCCTAATGATGCAAATTTATGCTGTTAATTATTTCTAGCTGAATTGCAACCTGGCTAAACGTTTTCAGAAATGCAATGGGGACATCAGACTCAATAAAGTATTCAGGGAGAGAGGGGGAAGACATTATTCAGGATTACTTTTTTTTCTCCTTCTTTCTTTCATTCTTTTTTTCATTTGCATCAACTCCACAAAAAGAATTTGCATTTTCCATTCTGTAACAGCCCTAATATGGCTGATATTGTTGTCTGTCGCTATAGATTCTAGTAATGAAGTGTCCTCTTTAGATAAGCTCTTTTAATTCAAACCTTATTTAATAGGAAGCAGTGAGTCTACATCCCCGAGTGCTTTCCTTTTCAGGACTCCTCTCCGTCACTGTAATCCTCAGCTGACACCTTTTTGCCAGCTAAATATGATTCTCCATTTGAACCTTTTGATATGGACATACATATCAGACATACAAAATGCATGTCATAATGTCATACACAGGAAATTCCTCTGCTGATTTAAAAAAAGCTATTTTGTCACAGTATGATGTAGTCCAGAGTGCTTTCAAGCACTTTCTCCTGATTACACTTACATGAGACTTGAGTTACAGTCCGCTGTAGCAAAAATAGAATCTGTATCATTGGCTGAAAGTTGGCTCGCTTCCTTTGTTCTTACAGTCCTACTGAAATCACAAAAGCCATCCCTTTTCACTCATAAATCCTTGACAAATTGATTTTGAAACTTATGATTACTATTTCTTTTTAGATAAAATAAAAGACAAATACATGCCTTTGAAGATACATACTTCTCCAAACTTCTGAATGGGAGAGGCCACTGTATGCGTTTGATTGACAGCCGAGCTGGCAGGGGCTCAGAGATATAGTTTAGATGAATCCGGCTACCAATTTGTGAGTTCTTCCATCTACCGGCGCTGCCATTACTGTGCTGACAAGGTGTAGTAACTCAGTGTGTCTGCTGCCGACAGTGACGGCAGCACTGGGTAGTTGGATTAAAGACATTAGACAGTGACTCATTCAAACCAATAGAAGTTGACATTGGCAAGTGTGTTTTTAAGGTGTTCATTGTGCTGCAGTTAACTAGCTCTCCCTGAAAATTGATGTTAGTTTTGCACTTTTCCCCCTTGATTGTTTGTTCAGAAAGCCAATGTGCAACACAAGATGTGTGTACATGCTTTTGGAATAAAAGGAGACATTAGCTAGGAAGTTATTGTGGGCTGTAGTTCAAAGTCTGAGGCTTGTGTGTGATGTTGTGGCTGTTGGTAACGTCACTGAAAATAGATGAGCAACATTACATCTCTTTGCAAAAGCTGTTAGTTGAATAAAGATATGCAATTGGCTTTATGCAAAGAATTGTTTCAAACAGTGGTCTGGCTGGTGATTCCATGATGAACCAAATAATATAGATGAGAGCACAGACAGGCATGTCATTTACACAGCAGATCTGTGTACTGTTGCACAATAAAATCAAACGCAACTATAGTTGGACTCTAAAATCCACACGTGATTTTAAATGGCAGATTGTATTTCTTCTCAGGAACCAAAACACTTCCCTACAAATCCATCGCAGTGTGTCTATTTGAACAGATCCATCTCCAGCCCTCTCCCGCCCCTGTCTAAAAGGTGCTGTTGAGCTCGAGCCAAAACGGCTGCTCAGCTGCTGCAGAGCATTTCTCAACTCAATGACTCTCCAGATGGCAGGTATCTTTAGTGCTCAGCTCCCTTGTCCTGAGCTGCGACAGCTCCGCCGCGCTTCATCGGGCCGCGGCAGGCCGCCCTCCCAGGGTACTTTTAATGGACTTTAATTTGAAACACATGATCAGGACAATACAGACAGTGCACTCGCCAGCACAATGGAGATAATAGGCCTCCTTTTCATGCATATGGGCTTAGCAATTCACAGCATAATTGTTGCTAAGTGTTAAAAAGTGATGTGCCCGTGTTGAAGAGACGTACTCTACATTATGTACTGGCTGCAAGGAACTGGTGTGATGACGCACCGGCTCCCTCACTAGTTGTTAACGCATTTTTGTTCAGAAAGGTGGAAAGACACACACAGTTTTCTGTTATCTTTATTTAAATTACGTTTCGACTAACATTTGTTAAATACAAAGAAGTGTACTTTAAGTTGATTACTCAAAAGGTACATAAAAGACTTGTGGTAATCAAAGTAATAACCTGTCAGGGTTGGAATCCTTTGTGGTAGCCATCTTGTGCCGGTGTGGAAAGAGGAAGCACACCTCAGCAGTAGCCGTTTTATGTGGAGTATGAGAAGGCGTGTTCTCAGTTTCGATTGGATAATGGGTGTGTGATGACATGATAGGTAATTAAGATAAATACTGAATAATGTACAAATCATTTGTTTTTTGTGAAGGTGCAGTAGTTATCTTAGTAGTTATCCTAAAGAAGAATGAATTTAGACCTTGTTAGTGTGAGCAAGTGAAAGAAAACGATGTATGTTCGTTGTAAACCTTTTCAACTCTCCATTATAAAGATCTGCCCTGATAGGCCAGTTTGAACTGGAAAGGCGGGCTCTCCTGCTATATATGTGAGATGAATGGGAGAGGGTGAGGAGTTTTTTTGGAAAGACAGCGACCAGAGCGGTGTGAAGCTGAGAAGAAATGTTTGTTTCATTTTTGAAACTATAAATAAAAGTCTAAAAGGAAGACTTTTAATTTAATTTTATTTTAATTTTATTTATGATGTTTTATCTTCCATCATGCTTTGCTGCACCTCACCTTATGACAATTGGTCCATGTACATGTCGGGCTATTCAGTGAAGTTCAAGTCAAGCTACAATTAAAAGCCCAACTGGATAGATATTGGGGGCTTGCTTTTCAAAACGCAGCCTGTTGCAGCGACGGGTCAGCTGAAGAGATTAAAGAACTGAAGCACACGTCTCACAGTCGTCTGAGCATGCATACTTTGTGACTACCAGACAGGTGCCCTGCCTGCTATCATTTGTTATGTTGCTAGAAGGCAACAAGATAGCATAATGAGAAACCACTGAGGGAGCCCAGAAGAGGTGGTGCAGTTTGAGAGTTAGCACAAAGCTGAAGGGAATGCATTTGTTAGACTTGACAGGGCATGCATTAGTGTTTGGCACTGATAATCATACAGGATAATATTTTAATTTGTTGAGCATGCTACTAACGAGCGCTTGAAAACCCCACAGAGCTCAGGTTGCAATTTGCTTTTTACTTTGTGAAATACCTTTGAGATATACAATAATATACACGTGTAGGAAAACACCTTTTAGTCCCAATTATCTACATGTTTGTTCTTGACTCAGAAAGAAACACATTTAGGCTTTATTAATAAGACCTGTCATTAGACACACAATGTACCCACAATACAAAAGATGGCTCTGTATATTTATCTCCATATATTATGTGTTGAAAGGTCATGAGCAGATGTGGACCATTTGTGATTAGCTGTAGAAATAATGGCCTTAATGGCCTTTGTAACTGTACGGTGTCAGTTTAATAGCTTGACAATGTGAGGTCCATAACTGTGTTACAAGCATAATAATTCCATTTATGCACTGTCATTTCACATGAGGGATTTTATCTTTCAAAGGCTCTTGGATCAGACGAAATTTCCCTCATTATATAGAATGCATAACGTCCATCGTATTCAATTTACGAAAGTAAACTGTAAACTGTAAGGGCCAAGATTTACCACACAGACGCCTAAGAACTTGCAGCGATGAAGGCCGATTGTTGCGTCGTCTCACATCACCTGTCTCTCAGCCAAATGGTAGTTAAACACATCGATTAGCTCGCCTGCGTCAGAAGAAACAACTCTGCAGACGACCAGGTGGTGGTAGTCTCCATCAGATGCTCACTGACAGCCTTAACATTTGTCGACATCTGATCCACGGCCTGGGGCCCTAAGAAGCAGTTGATAAAAGCTTCAGAAAAAAAAAATAGTAAGTGGACCTTGAATTGAGACTATTTTGTCTTAACTTACGTCAGCAGATAAGACAGCTGTGGTGACTTTGCTGTCTGAACTCATCTGATCCGTGAACCAATCATCAAACATCCACTGTATTGATGGAAAATACAACTGAGCAAACAATGGAACAAAACCTTTAGGCTGATGAGAATTTTTGCCCTGGTGCCATACTTTCTCATTACTTTGACCTACGATTAGGTCTTCAACATTTACATTAACATTTACATTTAGGGTATTTACCAGATACTTTTGTCCAAAGTGGCTTACAATACGTTTTTAACTATTGATTATTCTGCTGTTTGTTTTCCTGATAAAATAATGAATTGTGTTGTCTGCAAAATGCCAAGAATAATGGCAAATAATGATTCCAATCCAAGGTGTCATCTTCAAATTCAGTGTTCTGTTCAACCAACAGTCCTTGAGATATCCATCTTATTATGACCCATATTTACATTTTTTGTTAGGTGGGAACCTCTAGTAGCAATTGTACTTATTATGGCTGCAAACAAGGAAGTCAGATGCAGCAGTATGAAATGCAACAAAGTCCACCTACGGATGGACAAATGATTGGGTAAACCAAACACAGGACAGGACCGCTGTTCATGTCCAAAAGTCAGTGGAGTGTTGTTTTGACTTATTAACATAGCAAAGTGACGTCATGTATGTGGTATTTTTTTTAACCAGGACCAAGATATTTTCCTAAAACATACCAAGTAGTTTTAGTGCTGCCTAATCTTAACCAATCACTGACAATTGGTACAAGAAAATGACTGAAAGATTAATCAATTACCAAACTACTTGATTCATTTGTTGTTGATTGACCATTTAGTTGAGTAATTGGCTCAGCACTACTTCTGATGCCCATATATTGCACTGTGGTAAAAAAAAAAAAAAAAAAAAAAAGAAAGCAAGTAGAAAAATGATCCCCTGATATAGAGATACAGTGGCATGCAATGGGAATACTACTCTCCAGGATCCTGATGGCCCCTCACTCAGAAGAACCCAGACAGTTTATTTGCATCGCCCTTCCCTATACCTCCCTCTATAGGAGCATCCCTACTGCTGTGTACTTTACAGGCTCCATAAATCGTGGGTTATAAAACCAGGCCTCCTCTTCCCTCCCATACGGGATATGCCAAGGCGATGCCAACAGAAGCTGTTTGATTTAGAGCACTGTACATAGATGCATCAGGAATTTATAGGAGACTTAATTAGGAGTTATAAAAGTGACTTATAGTAATTGTGTGGGACACAGGGGCCTATAATGCGGCAGTTATCATTTCCATAACTCCCAAGTCTTGACTCTTTTTATCAGAACTTTAATGTGTTGGTGAAGCTGTTTGTGCTTTGATGTTAATGCACAAAGCTCTTCTGGGTAGCAGAATGTTGCTGCTGCTGCAATGCCGCAGAAGGAACTGTGCAAATGGAAAAAGGGAGAAAATCTTTGCCTTGCTTTTTATTACTGCAGTGTGTCACAGAAAATATGTTATTCAAGTTTATACACATTATCCCAACATCAGGGAGAAAGCCATGATGAAATAGGACCCACATTTCGAAGCGGAGGGAGATGGTAGAAAATGTGTCTCTGTGAGAAGAAGTTCCCTTGAGTGTATTCACCTCCTTTTTCTTGCCTGTTTCATTTTCAATCAACATGTCCTTTTGACTCATTTTGCCACTGTAAATGAGGCCAGAGGGCTTCAGCATTATCATGATCTTGAGAACAAAAATGTGTGAGATTGAGAACTATTCCTTGGTCTTACAGGAAGTGTGTAAGAGTACAAGTCATGGTTCGTCTGTAATGGTTCAGGTTCAGAGTTTGTTACAGCGAGAAACAAGTAATAAAAATATCCCGAATACATAGGGCTAGCTGTCTCTTTTCTTGGCAGACAATAGTGCAAGTTACAGTTAGCTCCACGTAGTCATTGTTATGTAGATGCCAGTTGCTTCAGTAATGTCTTTTGCCCTGTCTGCTTTGACATCCAGAGGCTGCTTAAAAACAGCGGGGAGAAATTGGACTTTCCTCACTCTGGTGATTGGCACATCCGATTGAGGCTGTCTTATAAGCAGCAGCATGTTCAACGTGTTTCCATACAACTGTCGAACAACGCAGACACACCGCCCTACCTCGATCCGCCGCTCGAGCTCCGAAGTTTGTCCACAGAGCTGATTTTAAAGCAAATTTTAACTCGGTATATTGTATAGTCGTGCTTCAATTGTTTGCAAGTTGGAAGTCGATAGATATCCAGTCTGTATTCCAAACTTTAATTGTACAGTCGCAGTCAAAGGTTTACGTACACTTGTAAAGAAAATGTTTATCATGACTGTTCTGTGATGGAAAGAGTGGACACATACTACCACAAAAAAAAAAAAGAAACAATCACGCAGTTTGGTTCAGCAAGGACTTATTATAGGTCTTCTGAAAATGTGACCAAATTAGGTGCTTTTTATAGCCACCCACAAACTCGTTGCATGCGTCTGGCTGAATTTTGAACCACTCCTCTTGACAGAATCTGTGAAGTTCAATTACATTTGCTGGCTTCCTGGCACGCACTTGTTTCTTCAGCACAGTCCACATGTTCTTGATGGGGTTTGGACCATTGTCCTGTTGAACCACCCAACTGCACCCAAGAGCCAAACTTCTGGCTGATGATTTTAAGATTTCCTGAAGAATCTGGAGATAATCCTCCTTCTTCATTATGCCATTTACTTTCATTGGAGCACCAGATCTACTGGCAGCAAAACAGCCCCACAGAAGAATACTACCACCACCATGCTTGACATTTAGTATGGTTTACTTGGGGTTATATTATTATGTAATATTTACTTATTGCTGCTCATTTATGGTCAAACAACTCAGTTTTTGTTTCAGCTGACCACAGAGTTTTCCTCCAGGTGTTTTTTTTTTTTCTTTGTCCATGTGATCAGCAGCAAACTTCAGTCGAGCTTTAAGGTGCTGTGTCTGGATCAAGAGCTTCTTTCTTGCACAGCAGCCTCTCAGCCCATGTTGATGCAAAACACACTTGACTGAGGTCACTGTCACCTGTCTTCTAGCAGCTTCTAATTCGTTGCACACTTGCTTTTTGGTTGACCCTTGACCAGTTTTCTCTCAGCAGCAGGTGAAAGTTTGTAAGTATAAAGTGCATGGCACAATTGTGTCACTGCCACGATCATGGAGAAAACACAAACAGTTGTTTGTACAGTTGATCTTGGGACCTGTAACTGCTTTGAAATGGCTCCAAGTGACTTCCCCTACTTGTTCAAATTGATAATTGTAGTGTTTGTGGCTGAGTCTATTGTCTGTATCAAACAAGCCCTATTAAAATGGGCCAAAAAACGTCACTGGCCATTAAATCACCTAAATTGATTGTTTTAGTTGTTGTATGTATATTTTTGACCTAGCAGATATGGTCTCATTTTCAGAAGACCTATAATAAATTCAGATTTGAAGCCAACTTCATGAATGTCTTTTGTGAAAAAGTCGTATGTGTTTCCTCATTCCATCACACACACACACACACAAAAAATGAAAGTTGTAGAAATCATGTCTGTTACAAGAGTATTTAAACTTTAAACTGTGACTGTCAATGCATCCACTGTTTGTATGGTATGTTTATATGGTGTCTGTATGGCAGGTCTGAACAGAAGCAACCACAGCACCTGATATAGCAGATTTGCACACTTAAAAAGATTTGGAAAGAATAGGCTTGCACCACATGCTCTCAAAGACTTCTATCAAGCATAAATCGATTAAGTGGGAACGAATAAAGGAACTACAAAGTTGTTACAGCATATTTCATACTGCTGAGGTCATGCTGTTTATGTCAGTGAAGTCTGGCTTTGTGGCGCCTGAGTTTTTAAATTGTAAATTGCAAATTGAATGACTGTTCCATCGCACTTTTCCTTGTTGGAGGTTCAAGAACAGTGGAATTGGACTTCACTCAATGTTTCTCCTTCTTCTTGCTTTGTTGTGTCTTCTTCTTCTGCTTTTGTTGTTTAATGGCAGTTGGAAAACAGCTTTGAGGCACAATAATGCCACTTACTGGATTAGAGTTTGGGTCAGAATTGTTATATTCTGAGCCACTGACATACTTTATGCTGGCCATAGTGTGACAGTTGGAAGTATTTTATGACTGAATGTTTGGGACAAATACCCTTACTTACAGCGCATACCTCTGAATAGATATACAAACAATTTCCCTCACTTCCTGGCCCTCTCTCACTAGTCCAGTTAGGTCCTTGGTACATACATTTCTTTTAAATCTTATAGGTTAATTCACATTGCCTGATAATTCGACAGTGTGATTTCATTTGTCTCCATTATTCGGCTGGACACCCTGTTCGTCTTCGTCAATTTCTTGTTGGGAGTGGAGGTTGGTTATTTATTTGCCTAACCAATGAATCACTGAGGTAACTGTCATTCTCAGCTGATGCAGAAACTATGTTAGCACTTAATGAGAGCAGGTAACATCACATTCATAAGCATATTATGACTAATGTCAGAATTGCCATTTTGTGGCAAGTCTTCCGTCATTTTCTGAGTGGATGTAGCTATGTCTTTGTCTGGGACATGAAGACCATGATAATAATTGAAATTACATTTAGATGACATCGTCAGTGAAAACTGTTTCGGACAGGACTGATCAGAATCTGTACAGGAATTGGCAGGAGGAGCATGGTGCATCAGATAATGGGTGGACATAATGAGGGAACAGTCCTGCAGAGGCTGCCTGTCACTAATTGCACAATAGCCACCAAATTGTATCAGCTGCTGTTAGAATGATGGTTCTTCTCTCCCTCACTTTAACCATTGTTTGCATGGCAGGCTTTTTCACAGTTTGAAGTGAGAGTTGGGGAAAACCATGGCTATTATCTCAACCAGTTTGTCAGTAGATCTGGTACATGATACATTAGACTCACAGCCAACATGTAGCTTGTTTGCAACAGAAAAACTAGCATCAGGGTCAGTTTTTCTGGTGTGTGGGAGGGCAGTATGAGCTTTTTCTGGAACACTGAAAACCCATGTCATCCTGTTCGCAGGGGACATGTTTCTGTACCCCCACTACAACCACTGAGACTCTTTTCTAATTGATTTCAAGGGCGCACAGCCTCTGCAGAGCAGTCATTTATCTTTTATTCTGATTCATATTTCATCTTGAGCAAAAGTGCACTTAAACCAGGCTTTGAATAGCTGGATAGCAACAGCAAATGCAATAATGTACATTTCCCACAAGCATTTCCCGAACACCTCTGAGATGAGAACAAAATAAATAAATAAATAAAAACATGAAAAGGCTTCATGAAATCCTTCTTTCGATGGTTGATGTGTAAGCTCCCCTGTGAGAGAGCAGAGTTTGAATCAATTCATTTCTCATTTAGGTTCCATCTGTGTTTGATTTACCACACTTCCCTGTGTAGACGTGTTTCCTTTAAAGCACAAATTAAGGCTACAAGAGGAAAAACAAATGTAGACCAATACATAAACCTTATGATTTATTCCCTATACAAATATACTGAAATCCAATATCCCAACATAACTCCAAGCTAACGGTGCTGAAACAAAACCTGCTCAATATGCCTACAGTATATGCCTGCAGCATACTTTTCCGATGGCTTTGACGTACCTATATGTGTAAACGGTGTGTTTCCCTGTGTCTCGATTTTAAAGTAGAGCTTTGGCTGTCTGTTTCACATGTGTCATTTGGTTATTCTACCAATTGGAAAATATTATTTGCAAGTTGTATGTCATATCCAACAACACACAGGTTTTTGTCACATTTTACTGATTTGATTTTGTTTTTTTAGTCAACAAAACACTTAGAAAGAAGACATTTTAGTTAGTTTAGTTTTAAGTTTCACCTGTTGCCATCTTTTTACAATCACAGTGTAGTCTTGTTTATGGTTAGGGGACAGGGCACTAGTCCTTAGTGGTCACTCAGTGTCTTTCTTGGTCACAGGGCATTATTGTAGCTCCATGGGCTCTCCACTCATTTCTTGGTTGGATACTTTCAAAATTTAGCGTACTTTTGCTGCTTTCTCCAGTCTAACCAATCCCCAGCTTTAGCACGGTAACATTAATTTAGCCAGGTTACAGGGGGAGATGTAGATGGTTGATACCTTGCATTCATTCAAACTCACTAGTGATAACATGTAAACACAAACAATAACCAACTGAAAGGAATGTTAATATTACTGTGAACACATTAGTAATAATGTCATGTTAACATTAGTTTATAAAATCAGTAGTGGCATACCAGCTTGCCTTATGGTTATGTTTATGGTTCCCAGATCATTTTCTCATAAGGTTCATTTCTATTCCTATTGTTTTAGTGGAACTGTGAATGAAATTAAAAATCCTTAAATCTGTTATTTATTTCCTTCTAAGAAAGAAGGAAAAGGAATAAAGAATGTCAGCTAACATTGCTGGCATTGCAAGCCTTTTTTTTTAGACAGCACTAGCTGCCTAGACAGACGGCTAGGCGATGGAGGGGAAACAAAGGTCAGTCTCAAACAAAGAATTTTGCAGTTCATGGTTAGCATCTAAGCCACCAGAGTGTCCAAGCTAAATCTTCTGAAGAAGATATATTTAGCATCAGTGCTACAGTTAATTATCTGGAGTGTGTTACGCATAATTATGCAGATGCATATGAGTCACTGATACAGACTCCTTTAAAAAAAACTGTCCATTTTTTTTGTTCGTAATACATTTCCTTGTTTTTTACATTTTCAGGTTTCATATTTATATATATGTATACATATTGAATATATTTTTTGTCATACTTTCCATTAACAGAAGGAACACTGGCGTTGTTTTCCCCCCTATATAAAAATATCTGCTCAGCCTCTACAAACTACTTTTGCATTTCACAGCACCTTCAGCTGAATGTCCAACATTACCCACAAGCTGATGCACGAGTCAGAGCAACCCAAAGGTTTCCGAAACCTTGGATCTGTGTGAATAGCAGCATTTAAGTAATGTGCACCGCTCTGTATTTCCTCAATCACCATTTGAGCTGCTGTCCTTTGTCGGCACCCTCGGCTGTCACCGGCTCCATCGGTGGCGTGGCAGCTGGCCGGCCGCACTTTTGATTTATCGTAGTGAGTGGGAAACTATGAAGCTTACTTTGTGACAGCTCAGAAGCTTTAAAATTTAAGATGTCATTGAACTGATGAATGGAGAGAGGAGAGGCTCAGCCTGCCCACTGGCATCATATGTCACTGTCCAAAGTGATGATGGACCCTGCCTGCCGCGCTGCTACACCGACACAAAGAAGTTGGAAGATTCAGAATATTTTGTAGAACAGACGCCTTCAGGGACTATAGATTAGACTCTTTTCAACTCCATAAAGGTTAGAAAAATGTTTGCTCACAGCTAACACCAGATCCACCTTAACCACATACAGGACACTAGATGCAGTGGTCACCTCCCATCGCCTCCTCATCATTTAGTTATCATTGTCAAGCACTCCAGACAGACACACGGCCTTCAAGTGCTGATTAAATGGTGGAGTAATAATTATTTGATCCAGTTTGACATCCACATGTGAAGTCCAAAGAATATCAGCAATTTCAAATTAAAAGCAGACTATCGCTAACATCTGCCAGCGTAGGGCACGCCGATAATGTCATTTTTAAATGGAAAACACTCCTGCTGACATGGATAGATTTTTTTTTCCCTGCGAAGCTGACAAATAAATTTGTGGCGGCTGACAAATGTGCATCCTTTTATCAGAGCGAGTGTCAGATTTGCTGCGATAAAAGGCAACAAGTGGGGACATTAACATAGAGCTCGTCCGGCGCCGAGCAACTCGCCGGGCTGTGAGGAAATAGCGACGCACGGACACAGCGAGGTAGAAAGGAGCATGTGTGAGCAACATCAATCAAATCAATACAGTCTCGGGAGCTGCACCTGGGTTATTAATTGTTCACCTGCGCACCAGAAAATGTAATCAGTACATTGCTGGTAAATTGGGCCACATTCTGTTCACCTTCATGTCAGCTGAGCTATACGTTACTCCCTCACTCATTCCGTAGGACTGCTGGGTTTTATTGGCCGCTCAGGAACCAGCTTCATCTTCAGCGTTTGTTTTTAACACAACAGCAGACTAAACCCTACTGAATCAAACTGAATTACTTGCTGATGAAGCTAAAAGCGGCGCCGCTAATGTCTTATCTATTTCAGTTTTAATGTGTTATTTCCATAAAGTGCTTTTGTCGAAACCTATAGCTCTAAGTTGTAAGACGGGTGGAACAGAGATGCCTGTATCTCTGACAATACGTTAGCTTAAATGGCCAGTTGGTAATGATGATAGCCGTTCAGCGGCATGTCGGCCGAGCTCTGCCGATAATGCTTTATCGCCCTGGACTAACCTCCACCCGAGAATTATCCAGCCATGTCTCACACTCGCTTGTCACTGTTGCAACCTTTAAATCAGCCGGTCGAATTAGAAGCTGGACCTCTGCAGAAACATGCTTTCCTCTTGCTAACAAGGATATTTTTTCTCTTTCTCTGATACCTCCACAGTTGTACAGCTCCGTGGACTTTGGGAGAAAATGGCAGCTCATCCATGAACACGTCACGCCAAACAGATTCTACTGGTGAGTCATCCCTTTCCACGTCTCCGCTTTCCTTTTTATTCTGCTCCACTCCTCTCCCCCAAAGTTTTGTTTACTCAGGAATGCAGAAACTGTTGCTTGTGTTCTGTGCGACTGAGCAAGTGATATTGATGGCTTGGAACAAGGTGTGTGACTGACTGGTGGTGCTGCTGAAATTCTGCACATTTTGCAGCGCTTGATACAATCAGGCGGAGATTAATCGCCTTTTCGCAAGCGCGCTTTGCATTCAGCATCCGAGGACATGTCGCATTGCACTTCATCCCTCACACACGCCCTGCTCATATCAGGCACACTGCACATAAATAATACAATTACTATTTTTACATCAGTCGCAGAAGGCGAAGGGGCCGTTTTTTTTTTTTTACCGATGCAGATGCAGAGGCTTACGTACAGTATGAGGGGCTATGACTAATAATGGATCCGGGACGTCCCTGTCACTTCTCATCCGTTCACGTCTGCCGCTCACCCCCCCTGCAGTGTAACCACTACGTCTGAAAGTGCACACTCATCACAAACGTAGGCCCGGATCTATTCCAGCTCATCGCTCCTCACCCCCCCTCTGAGGTGACCAGGGTGTGCCCGGGTTTGCCGCCGGCTAAATCCATTGTAACTTGCATAAATCTGGAGCTGCTTCCGTGCCATTGTGGAATAATCCTAAATAACGTTCGCAATCCATCGCATTGGCTTTGCCCTTTTGCCGCCAAAGTCCCTTCAAGGACATCTAAACGCTGGACGGGCCTCTAGCAACGGCTCGGCATCCCTCCAGTTGGCTGCATTTAGACAATGGCTTCATCAGCCTCCAAGGGATATGAAATGTCGCAGCGATGGGAAAGCTGCGTCCATCCAGACTAATCCACAACAGTGAAATGAGCAAGAAAGCAAGATTTTACCCAGAGATATATTCAAAGTCAGAGAGTGTGGTGACCCTGCTGCAACACGCAATCACTGATGAGACTGTATTTGCATGTCTGCCCAGAGTTGCTGTGGATGTGGCATTCAGAATATGGGGAAACTCCTGTATATTCCTTACTAGGTTAACAAAACAGGTCTAACTGGAGCAGAATTCCTTTGCTCTCTTTCTTCTATTTTCCATTTCCATTCCTTTGTATTCACTGTCATTCAGATAATGTATTCTTCCACTGTGTCATTCTCTCCAAGGTCTGTCTCGGGCCTAGACAAGGAGCCAGATCTGGTCCACATGGAGGCTCACACACCGGATGGAAGTGAGTGTCTCCTGCACACACATGAACATCAAAGGGGAGTTATGAAGAGGTCTCTATAGGACTGAATTCCTTCCAGAGAAATGAAGACGTCCCCGGGGAAACAGCCCCTGCTCGCCCCGCCAATAAACCCAGTGCATGATTCTTGATTATCGTGGCCTTTCTTCTTCTTCCTTTCACCCGCTGAATGTCAGCTCTATAACTCCGAATGGAAGTACCACGAGGGTGTTCCATAGGTGGCATAGGTGGAATTGTTTATGCCTGCCTGTGATGTCAGAGCACCATTACTCTGACTCTTTTTTTCCCATAGAACTGTGGTGTGATTGACAGGCGGAGATGCTTGTTTGTGGTTTCTATACACGATAAGAGATGCAAATTAGTCCGAGAAAATGTCAGACTGCGTAGACATGTGGAGCAGAACCATGCACATTTAAAGTATAAAGTGTATCTTTTGAAAGCTGCTAACTATCTATAGGTTATAATTGTGAAAAGCAGCTACCATTCAAAGATGCCCCTAATTTGTCGCTTGTCACAGAGAAGGTATGCCGCAGCTCTGTACCGTAAATAGCTGCGGTATACCTGTTCTGTGACAAGCAACACATTACTTATTGTACTATAAGAAGCATACGGAAATTAGCAGTCATGAACCTGTCATGCGTTCGGTGTGTCTTCCTCTGCGACAGATGTGCAGTATGTCACATGCCGAGCTCAGATGTGCACGGAGGCGAACAGGAACTACCCATTCCCCGGATACATCGACATCAGCTCTCTGGTGGTTCAAGATGACTATATATTCATACAGGTAGGACTCTCATTCAGTCAGCCCCGCTTACTGTGTAGAGGCATGAATGTGTACCAGCCTCACGATTTGAATTGATTATGTTCGCCTGTCGTCGCTTCTCAAAGCATCACAATGTGTCCCATCCTCAATTTTCTCTGTAACGCTACGTGGCTACTTTTATCAATTAACACAAGCAGTCAGATAAATCTCACCTTCCTTTTAATTTAAAAAAACATAGTTTTTCAAGTCCTTTCAGTACCAGACAGGGTGGGAATTTCGTCATTTTAGGGGCAAGGCCATTTGGCCTTTTTTTTTTCAGGGGCACCAAGGCCACATGACAGGGCACAAAGGCCATTGAGTAAAATTTGATGGTTTTACCTTTCAGACTGATACCATAACATCCTAATTCATAATAAGACATGGATTATGTATTAAAGCATTTTTAATACCAATATCAAGTTAATGTTACATTAGAAAACAGTTGTTGTTTTTTTTGTTTAAGTAGGGTTAGGTGATTTTGGTGACACTACACTGAATATTAGTAAAGTTATTGAATATTTCTCCCAGATAAATATCCAGAAATTCCCCAAAATTATGCCAAAGCACATTTTTTTCCCAAACAAACAGTTGTAGAATAACCAGCAGGAGACCATTGATGTGTGGAGTGATTTTGGTGACACTACACTGAATAATAGTGAATATATTGAATATTTTTATGTGTAAAAGCAAAGACATTGGTACTACCAGTGTCTGTTACACCTGCCTCAGTAAATAACGATTAGTTTTTACATAGCAGCTCTAAAACAGGGCACTTCCTGAATGTGGCTAACATCACGAACATGACTCTGCTGCACACACCTCTATAGAGCTGGACAGCAAAATTCACAGCGCCTCCTCATATTCATGGCTGATTAGCTTTGCTCGCTGTATTCTTTTCGGTCATTAGCTCAGAGTGAAAACAGCTAATGCGGTTCCTCAATCGTGTTGTATAACTGTGTTACTGTGTGTAATTGTTGTGAGGCAGATTTTAAACACACTGTGCATCTCGTCCAGTTTGTGCTTCCGAGTTAGTTAATAAAATCTGTAAATGTAGCTAGATGGCCACTTTCAGCATAATGGGTGCGTTCATCTATCACCCGCTGCTGACCTTAGTGTAATGTTATCTGCAATTCAGTGCAAGAGAGCGACACTGCAATGTCCCTTCACAAGTTTATTGTCTAGCAGAGGTCAGAAAAATCAACAACTGAGCATTAGTGGGCTATTATCTTGTGTAGCCTGCAAACTTCTGATGGTGTTCTGTCACTACGTGAATGCAGAGACCCTCACATCTGCATTGCGATGCATCTTAGAAATGAAGAATACCCACACCTCGATTTCTATCTTGTACATGGACTATTTAAGGTCAGGTTTTATCAGTGTGAAAATATATCGTATTTAATGGGGAGCCATTATAGCTAGCTTAGCTGTTGTAGGTGTGGATTGAATAAGTATTGCGTTATTTCTCATGACTTGTGTCATGATTTTGTATTTTGAGTCTATTTTGAGTCCAACCTAAACAAAAAGGAAGCAGTTAAATATGTCCACCTAAGAAAAATGTCCGACATTTCATTTCAGTATTTACTGTTCAGTATTTACTGGTCTGCCATCATTGATTTGCTCCACCAGCTTCACAGAAAAATATACAAAGAAGCTACAAGTATTCACTGACATTTTTCGGCGACTTTCTGCTGTTTGGTTTGATATGTTGTAGCCCGTTTGCTAAAAAAAGATATGGATATTTTTGGAGGTTCTTGAGAACAGTGAGACAATATGGGCTATTTCTTGACCAGAAAAAACAAAACAATGAGCTAAAAGAGGCTAATGGCTGCTCTGAGTTGATGGTTGGGTGCTTTTGTTAGTAGGTTTCGTTCTACATGAGACATTTTCACATCTTAATTTTTTATTAAACATAAAAAAAAATTTTTTTTTTCAATATTGCTTGAGCTGAGCTTTGCCTCTTTAGCTAGAATTCTATTATCAACTTAATGTTCTACACAAAAGTTCCATTATGCACTATATGATTGTGCATGGCACACAGAAAACATGTCAAAATCCCTTCAGTCCTACCTCAACTGAACATTTGTGCTTTGGTTTTTAGGCCACGTGTCATTATGCATCCTAGTTACTGCACCGTGTCACATTAATCTTGATTTCTGCGACGGAAAAATCTGAAATGGTAATGTCCTCAATTCAATTTATGCAATTTATCGGTTGTATTTTTTATTTCCTCTACAGTGTGAATATTATTCTCTTTGACACTGTGTAAATGAGGTTTCGTACATTTAAAATTCAACAGTTAAAGTCAGCGTAATTACATGGCCAGTCCACAATAACACCACTTTTATTTAAATTTACCTCCAACAACTGTTGTGGTGCTTGGTTCCATGACCTGTGTTTGGGGGGGGTAAACGTATCTGGTTATGTTTTTCCTTTACCTTTTCTAAGTATATCTTCTTCTAAGGTGGCTATATAACCATCACAAGCTAGAGTGTGCAACTGCTGGCCCCGTGACCTCCAACAGTCTGCAGATAAGCTTCACTATTTTCAGAACTTGCTGCTCTTTGACTTATTCAGCACTCTCCTGCTCGTGAGACTAGATGACCCATGTCCTCCAAAAAATCTTCCCTTTTACAAAAACCTGGTAACCATCATTTATAAAATCCTCCACACAGTGATCCCTCCGACTCTCTACAGTCCAAAACACAGTCTGTCAGCTTGCAGAAACCTTGAAACCCTAAAACACTCTACTGTACTAAATGTGCTTGTAAGTAAGATTTTCAATAATATATTTGGGATAGCTTACTTAACAACAGTAATGGTTACAAAATTCTGCCTTTCCAGTTGTAACATTTGTAGTAGCAGTTGAAACCATGCTGTTCCAGCTTTTTGATCCCACTAAATGTTTTATTCAGCACAGAAGAGGGATTTCTCAGCTTCTTACATACCTGAGCTACCTACAGGCAAGACCTTTCTCTGGAAGCCGTACTAGCCTTGGCAGCACATTACACAAAGAAATAGAGTTGTTCTGCACAAAACCTTCCATCCTGTTTGACCTCTCCCAAGTCTTTCAAGTAAACTCACAAGCACTCAACCTAACTCCCCCCACCTCAATTCAAGCACCTCCACGTTTTAACACGTAGACGTCACAGACGAAAGATCCTGAAAGGGATTGGAGGAAGAAAAAAAAATCAATCACACCAATTCCTCTTAAAGTTCAAACCGCCTCTGGTTACCCATCCATCGATCTCCTGCTCCTTCACTCAATTGCATGTGGGACTGCTCTGCAGTGGTAGCCCACTACATCTCCTCTCAGAGCTTGTTTTCTCTCCTCTGAGCCATTCAGAGCACTTACAAGATCAGTAAAAGAATCAGTCCTGTCATACAACATTAATACCGATATCACTTCTCTTCAGCGGAGAGCCAGAAGTTTGATTTGAAGGTTTTCCTCTAATGAATTTCATGTCAGTGTTGATAAGAGTGAAAATTGGGTTATGGAGCTGCAGTCTCACTTCACTCTTTGTGTCTCCATGTGTGTGTAAAGTGCTTGGCTTCTGCGGCCTTGAGGCTAATGGCGGTTCTCCAACACCCACCGACCCTGTGTTCTCTTGCTGCATACGCTAACAACCAACAGCTTGGAGTGTAGACCATTACAGAGAAACCCCCCCGCCCCCGGCAGATGAAGCTTGGTTAGGCAACTTAAAGATTTATCTTGACAAAGAATAATGAGACTATTGATTGTCCTAAAAGATATTTACCAAAGTCCACTTTGAGACCACGAAGTGCATCGACACCTAGATAGGGCAGCATCGTCTGAATGCAAGCCAGGAAAAAAAATATATAAAAAATACCCAGTGTATCCAGCAGTTCCTTGAAAGCCAGCAGGACAGACATAGAGAGAGAGAGAGAGAGAGAGAGAGAGAGAGAGAGAGAGAGAGAGAGAGAGAGAGAGAGAGTGGGGGAGATTGATGTGAGCTTTCACCCCCCGTCCCCTCACATAAATGATTGGAGAGAACATGATATGGTGTCAGTAAAGAGGTGACACATGAGGCCATGATCCAAGGTGTCTGCTGTATTTGTGAAGCAGCAGAGCTCCATCGCAGCAGTTCTAAGAGAAAGAGTGCAACTGAAAGAGAATTAAAATGTTGCTAAAAATGCTGAGGGTTCAGATACGGCTAGCAGCCATCAAAGAACAGGTGCTGACGGGAGCTGAGTGTTACAGCTTCTCAAGTCAGCCAAAAAGTTGCACTTGAACACACGGCAAAGACTACAGCCAACGGCCAGCTACCTTGTATGTTCTGCTCCTGTGCTAGAGAAAGTAATTGTCCATACCACGAGGTAGCAGTAGACTGTATTCCTCATTCAAAAAAGGAAACCAGAAGGCTCAGGACTGCAGATACATAAGCCGTTGTTACAATACAGCAGCATATACACCACAAAAACTAGAGCCACTGAGGCTCCAATATTGGCCGACGGCTTAGCTTGGCGTGTCAGGGCCCTAGAATAAATCCAAAGCTCCAGGTAAAATAATGGAACACTGTATTTTTTATTGAATATATTAAATGAATTGTACTTCATGTATTGTAGGTTCCTACATCAGGGCGAGCCACCTATTATGTGTCCTACAAGAGGGAGTCATTTATACAAACCAAACTTCCCAAATATTCCCTGCCTAAGGTAAGTGTTTTGACTGTTTACTTGCATGAATCATAAAAAAAATCTGTTTTAATTTGAGATTGTCACAGAATCAATTAATTATAGACTTAATTAGGTATTTCCTTTCCTAAACGCTTTTAAATTTGATGCCGTGAACTGTGAAAAAAGAGGGTGACATGCCTGTGGCTTAATACAGCTTGTTGTAAGTCATAAATTTCAGTTTATTTCCCTTTTAAAGCTGGCACACTGTCCTTTTTCAAGTTATATTTCTAACAGTGGTGCCACGCTCAGAGCGAGCCCCTGAGTGAGCTTCATTTTACAGTATGTTTCTCAACCATTTATATTCACAACGCAGCCCCGATCTTATGACCAGTCCCATGGGGTCAGCATGTTCTAATCCGTCACTTCTCTGCCTCTGGTCATAACTCCTCTTAATCTCTCCCTGCTCCCTGATAGGATTTACACATTGTCAGTACTGATGAGAAACAGGTATTTGCGGCGGTGCAGGAGTGGAACCAGAACGACACCTATAACCTCTACTTGTCCGACACCAGAGGGATCTACTTCACCTTGGCCATGGAAAATGTCAAGACCACTAGGGGCATTGGAGGGAACCAGATGCTGGACCTCTATGAGGTAGGCACTTGATGAAAATGCTCTCCCTGGAGGGACACATACTGTTCAGTTAGGTTTTCATTGACTGATTCAAAGTTAGAAAGGAGGATCCAGGTACTATCGCTTTCTCACTACAGAGAACTCCTACAAAATACAGAGACATGCATGTACCAACACACAACAGAGCAGAACGCTTTTGTTAAATCTCATGGTTAAACATTATATATTCAGGTTTTTAAAGTATGGTCCTATTGCACAAAATGACCCTACAGTAACTCAGATGGGCGTATCAGTAAGGTTGTTATTTGAAACCCTGCTGTGACCCAACAATTCTTTTGCTGCTGCTGCCACTGCTGAATTTTCCAGCTTCTAGAAACCCTGCAGTATAAATCCCTTGAACAAATATTACAACCTCACACTAGGGTTGGGTATGGACTTATGGTTTTGCCGATCATGTCCTGTGCACAAGGTTATACTGGTTTGATTTTATGCTGACCGGCTGAACCGGAATTTGTCAAGTGTAGGTGGAAAGAGATAGCAGTCTGTGGCTATGGTGGGCAGCAGTCGACTGTGGTGCCTCCCTATCTTTTGTTGTGATGCACTAAAGTTAAGCGTTTAAGTTAAGGGTCGATGTATTTGTCATTCTGCAATACAGGGTTGTATAACAAAATGCAAGTTGTAGCCCCTTTGAGTTGAACTATGAGTCTTACAGCCTGAAGGAAGACGCTGCTCGGTAGTCAGGTAGTGCGGCAGCAAATACTTTTTTTATCGCTTGGTAGATGGCAGGAGGGTAAACAGACTGTGGGGGTGGGTGTTGTCTTTTAGTTTCCTTTGGGCTCTGTGCAGACTTCACTTCATCGATAACGCTGATGCTCTGTAGATGGTACAATGATGTTTTGATGGTTTTAATAATCCGCTGTAGAGCCTTCCTGTCCTGGGCTGCACACCAAACCTGCTGGTTAGGGTTAGGGTTAGAATTGAACCTAGTTTCTTTAAGAAATAGAGCCTTTCCTGTGCATATAGTGCTGCCACACCACTCTGACTGACATCCAGTAACGAGTTGGTGCAGGTTATGCTGCCTATGTTACACAGCAAAACTTTAGTATGAGGCCAGGCTTTGATTAGCTCCCCTCTGCCCGAGTTACTCCATGCTGTGAACGCTGTCTCAAAGGACAGAAAACTTCCATTTGCTAAAAAAGCTGTTTTCTGCAGCAACGGAGTGCCTAATTTGTAAATAAGAAGGTCCCTGAACACAGAGAGGGTGCTATCCTGGTGGTCTGTGGTGACTGAAAAAGTGAGGGAGCACATAAAAAATTCACAGTGCCTGCAGCACATTGGACAACGCTTGGGGGCTAGCAATTAACAAAACTAAAGCTGTTGTTACAAACTGAGCATTATCTATTTACATTTATTAATGAGGGAATTCAACATAATCCCTCAAAATCAGCAGGGAGATGTGTGTAGCTGTAGCTGATCAACGTTACTGTTGTCACACTCTGTCTCTCCTCGACTGTCGACTCGTCTTCCCCGTTTTCGGACTGCTACAATTGCTTACTTGTGAGGTTTACAGTGATGATATGCCATAAGAATTTAGACACTAAAAAGCATACGTCGCATGACATCTTATCTCACGTTTCATGCACAGCACTCAGAGCTTTTAATAGCAGATTTAAAATGCCAGCAATTTTTTGAGAAACTTCCGTGGGAAATAAAAGAAGGACAGGATAGATAACATTAAATATTAAACAATATCTATTTGATAGTGACAAAGGACTTAGTGACAAATAGTTGCCGGTTCCAATCTGGGAGATCCTAGATCCTGATTAAGCTCTGACATTACTGTTTGCACATACGCTCTCCCCCTCTTTTTCTCTGTCTTTCTTTGACTTTCCCTTCACCTCCCTGTAGACTTGCCTTCCCAGTTTGTGGACTGCTACAATGGGGGGGTTAAAGAAAATAAGGGCAGAAAGATCTACAAACAACTTCAACTAATGTACTTATTCAATCGTTTCACAGCACAAACACCCACTTCCTTATTTGTGGGGTTTATAGTAATCAGAATGTTTAGACACTGAAAAGCATGAACCACAAGCCAGTTCACCTTGTGTTTGGTGCACTAAACACACAGCTTTAATTGCACTCCAGGCGTCACTGCGTGACATGCTCCCTCTATCTCTTTTTAAAATCAGATTTGAAATGCCTCCAAAATATTCATACGAGTGATTTTTAAGAACGTGTGAAATAAAAGAACATGAAAGATAACATTCAGTATAATGTAAAACTTATTTGATAGTGACAATGTGCCGGATCCTGACAAATAGGTGCCAGTCCTAATCTGGCAGGTCCCGGGCCAATTAAGCCCTGCAGCAACATGCTGTGAAAAACTCATTAACTTGCGAGGTTCCCATATACACTTGAAAAGTAGCTCCTGCCATCTTTTCTCATGCAAGGCCGCAGTCTTATTTCATTTCATTATGTTTCACTAGGAAACATAACACGCGACGCCTCGTAGACCTAGTAGCTGCGCCGTTTTGACCAATGAGAAGAGGGCAAAATCTGTAACCTGACTTTCGCCAGATGCATTTCGTTCCGCCTAGCTCCGCCTAGCTCCACTCACATACATCTGGGATCGCTCCCGTTGGGAGGGATTTCGGCACCAGATTTTATGGTAGAGCCAATCGGGACCGCCAGGCGGGAGCTTCATAGATGTGACGTAGCGGAGAAGCGACTGTTTTGATTCAGACACCAATGGCGGCTCGCATCGAGGAAGCAAGCGTCAACATTGATGCTGCTATTTCATCCGTGTTGTCCAATCTACCCAATATTTTTTTGTTAAAAGAACGTCGCTCTCATCAACGTCCCAGGTTGGTTTTGATGTGAGTAGTTGAAGTAGCAAGTCAATAAAGATGACAGACAAGTGGTTTATCCAATCATATGCAAGGATTTTTGATGAGGCCCAGCCTTCTGAAACACATCTCCAATGGAGCGATCCCAGATGGATGAGTGGAGCTAGGCGGAACGAAATTCATCTGGCGAGTGTCAGGTTACTCGAGGGGGCTCCGTAGATACAGACTGAGAAAATAAAACAGCGCGTCTGGTTCCAGAGGGAGGAGAGAGAAATTCTGTAGCCTGGACTGCTCACATGCGCCACCTGGTAGCTGTCGGTGTGCACCGCAGCTAATGCAAAATCAGCTGGGTAAATAAAAGTCCCCTTTAATGCTGCAACAATGGCATCATCTGAACGGAGAAACATCTGTAGTCATTTGATTTACTCATAACATAAAAACATCAAACCAGAGCAGCTCAAAGTCACATAGTAATGGCTACAGCCATTTTTTTTTTTGCATTGTTTGCTTTCAACACACACACACACACAGACTGGCTGTAGTAGTCTGGTCACAGTTACTTGTCTTATATGGATGGTTTTGCATTACAGGCTGTGGTCGTCCGTCATCCCGACAGCAGACATATACAGTATGAAGAAACACGCTTAATGGAGCTCACTGCCATGCACCTCTGGACTTGTAATGACCTTGTTAGCTCGCTGGCTAGCTACTGTATGTGTTTGCATTAGCATTCATAGCAGGAGAGAAGAATTCCCCTCGTCTCCACTCCCTGTTGCGCCCAGTTTATCACTCCTACACTGGCAGGTGTGACAGAGAGTGAAGGAAGTGAGATATTGGCCGGCAGCGGTGGCAGTGGTGTGGTAATTAACAGTGCCATTACTTTCCCTTGCACCGTACATGGCGTGTGTGTGTGTGTGCGGCTTCCATTACCATGCAGCTGTACTTAAAGCATTCTGCCGTGCAGCATGAGATGGCGTTTTAATTACATTTGTCACACGGTCACAAGTCCGTTCTTGATCAGAACAAGAGATAGATGATACACTGCTGTCTCTGATAAATCAGAGCAATTACACAAGGGAAGATGTATGCTGTGGACTCATCCCATTTATTGTTGTTAGACCCTGACAAACTGCACTTCACAGACCTAATGTTCCAGAGAGAAGATGCAGCTCCAGTCACATCAGAAGGGAGACAGCAAAGTATATGAAAGTTGTTCTTTTTTTTCTTCCGCTTCTTCCCGGACGGCCTCTGGGTTTTGTTTTGTTTTTCTTTTTGTATCATCCAGCCAGAAATCAATTATCCTACTTCCACACAGAAAATTGCACAATTATTTTCCAAATTAGACCGATTATTTTATTGTCAATCAGATTGGATAAGGGCGATTTCAGTAATTATGAGCTTTTGTTGTGCAAACTAATTCTCTGTCGACATCAGGGCTCAGTATCACCCGCTTTATCCCCCCTCAATCTGAGAGGTGGTTCAGCAGGTGGCTCTCTGACAATTATCACTCTGATTGGCTTGGGTTCACTGCATCAAAGCTCATTAATCTCTCTCACACCTTTCCACAACAGCGCGGAATGATTGATTGAAGACATGAAGTGGATTGATGTCAGCGAGAGTATTAGATTGTCAGAATAATACAAATACTTGTGATGATGTTGCCCATTATGTTTTTCCCTGCCAGCATGCTTAAACCCACAAAGCTGTGATCCAACAAATGAGCCATATAATATGTCACAGAATACTTCATTGCTTCACGTTAAATCATTGGTGACTCCCTGCTGTTCCATAAAGATGCTCAACCTTCATGTCACACTTTAAGTGGGAAACTAGAGGTGGACCCAAACGCAGACACGCACGGGAGGAAGGATTGAGGGGGAAACAAAAAGCGAGCCTTAATAACAAAGCTGAAATACAAAAACCAAAACGAGTCACTAGGACAGAAACAAAGTGCAAACTAAAGCAAAGTACAAATCAAAAGAGAAAACCAGAAACCAAAACTGGAAACAAACCACAGGGGAGACACTGGAGGAAACACTGGGGAAGAAGGCCGGAGGACATCACGAACAGAGGCTGACAGCTGATGGAACGAACTGACGAGGAGTGCAGGGAGAACAAAGACTAAATACGCCGACACTAATGAGGGGATCAGGAACAGGTGAGGAGAGTGAGGAGGGAGGAGGACAGAGAGGGAGAAGCACACAGGAGAAACTGTAAAGCAAGAAGAGACACACAACAGCATAATATCAAAATAAATCAGAACACAACAAGACACTGAATCATGACACTTTACTGAACAGAAGTGTTTTCTTATGGGCATATAATCATTTTGGCAGCCATGTTTTAACAAGAGCTTTACTTGTTTCATGTGATCGTTAAGTTTACAACAAAAGAACATGAAAATCAACCTCTCTCTTTTAACGCTTTATATTAAGGTCTTTGTATTAAGAGTTAGTTAATAGGTAATAACACCCTTGTACGTCTTGATGCTTTTTGACATTAATAAGACTATATGTAAAATTGTTAATAATGTTATTAATAATAACAATTAACCATGATGAACACTGTTAATATGTGCTTATAAGGCAACTATAAGTACTTCTAAGAACATTGGTAACAGTTTATAACTGCCTAATAACATTCATGAAAGTTTCTTATGATCATGTTTAACATTACAAACACATTTCTTGAGTTTAACTTACAGTATTTACCTGTTATGTCATTGTTGAACCTTTTCTATGCTTTTTCTAATCTTTGATTAGATTTATACATAATTGATTATTATGATTAATGGTTAATTGTGGTTTTGCAGTTACCAGATTTAAAGTGACAACAATGCCTATTTGAGGTTAATAAAGTCTTCATTATGCACTTTATTTAAACTTTAACACTGTTATAAATCTTACAATATCACAAAAAAACATGTTTATGATGCTATTTTTAACAGTTATATAGACTATAGGACTTATCAGTATAGAATATTATAAGGACTTAAAGGGCTTTAATACCTATTAACTACGCTTGTTATGCCTGCTCAGTACCACAACAGCAGGCAGAGTGCTTTCAGATGGTGGTTAGGGGTTGAGTTGTCAATGTAGATTTTAATGAGGTGACTGTTTAGATCTACAGTATATCAAAGGTTTTTAAAGTAAATTCACAGTGGATTTCACTCTGTAGAATACAGAAGAAATCAATATGTTTAATATTAACAATGGATCAGATTACTATCTGTTGTATAAATGGGATCGATTGTAATGACCATTCCTCAGAAAAGGCCTCCAACTCTGTGGTCAACCCGAGCTCTGTAGATATTTTAAGCTTCTTTATTGGGTCATTTAGCTTAGTAGCTGCATTAAGATGAACCCTAAATTCTACTAATTAGATTAACAGTCAATCAGAAGATAAATGACCTGATCTGAATGATTTTCAAATGAGATTGAGAGGGGTGGTGTAAACCTTTGACAATCTTTTCAATAGGGAAATAATAGTGCCTAATAACCATGTAATATGATAAATGTGTTCTGTCTGTGGATGTTTGCCTCACTGAGGGCTGTCATACTGACACTGGTCCAAGTTAGAAGCAGTGGCGGCTGGTGATAAAAAAAAATTGGGGGGGGGGGCACTGGAGGGCGAGGGGTACAGAATAAACACTACTTGAACATAAATGTTGCTCTCCTTTCCTTCTCTCCAGCAAATTTTACAATGACTCTCTGATTGAAGTCTGTCATCTTACGTACAAGTCTCTTTTCCATGGACAGCATGGCCGATGCATTGAGCCTATCCTGGGTCACGGTGTTCCTGAGAAAAGTTTTTACTCTTTTCAAGGTCGAGAAGCACCTCTCATAGTTTCAGAAAAGACCTCTTCTAAATTGTTCTCCGGATGGAATAGGTCCACAGCCTATTCTAGGGGGAAGAGAGATAATGATGAAAAAAAAAAGGAAAAAATGATCATATTACTGACAGGAATCCTTATTACCTGATCTTTTGTACGTCCCGTTCGAACTGCTGGATGCTCCCTTTGATGTGGACTGAGTCTATGTTCGTCTTCTGGAGCTTGGCATAGAGGAGGTCCACATGTGGCATAATGTGGTGAAAAAGTTCCAGAAAGAACTTAAAGTCCTGATGGTCCAGTAGCATGGCCAAGGCTCCTGCCTCTCTGATGGTATTGGGGTCAAAGTCACCTGAGTCTTGTATGTTCTCTAAACAGTGAATGAGATCCTCCCTGTGCTCAAACACAGTGTTGATGGCTCGGCTGTGAAAGTTCCATCTGGCGTTGCTGGATGTTGGAAGTCTACAGACAGAGCCGGTTCAGACCTCCATGGGGCCCTAGGCAAAATTCTGCTAAGGGGCCCTCCTTAATGAACCCCAAAATGTTCAACAGTCGCACCTGACACCCAGTGCTTCCACTCATCCCCCCTTTAAGCACTGGATGAAGCTGGCTCATCTGTGCCTGTCCTGCATGAAGCTGGCTCTGTCCCTCCACTGGCTGACTGGCTGGAGTCTGTGCTGCTTGTGAGAAACTTAAGCATAGCACCTGTAAAATATAGATAACACTACTATTAATTTAGCTCCATCAAATTGGCTGCGCTTGTTTTACTTTCATATACTTCAAATGTAGGTGATTTAGATTATTATTTAGCATATTTAGCACCATTGTCATAATATTTCACAACATTTATTTATTCACTAAGATATCTGCATCTATATTTGCCTGTGGGCTATCCAAGTAAACAAAATTCAATCTTAGTCAATATTTATCCATTACTTAACATTCTGTATAAGTGCAGTTGTAACTACACCCTACGCAACGTGCGTAGTGTGCCTATTGGGTGAACCGGTATTGTCTACAGGCCACCATTTTATCAAGAACACGTACGTACATGTACGCTTGGGTGATCTTTAAAAAAAAGCTGGCAAATCCACATAGGTCAGAAGAAAAAAATTCTCACCTTGGAAATGTGAGAGGTGGCCTGTTGCATGATCAGGTTGAGCTGATGTGCGTAGCAGTGGATATTGTGGGCATTTGGGTACACATCTTTTATTTTCCTCTGCAGTGGCACCCCTCATCACACTGGCTCCATCATACGCCTGGCAGATGAGCTTACCTTTCTGATCCTCAGGAACGATGCCAGCAAGACGCTCTCTTAATGCAGTAGCAATGGACTCGGATGTAGCTGACTGCAGAGGAATGAACTCAAAAAATCTTTCCTGCACGCTGTGTTTGTCATCAATGTAGCGTAACACAAGCACAAGTTGGAACTGTGTGGTGATATCTGTTGTCTCATCTGCCTGGATTGATAAAAAATCACTGTTTTGAACTTCTCTGATTATTTGTTCCCTTGCTACAGACATACACACAGTCCAGAAGCTCATTTTGTACAGTTTTTGAAGCACCCTTGACAGTGGCGTTCTCAAGGTGTTCTTTCAAAGCTCCATCCAGAGAGGCAACAAAATCTACCAACCCACGAAATATCCTAGGGTTAACAGAGCTCTCACTCTCACCATTATTCTGGACAGTATGTGACGATTTTTTGTCACCTCTTAGTTGTGCCTTCCAATGCCAACTCTATAGCCCTCATCTAACTGCTCAGCAATGCTAACTCTGCCAAAAAACCTTAGCTTCAAGCTACTGTCAAGATGACTAAGGCTACTTTCGTGCAGTTTGTATTTTTCAGAGAGATGTCTCAGGTCTCTGACGCCTGTTGTTGTCCACAAAACTTCAGTGCCAACACTTTGAAAAAGCAAGCAGGGAAAGCAATAAAAAGCATTGGCAAGGTCACATCCAGCTAGCTCAACAGTGTTTGGCATAAAACAAGCGGGGGGAGCCCCGAGTGTAACTCTGTCCACAGTCACTTGCCTGCTGTTGGATTTTTAAGACTGGTTGGTCCGGCCCAAGCTCCTTTATCTGCTTTTTTTCCTCGAGCGAACGCCTCATGAAAGGATTCTTTTGTAGGAAAATTACCAAATTTTCTTTCGCTGCCGTTGTTTCACCTGAAGCTGCCATTGTCTCCTCAAAATACATCCGACTCCGCCGTTTGCATCAGTGACCATCGCGCCTGCGCATATAGGCGGCCAAGGGTGTGACTTTGATTGACAGCTGTCATGAATCAATCAGATTGGATGAACAATGGCCAATGGCATAACAAAGTGCTGATTTGCAGAGAGCTGCGCCCAGAGGAGAATCATTAAGTGACCAATTATGGACCAGCATGAAGTCACATGCAAGCCAAAAGTTGAAGAACATACATACACACTCATTTGGCCAGCGTCCCTCGCCCTTGAAACGTATATTTACACAAAAAAACAAAACAAATAAAACCAATATGGAATGGGAATGCTGAAAAATCATTCGCCAGACACATTTTATGAGGTATCCAATGGAATGTGTTTGCGTTTGTCGGGAGTAGCTCTGGAATAGCTAGCCAAGGTAATTCCACAGCAGAGCCAGTGCAAAGGCCAACAACTGTCTCAAAGCCGCCACCGAGGCCATTGGTTAACTCCAAACCTCCGCAGGGGTCTTCACTCAACTCCACAGTAGAGCCACCGCCGGGGCCATTGCTTAATTTCATATCAGAGCCGCCACCAGGGCCATCAGTCAACAGCACAGCTGCCACAAGGGCCGTTATTTGGTAACGATGATGTTGGAGAAAAACACTGCAGTCCCAAGCAGCCAACTTTGTTTTCTGAATACGCTACAAAAAAATATTGGAAACACAAAACGATCCCTTTGTAAGTACTGTTATAAGTACTCCTGGCTGGAATATCCTGTTTGCAAGACTGCTGTTTTCATTTACCCCTACACTATAAGACACTAGCCTATTTAACAGGCCTACTGTAACAGTTGGCAGCACATGTTTATTTGTGAGCCTGTGTACGCTTTAAATTTGATATGAGTGAGCGTGCTTGTCAGTTTTCAATTTGCCCCATAGCTCTCAATAGTCAGTTTGTAGACGTCAACAAGCTCTCCAAGCATTTTAGACTAATATATACATAAACACATTACTTGGTTAAATGCCCAAATGCCATAATCATGTAAACAGTCGTCACAAACGTACCTCAGTCCACAAAAGCTACCCCCTGTGACAGTTACTCCGGGTGTGCTATGCTAATGTTAACTGTCGAGGAAGGCTGTTGCTGCCACAGCTCTTTTCGTCTCAGGGGCTGTGTGCTTTGTGCTAACGTTAGCGGCCACAGGAGTGTGTTGCTCCCACAGTGGCTCTTTTTAAAGGCTTTGTGGTACTTGGTTAGTGGCTGAACGACAATCTGTCACCGGCACTGTTGCTCACTCTTTCTTCGGGTCGGGGGGGCTCTGTGCTTAGAGCTACTCAGTTAGCAAGCTGCTAAAGAGTAGGCTAAGTGGCTGAGTTTGTGAACATCGTTGTCATCGCTAATCGTACCTAACTTCCTCGTGTCTTACTCACATGTGAGAGAACCCCTAATATTACCATAATGAGCTAAAACAGACAACAAAACAAAGAGGTTGGGCTATTTTTTGCGAACACTTTACTCTTTGTATTTTTTTCACCAATTTTGGCGCAACAGCTCAGATTTTTACTTTTGACGGCTGTAGAGGAACTACTCGACTGGATTGTTTCCTATTAATGATCCCATGAAGCACAGCTACGTACTGACACTCCCTCACAGACATTCACACATCGGGGGAGCCTCTCAGCCTCTCTAAGCTGCTAGTTCAGCTGTGACCCAGGTACCACACAGAAACTTTTTGCAAAGGGCCATGTGTGTTCCTCTGCTGAATGACAGAGCTCCAGCAGACACTTTGTTTCCAGTCCGGCTACAGAGAGTCAGACAGCAGCTGCTCATGGCTGGTTAGCTCTGACAACTGGCTGTTCCTGCACACAGAGCAGTGGTCAGGCTGTCAGTCTCTCTGGTCAGTGTCTCCGTACCTCCCGCTACATAGCCACAAGGCCAGGTCCCCTACAGTTGTCCCGTGCAGCCGTCTGATGCATTTTTTAGATATGCTTGAAGGGAGCTAGCAGAATTGGGATGCACAGTTACCTCTGCACTTTAAAGAGTCAGATATTCCCTTCTGAATGTGACTGAGACAAAAAGAGGATCCTAAAAGGAAGCTAATATTGGACTTTTATTCATCAGGTAGACATTGAGGACATTCTAAACATGTGGACACAGCCTTGGAGGTGGAGCCCTGTGCATTCCAATGAAAGCTGCTCATTGGCGTTTTGAAGCATACAAAGGTTGACATTCCGGGTATGAATATGTCGCACGGGCCACAGAGTGTGTGCACTAGAGACTTCCACCTGCCGAGCTGGCTAACTTCCGGTTTAGTGCCTGGCTAACTTGAATAGGGAAAAGATCACTTAATCATGAGGCTCTTCTCGACTTTCCATAGTTTATTGGATGGAAAGACTCAAATTTCGACAGTGAAACAAGTCTTTTCACGGGGGTGACACTCAGAAAAATGTACATGATGTAACGACACAGTTTGGCCACTGCACAAACTGGCCTAAGAGCCTGTTGCTCTTCCAGGGGTCTTGGTAGACACCAACATGACTCCAAATGAATGCTTTGAAAACCCCAAACAGTCTCTGGTTTCTACTCCTTAAATCTGTTTCACATGTTCATCATCATCGTTCATGGCATGTTGGTTCTGGACTGTTGGTTTTACAAAAGCAAATTGAAGTTGTCAGCTAGGGTTCACATGTCTAAAGCTGTAACACATATTGTAGAAAGGAACTAATGGATCAATTGAACTGAATGTAATCATAAGTTGCAGTTCTACCAATATATTTAATGAATGTACAGGACTTTGTTTTAGGGACAATGCACTGATTAGAATTTGTCTGAAATGCAAAACTTGGGTCATGCAGAGGTTCCAGGTGCAGTAAATGCTGACCAAGTCACCCTCTGTTTGTGTTATTTGAGGTTTCTCTATTGTATGATAATAGGACTTAGACAGTCAGCAGGCCCTGGGATGCCCTCGCCTTCTCTGGTGGAAACATTCACATATGATGCACATATTCCCATTTGTTATTCACTCTTTATATTGTTAAATATGATATGAAGCCCATTTTTTATTTGATTGATCCATCTCATTCTGTATAAGCTGTATGCATTTATACTTTTCTCATCGTTTCTCCATGCTGTTCTTTTTTTGGACAAAGCAGCTGTAACGTGACTCCCCTTGGACAGTTAAAGTAGCCTATTTCTGATTACAATGTCATAGTAAGCTTATGAGAGGGGAAAAAAATTGAATTAGATAAAAAAAAAAAGAAATTCTGTTGAACATTTTTTCACTTGTCATTCATAATCTCTAATGCTAATGTTAGCAGAGATTATAAGAAACCAGCTGCGTGCTTGATGTCTTTGAACAGATGCTGCAGCACAATCCCCATGCCCTATTCTTTTTTTCATTTCTACTCGTTTGCCATTCAGAAAATGGCAAAACTGCTTTAAAATATGGCAAATGAGCAGATTTCCCAGAATGCCGTAGGATTCCTTTAATGCTGCCACAGTAAAGAGATGTACGTCCGCATCCCTCATGTTGTCGTCAAGCGAGTAGAGTGTGGGTGGTGTGGGTGAAGGATGGAGAGGGACGTGTGCTGCTGGGGACGCATTGGTTCATGTTTGCATGCAGGTGTGTGTGTTTTTTGTGTGTAGGTGATGGAGGAGGCGGAGGCAATAAAGAATTACTGCCGTGATTGACAGGCCGGGTTGGACGGGGACGGAGGACCCTCATTAGCTGCATCCATCCCGAGCGCCATGTTTCTATGACAATGTCAGATGCACTGCCTATTAGTGCCACTTACACAGACAAGGCCCTTCGGGGAGGGAAACACATTCAACTGGAGTCCCTTACTGTGGCAACCATTTGGAGGGCCTCTGTCCCTTCCATTGCACATCATGTTTTGGTTTAGTTGAGGGATGTGTCTAATCCCTGAGAGACAGCTAGCAGAGAGGATTTGGGAAGAGGAGTTTTTGTGTCTGTATGAGTGTGTTTTTTACATTTTTGTGTGTGTGGGGCAGATTCAGATCGATTGTGTGAAAACAGACAAGGTGTCACTTCTCAACGGTCATCATGTCGCGCTGTCTGGATTGCTGAGACGTGCAAGGATATAATTATAGATAGCACTTAGCACCGTATAAGAAAATGCAGCCGACTCTGCTGATGGTGTCTGCCAGACTGTCAGGCACACCTAGGAAGGATAAGCACACCATTTACATTAAACTGTGTTGTATAGAGTGCCGTCTCAATACACAGAATGCCCTTTTCTGATGAGAGCACTGGGTATGCTCTTCATCTGCAACAGAAAACTAAACTGTTACCTGGGAGGGATAAATATGAAATGTTCTCTGCTGGTTTGCAAGAGGGTAAGCGTTGAGATTCAACATGTTTGTGCGTCTGTGTCCATCAGGTGGCAGGAATTAAAGGCATGCTGATCGCCAACATGAGGCAAGACAACCAGGTCAAGACTTACATCACCTACAACAAAGGCCGGGACTGGAGGCTCCTGCAGGCTCCTGCTGCTGACCTGGATGGAAACGACATCCACTGCATACTGGTGAGATACTGTATATTAATTTAGCTCTAAAGCCTCTTTCACTTATGTTTAGAAAGAGATGTCATGTGAAGGGATAGTGTTAGTGTAAGTGAGTGGGGGAATAAAATGTTTGGCTTTGTAAAATGGCACTTATTGCTAATGGTCTTATTTGTGCTTTCAAGCTATTTAAAAAAAAAAAAAGTTGGTTTAAATTTGTTCCCATTGCTTGTTTTTGTGTTTGTTTTTAAAGTTTTCTTCCTGACAAAATGTTCAGATCAACTTAAAAACTAATAGAATAAACCAAGTGGCAAGTCAAGTTTTAACTCCCTTCATATTCAAACACATTCATAGTGAAGACATGCATGACCCCCAAACCCAGTGGAACTGAGCTGACTACAATGGACCCTGTCTTATATGCTATTACTGTAGTTAGGCCTATCTCTCTTTCCACGGTCACTGGCTGCCTACTCAGCACGACACCCATGGAATATACGCCTGGGTTAAAATCTGAAAAGCTACAGTAAACTGACAATCGACGGGGGAAGCATCCTTCTCAAACATTGTGAACAACAAATAAGCAGGAGGACAGCTAGAATTACGCTTTTGGCAGCCAAGTCCTGTGGTGTGTTTGGCTAATGAATCTAACAGGCCACAGCCTGTTGAGCCACAAGCACAGTGCTAACTCTTTAGATCCATCAGACGCCTTCTTCCACCGGTCTTCTGGAAACCACAGGGCATATAGACAAAATCGGCTTATAAACGTTCTTCACTTCATTTGTCACAGCAAATGAAAAATGTCTTATGTCTGATCTTAAAAGCCTTACCAAATAATGTATTAACCATTAATTACAACTTGCAAAAATGCAATTTATGATTGCCTTAGAATGCCTTCTAAGAAAGTGAATCAGCAGTGCAATAACCCACCTTTCAGTTGAAAAGCTGGACAGAAGAAACAAGCTGATAAACAAGCTAATAAAATAAAATGAATTATTATTTATGCCAATTACAGCAACACTGTGGCTTAACCTCATGTTAGTGTTTAATATTGGTGTTTTTTCAGTATTAAACACTGGAAATTGCATATTGTGCTTAAAAAATAAGGTTAATAAGGGAGATAAGGTGCGACAGTGGCAGCACCAGACAGACTTTATGTGTTGACGCGCCGCGTTCCTCATTAGACAGCCTCCCCGCAACCAAAACTAACAGGATGACTGTTAGGACGATCAAGTTGGAGACATTAGGGGGACTTCAAGCTGTTTAAGAGGTGATTTCTGGGCCGTGTGGTGTAGCTTACAGGTTCCCTGTGATTGTGCATTCATGTGACATTTTAATTACCGCCCTAGATTCCTTTTGATTACCCTGTTCAGTCCCACTGCCCTTGATGTCCTTACACCAGTGACACGCTGTCTGCTGCGGAGATGAAAGCAGACACGGCTTTTTTTTTTTTTTCTCTGCTCTGTGAACAAATGTAATTGTCTTCTGTTGTGTGCATGCCCTGGAGACTTGGCTTCATACTTTAATGCAAATTCCTTCGCTCTTTGTATTAATGACAGATTAAATGCAATTAGCAAAATTTATCAAGGCACAGTCGGCTCTCTGGTAGACTAATGAATCTGGCTTGATTTTTCACTGTTTTTTTTTTTTTTTTGTTCCGCAATTTTGTTCTGACATTATCATTTCCATATTGATCATCTCACTGCCAAACAGTCAATTTCAAAATTTGACTTTGAGAATAGGATTGATTTGTATTAGTGTAATATGTGTAATATGTCACCACAAGGACTAAAAAGTCTGCAAGTAAATAGGATCCGGCACCTCCTTTGTTACTATCAAATACATTTTGTATAATATTTAATTGTATCTATCCTGTTCTTCTTTTATGTCCCACTGAAGTTTCTCAAAAATTGCCTATTTGCCCTTTTTGCAGGCATTTTAATAAGAGATCGAGGAATGAATGATTAAATGAGGATGGTTAACTTTTCCGTTCTCTGTGACGCGACGGAATCGCACCGATTTACAAATTTAAAAAATTACAAATTTGGCTGTGTAGGTGTTGTTCCTGGAACATAATGAATGTAATGAACATGAATAAATAACATTATTGATGTTGCTCCAGGGCCATCTAGGAAACTGACCAAACATGATTTGTAATGTCATAGCTTTGCGAGCCTGAAAAAAGACCAGAAAAATACACAAATGAGAGAAGTTATCCATTCGAACAAGTGTTTAACTTTATGAAAGGGTCTAATTTAGCCAAAATGTTTTCGTAAACCTAAACAAGTAATATTTGTTGCCCAAATCCAACCCAGTATTTTTCTTGCCTAAACCATTCCAAGTATGTTTCTTGTCTAAATCTGACCAGAGAGCGACAGAAGACTGAAAAAAAAAAAAAGAAACGGAAAATAATAAGTTGACTTAGTTTAAAAATATCAAGTGGACAGTTAAATGCTATTTTCCAAATGGGTTACAAACCACAGTCTACTGAGTGAGAGTCCAGTCTGCAGCCCACTCAGTCACGATGGCTTGCTTCAGTGGTGGTTTTTCACACAATTTCGTAAGTTGAAATGCTGGTCACGGAGCAACACCAACACAAATCGCAAAACTATGACATCACAGTATGGGCTCAAGCATCACCCTACACAATCAGACGCATTACATCTTAATAATCAGGCTCTGAAAATAATGAATTAAAGAGCCTGTCCCGTGGCATCACTGTGAGAGACTAAAAAGATACAATCTACTGAGCTTTGAGAGATGTACACATTTCCGTTTTCTCAAAATTGATTTTCAAACGTATCAATAGTCTCTTTCAGGATATATCCAAAGACAAGACAGTAACAGAGTAACATGGAGCATGGTGAATGGCAACTGTAAAATAGCACGTCGTAGATCTAAATTTGGACAATCGGCTCTCTCCATAAAAGGCTGTCAACCAACTGAAATCAGACTCATTTTAGATAGATTTTAGAAAAATCTTTTACAGCAAAGGTTTAGTGCTGGCTGAAAGCAAACCAAAGCTGTACCCATTTTTATCTTATTGTACTTTGATGCAGGTTATATATGTGTTGATGTATTATAATGTGTGTTGATGTAGTGTGGTATGTGTATTTTATTGTACTGTGATTTTACGATACTGAAGATTTAATGGTTGTATGTCTTAAAAAGCCCCACTAGGGACGATATTTGAAAATTAGCAATAGCTATAAACTCTCTGTGAAGCACATCAGCCACATTCTCTGTATTGGAACTATGTTAAACTGCATCGTTCCTATCAAATAAAATTTAAATAAATTAAAAAACAGCAACGTGATAGGTCAGTCTGAGGCTAAATAAATTAAGCTTCCTGGCTTAATGAATGATCAACCAATTTCCTGTCTGTAACTAAAACTGATGATCTTTCTTCTTCCCCCGTAGCCATTCTGTTCACTCCATCTTCAACTGCAGATGTCAGAGAACCCTTACTTGTCAGGAACGATCTCCACCAAGAGTTCTGCACCAGGAATAATAGTTGCCACGGGTAAGACAAATGACCCGACAAAAGATTAATAACTGTCCATTAAAGAATCATTTTGTAATTCCCAGCCACCTGCTCCAAACACATAGGGTGTAGTATTTCACTCCTTCCCAATGTTCAGTTCTTCTCCTGTTTGTTATTCATTGAATATGTACAGTCATGGTCAAAAGTTTACATACACAAAAAAAAATGTATGTCATGGCAGTCTTCACAACCAATGATTTCTACAGCTCTCATTTTTCTGTGATAGAATGAGTGGAACACAAACTACTTTGTCACAAAAAACACTCATGAAGTTTAGTTCAATAATGAATTTATTATAGGTCTTCTGAAAATGTGACCAAATCTGCAGGGTCCAAAATATACATACAGTAATTCTAATATTTGGTTAAATGTCTCTTGGCCATTTTCACCTCAATTAGGTGCTTTTGAAAAGCCATCTACAAGCCTTTTGGCAGGCCTCTGGCTGAATTTTGAACCACTCATCTTGACAGAATCAGTGAAGTTGCTGCTCATTGTGGCCAAACAACTCAGTTTTTGCTTCATCCGAGTTTTCCTCCAGAAGGTTTTGTCTTTGTTCATGTGATCAGCGGCAAACTTCAGTCGAGCTTTAAGGTGCCATGTCTGGATCAAGGGCTTCTTTCTTTCTTCTTCTCTCAGCCCATGTTGATGCAAAACACACTTGCCTGTAGACTTCGACACCTGTCTTTCAGCAGATTGTAAATCATTGCAGACTTGCTTCTGGGTGGTCTTTGGTTGACTACAAATAAGTTCAAATAAGTGAGATCTTCAGCCACTTTTAGACCTGCCCATATTTTTATGGCATATTTTGAACAAAGGTCAACATTTTTCTAATCAGCAAAGCTGAACAGCTCTCCCTGCGCAACTCGTCACATTATGTGACATATGAAACGACTTGGGCACGTACAGTATCGTCCTTTTGTCTGTGTGTGGGCTGCATTCCACTGAGTCCGACCTCCAGACTCAAAACAAGTAACTAAGAGTTACAGCACGGGAATAGAAGTAGCAACAGCGTTTAGGACCTGAGCCAACAAATTATTTTCTATTTTTTATTCATTTAAAACATAGCATGTCAAAGCTTTGCGCACAGACTCAATTATGAGTTTCTGCTCTGAAATTTTCAGTGGCAAAAATATTCACAGCTGGACAATCATTATGACAAAAATCATTATGACAAAAATTAAAGTGCTCAGCAGCGGCTTTGAAGAATCAGCCGACCTTGTGGCAGTCAGGCTGTTCACGGTTCACGGTGATAAATATTGAGGCCCATTTCTGCCAGTTACAGAAAAGGATACACTGAGAGACAAGAGAGAGAGAGAGAAGGAAAAAATGTAAAAATAGAAATAAATAAAAGAATGAAAACAATAAAGGACAATCAGAAGATGACATCAAGTCAAAAGGAATTAAGAACAGATAAAAAGATTATGAGCAGCAAGAGGAATAAAGGACAATAAATAGATTAAAGATAACAAATAAAAGCTGTAAAGGCCGGTAACAAAAAAAGGAAAAGGACATCACAAGGGAGGATTTAAAAACAGATAATAGCCTTGGAGAAGTGAAATAAAATGAAATATGGAAAGATGAAAATTCAGTTAAAAAAAGGATGACTTCACATAAAAGCAAGTCTATAAGAGGTGGTTTTAAGAAGTTACTGATTCTGCAAGCCTTATATCCTCAGGTAGGTTGTTCTAAAGTCGACGGGCCCTGACAGCAAAAGCACGGTCACCCTTAGTTTTGAGTCTTGACTTTGGAACGACCAGAAGGGTCTCATCCAAGGATCTAATGCTGCAAGTAGGATCATATGGGGTCTGTATTTACTATTGTGTAACTTGGGGCAAGACCCAGACAAGCTTTAAACGTTATCAGACAAATCTTAAAATCAGATGTAAAACAGACAGGGAGCCATTAAAGAGAAGCTAGGATAGGAGTAATGTGATGTCGTCTGTTAAAACCAGTGAGAAGCCTAGCTGCTGCATTCTGGACAAGTTGGAGGTGGGAGAGAGACTTTGGTTGATGGCAGACAGGAAGGAGTTTCAGTGACAGCTAGATATCTGGCAGTAGGCTTTATGTTCATGGATAAGCGACCAAGGGTATTTCCGATGACACTGATGTTTGGTGTGGGTAGTTGAAAAGTATGATTTCTGATTTGGAGTTATTCAGTTGTAAAAAGAAATAAACAAATATTGTGCCATCAAACATTTGAAGTCATTGAGA
Organism: Lagodon rhomboides; assembly: GCA_039737535.1. NCBI lineage: Eukaryota > Metazoa > Chordata > Actinopteri > Spariformes > Sparidae > Lagodon > Lagodon rhomboides. Next base: position 5,268,228 of record CM077786.1, read on the forward strand.
CAGTTAAAAGCAGCAGCTGGGCCTTTTGGGTCCCCAGATCTCAGCCTAAGGTATATGTGTGTGTCATCTGCATAGAAATGACAAGAAGGATTAAGATGTTGGATTATACGGCCAAGAGGGAGCATATAAATTGAAAATAAAATTGGATCTAAAATCAAACTTTGCTGTACACCACGGATAATATGAGGTAAAGGTAAGAATAAAAACAAGTAAGTGTAGTGCTTTTGACACCCATCCAGGTTTCGGAAGTTCGTTCCACCACTGAGGTGCCAAAACAGAGAAGTGTTGCGACTTCACTGAGCGGGCTTTGTTTGCTCTCAGCGATGGCGGTACCAGCCGGCCAGCTGATGTAGTGGAGCGCTGGGGCATGTGGTCTGACCAGTGTTTGGAGGTAGACGGGTGCAGTTCTGTTGTCGGCCTTGAAGACCAGCACCATCATCTAGAATCGGATGTGCGCCGCAACAGAAAGCCAGTGGAGGTCACGAAGGAGGGGGGTCACATGGGAGAATTTGGGTAGATCGTAAACGAGGCGCGCTGCAGAGTTCTGGATACGCTCGACGGTTTAGTCGCGGAGGCTGGGAGTCCAGCCAAGAGGGAGTTACACTAGTCCAGGTGGGAGATGACCAGCGCTTGGACCAGGAGTTGCGTTGCGTCTTTTGTGAAGAAAGACTGGATCCTGCGGATGTTGTAGAGGGCAAATCTTCAGTATCGGACCACAGCAGTGATGTTGGGGGCGCTGGACAGTCCGTCATCGAGGATTACGTCCAGTTTTCTCACCATCGACGAAGGCGAGACCGTGACATCCTCGACAGTGTCCATGCGAGGGCAGTCTTTCCCCGGGATGAAGAGGAGTTCAGTTTCATTTACAGTCGCTTTTTGCATTGTTGTGTGGATTCACTTCACCGGAACTGCCGCGTTTTAAATTACTTTTTAACCCTGTAGTGGGCAAAAAATTCAGCACTGAAAAAAATGATTCATTGGATTTACTAAACTCATTAGTGGACATTATTTGCACACAGATTTTTTATTTAACAGAAAATCACAAAATTGTGTGAAAGCAACACAAACTATGTGCGTTCAATCAACACAAGTAATTAGTGCTGATAAAAAGCGATTGAAACTGGTTTTGATTAAGTAAATTAAACTCTTTTATCAGGTTCAATGCCCTGAAGAAGACCACTTGTGGTCGAAACATTTTGGCTCCTTTTTTAATGATTTAAGCCATACCTAAATAAAGGCTTTTTATCAATTCCTTCTCCTTTTCTAAATTTGAATTTTTCCCTACCCCAAGAGCACCTACGGACTGTATCTCTACCTGAGCGCCTGGTTGAATTCCTCTTACTTTAAACTCTTTTATCCTTTTTGTGACGTTACGTAGAAGAATTTTGTAGTAGACACAAAAGTGGACCCCAAACAGGGAGTGCATTAAAGGTGAATTTATAGAACACGATGAACAACAAGCAGGTAGAGGTGGTGAGCTCCGACTCAGGCAGGTGGCTCATCGAAGGAAACTCACAGTTGTGCAGGTTGTATAAGTCCTGAGAGTTGAGTCCTGGGAGTGCACAGTGGCAGAGATGCTGGTTGGTAGGTGATGTTTGGCCAAGGAGCTCATCCAGGAGTTGTTCAATCACTGGGGAAATGGAGGGACAGGCAAAGTAAGATCGTAGGTGAAAACTAACTGGAAAACCAGAGACACTATAGAACACTGGAATCGCAGAATAGACCATGTACCAACTAGAGCAGGCAATTACAATCTGGCAGCGTGCAGAGGGGGGACCAGCATATAAGAGGAGGAGCTGATTACTCCGATGCGCTGCAGTTGTGTGAAGCAGCAACAGCTCCAGCTAGCAGAAAACCACACCCGGCCTCTCCCAGCACCTCGGAAACGAAAAGCAAAGTCCAAACTTTCACAATTTTACCCCTACATTATTTCAGAATTCAATCCCTTTTATTGCAACACCATTTGTTCACTTAATTCTAACAGTATTTGTTATTTAAATATTCTGATTGAGATGACATTTTCATAGATGTTATTGTTAAATTACAGCTAATTCATTCTGTTTAAACACAAACATTTACTCTAAATATTTGTTTTAATCGTATTTCTTACGTATTTTTTGGCCTTTTCATGGCTGTATTTATAGGACAGCTTACAAACTTACTTCTAATTAATTAATTAATTTAATTAATTTGAAGCTTTTGGTTCCAAATCATCTTTTTGACAGTGAAAACCAACTTATGAAAATAGAGTGACTGTCAGGATGAAAATACCCACTATTTTGAATGAGTCAGACTACTGAGGGCTCAATCTATTTCTTTGAGCTTAACCATAGCATGTATTTTTTGTGAAGAATGAGGACTTTGTATTTTGACATGATCTTGGACATGATGCCAGAACTGTTGCTTATTCACACTCTGTTGATAGGGTTAGTTCATTTTAAAACTGAGCTAGCACCTTTAAGCTGTTCTTTTAAAACATTTTTAATCAAAATTTCTAGCCTCAAGGTTTTCTCAACTTCAAGTAGAGTCTAAATGTATAATTCAACTTATGAAAGCAAAGTATATTGGATGCAGATGTCCTGTGATCCTCCCAGTCAGCTACTAGGCTAGCGAACGCAGCACTGATGTGCACCCTCCATGCCCTCACACTGTGGCATCTGTCTTTAAGGTACGCTGGGCACACTGCACCGCAGGACCTCCGCTTCTTCCACAGGCAATCATGTTGCAGATCACATGTCCACCTGTTTTGATTACACATTTCCCAGCCAATTATGTATGTGTGGGATGAGATGAGACAGATGTGTTAGCACCGGTGGCGTGTGTCAGCAGAAAAAAACTCTAATTTTGCTGTGTGTGTGTGCGCGCGTCCATGCCCGAGTGTGTGTTTGTCTTTTGATGTGCCTGTTTTCCGAATGCTGAACACACATCTCTGTCGCCATGCCTGCACAGTGTGTTCTTGTGTGTGTGTGTGTGTGTGAGTTGCTGGCCGAGCCTTTGCTTTGGCACCGAGAATCACTTTGCCCGCTGCGCCTTTTAAGACGTCAGCTGGTGCAGGGATCATCTCACCAACATGACAAACACCATCCAGATCAAACACATGCCTATTTGCTGAGCCGTGGCCAAGATAGTGGAGCAGATCAACAAAAGAAGCTGGTTCGCTCCCTGCACACTCACAGGAAAAAGCTTTGGAGGCATTGTGTTGTAACACTGCAGACACACACACATGCACCAACCCCCTCCTCCGTCTCCCATCTCCACATCTCACATTATGCTGCCTGAACGATGCAGGCATCCATAGGAATTAACCCCGGGTCTTCTCTGTATTGTTCACGTCGATCAAGAGTCTCAAGAATAAATTACAGACGTGGCGTGATTGGCAGCATGTATTAAAAACACATATGGCCCTTTATTTGTGCGATCTCACAGCAGTTTTGTTGTGTCACTTGCCATTTCCACTGCAGGAAATATCGGAGCGGAGCTGTCTTACAACAACGTTGGCATGTTCATATCTTCTGATGCTGGCAACAGCTGGAGACAGGTGAGCTTCACACCACGCATCAAACTGAGATCCAGCCAGCTTACACTCTGGCACAGCAGTCTGACATAACAACCGCTGCTCTTCCAAATGTACATTGTGTTAAAGTTTCTTGTTATACAACCCACTTGACTCTTTGCTAGCGTCCTTGATTAGCAAAGTAGCACAGTGCATGAAATAAGCACGGCAGAAAAGTCAGATACAGTTACAAGTTTGCTAATTTCCTTCATGTCTGCAATGCAAATCAACTCCAGTTGTCGACCCTGAAGTGATTGTTAGCGTGACATCATGGTGACTCGGTCCATAGGTCCTTCATGTTACCAATTAAAACGACAGCCACCAAATTGAATCAGTGTTAGCTAGCCAGCACATTTTTATTATCGCTAAGTGGGTTTCCTAGTTGACTAATTTTAAAAATGCACTTGATGTCTTCATACATGACATTAATGCTAAAAGTCAGAGGTACAGAGGCTACAGTACATGTCTTGACAGGTGTGTAAGTATGTATGTTAGTATCTGACTTAATGTTTCACGTTGCTATTGAGATGCTTACTGTAGAGAAACCTAGTAAAAGCTAGAAAGTAGTTGGATTAATGCTTCACTGTTTGAAATTCAAAACACGTCTCCTTTTTACAATTAGGATTGTTGGACTTCCCCCACATCCAATAAAGAGCAGGACAGAGCTGTTAATGTCAGCTTAAGCCCTGATAAGTATGGAAGCCCTGAGGGCCAATTACGACATATTTTCTTCTGGTGCTCCATTTTCTAAGTTCATTTTTTTTCCCCATGTCTCGAGCTACGTGGAAACAAATTAATTCACAAGAAGTTTGTAATGTGTGAGAAAAATTATTTTCTGTTACACTTTTTTTTCATGTGTCCAGTCAAGTGACACAGTGTTTTTTTTACATGAAAATATTTTTTTTCTGTGTGTGTGAAACCCAGTATTTTTTTTTATTTTCAAGAAGAAATTAGGGCTCATTTTTCTAAGCGTTTCTTTCTGTAATACTCAGTTTGACCACAAGAGGCTGAAGTGCACGACCATCATGTCCTGAATAAGAAGAGTTTTAATTTCTCTCCGCACTCTAAACACAAGATGCAGCCATTACAGCGTATGTTAGCAGATTATGTAACATGACAGTCATGTTTCTTTTAGCGAGGAATATGTCGTACTTGGCGCTAATATGCCGTTAGTGCCGCGGTTGGAATCCTATCATCAGCCTTCTTGTCAATGGTTTTCTACCATGAACAGTGAATCACCACAACCCAGAGGAAGACGACTACAGGCACAGAAAACAAGTTGTATGTGTCTGAGGTGGAGGCTGGAAAACACTTATTAATTCACGTTGTCCTTTAGCAGTGCGAGGACAGTGAAAGTCCCTGCATCCATCAGCATTAATCACGAGTGCCACCGCAGTATTTCTGTGTTTACAGCAATCACACAGCTTCACGTGACAGCTTCACGTGCCCAAATTATGTGCCCCTAGCCTGGGGTATCATTTGAAAATGGAAGTTTGATGGGTGAATACTATTTATGTATTGAAATCTAGTTACGGTGAACTCGGCCTTATGATTAGGACTCACAATGAGGACACGGAGTGTAACGATTCTGCGAGAGCTGTCGGTGACTTTATTTACAGGCTTTGTTAATCATACAATCCATATCTGCAGGTGGGGAGGATGTTCCACATGAGCTGATTGGAGAAGGCAGAGTGTGTGTGAGGAGACTCTGTGCAGCAAAGCGCACCGAGGGCATGATGCGTGCCCGCGGTCGTGCCCACTGCAGTGATTAACTACATAAAAAACTAAAATCGTACTTGGTAAAATATGCACAGTATTTATTCTTTAATGCTATTTGATTTAATTAGATTAGATTAAGCTTTATTTATCCCACTTCACTTGTTTCAACAGCTCAGGATGCAACAAGTACAGGAAAAACAATCTGACAAAATCTTGGATTTCGACCACCACTCATGATAAGTGGGTCAGTTAGTCACCAAACAGGGGCGGGAATGTGATGATGACACAGCGCTGACTGAGGAAATACTGACTTAAGTGCAAGTACGCGAGGAACACTGCTGTTTTGAATGTTTATGGCAACGTGCATCGATAATTGGTGTTTGATATCAAGTGAGATGGAATGTGAGATGCATCAGTGTGTGTAAAATAATGCCTCTCGTGTTTGATTTCTACAATCTGGCTTTAATTCACCACCTCTGTGTTGCCAGTTTCCTCAGTCTCCACAATGTTTGTATGCAGCCTCCTGTGGTCAAAAGGAGTATTACAAAAGCAAACAACAGAAGGAAAAATCAGCCTCACTGTCCTCCTGAAAAAAACATTTTTTCACAGGGTTTCACACACACAGAAAAAAAAAAGTTTTCCTTTTTCATTCACACAGTTCGACACATAAAAAAATATACATATTTTACCTGGGGAAAGAAAATTCACTCTGTTTCACACATGACAAAAATAATTTAAAACTTAGAAAATGGAGCTTTAGAAAAAGGAATATTCTCACTTGCCCCTCAGCAAGCGTCCAGGACCAGTTTCCATGCAGTGTGGGAATACATAGTGCCTTTTGAGATTTTCTTCATGAAACCCGTTAACTTAATAAAATAATACATACTCAGGAGTACATAAAATAATTTAATTAAGAAATGCTACGTCTTAGCCTTGGAAGTAATTCTGGATTACTATCATGGGAAGTAAGAAGGTCAGTAGGCTTATATTGGTAAAGTAGGCTACTCAGAAGCCATTGTTTCAAATGGGAAGCAGCCAACGCCTTCTTAAAGTCACTTGATGTTTCTAGATGAAATACCACACTTATTTGCATGTCTGATAGCCTCAGTCATTTTGTAACAATTCACATTCATACAAGATTCTAAAAAAGACAAGTTTTGTCAAGGTAAGTCGAGGACCCACTCCTAGAATAAGCCTTTTCTCGTAAAATGTTGGCATTTTGAAAAAAAAAAGAATAAATAAACTTAGGTTGTTAAACCTGCACTGCTGGACCTTCCCTGCGCCAGGGCGCTGGTAGTGATTGGTTTGCCAGAGATGAAGGGGCGGGCAACCCTAAAAATGGAGACAGTGTTTGTTTAGTAACTCTCACTGCCGAAAGGGCAGATTAAAACGACTCTGCAGGTTTAAGTTAAATTGCTTCGAACATAATCAAAGAAGAAGGATTGCCCTGTAACAACAACGGGGATCAGTGATTGGTCATAAGGTAAGGACAAAATGTTTCTGTCTGGCCTCTGATTGGTCCAGTGGAAGGTGCTGCTGCTCTCCTCACCTTTGGTGGGGTTTAGCCAATGGTCAGCTGCTTGTCTCAGGGTTTCTCTTAAGATATGAATATATTTCCTGTCACATTCTTTGATACTATGAGGGTGATTTTCTGCACGTGTCTGTTCAGATTTTTGAAGAGGAGCACAACATGTGGTTTCTGGACAAAGGAGGGGCCCTCGTCGCCGTCAAACAGCCATCAGTGCCAACTAGACACTTATGGTACGTCCACTACAATAACTTTTTGGTCTGTCTTTCGTTCTTAAATTGCTTTATCCAATTTCCAACAGCTATTTTTTAGGTTAATTCAATGCTTTTGGTCAAAACTGAGCGTGTATATATTATATATGACACTTGATCTATTAAGCGATACACTTTCTCTGCGGCTCATGGCAAAAAAAAAAAAGAAATCTAATCTGAGATTTTCTTTTCAAGCCACTTATCATTAACAGCCAGCAGTCAGAGCCCCCACCCCCCGTCCCCCCTTTCCTTTTAGTGTTTTCATTAACACATTGCCTTCCTCTTGCCAAATCAGGTTCCTACGCCGTGCCTCAGTGCAGGCTAATCCAAGTGAGACCAGATCTGTTCTCCAGTCGCTTTTGCAACAATTCTGAAATTAGTTTTAGAGCCAGTCAAGTGTAGCCTGCTGGGTTTTTGTCTCCCAACCAATTTAAGTGTGATGGTAGAGGAAGTGATAAAAAAGGAAAAAAAAATGACAGATAGAAAGAAGCCTGTGTATCTTCACAGCCACTGTACAGCAGCCATGGAACACTATTACTTTCCCAGCCACTGTTCAGTAAAACACTTCTAAAGCCTGAATCCCATAATAGGTGCATGTCAACACTTTCTCTCGCTGGTGCTTTTGGCCAAATGAAGGCAGTAGGGATTTTAGAGGCAACGTGGGGGACTCTCTGTCTCCCAAAACACAGGCCTCAGCAGTGTTTCAACCCATGTCACACTCAGGTACTCATAGTTGTCCTCACTTCTGCACCAATGTTGATAAGCTGTCAGAATCAATAGAGCCCAGGCCCCAATGATGAAAGCTGTCCAATTTTTCCTTTTTTTCCTGTATTTTTTGCTGTCTGCTTCCCCCTCTCCAGTTTTGTAGTTGAACATGAAACAGTTCTATTCTGGTCTTGTTTTCCTCACTCCCATGTAGACTCTACCCAGGACCCATGACATCGCTCTTTTCCTTTTTCGACATGTGCTCTGAAAGCACCTTTGTGCGTCTTTGCTTTGATAAACAGACAGACTGTCCCTTAAATACCCCTTTAATGTGCAGCCTTTTGATATGTACCCAACGCTACAGTAGTTAATTTCACAGAGACTCAGAGACTTGTCTGTTGAGACAAGCTCGTCATCGTGATCCGCACCTAAATCCCCTCCTATGACCGGGCTCTAATAGAAAGCGTCTGTTTCTGTGCCATCGCTGTTGTTGGATTTGTGATGGAAATGTGTTCTGACACATACGCAGGGTAAGCTTTGACGAGGGGAGGCAGTGGACCCAGCACAGCTTCTCCTCGGTGCCTCTGTTCGTGGATGGAGTCTTGGTGGAGGCTGGAGCCGAGAACCAAATAATGACGTAAGTCCAGAAAATCCAAAAATGGACAACTGACACGTTAAAAGGTGTTGTATCCCCGTCCTTTTAGGAGGTGTTGTGCACTGAGCGAAAAGTGAATGGTATTTCCTCTATTCTGTTGAGTCCATGAGGTTATTTCTTTCTCAGCAGAAAGGCTAGAAGAAGACCTTTAAGGAAGGCGTCCATTCAAAGCTCTTAGTTTTTTAGTCTTTATTAAACCACATTCCTGGGAGCCAGGTAATGGGTCTTGTACTCTCTCAGTCAGACCTTTTTGAATATTATGTCCCCTGACAACCTTAAAGCCCCTTCAAAAGGTGGCTTCAAATCTATTTTATGATCAGTAGTTTTTATTAATCAAAAACGGAAAAACATAGCAGATACCTGAGACAATGAATTGAAAGAAAGGGACAAATGAATTACAAACATTGTTTGGATTGGGGCCCAATCTTTCTGCCCAAGGCAAACCAAAGATGAGAAAAAATGGAGAGAATTGGATATCTGATTTAAGTATTAATTTGATGTTTTCATGAATGGATTACCAACTGGGCAGAACCACAACAGATGGACTAAAACGCCATCACTCCCTCTACGCCTCCAACAGTCTGGACTTCCCCAGACTTTCACCTTGTGTTGTCTAGACAGAGATAATCCCGAATAGGATGAGTCTCATTAGGTGGCTTCAAATCTTAATTATTTATCTGAGATTGAAAAGTCGTGACTAAATGAGCCACAGTATTAGATGAAAAGCTTATTTAATTATTATTTATGAAGAGTTTGGCATATATTTTGAAGATTTAAACTATTACATCCGTATACTACAGAGTAACATCCTGATTCAATTTTAGCAAATATGCTTCATTCTATACATCATTGCTTACGACTCCTGCAAAGGTATTTCCTTCTCTGACTATTTAAAGTGAAGGTCTAAAGAGGTGAACAAGATTAATGCAAGAGGAAAGATACACACATTCTGATTCATCTTTGTATTCTTTGCGAAATATAAGTTAATTGGACCTCTTTAAATCTCAGATGATTAGCAAATGAAACAATGTGAGACGTTGAGAGGGAGAATGTCTCTTTACTGAATCTGCTAACAACTCATTCACATGTCAAACATGTCAAATGACAAAGGGCCTAAACTATAAGGCTGCTTTTTGCATCAGGAGGCAACAAATAGGCTAGGAACCATTGGTTTAATCTTTGAAATGTAATGTTTTGTATTGCATGAACCTATCACATATTCGAGTGGAGAAAAAATACAATATTCCCATTTTGATTTACAGACCAATAAAGAAATTGTACTGACCATAAATAAATACTCTCGCTACAAGAACGCTTTACAACCTGTTTGATGACCTGACTACTTGTTTTCTGCCATATCTGACTTCATATTAGCAATTTTACCATGTTGCCAGATCTCAGCAATGACTTTGTGTAGCATATTGTTATTTTCATAGAAATTATGATCAAAACAACACAAGACAGAAGTTGTAATAAACCTGAACTATCCTGTAATGTACAAAGGAACTGTGATGCCTCAAATTATTTATAGGTATTGCTTATGATTTACAATCATTTAAGCATGTTATTGATGTTCACTATTTGTCTCTGCAGCTTTTTTGGACACTTCAGCCACCGTTCTGAATGGCAGCTCATCAAGATAGATTACAAGTCCATCTATAGCAGGAAATGCACAGAGGAAGACTATCAAACCTGGCACTTACACAACCAGGTAAGAAAAATAAAAAACATTGTCCGTTGTACACATGCATGTGATTTTTTTTTTAAAGTCCAGGCCATACAAATAAATATCACTCACAGTGGTTGTGCTTATTGTGCCAACAGGGCGAGCCATGTGTGATGGGACAAAAACAAATTTACATGAAGCGCAGGCCTGGAAATTACTGCATGCTGGGAAAGGACTACTCCAGAATCCTCTCAGCGGAGTCCTGTATTTGCAGAGCTCACGATTTTGAATGGTAAGACGATGTGTGCCTTTATACAAAGGCTCCTTTCTTGAGAATCGAATTGTTGAGAGGGATTATGTCTCTCTCGTTGTCTGCTAAAGGAGAGCTTCATTAATGTTTGTTCTCTAACTGATGCCACACATGCACAAGTGCTCTACAAAGGAAGTGCTGCAGCAATCGTTTGAGAATTTTTCCTAACCGTGACGCCGTGGTTGGTATTGTTTTCACCTTGGAACAGTGAACCATGTTTACTGTTGTGCAGTCTTTGTATCGAATTAGGGAATAATCTCAGGAAATACATTACAATGATAACAGGTTAAATGTTGAAATATGTGAGGATGGTTAGGCATATTGAGTAAATGGGACCAAAGTTGACCTGTTTTGATAAACCCACTTATTGCATGTCATGTGTTCCAGTGCACCATAGACACAAATATGGCCTCGCAGCTGCCCCTCCACGGCTGGCGTGATCCCATCGTAAGATGGTGTGAGATAGTGTCGCCTGAGGGTCTTAAATGAAGTAGGAGGCAGATTCAAAAGGTTCAACTGAAGGTCCCATTTGTGGACATTTTATTTACAGTGCTTCCAGGAATGTGCAATACCATCAAAAAACAAACAAAAAAACCCAAACTATTAACAAGCCTGTGAATATTCTCATTCATCCAGGTCATAGTTATCTCAAGGAAATTGAATCGAATGCAACTGGATTTGGTTTTTGTCTTGAAGACGTTTCACCTCTCATCCAAGAGGCTTCATCAGTTCCTGCTCGCTTGACTAGGCTGGGACTAGTCCAACTAGCTAGTGTGGAGGTCCAGCTATTTAACCTCTCAGGAGGCGATCACAAGGCCACTGATGCCTATGGGTCGTATGTGCTCCATTATTGCCAACGACAGTCGTTAGTATGGTCGTTGGGGATGGTGGAAGGTTGGTTTCGACTTCGTTCCCTTTGTGCACAGCCGTTGTTCTTAGAGGATAAGTTGTTGAACCAAACTATTAACAGAAGTAACTGAGGCTCAATAACTCACACTAATTCAAATGAATAGCACAAGCCCTGGTAGCTGCTGTGCTCACTCTTCCCTCTCTGGATTCCCAAAGCCACTGAATATATTCCCTACCTGTCTCTCAGTAGGATACCTCAGGACCATACCATCCTCCCTACAGGGGTCAACACTCTATACTTCTCAGATCTACAGCATACTAAACACACAGAAACATTACAAACTGTAAATCACATTTCCCCCTATGCTTTAAATAAACCTCCAATAGCAATATCTCTGCCCTTTATGAACATACCTATAATACATTTCCACCATATTTCACCTTACCCCCTCTAAGATGGACGCACCCATGACATCATTGATGATGTCATCCAGTGTATAAAAGACTGGGAATTGAGGGGCAGCCCCCTTTCACCTCATGGCTTCCTGTACAGGTAAGAAGGTAAGCAACTTAGACAAAGACACAGTTCTGCCTCAATAACTTAACAACTGCCTGAAGAAACATAAATAAAAGTAACAAATATCAACCAGTTTGTCTGTCATTACTGTTTTAACCAGATTTTAAAGGTGATGGACATCTCAACAAATTATAACACTACACACAAACAGACCCAGGATAGTTATGTGTATCAGCCTTATAATGTGAGACTCATGGTTAACCTGATAGACAGTGAACTAAACAACAAGGTGTAGAAATGAAATAACAAAGGGAAAAACATGTATCCACGTGACAAATGGTGGAAATGGAGTCCACTTTGTCACAGATGGTCTCTAGTTCAGTATCTTAGTATTTTATTAGTTTTTACTCGGCAGCAGTCAAATGTGAGTGCTAGAGGTATCAGTGTGACTCAACAGGTAATTAAGATAAACAGGAACTTTTTCAACAATTTCAACCAGCTGTTGCACCACAATTTTGGAATATATGTAAATGAACAATCTTAAAGTGCCTGCACTCCACAATTTAGCCAGAAAGAAATCTGCCAGATGACGGATTTGACAGATTTGAGGGCTGTCGTATCATCTACAAGTTGTACTACCCCATTTGTGTATGGGTGCATCAAAAACACAGGGTAGAGTATAGTCACAGCCCCCCCCTATATGTGACTAATACTCTCCCCTGTGTTTGAATGCGACTATACAAAGTAAGGTTAGGTAACTTACACAAATAACGTCATGTAAGTGAAGGAACTTGTGGAAGCAGTGTAGTATTTTTACCCTGTGATCTTTTCCTAAACTTAAAAGTTGCCTAAACCTAACCAAAGTCCAGAAGTCATATGTCATTATTTGTGAAACGTCTGTCAGCAAGCATTATTTGAAAGTCACTTATTACTGATAATTGATTGTTAGAGGGACAGGAAGAGGGTCATACTTTGAAGCGTATGGCCGCTGACCAAGCTGCCGCATTAACCAGTTGGGATTGAGAACGTGTTCGTAAAACGAGGCAGTGTTGATCAAATATGAGCCACGATCTTGTTCATTGTCCATGTCTTGCCTAAAATGTTTGCAGAAACACATTTCAGTATACTGTTTAGTTGTAATACCATATTGTGTTACCGGCTGCACGTCTGAATGTTTCTTTTTTAAAAACTGACTCGGGCCAAAACCAAGCACAGTGCGACTCACAGCGTGTCGCCCATCAGTGGGAGTGTTTGTTGGTTGGGTGTGGAGCAGTGCATTCTGCTTGTTGTAGGTTTTCTACCTCCTTGAACTGAGGGGAATGCCACAGCCTTTTTTTTCTTTCCGCTGGTCATGTAGGACCAATTTAACAATATTAAACATCCATACACAAAACAACAGGCTCTACACTCCAGTGGCCATTTGTTATTTTCAGGTGCATCTACCAAGCTTCCATTAAATAACTTCAGTCTGTTCAGTCCACTCAGATATACTCTCTAAGTTGATTTAACTTCCCTATTTTAGCTACAAACAACTCAATCACTCATGTCATCCCTATAACTTCATAAGCTGCATTGCTGTGGTGAAAAAACAGTCCACATTAGATAAGAACATCGATGCTTTCAGCTCTAACGCTCTACTTTTAGACCACAATGTTCTCATGCTCACTTTTCTTAATGGTTTTCTAATAACCACATTTGTTACCAAACCTGCTGAGTGGATACAGACATATTGTGAGGGAAATTATCCTGATGGATGTGCTCTTGTAGAAATACTGCAGAGGTGTGTTTTTAGCGGAGCAATGAGCTGGTTTGCACTGGCACAGCAACACAGACAAATCATAAACTGAAGATAGTCACATCTGTTCAAGGAAAAAAGAACCTTTAAAAGGGAAAGAGAAAATATGTAAAGTGTGTGATTTAATCCTTAGCTGGGTTGTGTCATCTGGAATTAATTAACAGTGCAACAACTGAAGCATGCAGCCTGGACAAGAGATCAGTTCTACACAAACACCACTTCCACTCTTCATAATGATAAGCCCCTTTGTATGCCATTGTATATACTATTCATGTGTCTCATTAATTTACTCCATTTTCTTTGTTTCTTCAATAATATGATACATTTGGGATTGTTGCACACAATTTGCTGCCCATGTCTGTCTCCGGCGTGTCTGTCTGCAAGCCTGCCATGCTTGAAATTCTGTCGAGGAGATGCGGGGGGGTGTAAATAGTTTCAATTTGTATGCAAATCCTAAATAGTTGTATTTTTTATCTTGTAATGACAGGGAACTGAAAGAAAGCAATTCCGAAATACAGCAGTTATGTAAATGGTGTTTGTTTGTAGAAGGTCAGGGAGTGAGTGCTAATTGGTTCCTATTGAACTACTGTGACATTAGTTTTATTTCCTCCCTGTGCCTGAGTCTGATTTCTGCCAGTCTATCTTAGCAAATTCTAGAACGAGATTTAACAAATTTCAGTGCGGAAAAAAAGCTCAAATCCGCTAACATGATTGCGGTGTGAAGAGTCTGATCAGCTGAAGTGGTGCTGCGAAAGGTGGACTGAGCCTGGAAACAGGGAAATACAGTACAAGAGGTTGATTCACTAAAGTCTGAACATGAAGATCAAACCTCCATACTTTTTGAGGACCAACAATGATGTGGCACTAGTCTGGGCTGAAAGTTGATGCTGATGACCGGTCAGTAATTATCTGATACATCTTGATCTAAAACAGAAAATAAGAAACCTTGGTTCATTTTTAGGGCTCTTTCACAAACAACCTGTTTGTTGAGGTCTAAATGAACTCATTTCGGGGCGGCCGATTTTAAGTCGCGATGGATCTTGAAGGCATCCTTTGCATTGCAAGAGTGTTTGATAGCCATTGTAACTCATATAGTGTGTTCATGAGCAAGTCAGACAGTGAAGAGGTGTTAAAACACAGCAGTGTCATGCTCGTTTTTCTACAGTTTCTCACTCGAAATAAAAAAAAATCGAAACATAGCAACATGTGTATACACCTTTGAATAGAAAAGATCCATACCAGTGTCATGTGCTGAGGCATCAGGACTCGGTTGGCTTAGCTCCTTGTAAAAGATTTGAAAAGGAGGGAACATGTAGCCTGATTTTCTCCAAAGTCAGAAAGCTTTTTCTCCAAAGCTTATTAATTAACATATCTCAGCTAACAACATGTACACAACGCAACTTTTAACCGAACCAAATAAATGTGATATAATGGATGAATTTATTATGCGAGATAAGTGCCAGTATTTCTTGTATTTAAAATCCTAAGGTCGGGCACAAAATTAGCACCAGCCACGAGTCAAATTCTGGTAAAATATGCATGTGCTTGGAAGATTTGCTACACCCAACAGCAAAAAGAAACCCAAAAAACAATGGTAATCTATTGGATGGCTGAAGAATAAGAATAGTGTCGATTCTCTCATCAAACTAACACATGGTAATAAAGCAAATAAGCATGTTTCCCAAAATGCTGATGCGTCTCTTTAAGACATTAAACACCCATTCATGGAGTTAAACAAAATTTTATATCAAAAACATGTTTATCTTCCCCATTTAAGTAATTTTGGTATCAAATCTCAGCTGTGTGTCATACCGTATCAAATGATTTTGTATGGTACTGAAGTGTAGCGTACAGTGCCGTAGTGTACCATAGCCAAACTTGGTCCCATGTGGTATCCTATCAGGGAGGGGTACGAAAAAATTCTGTTAACACAAAAAGCTGCCATTGTTTTTCAAGTGGATTTCTTCTAATAAATAAAGGTTTCCTGAAAACTAAAACAGTTGCAAGTAAAGACAGGTGCAATTGTTAACATCATGAAAAGGTTGAACCTTGATCCCTTTCTGTGTGCACACATATCTTGAGCACCTTTGTATTTACTCTCGCTCTCAAGATATGCTTTCAGCTCTTTTGTCCTAAAAGACACTGTTCTAACCCTCTGCAGCCAATCTGCTTTGACAGCTCGTTAATGAATTGTTCACGGTGTGTAATCACAGAATAATACTGGACTAGTCAGTTACTGGCTTGTTAGTTTTGTTTATTCGTTCTGGCTGGTGATTAATTGATAAATCAATGTCATGACTGTTATTAGAATAGGCACTTGTTTACCTTGTTTTGTTAAATGTAAATCATGTTGTGATTGGAAAATGCTAGCAGGCAAGTGAGAGTTAGTCATCCTTGTGTATGGTAACAAACACCCTTCAAAGTGTTTCCACACGCTGCTTCACACTGTCTCGGCACATTTGTCAGCAGTGGCCTTAATCAATACATAATAATGATGTGTCTCAGTGCCAGACAGGCCCCTGGTCACCAGTAATAACGATATAGATAAGTCAGGGATGCGTAACACACTGTATGACGATATGTTCCTTCTCACATGCTGATATTGATCAGGTGCCGTGTGGATGTACTTTGTTGTCCCACAGTGATTATGGATATGAGCGACGTGGTGACGGGAACTGCCGGCCTGCCTTCTGGTTCAATCCCTCCATTGTCTCAAGAAGCTGCAGCCAAGGTCAAAACTACCTCAACAGCACAGGGTGAGGACTGTGTGATTGACAAGGAATTTGTATCTATACTGTATGATGTTATATACATTCATGTGCACTGTAAGTGTGTGTTTTGGAGGCTTTCTCTTGGATGCTAAAGCAGGGGTTTAAAGCAGATACCGATCATGGATTTTTCATTTCACATGTCGAGTTACAATGTGGACCTTGAGCAGTACCAACACGGTCTGTGTATCATTCATATATTTGAAATGTAATTGAGAATACAAAATTAGAAATGTAATATTGATTCTTTATTTCATCATTTGTTTATGAATGTGATACAACAAACACAAATAATGCTTTGTTTTTCATACTTTTGATTTTATTCAGATCAAGATATAAGCCATTGGCCTAATTTGATTTTGATATTTGATTTGATTAATTTCTGCACCCTGGAGCTTATTTATTATGACTTTATTTACTCACACAGTAGGTCTGGCTCATGAACAGCTATTTTACAGCTGTAGCCATGTGGATAAGCACACTGATCTCTGAGGCCCTTCCCATATTGCACCATCGGCCCTCGATGACGGGGTCACTCATCATCGAGTCATCGGTTTTCGCTGCAACTGCAGTGTCTCCAGGCTCGTAAGGTAGAGCGGACGGCCCTGATGGTGGAGCAGTGGCAGGGCAACCCACCCTGCCATCCGGCCTGTCTGCTGTGTTGGCAGGGCACCTGTCTTAAAATCGGCTGCATCAGCTCAGCTGCTTGCTGGTTGTTTTTAAAAATGAACCGCGTGAAATACAAAAGCACAACCCATTAACACCAGACAACCATTGAACATACACGTAGAAATGAATAATGAAAACAGAGATTTTTTCGTGGTCCTGGTAACATTAGTCAACAACAACATTTTTGGCCTGTGGCCCATGTTTGTAATTCCCCTATTTTTGATCTGAGCATCAAATCAAAAGCATGAAAAACAGAGTTTTTTGTATCACATTCATGAAAAAATAATTAAATAACAAATATTTTTTTCATTTTCTGATTTTGTATTCTCAATTGATTATCAAATGAACAAATGATACATGGACCCTAACAAAATAGCCTGCCTGATTCCTTCTCTAGTCTCAGGTAACAGCACCATCTGGAGTCTGTAAGGAGCTAAAAGTGGTACTTAGTGAAATACTGCATTTAGTACAAGTACTACAGAGCTATATTGTACTTCACTACATTCATTTAACAGCTACATTACTTTGATTGGTAAACAAAATATATAATCAACTAATAGATTAATACAATCAGGAATACCGGTACTAAAATGAATGCAATAAATATGGTGCATTATTGTAGGTTATAGAAGACCACGCGTACCCACAAAGATGTTTGCAGTCAGTGGGATTGATTAGAAAACTCTGCAAACTTGAGATAACCAAAATCAATGTACTGATAACAGTCATAAAGTTTTAACTTGTCCAGCAAACTAGCAGAAGAGTGAAAATATGTGAATCAAGGCTAGACTTAGAAAAGGTTTTCTCATGGAACACAAATGGAAATATCAGTGGACCACTGGTGTTAAGGATCATTTAACAGTTTCTAAAATCAGTAGTTCAAAAGAGCTTCCTATAAGCCAGCGTCATGTAAATGCTGCTAACATTTTAAGGAACCAACAATATTGTGAGGAAAAGATTAAAAGATATGATCTTTCGATACGCTGGCTCTGTAATTGAACACTCTGAAAGGGGACAGTCTGTCCCAATAATGAATAATACTCTATTCAGACTTTATTTCTTTTAATACTGATCAGGTACATTGTGAATGCAGGTCATGTTCCTGTAACTATGGCAAAACTACGTAACTGTTGTTAAATAATGGCCACTTTGGCCAAAAGTAGTAACAGTGGGATAATTTCAAAGTTATTTTTAATTTCCCCAAATTCTCTTGAGAATGCTCTAAAGACATTGTCATGTTTATCTGTGGTATGCTAACAATGGCACCATTAAGACATGATCCATGAGGTCAGCAAACTGCGTCATTGTGGATACCACTGATACTAACCCACTCTGCCAGTGATTGTCTTACCCTTATATTCTTACCTTAACCTTAATGAATCGTACTCCTCATGCGTAAACCTAACCAACCTGACCAACTTAGTAGACCAAGAAGATTGTGTTGTTTCATATTTCAAAAGTTACATAGAATCGCTGTTACCTGAGATGCTAAAAGGGTCAGGTGGCCATGATGAATCTGGAATTGAAAACACTGTTTAAGTGACATTTAGTCATTTAGTTTAGAAATAATTTAAACAGTAAGTTGCTTAAGCTATTTCACAATCATTGTCAATCAACTTGGGACCACCAACTGAATACTTTGTAATGAGGACTGACTATTTTAAATCACTTACCAATTGATCAGGCTATTAGTATCCAGGTATACAACCACATCCCTGAAGTTAAAATTACTGTCACTACAGAACACTATGTTGTTTTACAGTAGAAACTGTCTTATTCCAATAGGATTTTTCCTTCTTGTGTCAGCAGGATGTGTTTTCTGTGTTAGTTTTGAGGCTCCCCAGGGGACAGACATCTTAAAAAGCTTAATCACAGTGGGAGTGCTTTATTCACCACTGCTGTGATTAAGCTTTGCAAGGTGTCTCAGCCTTTGACACAGTTTGTGTTGTCAGCTGTCATCTAGTCTGTTTTTGAAATTGGGAAGCACAACAGATCTACTGACACACCATTCTGCTGAGTGTAAACCACACGCTCATGTAACACCTAGGGGTTTCATTCAAAAACCAAAGGGATGTTGGACTGTTGGAGCAGATTGAACTACAAAAGGACACAACATGATGAAGTTAAAGAAACACTCTAAATTTCATTTTTCCAAAGGTACCGTAAAGTGGTGTTGAACAACTGCACTAAAGGAGTTAAGGAAATGTACACAGCCAGAAAGCAGCAGTGCCCCAAAAGACCTCCTAAAGGACTCTTGCTGACCACCAAGGATGGCAAACTCACTGCCAACCTGGGCAGCAACGTGACCTTCCTGGTGCATCTGGATGAGGTAAGAACACAACTAACATGGCTCCATCAGTAGTCTAGCTAGATACCCGTTTCGCTCAGACAATGATTTAGTCTGTTGACTTTTGATTAAAGCTGCATTAATTGATTTTGGGCCACCAGTGAGAAGAAGAAACCATTTACAGGCACCATAGCAATGGTGAATAAGTTATTTTGGCTACTGAGTTATCAACAATTTTCTACTGTTACATCCAGCAGAGAAAATAGCATTCATCTGGAGACATGTTTTGTCCAATGTTCACTCTCATTTTTAGCTCTATTTTGATCTGCACCAACTCCTGAGGGAAATATCTGTCTGGAAAATACACCAAATTCACTGTGCTCACCACATGGTTGCTTATTTTGTCTGATTACTGTTTGGATCAGAGAAGTTAGCACAGAGTTGATTTAATGGAGCTATTTGTGCTGAAGATAGCTGCCTGCTGCATCTGGAGATGAAATTGATGAGAGTGGTGAGAGTGAACCAAACCAAATAAGTTTTTGGCCTGTATAACTGAATGAGCTGAAAGGAGCTCTATTGTTCTGGTAATAATTCTCTGTGAGTTTATCATTTTGATTTTTTGCCATTGATAATGTCAACACATTTATCAATGCACCTTTTTTTAAATGTATGTATTTGTGTAAAAGGGGAAATGTTAAGTCTATTAAGCACAATGGCGCAGTGGTTAGCAATGTTGGCGCATAATACGCTACAAAAATAAGGCATGATGGTATTGCATTACTTTAAGCAGTAATATTTCAGTAATATTATTACAATTACTATTTCTAGCAATGCATTACCACCTGAAATTAAAGTTTAATCATGTTTTTTTTTTTTTTAAAGAATTTATTAACATGATGGCACTATCACCATTGCACCACAAAAAAAAAAAAAAAAATATCACCTGAGCATGAATGCATAAATGACTACGGAGTCAGACTCTACATGCTTTAAGTGGAATACTCCCATTACTTCGAGTTTATCAGAGGAAAGGGTGAAAATGTCATGGTCAAGCGTAATTTATGCACTGAGAAGCAGAGGGAACTCTTTACAGCAAGGAATAGAACAATGTTTATGGTATTCAAAAATGATCAGACTCTCTGTGTCCAAGGTTATTTGTATGTGTGAAGGGGCCAGATCTGTGCTCTGTATGAGAGCCGTCCCTGAGCTTCACAATTAGCCTCCACTGGATTTGTAATGAGCTGCAATAAACTTGAGCTTCCGAGGTTTGATTACCCGCTATGAAACAATATCAACCTCTTCCATTTGATTATAGTTGTACTCCTGCTGTTATTTTGGTGAAGGTAATGCAAAATCTTCCAAAATGAAAATAATTAGTAATATATAATGCATTACAATTTGGAAATAACTTTCCCAACACTGATCGTATGTGGGGTCCCCCAGGGCTCAGTACTAGATCCTCTGTTGCATGTTGGCTCAAGGTCACATAATTCAGAAACGCAGAATGTGATATCATTATTCCACTGATTGATCTCGCCTATCCTTGGCCCCTGCATCCATAAACCCTGTTAAATCACTGGCTGAATGCATCATAGATAGAAACAATTAATTGTCCCCAATGTCCCGCCTAAGCAAAAAGAAACATCAAAATAATTGCCAAATGTGTGAGTCTTTTCATTCTGTTAAAAGCAAAAGTATGTATTATAGTAAGAGTAAGGACACATAAAACAAAAGTCAGTGTGTCTGTTACTGCACAGCAATAAAATTAGACCAAAGGTCTCTTAAGGTGGGTAATGGTGTCTATAAAACCTTGTAAGATTTAGTTAACAGAACCCTAAAGCACAAATGCTAAAGTTTGAGAGAGCCTGCTTGTTCCTACGAAAGCTTCTTTTCTAAAAACTCTCTGAAGTTTAATAGAGTAAAATGGCTCCCTAGCACCCACGCAATGCAAAAGTTCTGAGCCAGAGGCAGCAGTAAAGACCTCACCGGAGACCCTGTTAGTCAGTGAGAGGCTCTGTGTTCAGAGCCAGGCACGCCAGGCTACCTTGTCACTAGGAAACTGCCTCACATGTTAGTCAGACAGAATATAGTCTGTCGATAATAGCTGCAGGCTTTTGGGCATTAACTACAGGAGTGTTTTCCTGCCACTGCAACAGCTCAAGGTAAATGTGTGTCTGCCAGGTCTTTTCCAGGCCCAGTTGTCATATTACCGTGTGATAAGATGAGAAATCGAGGCCTGTTTCTTTCATTATGTGGGATTGTCTGATGGAAAGGGGAGGGGGATGACAGAGGAAGGGAGGAGGGGTAAAGAATCCTTGTGGCATCAGCTCTATTTGAGGAAATTCTCAAGATGAATTCACAGTTTCATTTATATTCATGAAGCCGGCAATGGCTGTATTTCTCCGGGAGAGCAAATGCCCTTAAATATTTAATGGATAGAGGACTCACATTCACATTTAAAGATAAGGAAGAAATCTAAAAATAGATGGACACTTGTTTTGGGATGATATGCACGACCACATCGTTCATTTTCCTGATCAGAACTGGTTTCGTGTTTGTTTTTCGAAATCGGTTACGCAACACTTCAATTACCTCTACAGCTGGGCCTGGCAAAAGCAACTGACTTTTTACTTAGTGTCTGGTGGAGAAGGGATTGGCTTGTGCCTAAATGACATCAAGCAAATCTCAAACAATTCATGAAGAATTGAAAGAGAGGAGACACAGGGAATTTGAGACACTTTGATATTCACTTTAATTTCTGTCTGCCAGTTAAAATGGTTCAGTATTTAGATTATATGGTGTATGTAAGTGTGGTGGTGGAAGGAGAGTTCATATAGGAATATAGCATCGAGAAGTTTTTCATGCACAGGCTTGATATTTAGTGCGTCTTGTTTAAATGGAATGTCTGAAATGCATGAGCTCATCTTTGCTCAGAATACACATTGCTGCACCACATAAACGCAAATAGCTGCATGAGGACGTTATACAACGGCATGCCAACCAACTGACTGCAAGGAACGGTTCATGCTGTACTCGTTGCGTGTGGAATTTCCACTGCATCTGTCGTCAAGACTCTCTCAGGGGGCTAAGAAAAACTGGCGCTTGGGTCTGGTACTGCATCCAAATGCACATTTGCAGCCCAAAAAAGCTGACAACCATTGTATGGATCATTTAATACCACATTTGGGGAAAAAAACATCAACCAAGGCCTTTTGGCAACTTGTGTTGCCCTATGACAACCTGAAGAAGAGTTTACATTCTACAGTTACATGTAAATAACGTATTTTGAGTTTTTATAGGCTGATATTCAGATTTACAAATAGATTTTTATATGTTTATATATATAAAATGTATATATTTATATTTTGCTTCCAAAATATAGTCCAGCAGATAGAGCCCACGAGTGAGCTTTAGATTTGCTGGTAGGTGGGTTGTCTTTGCATTTTTAGAAAGCTAGACTAGCTGTGCCCTGTTGTTTCAACCTTTTATTCAAAAATGTCCAACTATCGCTGTGACTTCCATCAGCATCAACATCAAAACCACTAATAAGTAAACTAAATAACAGTGATCGTGGTGTAGCAATGCAACGTTCCGATGGGAAACTTTGGTCCCGGCAATCACGCTGATGCCACTTGACATGAATCACCTGTCTGAACACTGTTGCAGGCCAAGTAATCCCCCTCATCCAGCCAAAAGAAAATCGTCATGAATGGAAGACAATTTAGCAAAAGAACATCCCTTACGTCCTCTCAGACAGGACAGCCTCTGTTGATCTGACTTGTCCGGGACATCCCACGAATGCTCGATTGGATTGGGATCTGGGGAATTTGGAGACCAGGCCAATGTCTTGAGCTCTTTGTCATGTCCTCAGGCCATTTCTGAGCAGTTTTTTTGCAAGGTTGAAGGCCACATTCACATGCTGGGGGGGCACTGCCATTGGGGAGTGTACAATGTACTTGTACAATTATCCCCATTGATATTTACTAGGTCAAATTGACCAGTAACATATCTAGCTTTTCAGATTAATACAGTAATAATGTACACTTTATATTCCTAGCAACAATAATAGATGGCATAACTGATTGATTTGGTATGATCATGGACACAGATGAGAAATAGAGCACCATTTGTTTTTGTGTGGGGAAAAAACAGTTTACTCACAACCTCTATATTTCAGAGAAGTCCTGGCTAAGGCTCCGCATTTTGCCAAACTCAAGCCTTGAAAAACTTCACACTGTCTGTAGATTCCATGTTGTCTCATTTTTAAATCAACAAGTGCGTCTGATTGAAACAGAAGGTGACACAGAGTGAGCGCTGACTTCCTGCCTGTGGATAAACTGGCTTCCCTCTTGGTTCAGTGTAGTCATTAATCAGATTTGGCTTCACTTTTGTTGGCAACGCTCAAACAACTAAAGCACTGCCAGCTCGGTGCTCGAGTTGGAGACACTGGTGAGAGCATGCTTCGCTTTTGTACTTTCGTCAGAGAGGAACATATCTACTCAAAGATTCCGGAGATCTTTCAGTTATTTCAAGGTTTTATTACAGCTTTTTAATTGTGCCCTAAAGGTGTTTAAACTTCAAAATGTGCATTTTTTTTTTTATAATGCTCAGCTTGATATAGATGTGTTCTTCCATTTCCTGTTCCCTGTGTGTGGACGCACATAGCGTCCCGATTTTCAGTTCTCACCAAATGGGTTACAGGTTCAAAAGACGCAGGCGGCGGTTCCTTCGTGGTTAATATAAACTCCCTCTGATCTGCCTGACAATTGTTTTGTCAGTCTGAATTTTTATCAGCCACTTCTCTGTTTCACACTCTCGTCACATTTGGGAGAAAATGTTCTACAGATGTTCTCGCTCATGTTATCTTTTTTGTGAACATTTATTTCTGCCCCAGTGGGAAAGCACGATGGAATCTCCTGCCGATGAACATTGTGATCGAACATGACAGGCACAACTACTGAGGATTCCTATCTAAAATATGCACTGCAGTATTTATTTCCACAGACAGTACAGCCAAGTTTTTAGATGTTTGGCTATCAGCAAAAATGAGTTGATGGGAGAAACAT
This sequence comes from Lagodon rhomboides, assembly GCA_039737535.1. Taxonomy (NCBI): domain Eukaryota; kingdom Metazoa; phylum Chordata; class Actinopteri; order Spariformes; family Sparidae; genus Lagodon; species Lagodon rhomboides. The sequence continues at coordinate 5,292,566 of CM077786.1, forward strand.
AAAGAGTAAACACTGCACTCACTGCCTGTTAAGGAATCGTTCTTGTTACATAATTAAACTGAACAGAACAGTCAGAAGACAGAAAGTTAGAAATCTGTTAATATTCAAGCCCATGCCACGCCAACATTGTATCCTGGAGAGATTGAGTCCATTTTGTTGAAATTTTAGATATGATCAATTATTAACTACACTGCACTTCTACTGTCTTGCACTGTTTTGGTGCTGGGGCCCTGATAATTCCTTCAGTTTCAGCAGGGTCTTTGCATCAGTTGGTGCTCAGGCCCTTATAAATTGAAATAGCAGAGGGAAACTAAAAAGTTATTTGCTTTTCTTGGACACATCTACTTTTTCTGTCTTTTTTTAGTTTGTGTCATGCAGAAAAAAGTATCCCTCACCAGTTTACAAGACACAGCAAACATTTTAGTTCAATTAATTTCATTACAAAAATTAGAAGTAATGTTGCAGCTCAGTCTTAAAACTAAATATTCTGCCTTCTCTCTGAAACTTCAGTGAAAGGTTTCCCTGCCCAGGCACAGCAGTGCTCCATGATCATCCAGCCAAAAGGAAATCAGCATAAATGAAGGACATCTTTGCAAAAGAACATCCCTCACGTCCTCTCAGACAGGACAGCGTGACAAAAAATTAACCCCATTCTCAATTTCGCATGGCTCACACAGCCGACTCTGCCGGTTTCTGGGGCTTATGGTAATACCGCTGCACATAGGGATCTTTATCTTTTGTTTGAATTATACTTCGCATGAGGTTCTACGCTGTAACAATTCTTCATGTGACGATAACTTTGTCATTTTTGCCCATACCACATATCAACAATACATCAACACACCGTTTGTCTCTGTACATGAGACACAGAAAACAAAACGATGACCAACAGAGCCTAAAAGGCTGATTAGACCTGAGAACTGTGGACCTCACATTCATGGTGTCATTTGATTTATTGTTAATATAAAAAAAACATTGATTCAACAAAGGCCTTTTACACAGGATAATTTATCTTAATTTCATAGATATTGTTAGAATAGATTTTTCTGTGACCTATCATTAAAAGCTGTTGATCATAGGAAAAGTACACTGTTTTTAATTTTACAGTAAACTAAATATTACAGGGCAGAGATTAAACCAAATTGCCGACCTACAGCACAGACTCTGCTCTGTCTGCCGTGGAAATAACCAGAATTACTTTCCAGAATTATTCACAGCAACAGTGCCTTTTTGCTGTCACCCTTCACGTTGACAGTGTGGTTTCAGGTTTGACACGTACCTGAACGAATGCCGGACCCGTGTCTCCAAACCCTTGTCACTCCGTACAACGGCGCTTTCATTGCCAGGCCGGCGCTGATGTCCCGGCCTCGAGGCTCCGGCCGTGATGTGTTTGGATGTGTTCAGCCCTGGGATGTACGCGCACACAAAGAGTGACATTTAGAGAGACGGGCCAGCATCAGTCTCATGCAGATTAGCGAATCCCATTGTGGCTGATATAGAGAGCAAAGCATGAACACAGAATGGACAGCAGACACAGAGAAGAGCTGAGTGACACCGGCGCCACCAAGCCTGCCCGTTGTTTGTATGCCAGCTCATTACAGCTCGTAACAATGCCCGCGCTGTCAAACCCTGTTCTTAGCTGTTCTCCATTCTCCCCGGACACTTTCTCCGAGATATCATTTTTCAGGCAAAGTGACATGAAATATCCCCCAGATGTCTTGACCAAAACCTCCTGTGTTTTCACGCTCGGAAGCACACAAAGAAGGGACTCAGGTAGCGAGGGACGGGAAGAGCGAAAGAGCGGGAAAGCGAAAAAAAACAACAATCGGCGTATTTATTTGGTTTCATTGTGCGTTTTGGTGAAGCTCGGATGCTAATGTAGTGTTACAAATGACGATCCCAGCAGCGCCGCGCTACAATGTGCCGAGGGGAGCCGGGGAGTTTGCCTCGGCAGGCCTGGGGGGGATGAGAGCAGATTGGGTCGCCGTGGCAGCTGGAGCAACCAACACTCTCGCTGTGTGCTGATCCTCGGATAGAGCCAGATGTGATTCCCAGAGGAGACTGTGCAGGAAGCTGAAAGCTCACACACCATGCAAAGGCAAACATGGTGGGATGGTGTGCATACACACAGGCGCATACTTACAATCCCCTATCCTCCCCTTTCCAACACACAAACACAGCAGTCCAACACCTGACATCGTTAATGGCATTAAGTAATAAAATAACTTTGTCAATAACAATCTCAGGACAGAAAATACTGACTGACAAGCATCGAGATCACTAAAACCAAAGCTGTGATGATTATTTTATTCAAAAATCAATTTTCTACACAAATCGGCTGTTTGCAAGGACTCACCGATTTATTAATGTTTGCTCAACTGTTCGTTTTGGATGAGCTTTTGTGCCAAGTTTGAGCAAAAAAGCACGACTTTGTGTTTTGTTAAATTAATTGTGTTCTGCTCAAATAGTCAGACAAATGTTGTAAAAAAACAAGCAGTTGTACTTCGACACAAGACACATTAGTGCTTTTTGTCTGAAAGAGAAATGATTGAAAGAACTGTAATTATCTAACCATGTAAATAATATAATCATATACTGTGACTATAAACTTTGATGAAGGTGAACATGCATTTACAAAGAACAAACACATCACTACACACATGAAAAATCACACTGATCAACTATAAAACTACATTTATTAACCTCTTACAGAGTTACAGAGGTGAAGGTTGTGTTCACTGTGTCTCGATGTGGTGATCTATGTGCAGCTTGCTTTTCGTTATGTTTTCCAACTTTGAAATTTTACAACCAAATGAATTGTGAGTTAGAGCTGAGTGATCCAGTGTTGCCTGTTCAACCCTCTGTTCCCTCTCCACACCGCCACACAGCACCTCCCCTGCTCCAGTCATTTCCATGAGGGAGCACTGCGGCAGCAGGACTAAGACACGGTCGCCCCCCACTCGAACAGGCACAGATTAAGATCTGCCGCTCAGAGTTCATTGTGATGAACTTCTGGTGGTAGTCGTCTGGTGTTGGTTGATCTGATAGAAGGAGGTGGGCATCGCAGGAATAGCAGTCACCGCGGGCCAGAAGCAAACATCAACGCGCTGACAGTGTCGGTGTCTGAGTACCTGGAGCTGTACCACACTGCACTAGCTACATAAATGCACATAAAAACTCAAATTTCATGCATTTAGATTGTATTAGTTAAATCTTCCAGGACTGACATTTTATAAAAAAAACAAAACAAATCAAAAAAAACATTATAATTGCACGTTCAATTGTGGAATCAATGATTGATAAGATAAGATAAGGAATTTTTACATTTGATTACTTTTTTGCAAAATAAAAGTGTGTTTGTTTTAAATGGTAGGAACCTCAGGTTGTCTGTATGGCCAGGGGCCAATCTAGGGATAAACAGCCAGCGTTGAATTCTGAGATCATTTTGAACTTATAATAATGATAAACATTTCTTACTTTTGAGTAACCTCTTGTCTGCGCTTTTGAAACGCATTTTTTTTACATTTTCAGTAGAGATTAAACTGTAATCTTTGATGTGTTGGCTACAGAGAGAATGGATGCCTAAATATGCTCTTGTGAACAGCATGATTGTGTGTAGCTTAAACTTAAAAGTCAACAATTAGATATTTCTGATATCAGCATTGTTAGCCTGTAATAGTCATCAAACATTGACATGAACCTGTACCACTGAGTGTGTGTGTGTGTGTGTGTGTGTGTGTGTGTGTGCATGTGCATAATGAACCATTTGCCCAACATCACTGGCACATTTTACCCTACAATCTCCATTTTGACAAAAAGTTTGAGCTAGTTTTGTAGCTCACACTAAATTAATTTAACATGTAATAATGACCAAAACTTCTATTTATTTTGAATTTTTACAGGATTGATGACTTTAGAAACACGACCAATTTACCTGGCAATTTCTTTTTTGCTCTGGTTTGCTCACCACTCTATGTGCTTCAGTCCAACATGAATTAAGTAATGTGAAGTGTGCGTGCTTGCATGTGGAGGGAAAAAACATGTTGTGGGCGTCTCGATGGGCTGTGCCAATGCTGTGACGCTCACAGAAGCAGTCGTCGCAGCGGCAGCAGACACTTTTAAAAACACTTGGGCTTTCCGGTGAGAGGCTGCTGCGGGTAGGCGGTTGTCAGGATGGTTACCATGTGGTGGTGTAAAAAGGCCTTTAGTGACACAGTGCAGAGTGGTCAAGTGTTCTTTTAAAAAAATAATTGCTCTCCCTTTTTATTATGAATTATGTTAATTATTAATTATTATTATAATTGAAGCCCACGTGAATTGCAGTTGATTCAGGGTGTTTTTTTATTTTAAAAAATTGAGGTCATGAATCAGATAGTGTTTCCTGCAAGACCTTGCTGTGCTCTTATCAAGTTCCATGCATCAGTTAGTTGGATAGTTTGGAATTATTTGCTCAAGGTGATTTGCTGTAATTAGATAGCATTTCCTTTTTGAATATTTATAGTGATTTTTTTTGCCAGAACATTTGACTGATGACATTTGACATTTGACAGAACTGAATAAAAATGTCAAGCTCTTGCAACTGTAGTTGGAAACGGCAACAACTGTTTTAATTCTAGTGACTACGAGATAGAGACTTTTTAAAGCCTCTTAAACAGGTGTTCCAACAAGTCTTTGATTACGTCAGCTTAGATCATCAAGCTCTCCAAATTCCCCAAGAAACCTTTCATATATCCAATTTAATTTAAATTCAGCACAAAATTGTTTATGTGATAAAGGTAATCTGTATATTGTAATATTATGTAATATTTATATTATAATGTAAATCATTTGCCTGATTGATATATTTGTCTTTTAACAAAACCTGCCATAGGTGATATATTTTGGCTACTTGGGACCAGAAGAAACAGGCAGTGAACACAACATCAACATATTACCGACCTTATTTGGTGATTTTTTTTAATAAGGTGTTGCTTATTTAAACATCCAGCAGTTATGGAGCAACATATGCAATAACTTTGCAGTTCCATTTCTGGCCAATAATCGCTGTCTCTTAGCTCTGTTTTTGGTTTACACCAGCTCTAATATCTGGCTCATTAGCTGCTAAAAGCTCCACTATGTTCACTTTTGTAACTGTAACACAGCTCACATTACACATTGCCATTGGATACAATGGATTCATGTAAATGCTAACTATAGCTGCTTTTAAGTACAGACAGAAATTAGTGTCTCCTAAAACATCAGTTACTCTTAAACAGGGATGTTGTCCACCAAAAGTGTGTATGTTGTATGTCAGTATGTTTTTTTGCTACCTTTATTAATATTGTGGGTTCTGTGTAGTAATATTCAGATTGCTACCTCATTGAGACTTATTTATATTTACAGGAGTTTGAGCCAAAGACTGAGACTTGATCAAGTTTCAGAAAAACATAGTCAAACTCATTGTTCTGTGCTACATATGGAGTAGACTGTCCTGTCCAGCATCCTTTGCTGCTCTGCTTGATTTCCTCTCTCTCCCTTCACAGCAGCCACCTGATGATTGTGTCTGGCCCTTCTCTGGTGCTGAGGGTCGTATCATGTGAGAAAAGCGATGTCAGTGAGCGCATAGTGTTTATCTGTAGCTGACTGAAGTCCTGCTGTGCCGTTTCAGGGTGACTCCTTGCAGACTAACATCCAGCTGGATTTTGGCGACGGCACGGCCGTGTCCTACTCCAACCTGAGCTGGACGGAGGAGGGGATCAAACACGTCTACAAGTCCGCTGGGATATTCCGTGTCACAGCGCTGGCGGAGAACACGCTGGGTTATGACACCACCACACTCTTCCTGCATGTCACATGTAAGTTCTGCTGCTAAATACAGTCCAGGTGAGAGAAGAGAAGAGTTGATAAAATAGTTGATGCACGCTTCTGAGTCTCCTTTAGTTATTGCATGAGCTCAAAGCAATGATCTAAACAGACTATGTGATGTTCAGCAGTCTGAAATGGATACCAGCATTATATGTAGCTGAAATAGTTCAGGGTTTTTGTATTAAAAACAGCATTTGACTTAAATCTCCATTTACTGTTAATGCTGTAACTGCTCAAAAAACAGACTGCTTTCAATAGCTTTACTTTTTCACTATTATCATTCGTTCACACAGTACTGACTGACAGAGAGAGAGTCTGCATTATGTGCTGTTCGTTTTATGTATGAAGTGTCTGTATTGTCATCGCACTGCATTTTTATAAACACATCTGTTCCCCGCACCCGGGCGCCATCTTACAATAACACAACAGATAGTTCACCTCGCACACAAACAAGCACAGAAACCCTCACTTCTCCTCAACAAGCAACTCTGCCTCACACACATGCAGCACAAAGCTGTATCTCACAGGTGGCACTGCGGTGATTACATTCATAACACAGACTGTGCAGGTCGCGCGACGTATATGCCCCTATGCACATCCCTAAATAAGCAGATTGAAAGTGGAGCACTGTCTTAATATTGTCGGAGCGTTCGTGAGTGACTGGATCTGGGTTTGAACGCAGAGGGACTGTGTGAGAGAGGGGGAACGCAAACTGGCATAGGTTTATGTAAGAAATCAGTTGTGTAATACATCAACCTGCATCGATATAAATGTATTGTCTTATCCTATGTCTTGTTTAAAAAATAGATATACCTTGAAAAGTCGATATACCACCTAGCCCTACAGTGAGGGCAGGTGACATAACAGAAACACGTCACGGTGTAAAGCCAGCACAGTTCAACAGCACCACAAACTGCAGCCTCCAGAGTGATCTCACAGGTAAAACAACAGCGAAGGTAAAACAGCTTCGACATAAACTGAATCTTTACGGAATTATTACAGGTGTTTTGTTTTTTTTAGTTTAGTTTTTTTCACAGTTGGGTTCCAACCTCCAGTTTAACTTAAATGCATTGTGCAGTTTTAAGACAATTTGAGCAAAACTAGCTAAAGCAGCTATATGTTCTTACATTTGTATATTATCTGTCGCCTGGCTCCAGGTGCTCAAATATACTCAACTGAATGACAGCCACACTGTTGATCCATGCTAAACTCATCTGAGGTGAACTGCACTGACCTATACACAGGATTATGTAACACAGCAGCTGTGATAAATACAAACAACTTTTTGGAGAAAGGTCATAACAAACTTGCTTATGCAAGGTTTCACTGGGGGCAGAGAGAGAGACGGAGGAGTGGGCCTTTAAGGCCACTGCAGCTAATTGCCAGTTATCTGAGGATGCAATGGTAGAACAATGGCTCATTTTAGCTGATTCACCACAGCAGCACACATGACAGAATACAGGATTGTCAGGCTTTCCAGCTCTTTTCAAACAGCAATAAAACAGCGTTTCTAAGGGAATCATATAAGCTCTTTTCAATTTGTTTTTGTCTTGTTAATTACTCGTTCATTAAGTTGTACAATCCATCTTAATGTGACCTCTTGCCCTCCTGAAGCATTAGCCACTGTGTATTGTATTTAAACATAACTCAGGGCAATCATTTATTTCAAAGTACATGTTATGCTTTCAGGGGAAATGCCAAAACCTTCTACAATGACTTCTCAACTGAACATATTTAATACCAAATGAGTCTCTCTCCCTATTGCATTCACACACACACACACACAAACACACACACAGAGACATCATGCACGTAAACGCACACACACACACTGAGCATCTCAAAGTGGGGATAAAGATTAGTTCTGGTTAAAGAGGATGAGCGCTAACAGAAGCCTCAGCGAGACGAACATCCCAGTCCAGTCGCAGCACTACACAAACCCTTTCACTGGAGTTTTTCCACGAAAGTAGTGTATTACATCTGTCCACAGTGGGAAACTTCATCCCTGAGACTGTAACAACCTAGCGTCCTGTCAGCTACTATTAGGTTCTTAGTGGGGAGGTTCGCAGCATTACCCAGGAGGTATCATGTCAAAAATACATGATGCGTCAACATATTCCCATCATTAGAATGGGACATTTTCGGGCACCATTATCTCACAGATCCAGAAGGACTTTTTAACATGATCATCTGTCGTTTTAAATAACTCAAGCCAACTATTTGATGATCAGTTCAAGGGGATGCGTGCCTGCGTAGATTTGGAAACTGTTTTCTTCAGTGAGCAGTGGAAGTTGTCCAGTGTGGATGTAGGGAACTTTTATTTGAGAGTAGGGTCACACTGTTCTGGCGATGGTTAAGCCTGCAGGCCTGGATGAAGTTCACGAGTTTCACCACCATCTTGGTGGTTGCAACAGAAGAATTTCACAGGGATTCGCAGTGAATGATGCAGTCTAGGAATATCAAATCTGAGCAAGGGCTGTCCTCTCTTACCTGGTTCTGTACCCTGAGCATGAGCCTGACGTTCTTCTTGGTAAGGTTTGGAGATCCATCAGTTGTTCAGCAATTTAGTCCATGGCAGATTCAGTCTCTTCAAGCATCCTGACATGCTGTCGATGGGTGTGATCCCTGTGTTGTCCCCATCATAGACTCCATGGCAAGAAAATTGTCCACTATTTCAAACCTTTCATTTATTTCTCCAATGAAAATTAGTAGCTGGGCAGTATCTTTGATATTTGTGCTCTCATCCAGCGCAATGGAACAATACGCAAAGTCAGGTGCCTTTTTTGACAATTCAGCAGACTGACCTTTGTTGTCTGGGCACAGTATGCTAGCTGCCTCCTCCATGCAGTCTTTCAAAAATGCACCATCAGTGAAAGGCTTGTTCTGTTTGCTTGCTTGTATGACAGCACGTAGCTAACTTTCCTTGCTGATTCTTGAATGGTTGACTGCTTTCCACTACATCAGTGGAGCTGAGGGAGAGGAGGAGAACAGTTTGAGGTTCCTGGGAATTATCATCACTGAAAACCTGTCATAGTCTTCACCCTGGCACCCTTCCAAACTTTTCCATAGGAGTTATACACTCTTAGAAATAAGGGTTCCAAAAGGGTTCTTTTACAAGGGCTGAGGTTCTCCCTGGAACCATTTGCTTCTGAAAAACCCTTTCCCGAAGAAACAGTTTTTCAAGGGTTCTTGGTAACACTAATGGTTCCAGTAAGAACCATTTTGATCCAGAGAACCCTTTAAAAAACCCTTTCCCGAATAAAGGGTTTTTCAAAGGTTCTTGGTAACACTAACGGTTCCAGTAAAAACTATTTTGATCCAGAGAACCCTTTTTTGGAGAAAGAGATCTTCAGGGATTGTTGAAAGCATGGGTATAAGATCCTGTATGGGTTCTTTGTAGAACCTCTCATGGGGGTTTCTGGGTGGAACCTTACACACACAGTTCTAGGTATAACCCTTTATGTTGGGTTCTAGGTAGAACCCTCCAAAAGAAAAAAAAAGAAGAAAAAAAAGGTTCTCCTATGAGGACAAGCCGAAGAACCTTATATGGTTCTCCTTAGAACTTTTATTTCTAAGAGTGTATAAGTTTTTTACTGTTGAATTTGTTTATTTGGTTGATATTGTTACTCAAGTCACATGTTGCTCAGAAGTAGCCATGCATGATATCAACTCTTCTGTGGTGTTTCCTTCTCAGGCCCCGTTGAGCATGTGCAGCTACTGACTCCCTTCGTTGTCATAAGGAACAAGGAGGTGAACATCACAGCAGTGGTCTTACCCAGCCACTCACGCACCGTCACTTACTTCTGGTGGCTAGGCAACAACACTGAGGTAATTCTTCCAGTACAAGGCTCATTAATACACAGTTCAGTCTTGGTTTCTATCGCATACTGGTGTGTAGACTTTTATTAAGTTAACCAATGTCATCAAGTCATTTTACCTGGTAAAAAAATAGCCATGATGTGCTTGAGAAGTATATCTAACTTTTGGGAACATAGACGCAGTAAAGAACATACAGTGTGAGCTTTGATAAAAGTCTATTCAACTTAAACAGAATGCAGCAAAACTTTACAGTACACCTCATTTTACTCAACAAACCTTCTACCTGGTCTTGACTTCATCAGGGAGGAATCTGAGGTTGTGTCCATTTTGCTCAGTTATCATCAATAGATAACTTGAGCTAGACTGCAGATAGAAGGGGAAGCCATTTCTGTTATCTCGCTTTATAACAAATTTGATTGATTCTTATGAGAACACCATCATTTAAATGTATTTTGGTCTTTTTCTTCATAACAAGCATAAATCAACCGCTACACGTGTGCTGATGCCTAGGTAGCCTAGGAATGGCTAGTTAGCAATCATTGAATAATTACTGCTAATTTGTGCATGGCCCACATTTCGATGTATTTCAGTTATAGTATTAAAATGAAGTCCAGCAGTTAGGTTGCGTCTCTTGGCACAGCCCTTCTGATATCAGTGCAGACTGGGAGGTGGGAGCACAGGTTGCTGATGTTAGCCTATAAAACACTTCTAGTGGCCAGGTAATAAAGCAGTGTTCTTTGTTGTTTGATGCTTTGATCGATTGAGTGATGTTGTGAATGAATTGCACACATCCATGCCTCTCTATCTCCGTCAGATAAATGGCAAATGGCATTGTGACAATACCAGGATTGCCACAGTAATGTAAGAGAAATCAGCTGAAGACAGCACATTGGAAATGTCCGGTGGCATCCTTTTACATAAACGCCATTGACGACCACTGATGACATATAGGGGTCTTGAAGGGTTGTACTAATTTATAAGGAATTTCAACCACATCCCATTTTAACTCTGTTCTGAGGGGCAAGGGGGACACTCAAAAAGGAGGGTAGGGGTAAGAATTGGAAATGGGATATAGCCTTTAATGGCTTTTGATAATCTGTAAATCACACCACTGTTGGACATAGAAACCAGACTCAATCTTAGACAACACCCTGATAAAGACAAGCTAGCTAAAAATGTTTGTTGCATAAAGCATGGTGTACTAGACAAGAATGGTGCCACGTTCTTCAGTGAGACATTAAATAGTAACTGTATCTTTTGTGCTTGCAGCCAGTAATAACGCTGGATGGGAGTATCTCTTATACCTTCGCCACTGAGGGAATGCACACCATCACTGTCCAAGTGGCTGCAGCCAACACCATACTGCAGGATACAAAGGCCATCGCAGTCAAAGGTCGGTATTTGTTTTCTAATAGTGTCCTTGAGCCCATAACAGCAACAACACAGTCAACATCATTTACAAATCTGTTTGACTGCCATTGTTTTTTAATATATTCAACAAATGCAGACTTTAAAAAGTCAGATGTCATATTTTTAATCTGCATTGTCTAAATTCTTCCTGAAATGAAACATCTCCTCCTTGAGTAAAATAGATCACAGTACTGTTAAAACCTCTAAAGAATACATCTTCATTTGAAATGAAATGATTCAGCAGCAAGTATCTGTAAAAGTGCAATGAGTTATTACCAGTAGATGGGCCGGCGTGAAGCTGTGACATTTTCTAATTATCTAGAAGTGCATCTGGTACATTTAGCTAAAGGGAAGAGCAGGTGATATGAAAAGCCCTCTTCTTTTCATCAAGTGTTAACTACCTGAAACTCAACTTGAGCAAAATGACAGTTGGCACTGCTCGCTGAGAATAATGCCCCCGGATCCGAGTGAATTAATGGCTGATTCTCTCCTGACTCTCCTCGACAGAATTCTTCAAATCGCTACTTTTATCTTTTTCCCCTAATCTGGACGAGTTCAACCCCGACATACCCGAATGGAGACAGGATGTGGGGAGAGTAATTAAGAAGGCTCTGCTCCAAGTGAGTGATTTTCATTTTCTTTGTCCTTCCTGCTCTCTTCCTTCCATCCTTTTGTCCATCTTCAGCTCCTTTCCTTACTGTCTTTTTATTTCCTACTAACTCTCTCTCCCTGATGTTTCGCAATTATTTCCTGTGCTCCTATTACCTCTGCTGCCCAGTACTCTGAGCTCATTGGTGCAGCAAGTTGAACACCCTCAGTCCATCCTGTGATTCAACATCAGACAGGTGTGAAGATGCCTCTGCTTTCCTCCTCTCCCAAGATGGCTTCATGAGCCCTCATTCCTTTTTTTTTTTAAAGACACCGATAAAATGATCTCAGGACTTCAAGCACAAGGTCTAGTAAGAGACCTACGAGTGACAATAGCTGTCACCGTGTCTGACGTACGTGTCTGCGTGTGTGCGATAGCCGGCTTGAATGTAGGTGGGGAGCAAGTGCTCTCAGTGTGTGTGGGAAGCTTAGCCATCATTAAGTGCCACTCGTCTCCCCATTCACCGCTCATGAATAGCAGACTGCATTTGGTCGCGCTGTGATCTCGGCCATCTTACCAACATACTGAGCGTTAGAGCTGCAGGTGGGTGCTGTTGAAGTATATTTTAAATGGGAGAAGATTTCACGAGTAACCCAGGTAACCCGGTCTTAGGCCCATGCTTTTGAGCCCATCTATTTCCCTTTTCCTGGACTGTAATGTAATTTAAAGATGAATCATTTGCTAAAATGAGACTTTCAGTTTTTTTCCTTACTCCTCAAGAACAGAAGGAACCAGTTTCTGCTAAATTATTTAGACTTAATCAATTTAAACAACCACACTAGTTTTGCGACTCTGAACTCACTCGATGGAGGGTGTAGATTTCACTCTTAAATTTAATCTGCAGGGTTATTGATGCAGAAACCTCAACTCTCTTGTAGAGGGGGCTGAGCTCAAATCTACTTTAAAAGCCTTTATTCCAATTATCTGTGGATAAGTTTGGGAAACGAAAAAAAGAGAGAACTCATAAATATTAGTATTTCCAGACTATGGTCTCTATCAGGGCTTGGCGATATGTCCTAATGATATTGATCTATTTTAAGGCTGTCTTATCCATTACATTAAAAATATCACACCATTTTTTTGATCATTTTTTAATATGAATGCGCAAGTTATCAAAAATGCAGTAGCAGTGTGTTAGAAAGTACAACAGCTTAAATGCCTCTGACATGTACTGGAGTAGAAACAGGACTAAAGAAACTGAGCATTTACTTCACACTGTACTGATTCAAGGACAGAATGTTCCTGTTATACACTGACTAGATGGTTGTTTTCTGTAAAGGAGTGTGTTATTAGTACATTTAGTATCAAAACTTTCTGAAATTAAAAATCCCCAAAAAAAGCCTGTCCTCTGCTGAATAATAATGTGCTCTAAATTAGAGCAACATCTTTCATTGAGGCACAATTAACAGCAAGTTAAAGTAATTACGATTCCCATCAGATGATTAAAAACACTGTCAAATCTACCGATAAATCATTTTTCAGAACTGTCCCGATGTTTTCGGGCAACAGCGCTGTTTGTAGCTAATGTTGTCTGGAACTATCGAGCGCTCCATGAACCAGGTGACTGCATGGCGGCCAGGTCAAAGAATGCTGCAACTCTGATATGAAACAGGGCTGCTTGAGCAGGGAGTTGACGATAAAGACTGCAGACAGATGTGGAGATGAGCCAGGTGCCAGATCAGGTAGCCAAGCCCAGGAGACACAGAGACACACACAGACAGGCGAGGGAGGAGGAGACACAGAGGAAGCAGGGAGAACACGGAGAAACACAGGAGGAAACAGCAGAGAAGAGACAGAACAAATGCGTCACTTTTGGTATTGTGACAATTTTGTCGGGATGATTACTGGTACTTTGAGATAGACTTTTGACAAATAATCATCATCGTAATATGTGTTAATGACTAAGTAGGTAAAGACAAGTATTAGAACAAGCATGCCAGTCTCAAAATGACATCACTTGACTGTAATGCAGCCTTTAAAACCAGGAAAAGACAACATGTATGATATATCACGATATAATGAAATCCAAAATCAAAGACGATACATAGTTTAGTTTCATTTCACAATGCCAATAAGATATCCATATATTGCTCAGTCCTAGCCCCTGTTCTATTTTCTAAAAGTGTTAACTTCAAAATTTCCAAAAGTAAATTGTTCAGAAAAGGCAATTGTTATTGTTATTAGAGCATGAGAGTAAAAAACTGTGAGAGCGCAGCCCAGAGCACGTTTGATACTGTCCAAAGCAAGAAGTATGGCCTGCTAGAGGACACAAACTGGAATACCGATCTACAATCGTCAGGCAGTTATTTGCCAACACAATAGCATCCATAATCATACAAATCTACCATATGTCTGGAAAGTAAGACTTTTGGAAATTCATGTTTCCCTTATGTGGTGCATTGTGGTACATGGTGCAATTACACAGGCGGTTTAAGGATAGTTTCACATTTTCAAGTGTGTCATCTGTGTCCATATACACGTTGAAATAACTGCAACAGAGTCATGGTTGCCATAATTTTCCCTCCTGTTCTCACTGGCCGAGTGCCTCTTTTACAAACACACTGACTGTAATTTTGCTGACTGTCATTGTCCACATGTGCCATCACATGAACTGGCAAAAGTCCAAACTGTTAGAAAACAGCGCAGTTCTGCAGCAAAAATAAGTGTGTAAATTAAATATACAGAACTATAGAACAACTATAAAAACAAATTAGTGTAAAAAAAAACACATTTCTTTATAAAAGGCAAATATGAAAATACAAATAATGCTTGCAAGCATCTCCAACATGTGTATGTAAACCTGTACACTTTTTATGCTTATACTTTTTAGAAACTTAACAAAATGATCTAATCTAAAAGGATTCAGAGGCACTCTGATAAAAATAATGATTAAAATCCTTTACGAAATCATGAATAAACCAGCATGTTTCAAGTCATAGAGTCCCTATGAGGACATGCCATGATGAAGGGCATGAATGGATTCACAGCATCAGAACAGAATTTGGAGCGCTGATTTACAGAATGCCGAGGCGTGACTGTCCCTCCTCCCCAGCAACCGGGCCTGAGCACTGTTTCCTCTCGCACATACGTCATCATGTCGTAGCACGGTCGCAGCACAGAGGAGAACGCTACAGAGAACATTACTTTGACATATTCCGTGTCCTTTTGGTCATAGACAACCTTCTCACATTCCTGGATTTCTTGATTATGCAAGGCGGCGTAATACGCATCACTATACTACATGTCCACGTTGTGCACCCGTGCTCATGCGTGAACAACTGTACTGTGCCGAAGCACACCTCTTCCAACCGTGCCAGGGCAAAGAAAGTGTACGGGGCGCTCAAACTAGTCAAACAAACTAGACTCTGGGTGTCAGACATGCTTGGAAAAATACCCAGGAGAAACCGAAAAGCAAGAAGAGACACACAGGGGCATGGTTTCAAAATAAAACAGAAAACACAACAAGAAGACACTGAATTATAACAAGAAGAGGACTAGTAATGATCCATGGGTCACTTTTAATTTGTCCCCGGGGCCACAATATGAGTTTAAAAAACAAAACAGAAGCTGCCTTGTTCAACTACTTTACTCCTCCATTATGTCACCACCCACACTTGACTGCTGTATGTTCATGGCTCAGACTTCAATCTCTGTTCTGCCTGAAAGGGGTTATTTCATAAAGAGAAACTCTTATGTACAATAATCAAAAAATTGAATCAGGATTTGATTCAACATGATAGAAAAGAAGAATCTTGATCCTGGACTGAATCAGTTTTTATCCATCATACCTTGACTGATCATTTCAGAATAAGGACACCTCGTATTTTAATGGGAAAACCCAATGTACTTACATTGTTTTTTTCAGGTTGTGTGAGCAAGTACATGCAGAGTTTCACTGCTGCTACGATCCACATTAGACAGTTATACCAGTGGTCATAGAACTTGGATTACTGAAAGCATCCTCTCAGAGCCTCCCTTGAAGGAAAGTATCAAATTGGAACAGAGGGTGAAGTGGTTACAGCCTCTGAGATGCATTTGTTTTATTGTTTATCACATAACACTTGTGGATTGTGGCTGCTGTGTCACTCTTTTTGTCTTCATCGTTTCACATTATGCTGCAAGAGAAATCAGCCACTTCCCATCTGAAAGGGCTGTGGATGTGTTTATGAGGCTGGAGCTGACAAAAAGTTCATTCCCAGACAAACATATTGTGCAAGTGGAGACAGGGAGGGTTATTTTTCCTCTGTTTTGTTATGGTTGAGAACTCTTGCTTGAGACAGAGGCCAGTCCAAAACTGATGGCTTTCCAACATAGTAAACAACTCCCCAACAATAAAACAGGAGATGAGAGAGGGGACCACTTGCAATTAAAGTCAAGGTCCATTTAACTGAGGTGCTGTGCTGTATAGCTCTGTTGTTGAATTTTTCAAGTCATGACTTTGCACTCTTCACCTAGGCTCATTTCTGTGCCATTGCCTCTTCTGGTCTTGGATGGACACTCAGTAAAGGAAGTTATTTAATTTCACTCACTCTATCCTCAGTTAACCTCCCTATCACATTCCCCTAACATTTTTCCATCCAGACACCCCCCCCCCCCCCATAGTTTTCCTTGAAGGTTAATGCAGGCTATCAAACTATCATCTCCTTATTACTTCCCCAAAGGCACCAAAGTGTTTTCTCATCCAATGGTTGCATGGTAAATCATGCACAGTAATGTAGTATTTTCATCTTTTCAATCGTTTCAATTCAACAATTATAGTGTTGATAATTGACTTAGTCTCAAATGACTAGAATGCATATTGATTTCCCTCACAAGAAACTCAATCTGAATTCATGTTATGTTACATTATGTACGTGAAGTAACTTCACTAGGACAGTAAGTGAAAATGCTCACTGTCAATTTTTGGTTTCCCACTGGACAGGAACAGTGGTATACCTGACCTCCTGCCTTACATTTGATTTACATTTACATTTTAGGGCATTTAGCAGACGCTTTTGTCCAAAGCGACTTACAGTAATTCATACATTCATACACTAATGGCGGTGGCTGCTATGCAAGGTGCCGACCAGCACATCAGGAGCAGTTTGGGGTTCAGTATCTTGCCCACTTCGACATGCAGACCAGGGGAATCGAACCAGTGACCTTCTGTTAACAAGACGTTGGCTATACCCCTGAAGCACAGTGGCCTTGCCGCCTTCTTCTTCTCACTTCCTTCTTTGCTGCTGTAATAATTACTACAGCCACTAGAGGTTGCTGCCTAACCTGCCTGTGCATTTGTGGCCCTAATTGTTGCCGTGTGTCCCACACCGTTGGCATTAGTCAGCCCTTGGCGGCAGCTTTTTGGCTGATTGTGCATGTAGTAGCAACAGAGAAGCCCTTTGGTGAGAGGAATTCCTCTAATCGGCTGTTCATGGGCTGTGATGCAAATCTGTGCACAAGTAAAGAACCAGAAAAAGAAAAGGAATGCCTCTGTTGCTGTGTTATCCATGGTTTTATCCATGGTTTCACCCATTTAGTGCAGTTTCTCAGTATTTTTCACGTTGCCTCTTCACTGGTGCCATCAACTTTTTATCAGACATATTCCCTTAGAAATAGCTATATAACCGAGTGGTGGGAAAATGCGTTATTTGTGTATCCACAGTCCTCCTTTTTTACACAGGGGCAGAACATGCAAGCTAGTTTGCCGTCAGTAGTTGTCTTTGCAGTGTTTTCAAGTGCAGCTTTTTGACCAAGACAAACATGATGTGAGGCAACACAACACTTGGCTTTTGTCACCATAAGCTCTTTCATATCCCAGTGGTGCAGTGGTTAACACTGTTGCCGCACTGCAGGAAGGTCCTGCCTTCGAGACCTGGCCAGGGCAGGACCTTTCTGTGCAGAGTTTGCATGTTCTCCCTATGTTTACAACGCTGTCCAGGTACCCCCCGGCTTCCTCCCACAGTCCAACTACAAGCAGGCTAGGTTAATGGGTCAATCGGTTTATTGTCCATAGGTATGAATGTTGTCTCTGTATGTCAGCCCTGTGATGAACAGGTGACTACAGAGTCTATCTGGCTTTAGTGATCCCTTGACTTGTTCTTAATGCCCAAATAAGGTTAATATTTCAGGATTTTGAGTCATATCAATATTTCACTATTTCATGGGTAGCAATGCACTTTGCAACTGATATTCAAGGCCTCCAGTGGATGACTTCTTTGATCTCATATCTCATCTCGCACCAACAGCAGGTTCAAATTGCTAATTATCCAAGGAAATAGAAAATGTTATCACACAATCTTGGTAGATTCATACACATGAATGTGTACAAATGTCAATAAAATTTGATCCAGGTTCAGTTTTTTTCATCTCATGCGTTGGTTTGTGACCAAATACCTGCAAAATTAATGCCATTCCCATCAGCCACAGGTTTTCTTTGTTTATGTTAATATGCAAATTGCAGCATGCAAACATGCTGAACTGAGATGATGACCATGGTAAGCATTATACATAACATAAAACACTGTTATTGTAACCATGTTGGCATGGCGATGCTAGCATTAAGCTCAATGACTGTAGATTAATTAAGCATTTACACTGGATTATTTAGATGAGGTTGTGCTATACGTGTATATACATCATATAGAATTCCTCAGAAATTAGACCTCAGATGTTTACCTGTATTGAATTTAAACTAGAACACAAAGCAAAACTGTATGCATGCAAAAATACATTATGTATGGTATCTGTACAGGTGCAACACCTTTCAGGCATATGATTTAATTTCTGTGCTGAGTAGCTCTAGAGCTTTCCATCTTCATATAGTACTTCTTCAGATAAACTTCCAAATTATTGCACTATGGGATCTTTGTGTGAAACCAAATTCAGCGAGGCTTCCCTGCAGCAGGTAACCCCATGTTCATCTGTGAGAGTCTCACCTATCTTTCTGCTTGCCATTCCGATCTGCTTTTTGTATCCAGCAGTGAATTTGCAAAGCATCAAAGAGAGTACTCCAAAGCAGCCAGCCAGCTTTTTGAACTAATGACTGATTGCAATGCGAACAAACATGTTAAAAGCATATTGATTTTTTTGTTCAGGGGCTATTGCCTCGTCTGTCACCCTATTCACTTTATCTCCCCCTCGGCCGCCCCTTCTCTCAATGCAAGTCATGTCCATGGTTATCATTTGTTCACTACTTTGGTACTCAAATAGTGATTTCTGTGCTTGATAATTGATGTGCTTTGGCTAAACCCACTCCATTGTCTGCCCAGGCCACTGAAAAAAAAAAACATAAAAACATCACAGGCTCTGAAATGAAGAGTGATCATCAGCCAGGCCCTGCCTCTTCTGCTTGTACATATTAACTGGTTAAGAGTGAAGGGCTAAACAATGTTTTTCTGGAAACAAAAACAGGGACATTTGTTTAGTCTAACCTTTTGTTTGTTTCCAATAAACTAGGTCTATGCTTGAAGGCAGTCTGGCCATTAACATACAATTATTGTGACCTTTGCATACATCCCCTTCCTTCGAGAACCATGTATCTCCAAAATGTATTCATAAGCCAAGAAAAACTTGTCTCTAGTTTTGTGACTGTATTAGACCAAAAGGCTTGTAAATGGCTGTGTTTTAAACACTTAAAATTACAAAATTGGAAATTATAGCTGTCAACATAGCAAAGGCAAACCTACTTTAAGCACTGTTATTAATGTTAAATGTGCTTTGTTGGTGAATGTTCCAAAAAATGGGAAGCTGGTGGAAATGTAGTAGTTACAATGGTCCTGTCATAAACCCAGAAGTTGGACAAGTGGAATTATTGATTTAGCACTGGCAACAGGTCTCATCCACTGGGAACCATGAATAGAAGTACCAAATTTCATGGCAATCCAACCAATGGTTGTTGAACTTCTTCTGTTCAGTCAGTAGCACCACCCACCATTACCCACCCAAACACACAACTTTCCTGCTACTGGCTTAAGGGGGACGAGCTGACTTTGGCTGTGCTTTCATAAATATACTGGGTCCCATGACAGGTCAACACCACCAGATGCTCAGCAGCTTGGCTCTACATTGCATCCACGTAGGTTAAACTGCCAGCACTGGCCAAACTTCAGTTTTAATTTTCAGGAACTAAGTAGAGAAGGTTGGCTTATTATCAGAGTTGTATCACATGACAATCATCCAGGAGATGTTCCTTAAGAATGTTTCTAATTACTGGCATGTCAACTTGGAGTTAATACAGCTGAATTACTTTAATTACAGTAATGGATTCAAAAACTGAAATATAGCGGATCTCCTCCAAACCTTAAAAACAACTCAAACTGACAATCTCTCTCTAACTACGATTTAATATTTGAAACGAATGCCATATTTCAACTATTTAAGAAATTAGGATGTTTAAAATTCACCACACACCAGAAAACATTCCCTTCTCGGTTAAAAAAAAATGAAAAGTAAAACTACAAGTAGTGATACAGCATTAAAGCTTCAAAAGCTCTAATGAAAAGAGTGAGAGAAAAAAATCTCTGCTTGAAGATGCTCACAACATCTCAACTGCTGCTTCTTCAGCTTAAGTGCTGACTGTATACAACTACTTAGCCTCCAGCAGGGACTCACAGGCGGGCAATTATATCTTAACTGAGTGTTTGAGTACATAATTAAGATCCCTCTTAAGATTAAAAAGTAACCTTTCATGGAACATTATATTGAGTCCTGCTGTTTTTAACACATACAGTGTATATCTAGTATTTGCATTTTAATGTAAAGCACATTGAGTTTATTTGAAATGAAATGCACTTTATGAATACAGTTGTCTTGCTTTGCCTTACCATGATACATAAATAACAAGACATATACCTTTGGCTGTTTGATGTCTGAACAGATGTTATTCAATATGTAAGATAGATAATAACTAACTACTCTTTTATTGTGGCGGGAAGTGACTACAACAACCACACAAATTGAAGAGAAGCCCAAGAGCTAGTTCAGTTAACTGAAATACACCTGCATGTCATACTCATCTCACTGCAACATGTATTTGCCTATTTGCAGTGTATTCGGGTATACGTTCCTGAAGCAGGGAAGTCATTATCATCACACCTGACCCCCTGCTGTGCTGAGCTCTGGGTTTCCAACACATCCTCATACTTAAATGACTTAGTAAAGACTAAGTAACCGTCCACCCCAACCTTCTACTTATTTAGACTTTTTTGCTCTTCATACTACTTCACCTAACGTCCTCCCTTGCTGCATTGATAAAAATTACCTCAGCCCCCAGAGGTCGCTGTCTAACCTACACTATATGTATGGTGGTAATGAGATGCTTTCAAAGTCGACCTATATGCTTGTTTGTCTGGTGCTTCTATGTATGGAGTGACCAGGCTCAGACCTTGTCGCTCCACAACCAAAGGACATACTGTTCTTTACTTTATATATTTTTTTAAAAATCCATTCCATGAGAGTTGGCTAATTGAAGTGTTGTAATTGTAAGATTTCATAGACACATACCATATACCATGTTTTTTACTGATGAAACAAGAAATTACTGTCACAGTTTGATAGCTAATAAAGATTCTTTCTGCTTTGTCACAGGTGTCTGACTTCCCTGAGGAGCAGCTCTTGGTAGCCGTGTTCCCAGGTGTTCCAACAGCTGCTGAGCTCTTCCTGTTACCTCACAAGAACCAATCAGAGGGCAAGAAAAAGAGTGAGGAGGAGCTAATGCAGGTGGGCGACTATTTTGTAGGATTTCATATGTCATTGTTGTTGTTATTGAAAGCCTACTAAATAGATTCCTTGATACTTAAAAAAATATTGAATGCAACTGCTCTTCAAGTGTAAAACACAATGTTGTATGTGATCAACAGGTATCTGACAAAATTGTCAGCGCGCTGAACCAAAATTTGGTGGAGTTTGAGCTCAAGCCTGGTGTAAGGGTGATCGTGTACAACACACAGTTAACACTAGGTAAGAAACATTTGCTCTCACTGCTTCCAGTATTGTCATTAAGTTATCAACCGTAACATTAACTTGTAATGTAATAATACCCTAGCATTCTCTAATTTTCATTTTGAAGTGCCAAGAAAAAGAACTGTAATAACCATGTTTTGACAGCAAGATCTTTTCTTTGGTCCACCAATTAAAATGCCTGCCATATCAGTCCATCCCCGGCAAAAGAGCACAGGGGAGTATGGATGGGGTGTGATTTTAAGTGGCGCTCCTTGAGATGAGGGATCTTTTATGCCTACCATCAAAAGCTGAACATCTGTTCTATTTCTTTTATGGCCATCCAACCACAAAATTAGTGTTACACTGAGTGTAATTATGTTGATTATTTAGTCCTTGAGAAGGAGCACTGTACAATTTAAGGGCAGAAGCAGAAATCAGAAAGGCTTGAAGAGTCAACAGCACTGTTTAGTTCTTAGCTGCTGGAAAAGGGAAGGCTGGTTGACATATGAGGAATTCTAAATACACCCCTGCCAAAAACCAAATTGCTATTATAAGTATCAAATCAATCCTGGATTCATGGAGGTACAGTGATTGTAAATAAAAAGGCTGGACTGGAAAACTCCAGCGTACTGATTGCTTGGCTGGTTTCATTAGGCACACGGCCTCAGGAGACACACAGCCATGAGTTGTCTGTAGCTTGAAGTGCCAGGTATTAACAGCCTGGCATGTGCTGTTCTGTGACGTTCTGTGGTGTGCTGCACTCTAATGACATCGGAGGTATACCCAGCTGGATCCATCTTCATATTTCACCTCCCAAGAAAAGGTCTAAAAAGCCTTCAAGCTGCTTGAGAAAGGTCAACAGCATACGCGTCGCCAGCTCTGAGCTGAAAGGTTCGAGAGCAGCACAGTTACATTGGCAACTGCAATGTGATTTCCCTGCAATGACAGACATTAATGCATGCTTCAAAATAATAGAGAGAAATTTAGGTGGTCTTATGAGCAAAACCATGTATGATACAGCAATCATAATACCTACTTTGTTTGGGTTCTTGTGTGAAATGTAAGTGCATTTCACCATTTCAAATCCTCCTCAAATGTATGAATTACCTACTTCTCTCACCTTCTTTGCCCAGATGTAGAAACAGCAATTTCACGCTACCACTCATAATCAGCATTGAAATTAATTTACTGGCCAATAAGCATGGCTTCAGAGGCAGGGTTGTTGATGTGAATGTGCAGTCAGGAAAATGGTAGATTTCAATTTGTATGTTAAATGGAATTGCATTTATATAGCACTTTTCCAATCCACTGACTGCTCAAAGCGATTTTACAACACTTGTCACATTAACCCATTCACACACATATTCATACACTGTCAGTCAAACAGTCAGTTTCAATAATAAAGCCAAAATCACGAATCACATTCCCCTTAGGAGAGTTTATAATATGTACAATGTGTGCCACACGTTGTCCTTAGACAATTCATTCAAGGAAGGAAAAACAAAAAAAACCTTTTACATGTAGACTACAACACATACATGATACATGATTGATA
Source organism: Lagodon rhomboides (assembly GCA_039737535.1). Lineage (NCBI taxonomy): Eukaryota > Metazoa > Chordata > Actinopteri > Spariformes > Sparidae > Lagodon > Lagodon rhomboides. The sequence goes on from CM077786.1 coordinate 5,315,761, forward strand.
AAAGGCCCCAAGTTGGCGATGATACTGAGAGAGAGGTTCCTGGGCTGCCAGTGGTCCAGCAGAAAGGACCCAGAGTGAAAAGATAGGGGAAGAAAGAGAAAGCTATTGAGAGTGAAGGAAAGAGAGAATACAGAGTGAGACACGCACAGTTTGCAGCTTGAGGGAACCAGAACAAACAGCTCTCTGTTTGGCGGCAGCTGTTTTCAGTGTACAAAGCTTTAAAACTTACTGTACACTGCCTGCTCAGCACCAAACAGAAGACAGACACAGTCGGAGACTAGCTGGTAGACATAGTGTAGCATTTAGCAGCTAAAGAGGTAGATATCTCCCAAAGTCATTGGTAGGGACCAAAAACAGAGCAGAAATAGTAAGAATATGGGATGTAGAGATGTGCAAACCAAAAAAATATAATATACAATACAGTCATACAATATGAACTATCAATTAATTAATTAATTATGTGATACCATCCTGGAATCAAGGACCAAATGGGAAACCAGTCTGAAAAGGAATATTCACTTTAAAATGTACATAGTTATCAAAAATGTAACATGAAAGGAAAAGTGAAGGAAATTAATCTGAGCACTGACTGTCACAACCAGCTGTTACTACAACACATGTGGACAAATAATCACAGACAACTGTACAGTAAAACAGAGTTTATTATTTCAATAAACAAACATCTATATTCAAACTACAGACATGTGACTCAAGTCATTTGGTCTAAATCTCAAGCAAGTCCCAGGTCATTTTTTCATGGGCAAGTCAAGTCAAGTCAAGTCAAGTAACAGGTTATGTCAAGTCAAGTCCTTAGTTGAGGCAAGTCAAGTCCCAAGTCAAGTCACTTTTTAATAATGATATTATTGGCCAATTTATCTATCCTGCAACATTAGCAACTGGGTAACTTAGCATCGAAACGACTGGCATAGAAAGCTAATTAACTTTGCACATTTCTCCGGTACCGGAGCAATCATCAAATGTGCCACAAAAACAAGGTTTATGTGTTGATCATAACGGCAAATTATGACAACAATGCAGCTAACCTGTCGATTAGAGAACGCTAATTCAATGTTGACTTGGTAGTCGTAAACGCGTTTTATTCTAGCAGAGAAAAAAACGACAGGGTGTTCAACGTTGTTATTGTAAGCAAAGTCAACGACGCCAACCTTTGCGAGCTAGTTGTGCATGGAGTATCGACCCAAGTAGGCGAGCTGACCATGATGATCCCCCTCTGCGGTTACGTTCGCCAGCAACACGTTAGCTAACGTTAGCTACAGAATTGGCTAGCTAGGTAGCTAATGTTGGCTTATAACTGTAATTAATCCAAGTGCAAATAAACTGATATCCAATTTGTATTACAATTACTGATATTATAACCAGTGTCTAATGTTGTCTATTTTTAGCCAGCTACAGCCTCTGAAAGACAGTAGTGTCAGTGCCACCAGCCACCAGCAAGTTTTGAGGGAACAGATTATTATAACAAGCTAACTTTAGCTAGCTTAGGAGTTGTAACAGATTGTATCTGGCTAACATTAGCTAACATCTGCCTTCAGCCCCTCACAGGACACAGAAACTTCACCAATCCAAATGAGTCTTCAAATGACAAACAAAGTTCGATGTTGTAGTCTGGCTGTCAGAAATCTTTGATGAGCAAGTCTCGCATTCAGCAGATCGCTTTTAATTCTTCACATATGAAACGCTTCAATCCGAAAGTGATGACTCTCGGCATAGAATTGGCTGACATGATCTGTTATACTTTGTGTGTGTGTCGTCTAGAGTGTGGGGGTGTTGATAAAAAGTCAGGTAGCGAGGAGTTTGATTGACAGGGTAGTCATCCAATCATGACGACAATCCCATTCCCAGTAGGAGCTTGCTTACTAGGTGAGACACACTTGTAATGTGAACATTGACAACATACATCTTAATTTAAATTCAGTTTTTAAACTGAAAACATAAAATGAACACAAACAATTCATTCAAGTCCTCATGTCCCAAGTCAAGTCAAGTCACGAGTTTTTAACTTCCAAGTCAAGTCACAGTGACTCGAGTCCACATCTTTGTCAAATTAAAACTTCAGCAACTAAAACTACACTCAGCATCAAGCAAGCATTTGTCATATGTGTGTGTGTGTGTGTGTGTGTGTGTGTTTGAGTGAGACAGAGAGAGCGCCAAGATGGTGGATGTGTACATATACGTCATGCAAGGGCTGGTCGATAGAGGTGACCGAGAGACTCGAACAAGATGTACCTTTAAAATCTCAGCGTGGCATCGACAGAGTTGAACCTTGTTTTCTGAGTTAGGTGTGTGTGCTACCTTGACACAGGTGTCTGAGAGAACAATGGCATGGAGGCGCAGTAAACTTCAAGCGATGTGTTCATCAGAGTGTGTGCCTGGCTGTGTGTAGGCGTGCGTACGTGTGGGTTAGTAGAGAGGAGACATTGAGAGGGAGAAAAGTTAGACGAGCTATTGCTCTGAGCACAGCAAGAAGATAACGACCGTGGGGAGACACAACATTCGCTTTTCTATCTCTCAGAGGATGTTGGACGAACTCAGGCATGATCACCTTCCTCTGGATTTTGTTTCCTGATAGAAATGCAGAGATGGTGAGGGTGGTATGACTGTGACAAATGGATCAAAAGGATGCCGAATTAACAACATCATAATGCGGTCTTGTAAAAAGCCTGAATTAATATGTCATCAGGTCTGTCAGCCAGACGACAAGCAAACAACTCTTAAAATGCTTGTTCCCTGAATGGAGTTCAGATCGATAAGAACTATGCTGTGCTGTGCTGAGACGTATTTCCAAAACTTACCAGGTAGCCTGACCTTCTCGCTCACTTCCCTCCACGTCAGTTCCTTATTTGCCGTGTCTTGGGTAGATTTCTTATGGGACAGCTCTGGGTGTCCGCAAATGGCCACGCTAAGTGATTATTATCCTGTCCTCCATTATTGTTCATGAATGTCCGGACATCAGCAATGTAAACATTGTTTTAGCCATACAGCGCCACGTGAAAATTCCGCTCGAGTTCAATATTTTCAACACACGCAAACCACGCAACGTCATGCAACTAACTTGCGATATGTTTGGTCTGAACACAGCATAAGTGGGCTGACAGTGGCTTTTCTTGGCATCGACTCGGGTGAAGAAAACAGGGTTTAGCAGGGGTCCGTTTCTTTCTGAGAATATTTCCTCACTTCTGCAGGAGGGCTGTTGCTGAACCTGCATTGAGTAGGAGACTGTGGCCGAAGTGAAGATAAAATCCAAATGTTTCTGGTTGCTTCCTTTTAATAACTGCTGTACATGAGAAAGCCACAGGTTCCGTCTGCAATGCGTTACAACGTTACAATTCAAGTGCACCTCAGCCAATGACAGATGAGAGTTTTAGATCTCACAACCAGGTGGGGTTTACTGTACCACTGGCGCACTTTTCTTTGTTTGAGGGCTTTGCTGGTGCATGGAGGCTTTTAGTTTTACATGCAGGCCTCTCTATTTTAAGGACCATGTGGTGAGGTCCCAACAACTTCAAAGTGGCCAGATAAGAAAATCTGTTATTGTGAGTTTTTACTTAGAGAAACCTTTTAACTTTACCCCCTCTTACTGAAATATCCCCTGTTGTATTAATGTTTGTGGTTGCAAATGCAGTATTAGAGGCATGGCTAGCGCAAGCAGACTGTCTATCCAAAGCAAAAAACAACTGTAAGATTTCCCAATATGATCTAGAAATCTATATCTCAGTGCAATGAAAAGGCAGAGCAAAACACTTGGTTGTCTTGATAAGGAAGCAAGTTTTGTTACTTACTGATTTAGTAGAAAGAATGCTGTTTGTGAACCATCTCGTGTCCAGATGATGAGGAGAAACAAATACTAACGGGGGAACAGATTCTGACACAACACTGGCAGTCTCTATCGAGTGAATGCCCGTCCGTTCATTCTTGTTTACCTCGGTTTCTACCACTCTCCCTCTTTTAACAGCTATTTTAATTGTTACATTTTTATTCCAACGTTAGCTGGCACTTCAATGCCTCTTGCCTGTGGCGGTTGGACATTTGCAGAAGTGTATCTTTGTGCCGTAATTTGAAAAATCCAGCCCAGTGGCAGACTGAATAGCATAGTGAGGTTCGTAGGGAACCAATCTATACATGGATGATGTAATTTTTCTACAGCCATCACACTGTGCAATCAGTTTTTCATTAAGGATAGTTTACATTAATTAGCATCAGTGTGTCGATGTGCTAAATGTACCCAAATGACTAGTCGAAGTAGGTTGATGTAAAAAACAAAGATGTATATAACAACAGTAAAGCATGCATGACAGAAGCGGTATTTTTGGTGTCCTCTCTCCACACAGCACCCTTGGTGGACTCCAACCCCAGACACAGCAGCTCAGCCATGCTAATGCTCTTATCAGTGGTGTTCCTGGGCCTGGCAGTGTTCCTCATCTACAAATTCAAGAGGTACACATCTGCTGCACATACAGCATGATCATATAGAACCCCACCATATATCTATTAACATTATCCATTACCCATTATTGATGATACCAGATGAGCGCAGTCTGGACAAATCAATCACAGTCGTGTTTGGAAAATTTCATTTGACAAGTCTCCCATGAGGTTGTAAATCCTTCCTGCGTGTTACGGATGCATGAGGCCCGCGCACCAATCAGCGATAAAATGCAGAGAAAATGACCATTAAATGGTTTAATATGCAGTTGCTGTGCCTCGGCTGTTATTTGCTGAATAAATTATTCATACTCAAAATGATTCTCTTGAAAAGTTGGAGGGAAATGGAAAAGCTGTCATTAATTATGGATATGAATTTTTTCCCATTAGTCTAAAGAGGATGCATTTTTCACGAAATCTCACAGTTGACAAAACAGAGCAATTAATAACCAAAATGAATAGTAATTGCAAATAAATTGGATAGTGACTAAATAAAGATGTATATTGTGTTATGAATGCAGATGGGAAAAGATAGCAGTGTTAGTGTAATTTGCCTATAAATTACTTACTGAGGTGTAATTATAGTCACAAGGACTTTGAAAGTTGGCATAGCACTAGGAAACTGAACCAACAGAACTACTTTCTTTGAGGTGAGTTATATGTGGGTGGAGATAAAGTTTGTCTTCTCAGAGATACTTCCTTCAGAGTTATGAATGACTTATTAGCTTTCACTCTAATAGAAACGGGAACTTTTCCACTGAAAGCTGTCGGCACAAGTTTTCTAACGTCGTTCTGAGGATCGCTTGTCAAACTCTTCTTTTTCGCAAATCATTAGAAAAATACCTTGGATCAACATATACGCCGAGGTGAACCAGGAGAAGGAGCAGGAGATGATCGGCTCGGTGGGCCAGGGTGACAGCACACCTAAAATCACTCTGAGTGAGTTCCCCACATCCAAAGAACTCATGGAGAAGGAACTGGATGCCAGGGTCAAACGTAAGTGAAGAGTTTTCATAATAAGGTTAAATGATGTATATTAAATAAGTCTGAATGGTTATTTGTTGACTGATAATGTTAGACATTCCCTCAAAAGGTTTTTTTTTTTTTTTTTTTTTTTGGTTTTGCAGATGGTTTTGAAGTGAAGTAACATGGTGAAAGACAGAATAAATCAGTGCAGATTTACCCCCCAGGCATACATTGGCTATTGAATTTGAATTATTTTGTTAAACAGAGAATTGGCATCTCCTTTTAGCATGTTTATTTATTCAGCGATGAGGAAAGGAGTCATAAAATCGTTCGGCAGCTTGATTTGATGTTGGTTGTGGGTCATACTGAGCATTAAAATATGATAAATGCTGACCAGAGGTGCCAGACTGAAAACGTATAAAAAAACATAGACAAAATGAATTCCAAATTTCTATAATTATAGTTTGAATTGAATGGAACAGAAAAAGTAATGCAATTACATTAACATATTTGATCTCACAAAAGGCTCAAAGGTCCAGCTCCATACTGAAGTGTTTATATCGCATTCATACAACAGTATCAGGCCCAACAATGGCAAACTATGTTTTGTAGGTATTCTTAATGGTATTTTAGATTTAGTAACCTCCTGGAAAACAACACAAGTTATTGATGATTCATCCTGCACTCAGTGGCACACTATAATTCTGAGTCAAATAAACTTTTTCTTAATTTGCACCACCCTGCCACGGAGGTATAAAAAAGATGGATGCTACAAGAGCAGAGCCCTGGCCACATTGATTACTGCACAAAAGCACAACTTTATAATTTGGACAAATATGCTTCATTACAGCTACATTTAAAGATTTGGCTGAAGCTGGATCATATTTTATGGAGAAAGTATTTTCTGCAGTCCTCCGGCTAGCCTGCCTTAACCAGCAAATGGCTTAACTTGTTCTTAAAGTAACTGCTAATTGCTGCTAAATGCTGCTAACCAGCAGCCTTCCAATGGACACATCCACATCAGGGCCACACGCCTTTCACAAACTATGGAGGCCAGTTACAGTACCGAGGTGATTTATGGTATTTTTCTTATGGACAGATAGTGTGAGCTTAGCTGCTAAAGTAGCTGCTAATTGCTACAAAACATATTTTTTAAAAGCTGCTATATGGCAGTGAGCTTGGCAAGCCGTGCAGCTAAGTTAGGGGTGCTATTTACTGACTCTGTCCCAGGGTGCAAGAAAACCACCTCTGCACTGTGTCCTCTGCTGTCATTAGCAGAGCAATGTTTCCATGAGCTGGTCCCTGTTTTGTTTGTATGATCTTATGAGACACAGAATAAATGTGTCAGTGAGGTACGTTTTTAACTCAAACATACACAAGACATTCTCTGAAGCTTTAAGCATCCACATTTTGATAATAATAAACCTTATTTGTACAGCCGTTTTCTTAACAAAGTTACAAAGTGCATTACAAAACAACAATAAAACCCAGCAACGGCAGATAAAATGAGAATAAAGGAATACACCTGGAAAAGAGGAAAGGACAGATGTATATGAGAGGACACACACATCTTAAAACTCACAATTTGAAAATGTCAACATGGTATTTAAGAAATTGTGGTGTGTGTTTTTCTCCATTTTCTGTGATTTTATAGACCAAATTATTAATTTACTAATGCAGGAAAAAAAATGTATTACTAAAATAATAATTACTTGCAGCCCAAGAAGGCATATTACGGTAAGGGCTACTCCAGTGATAGAAGGAACGGTCAAAATCAGTGCAGGAGACACATATATTTCAACGATATGCAGGAGATCTTTTATCCTTTCATCAGACCCTCCCTGCTTGCTTAAAGGCCTCATCCTGCCAGGTCAACACCATCAGCCTTGAGCTTTTATCACATATTCGTAGTGTCAAAACTTGAGCCGAGATAACCCTGATCACGTCATCAACCTCGGAGGACCGCATTAGGGTTGATTTTTTAGACTTAAAAAAACTTCTCCCGAGACATTTCAGACACTATGGTTTTTATTGGTTATGTAATACTCTAGACCGATAAACTGACCTTTATCTATTAAATCAGTGAAGTTCCCCTTCAATTTGTGAAGTGATTGCACCATTGTGCGTTATCTGAATGACATTCATTAGAGAAAACTATGGAGCCGTATATTAATTGCTTCTCTCCTGTGTCTTGGTAACATACAACAAAGCAATAATATATTTCAAAGCTGAAATTTAGTGTTTAAACTGCCATTCTGTATGTGCCCATTCATTATATTCAGAGTATCATAATAAAAAAGAGACATTTTAATAATGGGTCATTTTATAATTCCCATGCTACTTCACAGCCTCAGAGTAATTAGCATGAGGTTTCAATGTCAAAGAAGTTATTGGCTTCACAGGCATTAAAGCGCTGATGCTGAACTAACCATCTTTGTTCTTGGCTTGTTTTTTTCTTCTTCTGTTTAATTTATGTCTGCTCAGGGGGAGTCGGAAATGCCTGCGAGAGCACAAGGGAGATTCCAAACTGTACTAGCGTGTAAAGCCGGAGAGCAACAGTTAATGTACAGAGCGAAGTGTTACAATGTCGGGGTTCTCTGTTTCTGTTTTGTAATTCTCAACTCAACTGATGTTAATAGTTTTCTAAGGGACCTCATTTATACAGCACGGGTTGCACGGATGCCTCGTTCAGCAACATCCATGCAGCAAATGTCAATCTACTCAATGAGATCATTGTAATTACTGGCAAAACTTCTCAGTTTTGTGGATGTATAAGCTACATAACGACATTCATTTGCAGAGTGAAATATCGTTCGTCAAAACCTATGAAGAGTTCTGTAAATTTCCTAAGGAATTTGCTTTGAAAATCATTTCCACTTATATATAGACTATAATGTCTGAGTCTTCAGTCAAACAGGGAATATTATTGAAATGTATAATATTATCATCTGTTCTGTTAAATGTATATATCATTAATTTCTACATGCTCGTACTCTGAGTACCATGGCAATGACAGAAGATCTGATAATGGTCTGTTTTTGAAAGTGTGTTAAAAAGTCAAACATTACTTAAAGAAATCAACTTTGTTTTGCTTAGGTCCTTGACTTGTGCATGTTCTTATTGAGGACACGATTTCTGTGTTGTAGATAAGCAAGTGTTGTAAATAGTTCTTTTCTAATCATTCATCAAAAAAAGCCCAATCAATTTTGTTCAGACTTCTGTTTTGGTCTAATTTTCTTCAGTTACTGTTGGGCGATATGTATCTAGTAGAAAAGGTTTATCTGTTAATGCAGGTAGAGCTGTGTTGGTATATTACAGGTTTAACTTCCCTCCATTTCCCTGGAAATGAAATAAAAAAGATCAACATGAACATGATGATGTTCAATAATATTTATATTTTCATTAAACATATTCAATAGATATTCAGACATTTTTACATATATGACAGAGTTTAATTTTCTTTTGCTATTGGCATCATTGGAATACATACTGCCTCTGAACGCTCTGATTTAGCCTCACAACAAAAGCTGAATCAGACATAATGAATCTTATGATGTGGCAACCAGTGATCAAATTCAGAATATTCACTTGTTTGGAGAAATATGATGACATTCAATTCAAAATATGAAATGTGAAATTATAGTTCATGCATGCATCTTCTTAAATACCAGTGGGCGTACGGTTGGGTTCGGATAGCTTAGAGGTCTCAAACTCAAATTATATCATGTTGGTTTGTCCAACACATTTCAGCCTAAACGACTAAATAGGTAAATTCCCTATGACTACCAAAACTACATTCATGACCCATGACATTACCATGTCACAAAAATTACAATATATATAACTGTTCGGAGAATACCAGTGACAGTTGAACCAGACCAAATCTTTGCTGTCATGCTGTCATGCAGTCACAGTGTTATTAGGTTTAGGCACAAAAACTACTTGGTTTGACTTTGGAAAAAAACATGTAATGTAGTATCACATACATAAAGCATATTATAAAGTACATTGCTTGTGTTAAAATAACAATGACTTTTGCTTTTGCACAGGACACGAACAGCAGTCTCCCAAGTGAAGTCTTGTTCTTGTTTGTCCTGACTACCAATTCCATCCTCCTCCTTGTGCAGACTTTGACACTCTTTTACTAACTCTCATGATCTCCTTCCTTGCTCCCCTTATTATTGCTTTTGCCACCAAAGGTTGCCGCATTACTATAAATAAGTTGTAAATCTTAAGTGACCCCTTTACTTTGTATTTAGCACCATCATCAGTCAGTCAATCAAATTTTTGTTCATCTAATACTTCAGATTCCGACTTAGTCCCTGTAAAAATGTGTCATTGCCTTTGTGTTGAGGATAAAAAATGTCAGGGCAAACATTAGCATGCTTACACACTAAGCTAAGATGGCCATACGTAATTTAATGGAAGGTCAAGAGTCAACTTTTAGCTATTAAACTCTCTGAAATACATTGGGTATACGGGTATGCTCAGCCTTGGAGTCTCCCGCCATTCTGGTAGCTCTGTGAGCAATGCTGTGACCTAAATGCTAACACTAGCAGACTGACATGCTCACAATGAGAACATGAACATCCTGTTAACTGTGTTTATCTTATTTAAGCTTGTTAACATACCAAAACATACAGAAAATATATATGCAGTATGTTAACATATGAAAATTTGCTAATTAGCACTCATTAGCCCAGATTAATTAGCAAAAAGTACAGCTGAGGCTAAGCGGAATAAACGTATTTATGCATTAATCAATTAGGCAATTGGTCATAAGTCTTAGGCAAATGAAAAAAAAAGTAGAACTATGACTGTTGCAGTTGCAGTGTACCAACAGTTGAACCGGGCCTTCATGGTACTGTCACAGTTTGGTTAGGTTTAGGCTAGACAACTACTTGGAAGTTTAGGAAAACACTGTGGTTTGGGTTAAAATAACTTACTTCAGTCTCAAACACGTGTACTGTACATTATGTATCAGGGGTGTACAAATTAACCATTACAAATCCGAAATCAGTTTTAAAGTTAAAGATACCACACCGACTACACCGATTCGCGGACCTCCGGATCGGTCTAAATGTACTATCAACCAGTTGGTGGCCTGATTTTAAAGTTATGAATCGGCTAACTGCTATGCCGCTACTTCCTTACAGCGCTAGACAGTGCCACCTAACAAGAAATGCGACATTGGTTGTAATAAGCTGCTTTCACTGTTGAACTATATGATCGTTATTCATAAAATTATGAATTGGGACCTCCAGTATTTGGATTGAGTAGTTTCTGTTTCTGCCAGCACAGCTAACATAATGTAGTTACAGATCTAAATTGAATATTTGAGTTTTAGTTCTGTATGAATGTAGTTGCACACATTTACACCTAATGATATCAAACTCTAAGTAGTCCTATTGAATAAAGGTATTTTAAAGAACATGACATTGCTTATTTTATATTGAATATAGAATATCAAAGAGCTCTTATGATCAAATTTCCTCATTATAATTTTGTTCATAACTGGACGGCAAAGTAAGTTTGAATGAACCCCTTTGGTGCAGTGTTTCTTATTGGTATTTTGCTCAGGGTTTTGGGGTGTCTGCTCTATGCAGTTATAGAAGTGTTTTATATTTGTTGGTTGTCACAGGATTTTTTGCCCACTCCTCTACCACTGACTCTATACAGCTAAAATACGCTCTCTTTCTTGTCATTTGATAAAAGCCGATTATTCTCCCAAAATATGAAGACAGGAACAATTTGTGTGCAGGGCACACACAGTGCCATCAAGCTGGGTTAATGTAATGAATTCACTCTTCCTGGTAGCGCTCTTTTATAACCCAACACTTGACTCACTGCTTTGCGTTTAGTTTGAAGTGAGTGAGCTGTGCCCTCCCAGCATGCAACTCTCCACCAACGCCGTGTTGTCCAGCCCTATAAAAGTGGAGTATCCTCGGGTTGGCTACTGTCAGCCTCATGGTATCCAGCGTGACGCTAATCAGAGAGAACTGGATAACCAAGCAGAAGATGTGCCATGCAGAGCTTACCCATAATGCTCAGCTCAAGTAAACAGCACTTGCAGGAGTAGCAAGAGGGGCCAGCGAACACTGCACAAAGACATAGGGTGTCACATCACATATGCTTTACCTCAAACAGAGCAGTCTCATCTTAAACCAAACAGCCGAGCCTTGTTACTAGAGACAAACACACAGGGAACAAAGATTGCTTCATAGCTTTGTTGTGTTCAACACATGTCATGAGCAAAGGGTTGTTTGCTTGGCGTGATTTCGTTTGGGTGGGGGGGCTTTGATGGTGTCGTCTGATTTGTATTAGCAAAACAGGATTAGGAGAAACAGAAAGAAATAAAGACAAAGTTTGTGCTGAGCACAACTCAGATCATACTTTTGTTGTATTTTGTTTCCTTTTTTTCCTCTTGGAAATAGCTGTGAAATAGTAAAGAATCTATAATGACTAATCTGGTGCGTAACCAGGCTGCAATGCTCTGTAGCAGCTGTTGTGGGATAAGAATTACACATTCTGTTAAAGTCTGTGAAGAATGGCTACTAAAAATGTTCTGCTTTATATCTGCACAGACCGAATGGAACTTCACCAGTAGAAGAACTCATACATTTGGTATTTTCCTTATGTTTATGTCCTCATTGATCATTCAATCACCACTTTGATCACTGGAAATTGCTGTCTCATCTGATATGTTAAATGCCACATTACAATGTAAGACCCAGATCCCCGGGGTGAATGCATACTTGAAAAATGAAAAAAAGATTCTTGCTTTCATGAGATTTCAGAAGGCAAAAGAGTTGTAATGTTTTTTCAGTGCACACAAATCTACAATGCATGCATCATCAGTAATGTCCTGTTTCATCTTTATTTCGATATTTCTACGGTAAAGAAACTGTCATTTTGAAATTGTTTCAAATAAATGTATTTTTGTACATCAGCACATTTGTTCTCCGGGTGATGATATTCCTGTGAACTGAAGGGTGAAAAGAAGATGATGCTCTCTGCAAATTGCCCTGCTCGTCTGATGACTCAATGTACCAATCTACTGTTTATAAGAATGCAAAGAGGTTGGAAAACTTCCAACACTGTTCCTGACGTCCTGCACCTCCTCTTAGACTCTTTGGTGCAACCAAACCACAGTGCCACTGTGTCAGTTCTAACATATTGAACAGTATCAGATACCTGATACTATCAGGTACTGTACACTTTAAGTAGTTTAACAAAAAAGGTCATAGTTAAAGTTTGAATATCCCTTTTTTATTATTATCAAGACTGTGGGCAAGGGCTAATGTCTCATCCTAATGAATACTTCTGAATGAGGCGCTTGTGCATATAGTGTACATATAGACACTTGTTTGCTGTTAAAAAAAAAAAAAAAATCTAACAAAAAACTGTCCACACTCTCTCTCCAAATTTCACTGATGACATGTACAGATGTAAACATGTGCATTACTCGCTGCCAGAAACATTACATTTTGCACGAGGCAATAAAGACTGTATGGTTGGGCCTTGACAATACATGTTAGCATACATGCTATAAGTCCAGCACATATGCTCATACAAGCTACCGGTAAGTTGTTGCTGTTGCTGCAGCCTGTTGATCAGACTAAACTAGTTTTTGCTCTTGTGAGTCAGGAGTGACTGACCCGACAGATGGTGTCAACCGATGATGACATGCAAATGTAACATTAGTCATTTCTGTAAGTTGACCTTCAACAACCTGTTGCTATCATGTTCGCCAGTGCTTAATTCTTAAATCAAAAGGTCCCGGAATACAGACAGGGTGCTGGGTGCGGGAGGAAACGCATCAAAAATCCACAGTGCCTGCAGCACATTGGACAACGCTTGGGGGCTAACAGTTAACAAAGCTAATACTCTTGTGTAGCCTTTCCCGCGCTACCGTGATTTATCTCAGCAATCACCACGCACACAGTTCTGGAAGCCTCTTTTATTACGCTCAAACCACTGAGACAAAGTAACGCACTCCAGGGACCGATCGCAGCTCGTGCGTCTGGTCTGAAGCTTTCTCCCCTGCGTCCCCCGTCTGAGGTCCAGCACGCTACTGGATTTAAAGGGAGACCGTGATTGGTAAACAGGTGCCAGCTTGGCCAGTCGCTAACCTGGCGCTGCTCTCCTGAGCCCTCCCCACCTCTCTCCTCTAATAAAGTTTTTCTTTTGCGCCTCGACCATGCTCACCTCCACATGTTGTTTCAAACTGAGAATTATTTATTTACATTTAATAATCAGACCATTCACAACAATCACTCAGAATCATGAGGGTGAGGTGTGTAGTAACAGCTGATTAACATTACTGTTTGCACATGCTCTCCTCTCTTTCTCTCTCTCTTCTTGACTGTCCCTTCACCCCCCTGTTGACTCGTCTCCCCTCTGTTTGTGGACTGCTACAATGGTGGGAAATGCAATTAGGGCCAAAATATCTACAAAGAGCTACAAAAACAGCAGGCTAAGAAACCGAACGAGGTGATATGTTCTTTCTGTCTGTCCATCTGATCGATTGCCTCGGATCCATTTCAGTACCCTGGACAGTCCACAAACGCCCACATACTCGTGAGGTTTACAGCGATAATGTGCCAAAATATTTGGACAACTAATGCATAAATCACATGCCATCTTAGCTCGCGTTTCATGCACAAAATTCAGAGCTTTAATTAAGCTTCTGGCGTCACTGCGTGATATGACCACTCAGAAATGCCTGCAAAACAGACAAACAAGTTATTTTGGGAAGTAAAAGGACAGGATAGATAACATTAAACATTATACAACCTTTATTTTATAGTGACAAAGGAGGTAGCCCTGTGATGAGCTGGCGACTTGCCCAGTGTCGGCTGGGATCAACTTTAACATCCTGTTACAGCAGGATCCAGCACAAGTTAAGCCCTGATGTTAGCATCCAAGCCTGATGCCATTTGAGTGGCTGTTTTTCTTTTGCTGATTGTCATGAGCTATATACTGTATATTTCAAGCTCTTTCAAGATTACCATCCATTGTTTGCATGTGCAGATTAATGCACAGGCTGCAGCCTAGGGGCCCCGCGTGTGGAGGGGTCCTTGAATTGGTCAGATTTTTTTTTTAGAAATTTAAATACACTTTAATGGAAAAATTCATTGACCTCTTTTGGTCTGTGGGGTAATAAACAAACAAAACAGCACTGACTGGGCAGACATGGGTCATCATCTTCTCAAGCTAGTGAGGAGGGTGAGACAGCGGGCACATCGGCTTTGACCTCGAGTGTCCCGGGAGTTAGCCACCAGTGTTTCCCCTATATGCATTCTGCTGCTGGATTTTCAGCGCCGCCGCATACAAAAAATACAGAGAGATGTCCCACAAAGCAACGTTACATGACCAAACAAAAGTAACATAGTAACTGTAACTGTCTTTGGCAACTTATATGGGAAAAAAATACTGCAGTTATACGTGGAGAAGCGTCTGTCCTCCTGACCGTCCTACCGACTCTTCTCACATTTCTGCCCGAAAAACAGCGTCTTTCACCAGCAGAAAAACTTTTCCTCACCGTTTGTGTCGAAAAAAATCACTGCGACCATCAGCCCTCCCGACCGAGACATCAGTGAACATTCTCCCAGAAAACAGTCTCCGTCCCCGCGAGTGACAGAGTCAGACAGCGTCCAGTTTTCTGATAGTGATTATTTATGTAATTTAGAGCAAAAAATGTAACTTTGACACTTTCCAGGATGGGTCAGGATCTCAATCACTACACATTATAACACCATCCATATAATTATAAACTGGGTTTAGATTATCAGGGGGGACACCTGGGAAACACCTTGAAAACACACCAACGTCATCATCATGATGTAGCCTACCGTCTTTTGTAAGAATGATACTCATTTTGAGTCTCAATCTGTCAATTTTTTTTCAAAAATCTCACCAGTAGTCACCATTTAAATGGTTATTTATCAAAATTTTCTTCGGGGGGGGGGACATGCCCCCGGACCCCCCAAGCATTGCTAGGTTACCGACTAAGAGCACCACTGCCACAAAAAAATCTAGGGGAAACACTGTAGCCACAATATGCTAGCCTCCGCTAATCACTCCGTGAGTGCATCACCTGTTGCTGCAGAGAGTGCACAGGACACCGGCAATCCTGCTAATATTACCTGGAGCTCAGATCCTGCATGCTGGGAGAAAATGTAAATGAGAAAATAAATGTGTGATAACTGGAGTGTGTGTGGGTCATGTTTGCCAAATATTCTCCTGCATTGTTACACAAAATAAAACATTTTCTGGGAGAGCATGATGCATAAGGGGGGGCCCCACATAAAAAAATAGCCTAGGGGCCCATGACTACCTTAACCCTCCTCTGATTATTTGATCACACCCAACACTTATTCCAGACTGCTTTTCTTAGTTGTCTGTGCACAATTATCCTAAACAGTGAGCAATTACTACCAACAGTTTAGGTGTGTTCACTTTCTGTGTCATCCTCAATACTGTTTGATAATGCTGCTTAACTGTTAACTTGTTTCCAACCAGTCTAATTATCTGACTGTATTCTGCCCTTCTGTTGTATTCCCATCGCTAAGCAATTACTGAACTTTGAAGTTAAATTAAATGAATTAAATTCATGGATATGACAGATAGGGAAAACAGTATAATACAATACATCAATACAATCAATACATACATCACCCAAGGACTTCTCCATCTTCGATACATCTGCGTTGAGCTCTCAAAGCACTAAGACTTTAACCTGACTCTTGCCGGATGCATTTCTTTCTGCCTAGCTCTGCCTAGCTCCACTCACATACATCTGGGATCGCTCCCGTTGGGAGGGATTTCGGCACCAGATTTTATGGTCGAGCCAATCAGGACCGCCGGGCGGGAGTTTCATAGATGTGTCATAGCGGAGAAGCGACTGATTAGATTCAGACAACAATGGCGGCTCGCATCGAGGACGCAAGCGTCAACATTGATGCTGCTATTTCATCCGTGTTGTCCAATCTACCCAATATTTTTTCGTTAAAAGAACATCAGAGAACGGCTCTGAAGGCTTTTGTTGGTGGAAACGATGTTTTTGCCCTTCTCCCAACCGGATTTGGCAAGAGCTTGATCTACCAAATGACTCCGACAGACAAGTGGTTTATCCAATCATATGCAAGGATTTTTGATAAAGCTCAGCCTTCTGAAACACATCGCCAATGGAGCGATCCCAGATGGATGAGTGGAGCTAGGCGGAATGAAATTCATCTGGCGAGAGTCAGGTTACTAAGACATCTTGAGAGAGAAAAAAACAGTAGGAGAGAGATTTTAGGTTTAAATGTGCACACAACAGTCCCTCAACCATTTTTACTCATGAATCAACCATTTCTGTGTGAGCATCGTACAGTCTTGCAAGTTGGATGACAACTTCTGTACCACTGGTGTTACACCTCTTGCTGAGTCAAGGAAGAAAACAACAGGAAAGTGTCCTTTTATTAAGTCACTTAATTTTGATGGCAGTCTTTAGTGTCTATTGACAGACTGGACCATGTTATCTTGACATCTAGGAAGCGGTTGCATCATTTCTCAATACACGTGGTTTGTATATACTGACCAAAACCTTTTCTTCATCAGGACTCTGAAGACCATTTTGTGGTTGACAAGTTTATTAACAAGAAAGGGTGAAACTATAAAAAAAAAAACGCAATAAACACATTGAATTAATTGCTACAAATAGGCAAATAAAAAGTGAAACATCAATTTCTCTGACTTTGATATTTTTATTAACATGTTTGTGTATCTGCAAAATGGTGATATACATGTGTTTTAAGCAAGTGCCTTTAAATAGAAACTTGGCAGCTTGAAAGAAATTAGTCAACATGGCCCCTGAAAATATCATGTCAGAAATACAGCACTTTGAATGAAACAATGAACCATAAATGGGTGAAAATTACATTTCATACCAACAATGCAACTAAAGGCATAAAATATTTGCAGAAGTTTCTGATTTACACAATTGCTATAAGAAGCCTAATTTCATGACACATACACCAACTGGTTAAAGCTTAAACAGGAAATCAAAGGTTATTTATGTTATTTACTTTAAGTAAACTTTTGATTTTTTTATTATTATCTTAAAATTAATTGGTGTGACTGCATATGATTGTGCTCCCAGAGCAAATAAACTCCAACTATACAATGATAGTAAACATCAATAATTCAAAAGGGCATGGAGAACAAGAGGGGCAATGGAAGGTAAGTAAGAGTAATATCAGATAAAAGAAGCATGTGGGCCATGGCGTCATCAGACAGTACCGTGTAGCTGTTGGAGAGGTCCAGGTGAGGTGGCGAGGCAGACCGGGCCGTCTGACTGTTCCTACAACAGACCACCATGGCCCATGACTCCTGATGGTTAGGAGTTGAGCAGGAAGAAAGTCGAAGGTTGGTGACAGGGTCCCATTGAACGGTGTCCTGGATGGTTGCGTTGAGGGAATTTATTTGTTTGGACAGCTCAGATGCCACTTCCATGAGACTGGACAGGAGTGAGTCCTTCTTTTTCAGTTCATCAGTGAGCCGATGGATGTCCTCTTTCAGGTCAGCAATCTTTTTATTTGCTTTATTAAAGGGATAGTTCGGGTTTTTTGATGTGGGGTCATATGAAGTACATATCTATAGTTGGTCTGTTCCCTACCATAATTGCCAATCATTGCAGCCTCAGTTTGGAGAAGCAGAGAGCTGCTGCAGCCCAGACACTCAGCTTTGTACTGTAGTGAACGGAGACCAGATGCAAAGCGAATTTTAACCACCTAAAACAAGGCCCACCTAAAAAAATCTATATCAGTTCAATTGTACGTTGTATAGAGAAAATTCACACCGCTTTACATCGCCGTCAGACTGCCCATTCTTTTGGCACTACATTTTCTCAACCGTAGAACCTCCGTATCCCTACGCATTAGCGCAACTGGGCATCGTACTGTATTTCGCAGCTCTCAGATCACCTGTTTTGGCGAGGTTCTAAGATAGGCATAGTAGCTTGGGAGTGTGTCTGCTTGTCTGTGTGTAAAACACCACCCTCTCTTTCCCCTAACTAGTCCGAAGTATTAACTCTTAATACGTGACACATTGCATGCACTGCATTTGATACATAAATGCATTTGATATTTGATACTTTAACACGTTCATTCAAGTACTTTTTGTATGGATGTCTTTCACCTTTGCTGAAATAACATTCTAACATCTTTAAGTCAAAAGACCTAAAAGAACTCATGATTATAAGTTTGAAAGTGATCTGAAAATTTAAAAAAAACTGCAAACTTTAAGTTTAATCAACTTGAAACAATTAAAGCTTGCATTTTAACGTTGAGTTAATTAGAAAATATAAGTTGATTCCACTTATATCTGAAGTTAGTTTTTGCAGTGGCATACTATGTTCTCCTTATTTTTGGATCAGGCACTCTGGTCAAGTAGGCTGCTACAGTGTACTCTCTGATCTCTGTTTCTCAATCATATTCAGACGATCTCTCCGTCCAGTTATATATTCCTTATGTACTGGGAATGTCCCCATCTGACAGATGACGTGGACAGTTACTTAAAACACACCAGGTGTACTGGCATGCACAAGTATATAAGGCAATCTCCACTGAGCAGTTCAGCAGTGAAGAAAGAGTTAGAGAGGGAGAAACAAAGACAGATCTAATTACGAGTTTGTCAGGCATTTAAATCCACTGCCTAAGGGCAGATGCGAGCTGGCGTTAGGCTCCCCTCTGGTTTCCTGTCACCTCTCACTTGTAGGTTTTTCAAGGGTTTTCTGGCAGTTTGAGCACTCCGGTGGCTGTTGCGTTGTGTTTCCGCTGATGCGTCAGGTGTGGCTCCATTGTGAAATCCGAAGCTGTCAGTGTGAAGAAGCATGCGTAGTCTGCCAGGGGTGATAACAGTGCACCTTATGGATGTACTGCTATGGACGTATTGCCTCCATGTCCTAGGCTCAATCGGTGGCAGAAACTGGCGTTGTTTGGTGGAAGCCGGCAAGTGTGTGTCTCCTCACCTTCCAAAGAATAGGTGTGCACCATACAAACATAGCTTAGGATGTGCAGCTGTGTCAACTTCAGCATCCACTTCAGCATCCGAAGCTAAATTCATGGCAAAAACTGGGGTTGTTTGGTGGAAGCCAAATACTGTGCATCTCCCCACTGTGCTCCATACAGACATATTGCATGGCTGTGGCCGCTTCCGTATCCTTAACTCCTTGGCAGAGACCAGCGTTGTTTGGTGGAAGGGACTGAGTTTATGTCTCCTCACCTTCCCAAGAATAGGTGTGCACCATACGGATGTATTGCGTGGCTGTGCCTGCTTCCATGTCTATATAGCTGTGGCACAGAGCCACGGTGTGTGCATTTACTCACTAAATAAATAAAAGAGAGAAAAAGAAAGGCAAACAGCGCGATCAGCAAGCTAGTTGGTTGCAAAATAAAAGTGTAAGGATATGTGTTTATGAAATACACTTTATTTTATATCTGAAATGATAAATAAAAAGAAAGAAGATGGAAATGGCAAAAGGTCACCAATGTGCAGGCTGGGGTGTGCGCATGCCTGGAGGAAATGGGCATGAATAATAACAATTATAATAATAACAGTAATAATAATAATAATAATAATAATAATAATGTTATTTCTATAGCACCTTTGTGAATGTGTGTCTTGCCTCAGCAGCCAGGCCATGACAGCCCATGATGACCCTGCCTACTGCGTGAATTGCTTTATCATGCCATGTCAAGTCATATCAGGGAGGTAAGATGCCTGTTGTTTAAAAGGAAAAGGCCTGTCATTTCCACTCCAGTCGCTCGCCAAGTAAAGCTAAGCTAAATTAGCTAAACTCGCAATGACGGTCAGGTATACTCATACTGTTGGAGGTTACTTGAGTTATGGTGCAGAAGGCTCTGCGGCATGACCCCCTTGAGTCGGTGAATCTGAAATGGTTGTCACTCAAGACAGTGTTTCTGCTAGCAGGTACATCTGCAAAGGGATTAGGAGAGATACATACCCTATCAGCCGATGAGGGCCTATGTAGTTTTAGGCCGGATGATGGGGGAGCAGTGCTCGAACTGCAGATAGACAAGAGATGGTCAAGCAAGACATGTTTCATTTGAGCTCTGAGTGACATGTTTACGGAAGTGGTGACGTGCTTCATTACCACACTGATAGATGATATCTGTCCCATGGTAACTGTGAAAGTTTTCCACAATCAGAAAACAAGGGTTGATTGGTCTGTCCGTAAGACTTTGTACGCACGCACCGCCGCCTACAACGACAGTCTCTGGTCAGGCGACATGTCAGCCTGTTGTCATATGAGCTCAGGTGAACAGTGAAAGTGAAACAGGGACAAAGTGGAGGCTTAGCTGTGCGACCACAACAGCAGAAGCATGTAGCAAGTACTTCGGACGATCACGGACTACAGAGGAGGTACGAACACCCCGGCAGTTGCGGATCCCTCACTTGTGCAGGATTTAAACTCTTTCTACACTCACTTCGAGAACAGCAGCGTTAGCACCGCTAGCATCACGGCCAGCACAGGCGGCTCTACCAGGGAGGACCGCCCCCTCTCCCTCTCAGAGCATGACATCAGAAGAGCTCTGAGAGGAGGGAACTGCAGAAAAGCAGCTGTCCCAGATGGCATCCCTGGGAGGGTGCTAAAATCATATGCTGACCAGCTAGCTCTGGTGTTCACCTCCATCTTCAACCTGTCTCTGGTCCATTCAATCACCCCCACATGTTTTAAGTCATCCACTATTGTCCCTCTACCCAAGAAGACCACCCCAGCCTGCTTGAATGACCATAGCTCTATAGCTCTCACATCTGTGGTGATTAAGTGCTTTGAGAGACTCATTAAAGACTTCATCAGCTCATCATTACCCGGATCACTGGACCCCCTTCAGTTCACCTATTGTCCCAACAGGAGTACTGATGATGCAAAATCACATCCTTCATTCCACCCTCTCCCACCTGGACATCGGCAAGGGGAACTATGTATGTTTGCTGTTCATTGAGCTTCATTTCAGCTCGGACAGGCAGACCACAGGTGGTGAAGATTGGAAATTGCATCTCGAGCACCCACACCCTCAACACCGGCACCCCCCAAGGCTGCGTCCTGAGCCCCCTGCTCTACTCCCTGTACACCCATGATTGTACTGTTGCACACAGCACTAACACCATTGTGTAATTTGCGGATGACACAGTGGTGATTGGCCTGATCTCCAACAACATGGAGATGGCCTATTTGGAAGAGGTGGAGTTGCTAGCATCATGGTGCAAGACCAATAACCTGAACCTGAACGTCACCAAGACCAAGGAGATGGTCGTAGGTTTAAGGAGGGAGAAGCAGAGGTCCCATTACACACCACTAAAGATCTTCGAGACCCCGGTGGAGAAGGTGTGCAACTATAGGTAACTCAGAGTTCATATCTCTGAGGACCTAACATAGACAACCCACGTTGCCTCACTGGTGAAGAAGGCTAGGCAGCGCCTGTATCACCTCAAATGTCTGAGGAAATTTAAGATCTCCACAGGGCTGCAGAAAACCTTCTTCTCTGCCGCTATCCAGTCTGTCATCTCTGGAAGCATCACCACCTGGTACGGCAACTGCGTCGCCAGGACTGGAAATCTCTCCATAGAGTGATCCAATTTGCTGAGCACATCACAAGAACTGCTTTGCCCTGCCTTCAGGACATTTACACCAGGCGGTACAGGTCCAGAGCGACCAGGATCATGACAGACATTCACCACCCCAACCATGAACTGTTTGTGAAGCTGCCTTCATGCTTTGTTACAATAGGCTGATCAGTGCATTTATAGGGGTTAGGGTCAGGCTCAGGGCCACATGTAGACATGAAAGATCCTGCCTATGTGTGATGGTTCTACCCATGTAGACTAAGGCATGATATGACAGTCGATGGCTAATTAGAGCGTTAATTGTTCAGGGCTTTATCACCACAGTGATAATGATATGGTAGTCAGGGCTTGCTTGTATCTCTTGACCCTGACAATTAAAATCTTTGATTTGATGCCGCCTACATAGGAATCCTGCATGCAAATGTTGATTCAGCCAAGAGCAAAGTGATTGGAAGCGAGATGTGTGTTGTGCCCAATAAAAAGGATCCAGAGAGACGACAGCTTTGTCATCTCAGATTCACCGTCCTCCACTCTCCCTGCTTCCGCCCACCCCCATGGGATTATTTTCACCAGAGTATGAAAATACCCTGTCACTTAATAAAAGCCTCCCTCAATTACAGTTTATTTTAGTATTTTTGCTGTTTTCTCTGGCTGTGGCAGATGAGACTTGGACATGAAATGGAATTATAGGAGTTGTCAATGCAAGATGGAAAAGCTGGCACAAACAAAAGCCATTTGTCTTTATTCACCAGGGAAGTCTGAGAGCAGCCTCATTATACTGTGGCTCGAATTAATCTTGGGCCCCTGTCTCTCCCTTTCACCTTGGGAGCCTGGTACAATGTATTACAGGGCTCTTAGAATCCTGAACACATACTCTAACCCTTGGTGCAGGTTACTGATAGACTTGCATGTCAGGTGGAGGACAGAGGCACAGAACACAATTTCTGTGGATAAAACAAGTAAAGGTTGGAGTCCACTGTATTGCAGTTTCTGC
This sequence comes from Lagodon rhomboides, assembly GCA_039737535.1. Lineage (NCBI taxonomy): Eukaryota > Metazoa > Chordata > Actinopteri > Spariformes > Sparidae > Lagodon > Lagodon rhomboides. The sequence continues at coordinate 5,338,799 of CM077786.1, forward strand.
ACTGTTGAGTTTTATTACATTTTACTATAGAAAGGAAGCCCAATCAGGATATATTCAGCTTCAACAGTTGACTTTAGAAATAGTGTGGATTCCAATGTTTTTTACTGACACTTCTTTGTGACAAATCATTTATAATTGTAAGGATTTCCATGTGTGTCTGAAAATATCAATTATATGAAGAACTAATGATGAAAATAATACTTACCTGGAGAGTACAATGCTTGCAAACTGCTTTTCATCTCTTTTTATCATGTGTCCCGCATCTAAAGGGGAATGTTGTCCTAGTTTTAGACAACATCTGCACAAATGCCATTGTCAAAAATAGAACCAACTTGCAAAAGCCTTCCAGAGGTATGCTTCTCAAAGTGCTATTCGCTCAAAACATCCATGCTTAGTTAATGTTTTTAAATAATGTTTTTTCAGCAACATTTATTTGACATTTGCATCAATAGATGTTATGTTATCTGTTGTTAGAGGGCAAAGTTAAAGTTAAAGTTGAACTTATGTTTTGTCTTTAAATATGTAATTGGTAGGAAATGGCCAGAATTTGAAGGGAGCCATAAAACTATAGGATGCCACATTACCACTAACCATTGTTCACTATCGCTGTAGCTGTCTTTGGCTGTAGCATCTAGCTGCTGTTTGCAAGTAGCTCAGTTAGCTATAGAGCTAAATGGCCTTTTTAGCTGAAAGGAATCTGCCTTCACCACAACCCTGGATAACTGGTGAGGGGTCACCGCGGGCAACAGGGATCAGCAAGGTGGGGCTCAGCTGCCTTCCTGCGAAGACTGGGATTGAACACAGCCTGACAGAGGTCAGTTTGAAGACAGAGGATACAGTACAGATGTGATTTACAGCAGCTGCAATTGAGACCATGACTCCGGAGATTAGAAGACACAGCAGGTGGAGACAAAGATTTTCACATCTGTGAATTGATTTATTTCAACCAAACAAGAGGCGATTGTGGTGAGTTTAATTTTGTTTATGTAAAGTTTGAATGAAAAGTACGGGGGCTTTCAGACAATTGCAAGAGTAGCTGGTTAGCATGCTAACTTTAGTAGATATCTCTGCAACACAAGATAGATGTCTTTTACATAATGTCATCCCTGTGGCTTCTTCACATAACACATTCTTAAAGCTGCAGGTACAGTAATACAGTCATTCAGTGATTTCATTATAACAAATAGCAATCATTTTCCCATTTTAAAAGATTAAATGGTTGTTTAGGTATGAACAATGGTGTCATTTATATCAACATCGCCTTATTAAAAGGGTCTTTTTTTTCTTACCAAATACCTAAAATGGTTATGGTTAGAGCAACTAAATCTGTGGCATTTAAACTATTGGTGACACTTAGATTCCCAGGTTATTTGGACGAGTGCAAAATCACCATTACCTCTTTACACCTATGTAGGATGGCAGAATTGTAAAAATTACAAAGACGGTATAACACATTCAGTGGTGGACTGGCCATCTAGCACATCAGGACAAATCCTAGTGGGTCGCTGCATTGTTGGGCCAGATATATACACTTTGGCTTACACCGAAAACCAAAAGTTTCATCTCCATCAGCCCTATCTTTCTATCGACGGTTATCATAAATGAACAGGGCTGAAAGTTCCAAATGTAACACCCTTTAGCATGTGTGTAAAGCTCGCAGGTATATATAACACTTTCCCTGTTTATACTTCACTATTATGGTTGGTTTGAGTAGTTACAACCAATGTTTTATCTATTTATATTTTGCCTTAGCCTGAGGGAATCCGAAAACTGTTTTTTTACAATTAAAAAAAAATATGTATGGCTCAGGCTATCCAACATTTATTTAATTTGATTGTTTTCTTCCCGAAAGAAGGCTCGCTTGGAAATTTGTTTGACCAATGGCCTTGCTTACCCCCGTTGCATTAACAATCTAGAGGCGTGCATCAACTGCAGCGAGATCATTTCAATGTCAGCTTAGAGAGAAAAGGAAGCAGGCATTAGAGGCTCAGGCTTCTAATGCTAAAATATTCGACCAACTGTTTGGCCATCATGATCCTCAGGCGGGCAAGCAGTGTCGCTTTGGAGGAGCACAAGGAAGCGGTGACATTGACGTTTAATTAATTATAGGCTATGGCGGCTATGTCTTGGGTTAAAATAGGCTTGTGCTTACAAAACAACCCCACTGACAGACAAGTTGGTATTAGCTTCCTACTAATGCATATTGATGCATTTTACAAGTTTCCTTTTCAGAATGAAATGTGTCCTGAATACAGGTAGACCTTCCAGACTTTCCATTCCAAAACCCCCGACTTGATATTTAGAATCACCTGTCATTACATAACTAGCAACCAGCAAGTACTAGGGTGCTGAAGCTAGTGGGCTATGCTATGTCCTTTAAGGGTCTGTGAGCCTATGTGTTTAAAAAGGATATGTATGAATTGTCTAAATGGCTCTAAAGTCACATTTGTTTTTCAAAATCATTCATTTAAATATAACAATGAAAAAAAATAATATAATAAAGTGTGGTTCTACATTAACTGTTGTATGTTGCAGATCTATAATGAGTACCTCTGTAGTCTCATGCTTGTTTAGTACATGATAGGACAGCATCATTGTTTTATTTTAGGACATCTTTAGGAATAATAAGATCTTTAATATAGGATTATTTATTTTTGGACATTTTGTTGGTAAAACGATCGGTAAAACAACAATAATTTGTTGGTGTTATTTACCTTTCCATATTCAGCAACTCAAACAACACAGCCAGTGAGGCACACTGCAAGAACGCTGACCTTTGTAATGTTGTCACAAAAACAGGCTTCATACCCAATTAACCAAGCTGGGCTTCACAGAGAGGAAACGTTGCCTCCCTCTGCATCAGTTGCCATATGAATAACATATGAGCAATGATCCTTTGCCAAACAAATTACGATGTTCTCTCTTATTTATTCATGCAATTAAGTAATCATTATTCACAACACTTGACAATATGCATTAAGTGTGATCTCTGCCCTCCACAAAACTGCTAAGATCACCATGAAGACAGGGTGAATAAACTCACACTTTGGAAAAGGTATTTATGATTTTATACTCGCAGATGGGAATCATAAATATGCATCACCTACCTCATGTCAGAGCTGTTAGAGAGGCCGGCATTTTTGATCACTTGGAACTGCTAGCCCAGGGCTATTTGTCATTAATTCAAAGCTAGAATATTTATTTTTGTTTTCTACTGAGCTGTGCCAAAACAAAAAAACAAAAAAAAACCCTCCTATCATTGTGACTGTCACTTTAATCTGGTACGAAAGCATCAAGGATAACGCTTTCTCAGTGTACAGTTCACAGCTGTGAGTGGTTGACTAAAGTGGGACAGCCCACACATAATGCGTATTTCCACTAACATAAACTGAAGGTTTTAGTCTTGACACTCACATACTGTATGTGTATGAATGTGAGAAACACATACTGAACGATGCAGTAAATACATATGAAAACACACACATCAAACTTGTATGTATATATAAACCGATCAGCCACAACATTAAAACCACTGACAGGTGACGTGAATAACATTGATCATCTCATCACAATGCGATGTTCTGCTGGGAAACCTTGGGTGCTGGCATTCATGTGCATGCCACTTGACACGAACCACCCATCCAAACACAGTTGTGGACCAAGTACACCCCCCTCGTCACAACAACACTACCCAATGGCAGTGGCCTCCCCAGCAGGACACACCGCAAACACTGCTCAGGAACAGCTCGAGGGACACAATAAAGGGCCCAAGGTGTTGACCGGGCCTCTAAATTCCCCAGATCTGTAAGACGTGCTGGAGCAGGTCCGATCCATGGAGGCCCCACCCCCCAACATACAGGACCCAGAGGATCCACTATAAAACGCCCTGGTGTCAGACACCACAGGACACACTCAGAGGTGTTTTGGCTGCACAAGGGAAACCTTCACAATATTAGGCAGGTGGTCATAATGTGTATACACATACGTAATGTGTATACACATATATATATATATATATATATATATATATATATATATATATATATATATATATATATATATATATAATATATATACATACATATACACGCATGTATATACACATATATATGTATGATTATATATATTTATTATTTTTTTCTTTTTATATATATACGCATGTGCACCTGTGTGCTCCTCCACAGACATATAGATAGATAGATAGATAGATAGATAGATAGATAGATAGATAGATAGATAGATAGATAGATAGATAGATAGATAGATAATAAAGTAATAATATACAATATGCAAAAAAAAACAATAAAATACTTTATACAATAACATGCTTAAGTAGTTATGAAATAAAAAAAATAATAATGAGGTCTATAAAATAAAATGCTGAGGTGAGTGGAACATAAGGTGCAAGAGAATAAGGTGCAGGTTTATGTACAGATAATAAGATAAATATATAAAAATATAAATATATATGTGTATATATTATGTGTATATATATATGTGACTTTACAACACTCACTCCAAAACACACACATAACTTTTGTGCTTTATATTACAATATATATATATATATATATATATATATATATATATATATATATATATATATATATATATATATATATATATATATATATATATATATATACACATGTACGTGTATGTATTTTGTTCCTAATGAAAGTAAAAGTAAGGAAAGTGAGTAAGTAAGCCACCACATTGTCCATAAATTCTGACACGTAACTCATTTTTCTGTAGTGTTTAGTTAGCTTGCCACCCATGTCATTGTCTGCAAATTAATATTGTGAATTTCATGAACAAATGATTTACAATTGTAAATATGCCTCAAGCAGTGACTGTTTTGATGATTCCCACTGACTGATATCTTGCATGATTTATTAGTGCACAAAAGTAAAACCACTGCAGTGTCAAGCTTCACATTCAATCACTATCAGCTGTGCAGAATATGTATAAATCTGACACCTAGATTAAAACAAAATAGGTACAAGATGATAAATACCAGTATGCTTAAGATGTCATAAAAATGTCGTTTTTCAAATAATTAGTTTCAGCTAACAGGCGTAGCCTCAGAGCTGGACCCTGTGCTATGAAAAAGAAGGTCACACAGGCCAATTAGAGGGTTGAGCATGGCTGCTGAGATAGATGAGGCAGATATTTCAGATGAGAGGCTAACATCAATATGATTCCTCTATCTTGATAATAATTTAGATATTTGGATTAGCACTACCCATTAAAATAACCCATTAAAAGATAAGTATAAGGGATACTGAGGCATTTGCTGAGTTTGATTACTTTTAAGAGGGCTAAATGGATTGAAACTTATTAAAGTCTTTAATCAAAAAATACTTCATACAGAAGATTACAGATTTGAAAGTGAAAAACACTTCATTCTGTTGCCTTAGCCAGGGGATAGCAGCCATCCTTTCATTTCAGAGTGACATATGAAATATGATAATTTGTCTCCCATAAAAACAGCGATGATGCACTAAGTGAAGCTGTCAGACGAAGCCTCTCTTCAGCAACACAAGTCACGAGTCCTGTTGCCACATCCTGACAGTTCTAAGGCTCTTTGTTGAATTGTGATCCCCCGATGTATTGCGACAGCATCTGTGCTTTCATTTTCAATTTTACCGGCTCCAAAGGCCCATATGGAGACTGTCTGAAGCTATTGTGTCACTTTGTATGCAGATCTTTCAGCTCTTTACGCTGCTACTTGGGTTTCATCCTTGCCACCTTGTTGCTTGCATGCAGATGCATTACCAAGTTATTTTGAAATGTGAATCCTTTCTTTTCCCAGAATGATTTAAAGATTGGCTGTTGCTCGACTTTGTGTTGTCAACAAGCTGGAGACAGTGCAGCAAGGGTTGATTCCCAATGTGAAATACATTATAATCCCATTCAGTTGGGATAAACACGACGTGCCTTGAGGTTTATTTATCCGTCCATAAACTTTGAGTTTAGAGGTAGCAACAACAATCAAAGAAAAGTTGAGTTTGGCTTTTTTTGAAAGTACGCAACTCAGCAGAGAGAAAAACACTGAAATAAGGTTACACCCACCAGTGCATACTCTGCATAGCAATACATGAAAGAGACCCATTTCACTGATGTTTAACAGTTTGTCAAAAACATTTTAACATTACTGTGTGGATCTTTTTGTGGAATATTTATTTAGAGGGTGAAATGTCATATGTCATAAGTGGAACCATTGTGGGGATTAAACAGTTTTGGATTCAGAAATCAATGTATGGTAGAGAACATATCAGGATGTGAGAGGATGGGAGACTCCCCTTCACCTCAGTTGTGGGGAGTTGTCAGTGTTAGAACAGATCAGGAAGTCATATGAGGGCAATTCTCTTCGTCTAAGGTGTTAACAGGATGGTAGATAGGATGACATTTACTGTCCAGTAAAACATCCAAGGGTCACTGCCCTGGTAAAGGCAGGATCGACATCGGAATTGTTAACTGATGGATGTTTTCAGTGGATACTGTTGCCACTCTCCTTGACCCTCACAACTTGTTTGACCAATTTGACTTTTTAATCAACATCCCTGTGTTCTAAGGTCTCAGCAATTACTTCCGTGGCTACAGTGGCATCATAACTGGTAGAATAGTTATGATGCCACTGTAGCCAAGAAGTCATGGAAGGCTACGAAAATAAAGCCCAGGGTGTAATACTTGTCCGGTCTCACATAGCCAGACCTATCTCAACAGTGCTGTCTCAGCGTTCGAGAACCCCTAACCCTAGCGATGACAGAATGATTCAAGAATTCATTTGAACCTTTCTTTAATTATATAAAAGCAGCAGCACGGCCATTTAAACCAGGCTGGTGACAAAAATCACCAATCCAAACCAAACCAATCCAATCCGCGACATCAAGGATGAAGAGCTTGCTCCCGCTGTAGATATAAAAGGCTTTTTCTAAGGTAGCAAAAACACAAAAGCATGATTATGAATATAATTTCTGCAATAGCTCCCCTAATTCTTTCACACTGGACCTTTAAATCCTTGTTGTTCTATTGATTCTTACACAATAAAGATGTAAGTTTGTGCTATGGTTAAATCTTTTCAGTCACATTGTTTCTTCTGAAGTATCACTCAGAAATGAAGATAAGATAATCATCTATTGATCCCCTAGAGACGGTGTTTTGGTGTTACAGCAGCTTAAAATTAAAGAGAATAGATAATTAAATGTGTATAAGATAAGAACAATTATACTCAATTCCCCAAATTACAGGTAATAGCTTTACACATACGGTACCTACAATTAGTGTTGCACTTGCACTAAGAGAGCAATCCCATCTCGGCTTCTGGTCATGACTCAAATAAGTCACAAAATAAGATGTCGACTGGCTAGATGAGAAATAATGTCAAAATGATGCCACTGTCTTGTTTTTAAACCGCATTACTGACTGGCAAAACTGACCTAAAGTGTGGTAGGTCAGACAGTGTGGATAAGCTTCTGAATTAAGAGCTTTTTGTAACATCAGTGGGGCAAGATAAGCAGGGGTGGTGGCCAAAAGTGCCAATGGAAAGGCCCAATATGTCAATCTTGTGTTTGTAGGTTTTACACAAGGTTTTAAACCAGCTGATACAACTTTTGCCATGATTTGTCATTAGACGACATGGATGTAAAGTCATGAAGGTGCTTAGTTTAAACAGAACAATTTCAGAAGTGGGCTGAGCGTAGATATTAATCTGGCAAGAGTCAGATACACTCTAATGGCAGGAGAGGGAAGACTATTCTTTTCACTTGCATAAAACAAAAGTGTGGTGGCTGTGTAGACAAGTGAAAACATGATGATGAAACTCACCATCCTCTTACAACCACACAAAGAGTAGGTGAAATTTTTTGCTTTTAAAGCTCTTTAAGTGATATATTTTCTATTAAAATGAGTGTTCAATAGCTAAAATGACTGAACACTAAATAATAGTAATTACTTATTGAGTGTTTGGTCATTAACCCATGCCTAACCTCCCCCTGCTCATGCAGTAAAAGAGAAAATACATTTTCTGGTATCCCTGTCCACTTAATCCAATCAGGACAGAGAACTCAATAAAGAGGCAGTCCTGTCTGCTTGTGAAAGCGTAGAGAGCAGGATGCTTCTGTTTGCTGTTATGTCTGGTGATTACCGCTCTGCATTCATGGGGTAACAGAGAAGGGAGGGAGGGGATCACTAACCCGTGAAAGCATGAAAAACAAAACATCAGAGCTTTGAGACTGATTTGCTGACCTGGTAGAAAACAAAATTGAACATGAAAAATCTGACATTTTTGCTTCAGACGCTGTGGGAGTGACAATCCTAGAGGCCATCTGACTTGCAGAATCATGCAGTGTTGATCACCGTCAATGTCAAACTTTACTCTTCGATGTAGACGTCTATCATTCTATGCATGTCAGGCTGTTTTAAGAACATGAAATGTTATTGTGTTATATATATATATGTTATTTAACTTTCTTTCACCCAATCTTGAGGCTTTGAGCAAACCCAGTAAATGCCAGTATGTTTAATTCCTTTGATCCCTTTGAAAAATAACTTTGAAACAAGAATCAAGTGATGTGATTTATTTTGCATGTAAGTATCTATGGGAACTCAAGATCTGGAAGAGGTTTTCTCCACAGGAATCATTTTGAATGTAACTCTCATGTGTTGATAGGTTTAAAAGGTGACTGAGACAAGGAGTCAAACCAAATAAATCGTAGTTAAGGGGGCTCCAAATCCGGTGGAAATGCAAGTCAGGCACCTGCTTGAGTCAGTAAATGGAAAAAGACAGCTGGTGTTTCCATTTTTTGATTGTGTAAGTTATCAACTCCTTAGGATTGGGCCAATGTTGTCTCTTCACCTTGTGATTTTCAATTTATTTTTTTTTCAGCGATGTTTATTTGCTTTTTGATGAAAATGATTTACATAAATAACAAACACTGTGAGGAGAGTACAGATGCTGTGTGCTGCAGAATTACATGAAAGAATAATGATGAAAGACGTCAGGCCCTAATGAGGCATCTGGAATTGCATATAAAAAGGCAACCTGGTGTATTCCTTCACTCCCTGGGAAATTGGTGCTTGTCCTTGATGCCTTGTGCCTCTCTGAAAAGGATGGAGGCTGTGGTTTGGGTGCCAAATGGGAAGATTTTTTTTCTCATTTTCAGCTGTGTTTGATATTTCTCCTTTTTAAAATGTGGAAGTTTTCTATGACTTCAAGTACAGAAAGCTCATCAGGCAGCATCCAACCAGACTGAGATGCTTCACTGTGAACAGAAAGTTTAACTTAAATTTCGTGATGAGATTTGGCAATGAGATTTGTTCCCTCAAAAAACTGCAGACCAACAGTGAGACTGGCTTTTATACAGCTGGCTGCATAGAACATGGCACGACCAATTTTCTAAAGCACGTGATTAAGAGTGGCTGCCAGTTTTATAGTCTGTGTTGGTTATTTATTGCAACTCAAAGTGACAGAAAGCAACGGGGTTAGAGCTCCTCAAACACCAATGTTGCAATCTGGCAAATATAAAATATCAGTTTAAAGGTCAATTAAACTTGATTTTCACTCTGACTCTGAGCACAGTGTGTCTCACAGGAGCTTAGTAGGCAGTTGAATTAATTACCAAAAAGGTCTTCCAGATGAAACTGCTCTTCAGATGAAAGTGTTGCTTAAATGGATAAGCCAAAATCAACCTATAGAGCTCTTGTAACCATTTTCCCACCCATGGATTGGGAGCAGGATATCTTTCTACATGTAAAATTGCTTTGAAATTTGGTGCAGAAACACATGTTCCCCAAAGGAACATGTCTACAGTTTCATTCCCCTCTGACCCTCCAGCACCACCATTAGCCCCAAATCTATTTTTACTTATAAAATATCAAATGAAATAGGCATACTGAATTGTATGAAACAGTAACCAGGACCTAGCATAAAAGCTAGAATCAGTAGGAAGCAGCTGGCTGGGTAAGCCAAGTAATAAATTCAAGCAGCACATTCTAAAGGACTGAATAGTTTGATTGCCAGTTGGTCCCAAAATGTCACATATTACTGTTCCAAAACCACCAAGACTATTGCAGCTTGGAAAATCAGACCTTCCTTGGTTTAGGCAGAAAAAACTACACGGTTAGGTTAAGGAAAACATTGTGATGTGGGTTAAAATATTTACTATACATCATTATTGGACCAGGACTGAAAACAGCCTTATAGTGTCAAAATCTTCTGAAAGAGCTTTAAATCAGTCATGCCCGTCTTCAAGATAATGATTTGATGATGTTTGAAAAGGAGGCAGTGAAGGCAAATAAGGCACTGGGATCACTACACACAGTTAGCCAAAACTTCCCTGAACAAGACCGAGCCTTTCTCTGTCATGATAACCAAAAATAAAATAAAGGTTGTAATAAGCGGCTTGAACAGCTGACTTTTATGGTTGCTTTTGATGAGGACAGGTTGATTCAAGCATGTAACTCCCCCCACTTTGTTTACAGATAACATAAGAAGATACAAGAAAATGAATACGCACATGTCCTAAGATGTCAAGGGACAATTTCTTAAAGTTTTAGTCCAGACAAACAAGCTTGTTGTTTTTTTCATCCCTGAACCCAAGTTGTTTTCAAAAAATACAATCTGGAAGTGGCAATCATCTGCAACATAGTCTGCAATTTCAAGTCCAGTTATGTTGTGATCATAAGAAAACAAGGATAGTGAGGTCGAGATCACAGAAGTGTGATACTGAAAATCATCACACTGATTTTCAAACAGTCTCCTACCCCCATGAGCAGTCAAATATCCAGTTGGTAATTCATGGTTTATATACATAGGTTTATATATATATATATCAACTCGTACATGAATTGGTGATGTTACAAAACTTGTTGAAAATGGACACCTTAACAGCATTTTGTCATCAATAAACGTTTTCTTTAGAACACATTCCCATAAATGCACCACTTTAAAAAACTTTTAATGTTAAATATATTAATGTCAGGAATATTTCAACAAAAGAAAAGTGCTAAATGAAAATTAATTAGTCTTGTGAGTTATCATTGTGGCTGTACTGATAAGAAAGACATGGGGCCTAAATTGGTAATTTATGTCAGTGCTTGAACAATGCTGCTGGGTCAGCATTTTCATTTCCACTCCATCAATAGGGTGCCTCACATATTTTACTAGGTGATTTGTTCATTAAGATGAGAATGGGCTGCAGCTTTCAGGAGGTAAGAACCCACTTCAAAGCACCTGGAGACACATATCAAGACGAACAGCTGAGATAAACATAAAACTTCCAGAGCTGTTTTAGTTGCACTGGGAGGCAGACAACACTCAGAAAAAAGCAGTTTGGTGCAATAATGTGAGTGCCTGGCTACCTGCAGACTGCTAAACAGAGCCGGCGCTTTGAAGCTCTTTCACTTGCACTTTCCTTGCACTTATGGGAATAGACAGAACATTTATCGAGTTAATTTTAGGATATTTCTGATATTTTAACCTGATTGCTTTTGTCACATACTGTATTTATCTATTCACTAGAAAAGCCTCATCTCTGCTCAGTGGAGGAATAGTGGATATTTTCTTTGCTCGTCTCACTTTTTTTGACCCTCCTCTGCTAAACGACTTTGGATTCCTAGTCACTTCATCAACCTCCATTAACATACCAGGAGAATTCTTAATGGGACTGGAATTACTCCCAATAACTCCAGCACATAGCAGGTCACTCTACTCTCAGGGCACAGCAAATTAAAAATTCAATATCTCCACTAATTATTCCCCCAATGTAGTCGGATCGCCAAACAGCAACCGAGACAGGCAGAATATTCAGTGTTAGCAACAATTATCTACATCATCATGAATCTTCTCCCTATCAGCTTTTAATTATGCTATTCATAGTCTGAGAAAATAAAATGATGCACAAGGCAATAAGTGTGTTCACACTGAGAGCAACACTATCAACAGATGACTGAAAGTCCATTTGTTTCCTGCAGAGCTGAATGAGCAAGGGGACCTAGCTGATTTGAGAACAGAATCAACTTTGTTGGCCAAGGAAAATGTACTATACCACTGCAAGAAGTTCCATCTTGAACATTTATGACAGCCTGACAACTGCAGAGCGGTTGAGAAGCTGATGGGAGCCAGGGTCGAGTGGAAATCTGCTATCTTTTCTTTTAGTGGTATCATTTGTATTTTTGCAAAAGAACCTATTAATAGACAACCAAAATGTCATTAATGGATCAGCGGTAGCTAAACTGAAAAGACAAGTGTAAAGGTGCACTCTGCCAATTTCACATGTCAAAGTCAATTTACTTAGTTATAACGAGTTCCATTTAGCCTGTGAAAAATATGTTGTGCGGCTCCGAGAAAATGACCTAGTTTAACGCCTCTTGGACTGGAGCGACACGTTCTCGCTCCCTACTCGTCAAAAACAGGTCATTGACCTTAAGCTTCAAACTCTGACACATGTCCACTCCCCAGTGTCAGTTTTGCATGTGAATGGCCCCACAGTCAAGTCATAATACGTAATATGCCAAGTCCTGTCCCGCTGTATTTGACACGTTGGGTGTGAGAACCGGCTAAATGGAGACTAAAACATTTTAATGCAAGTCCATTTAATAACAAAGATGCTTTACGAACTGGGCCTGTAGAGTTTGAGCAACATGGTTGTTTGCTAGGGAGTTGATGTGCTAAATCACTCTGTATTATGCCAAATTGTGTAACAGACCTGCCAGTCCACCATGTCACTGTCACATTTGGCCTTGCCCACCTGTGAAAAAAACAATCCTATTTGGTGGTCATGCTAGTGTGATGGGGAAACCAGTGTTTATTTATGTTCATTAGGTTGTTGGTTCTTGAACACACTCTTGTGTTGAGGCCAACCTCTTCCAATTCCTCTGCCCAACCCCCTTTCTGATTAAGCCGAGGGCATTTAGGGCACCTGTGGCCTCATGGTTGTCTCTTTGTCTCTCCCTGGTTGTCATGTGGGCTCCTGACTGAGCTCCTCTTTCCCTGTTTCGCCTGGTCATATTGGTGTCTGTGTCTACTGGTGGATGAATGAATGAAGGTCTGTTGTAAACTGCTGAGACATGATGTGCATGTGAAGTGGTACTAACAAACCTGAATTCTTGCTCTGGTATAGTTCACTACCAATGTTGTGGGTGCTCATCATTGACCTTGGTTAGTCTGTACACCTTTTTACTAAGGTATGTAATTTTAACTGTAAGCAGGATATATTTGAAATGTAAATTACATGTTTGTTTGTTTTTACTATTAGCACACACTTCTTGAATTTATAGGTCATTGTCAGCTACTGTTTTGCCGTTACTTTAGTTTTGCCTTTATTGATTTGCTTTTGTTGTACATTATGTTAACTGGGACCAGCTGGTGTGTTTTTAATTGTGTGAAGTAACATTTTCTTTTGTCCCTTTTTCCAATTCGCAGTGGCATTAGTCAGCTTATAGTGGAGGCTAGGCACGTTAGAGTGGTTCCCCTCGCTGTTTGTAGTGTTAAAGTTCACTAGGACACAGTTTGCAGTGATTTGCCAATTGTCATGAGCACACGTGGTGGGTAAGTTGGTGCACTTCTGGAACACAACCTTAGGTAGGCTGCCTCCCTTTAGCTGGCTTCCGTCCACTCTTTTTGTTAATTTTGGACTAGATATTTCAAACAGAAATCATCTTACTCTTTTATAAAAAATCTCTCAATTGTTTTTATAATTTGATTCATTTTCCCTGTTAACCCCCTTTTCCACAGATGCTATCATTCACTAATTATTTCAGTTGGAATTAATAAATTGGCTTTATTTTGGAACCACATTGCTGTCTTGTCTCAGTTAAATGAATTTGTGTTTGTCAAGTAATTGAGGTCTTCAGATTCAGATTTTCACAACATATTTCCTGGGGTGAAATTCCCCAGGTTGCGTTGTCATGTTCTGTTGGCCTCCACCCACACACTTACCTCGCCACACTAGCAAATCAATCAATATGCAACAGCTGCTTACACTTTTAAAATAAAGTCACCAAAACTACTTAAGTTTTAACAAAAGATCATAGTTTGGCTTAAAATAACATCCTTAAAACAATCATCACTGACTGTTGGCTTCACATGAAATTCAGACCCTGGTCTCCTGAGTAAAAAGTGTTACTGAGCCACCCATCCACCCCAACCTGTTCCCAATGCTGACTGGCTCATTACTACATTTGTCCTTCGCATCCGTCATCATTGCCTCCTGCTAGTACTGCACATCATACACATGTGTACCTCTCACACCTAGGCAAGGCTTACATGACACAATGGCGGCTGTGGCTTAGGATGTAGGGCGGCAGTCCACTAATTGGAAGGTTGGTGTTTCAATTCCTGGCCCCTGCAGTCGACATGTTGTATCCTAGGAAAAGATACTAAACTCCAAATTGCTCCCAGTGGCTATTCCAGTAGTGTTTGTGTATTGTTACGCCCCTGGTTTTTTTATTTTTATTTTTTTATTACATTTATATTTAGAGTAGCCTTTTATTTTGCTTCAGGGGGAGACAAAGACACAAACAAAATCTATGTCCCTACCTTCCTCGCACAAATCAAAAATATTAACAAAAAGACAAAATCTTACCTAACTCCTAAATGAGGAAAAACAGGATAAAATGGGTTAAAGAAAAAACATTCTCCCTCCTACTGGGCTAACAAAGGGTTTTCTATTCACAAATTTACAAATGCTCAGATTGTAGATTTCACTGTTGTATATTTCACTGGTGTATAACACAAACACTAGTCAAGCTAGATACTAGTCAAAATTGGATGTGGACAAATGGGTGGAGAGGAAGACTGCAGTCAGTCGGTGCTTGAAAAAGGGCTCCTCTCCTCCCTCTGACCAATCCTGGGTCAGCAATCAGGCAGGTCAAACCTGCTATCAATTGCACACTCAGAGGAAACTGCTCAAACACTAGGAGGAGGGACAGATCAGCATCAAATATAAACACAATAATGACCCAGGGTCATAGTATCAATGGTGTGTATGATTGGTTATTGCTTCTGAAATGCAGGTGGTGCCTTGCATGGTAGCCTCTAACACGAGGGTATACATGTTTGATTAATGGATGGATGCTTACTTATGTTGTAAAGCTCTGGTGTGCTCACTGTCAAGAAAAATGCTATATAAATACAGTCCATTTACTATGATAACAAATTGAGGTGGTTCTAGGATCCCAGTGCTGTTCCAGCGATTAAAAGTCACCCCATTTATCCCATATCTGTTGTGTCATGAGGTACCCTGTGAGACTTAGCTCTGTTGTCTGTCCCCCATTTTCAGGGACTTTAGAGAAGCTGCTGAAGTGCTCTTTTAGACTGGATATACACTGACTGGCCACTTTATTAGGTACACCTTGCTAGTACCGGGTTGGACCCCCCTTTGCCTTCAGAACTGCCTTAATTCTTTGTGGCATACTTTCAACAAGGTGTTGGAAATATTTTTGGTCAATATTTACATGATAGCATCAAGCAGTTGCTACAGATTTGTCGGCTGCACATCCATGATGCAAATCTCCCGTTCCACCACATCCCAAAGGTGCTCTATTGGATTGAGATCTGGTGACTGTGGACGCCATTGGAGTACAGTGAACTCATTGTCATGTTCAAGAAACCAGTTTGAGGTGATCTGAGCTTTGTGACATGGTGCATTATCCTGCTGGAAGTAGCCACCAGAACACTGTGGTCATAAAGGGATGGTCAGGTCAGCAACAATACTCAGGTAGGCTGTGGTGTTTAAAACGATGCTCAATTGGTACTAAGGGGCCCAAAGTGTGCCAATATACCCCACACTGTTACGCCACCCCCACCAGCCTGAACCCTTGATACAAGGCAGGATGGATCCATGCTTTCATGTTGTTTATGCCAAATTCTGACCCTACCATCTGAATGTTGCAACTGAAATCAAGACTCATCAGACCAGGCAATGTTTTTTCTTCTATTGTCAATTTTTTTTTTTTTTTTTTGTTCTTAGCTGACAGGAGTGGCACCCGGTGTGGTCTTCTGCTGCTGTAGCCCATCTGCTTCAAGGTTCGATATGTTGTGCTTTCAGAGATGGTATTCTGCATACCTTGGTTGTAACGAGTGGTTATTTGAGTTACTGTTGCCTTTCTATCATCTCGAACCAGTCTGCCCATTCTCCTCTGACATCAACAAGACATTTTCATCTACACAACTGCCTGGATGTTTTCTCTTTTTCTGACCATTCTCTGTAAACCCTAGAGATGGTTGTGCATGAAAATCCTAGTAGCTCAGCAGTTTCTGATACACTCAGGACAGACCATCTGGCACCAACAACCATGCCACGTTCAAAGTCACTTGAATCCCCTGTCTTCTCCATTCTGATGCTCGTTTTGAACTTCAGCAAGTTGTCTTGACCACGTCTACATGCCTAAATGCATTGAGTTGCTGCCATGTGATTGGCTGATTAGCAATTTGTGTTAACAAGGAGCTGAACAGGTGTACCTAATAACGTGGCCAGTAAGTGTATCTTTTTTTTTTTTTTTTAGCCACTTTGGGGCCATAAGTATAGTTCAGTTTGTTTATCCACCTGGTAGCGACTATAATTTACCCAACTTGTAGCCACGTGAGCCCACCACAATGAATATATAATTTGTCTTGAAATTGATATCTAATAAAACAACCGAAGGAACATTGAGATTATTTAGGACTAGCGTTATATTTAGCATGCTATCCTAACATAACCTGCTGGCCAAGTGCTGATGCTGGCCAAACTTCTGCATTGCTGCTAGGAGGGGGCTCAGGGGTCATATGGCAACTGTGTATCAGAAAAAACAAAGGAATGTAATTTTTTTTTAGGGAGCTTTGCTACTTCTCCTTGTTCTCTTTTTCGCTCCTGTCTTTCCTTACTGCTGCTTTTTTATTTTTACTTTGGAAGGCATGATGCTCACTCAGCCCAGATGTGCTCAGCGGTCAGTCTTGACAAATTCTGTTCCTAAATGACCAGCTATATATCATATCTTCTCATCACATCATTGCATTGACATTGTAAAACATCAGCATACAGTCATCATGCCCTATCTGTATATGACAAAAATACTTACTTAATGTTTTAAAGTTTAGAATGTAGAATAGGCAAATAATTTAGTTGTACGTAGTTTGCTACTTATTTGAATGCAGGCATATTTCCAGGGTGCCGAATTGTATCTGTTTCAATTACAGCTGACATAAATAGTACACGTCCAGCTGTTTGGTGCTGGGCATGCAGTGTGCAGCTGAACATTAATATTAGTGTGGAGAGTGAACCAATGCAGTAAAGTTAAGGAGGAATTAAACCAGTCAATGAATTGAGTACCCAATTGTAGTTCCAAATATGAGTTGGTTCTGGCCCATATTTGGCTTCCAGGTAAGATGTGACAAGATTTTGGCAGTCTGGACCTGGCCAATTTGGGCTGACAGTCAGCCTCAGTAAACAGCACATGGGCCAACTTTGGCTCCCGGAATGGGACCAGTGATGATTCCTGCACACATTCATCATAAGTCTGAGTTGATTCCACCAATCTGGCATGCCGGATTTAAGTCACTGTTTGTCCAAGCCCTTTAGGCTACAAGGGAGCTTCAGTGCTCCAGTTTACTAATTTGAGAACAGACAAGAGTGTATGTCCAAATTGTCCATAAAATCAAATTAAAAGTAAAGGAGATGAGGACATTCCCAAGGATTACATGTCAGAAAACTGATCACATCACTTTACCAGGCAATGCATTTACAATGATACAGAGCATGTCAACCCTCAGTCGCACATTGATGGTGGAACATGCTATGAATAGAGCTGTAGTAGAAGATTATGGTGGTGGGTTGTTTCAGGCAAATTAATTTCATGAATGTCAATGGCAGGGGGTTGGGGTTTATAATATGTGTATCATTCATTCACTTGATATTCAATCAAGAATCCAAAACCAAAAAATTAAGAAATCGTTAAATTTTTTGTTTTTGAGTCTGATAGAAAGAAACAAAGGATGCTTTGTTTTTATCTTACTTTTGATTTTACGCTTGGATCCATCATAGAAAATGAAAAAAGGGGCCGAATTTGATTTAGTGTAATGTCTCCAATTTGTGTGATCTATAACTGGGCGAGCTGTAACTGTGCAGGCAAACAGACCAATCGCCCCTCTTGGGGTCACTCACCTCTGGAACTCTCCGCTGCAACTGCAGTGCCTCTGGGCTTGTTAGTTACAGCGGAGAGCCTGAATGGCAGAGCAGTTTGTTAATTTGAAAAAATTAATTTGAAACTTAAAGTTATGAAAACCTAATTATAAAAACCAAATCAACAATTTGAAACTAAATATAAGTTCAGGAATTGTTTTTTATCAATCATATTTATAATTTTGAATTCTGAAATTATTTTGAATAGATCATTTATGTAAATTTGTTCACTTATATATTTTCATATTTGAGGTCTTATTTGTTCAATTTCAAATCATTCAGATATATTTTTTCACTTTCAGACTTTTTGGCCCTGATCTGGCGTGGAGAACGTGGCATCAACTGAGAGGGATGTGAAATGATGAGTGTCAACATAACAAAGAAAGCACAGGGCCTTCCGATTTAAGTGGCCTTCAGGAAATGTGGGCACATTGATTTACATGACTTAACGGCTTCTATACACCATGTTGTAGTGATTATCAATAAAGCATACAATTCTGTTTAGCAAGCTGTTTTAGACCGCAATTGGTAACAATTAATATAAAAGAGCAGTAAAATATGTCAGCTGAAGTGACGTTTACCATTCCACATTACACCGTAAACGCAGCAATATTATATGGCAACAATCACTGTTCTAATATATCAAAAGGTATTCTGTACTTCAGGTTTGTTAACTGCTGAAATCATGCACACTGTGCTAGATACAAGGGATCTTATCTGTATTTACAATCTGGTCTGATTCTGCACTCTACAGTATTATCGTTCCATCAGCCCATAACGTGATGGATGTTTACCGTTGCTCTGGCTACAAATGGCAACTGCACATATTACCTAATTTAGCCCCATCGTCTGAAGAACCAAAACCCATAAAATTACAATTTGCCGCATTTGAACAAAATCAACAACAGCTACCAACAGCCATAGTCATTACAACCTTAACTAATGTGTTGTCACAGGTTATATTGTCAAAATTAGAAAAATAACAGCTTAAATCCCTGAGGATTTATATGAGCATTAGTAGCGGTTGCATCCACAAGTATGCAGTAACCTATAATTCCTTCAAACAACGAAGTAATGAAGATGCGCATCAGAGGGAGTTTAGAAAATAAGTAGTTATATGTTGTGTACCTGCACCGCTGGTTAGTTATATCACTAATTAATCTGGGTGTACGCACTCTGCCACAGCTAATTAACAGCGATCTCCTCACTGCCTTCGAGCTGGGGGTGAACATGAACATATACCTCTGACTGTATGTTTCACTTATCAGTTATCAAGTGCAGGACCCCCTTTGACTGCCACGGCATCACCGCGGTAACGCAGAGGCAAGAACACCATGTGAAAGGACAGACATCTACAGACGACATGAAAATAATTACACTTTTCAAGGTATGCCTAAGTGCAGTTTAAAATAAATGAACATCAAAGTGCTCTATTTTTAAGTATACCTTAACACTTAAAATGAAGTAAATTTAAGTACACTTTAAGAAAAAACATAAATATTTATTACAAAGGACATGAAAACAAGTACAATTTGAATATTGAATGACAGAAGATTAAAGTACACTGTTTTAAGTGTACTTACACATGCTCATGACAAAGTGAAATTAAAGTACACTTTAAGAAAGCATATATTTTTAAAATCACACAGCAAAATTCACATGTACACTATTTAGAATTGTACCATGGTCTGGGGAGTACTCGATTCTGATTGGCTGCAGGGTGTACATTAATCCCTGATATATGGACACCTACTAAGTAGTTCCAGTCAAATTGTCTGTTCCCCGTCTAAATTAATGTGCTAGCTGGCGTAACCATAGCGACGGGAACACAGTCAAAGCCTCTGTTTACAATTTATTTCCAACACTGAGTGCAGTCCGTCAGTCCTTCAGTGCCTTATCCTCTGAACACCACAGGATGGAGACTGTAACACACAAGCTGCAGAAAGTACACTTTAAACTTACTGATACTTTGAATCACATAAGCAAATAATCTCACATCTCGTTCGCTGTTCAGCTCTCTACTTCAGGCTGCAGCCACTGTAACGTTTTACACGGCCGATCATTTGTTCGTGAAAATCTTGATATTGATTTGGGAACAATGACATGACTGGTAAGCTAGCTAGTCTTGTTGTTAAACATACTGTCAAATTACATTACTGTTTGTCAACCGTACGCAATGTTATTGACTTTGAATCTTGCTAGCATAGCGTTAACTTTCTGGCTCATCTCTGAGCGGACTAGAATATCTCCCGTTGCCAAGTCGTATCTAAGGTCCGTCCTATTTACTGGAGGAGTGAACAACGTTTCTGTTGCATAAGAACCTTACGGGAGGGTAATGATTGCTCCAGGTATTAGTCAAACCCTCAGGCGTTACCAGGGAAACTAAGTTATTGCTTGTGAAAAACTTTATATTTTGATTGTAAAATGCATGAAAATATAAATTAATGGTCTTAATTTATTTTCTTTGGCAAGTGACCATTGTATAAGCAGGATTATGCCCTTCGAGGTGTCCATAATCAGGAATTAATGGCCTCCGCATCGTCCATTAATTCCTGATTTGTTTTTTTTTTACTTGGGAATGTAACCTAGTCTTTTTCCCGCATGCCTCAGTTGATCACCAGCCCTATTAGACTGCGAGTTGTAGTAAATCATAATTTAAAACATTTTAAATTTTAAACAGTTTAAATAAAGCAGTGTAGTTTGAAGTACTTTATCAACAACATTCTTTTTAGATAAAATCTATGTAGATAACATAGTTGTAAACTCCAAAATAGATGGTGCTGTTAGCTGAGGTTGTGCTTGACCCTGTGGTACACCTGTGTTAACCCAGCTGCTGTAACCGACAGGGGACGAGTAGGATGACACATTTTTAATGATGTAAACAGTATGATTGTACTTTTTATTGAACTATGTCCTTTTTGTATTTATGAAGTGACTATTGACCATTGATGGAGTAAAACACAAATTCATTTTTAACATTTTATACTGTTAATTCATTCGCATGGAAGAATGCAATTTTCAAGATTGATAAAGCACAAGTTATAATAATTGTGTATTTTAATAATTTAATAATTGTGTATTTTCTCCACATCAAGGGCACTACATTTAGATTGATGCATGTTTAAATCAATGTTTATGTCTCACATAGCCTACAGTTGAGGCCAGTCCATGTGAGGAATGCCCACCTCAGGGACCGAGATTTAACCAGGCAGTCAGTCCCTTGTATGTGACGTGATTCAGTTATTTGTGAATAAATACAGCCAGATATTAAATGTAATGAGAATAGAACGTGATGTCCCATCATAGAAATGATTATGAGCTTACCAAATCAGCCTCAGGAGATGCTTGGGGTATGAATATCTGTGGGACTGCTGTTTGGTTTTGGTTTTGTCTCCTGTAGCATGCTGTCGCATATCTGCCATGTCACTACGCACCACAGAAAACACTTGCCGATATTGTGCAGTTTGCTTTATGTTCATCTTTGCTGACACTGTCAAGCCAAGTGTTTGAATCTTCCCACTCAGTCTCAGGCAGAGTATCGCTGGCGGCCGCAGACATGTCCCCACTGGCTTTCTGTGAGAGGACCTGCCACTCTCTCTCACCCTATCGCTGACGAGCTCTCACTCCTCATGCATGCCTAAAACTAACCAACCAAACCAGTGACCTCTATGAGTAGGAGGTACTAGCCATGAGAGTCTGAAAATGTAGTCCCGTCCAACAGGCCCCATGGGACCTTATTCCGTCTTGAATTGTGTCATGAACTACACATATGATTAGTTAGTCAATTTTAAAGATAATTCTGCAGGTCAAGAAATCTATTTTTTTCAAACCACTCAGAGATCTACATCGTCTCAACGCACATCACCAACACCGCTGTTAACTCGGCACAGTAAAGATACTAAAAAAGATGAAAACCACAATAAATCTGGCCACATTGACAGCTGCACTTATGTGAAAGGGTAGTTTGTTAGTTTTGTGAGTAAGCTTGTAGCAATGCACACATTCCCTGTGTCAAACTCACACACACACCCACTAGGTTCAGCTCAGGAAATAACTATGGGTGCTTCTCATTTCACCTAAATTGTTTTCCACATTTCCCTCGTTTGCCTCCTTTCCTTGTGTCTTAGTCCCGCCCACGAGGATTGGGGGGGAGATGCGAGGGTAAGACAGTGGGTAGACGTGTGCGTAATTGTGCACAGCTCTGTTAACAGAGAGATGCACTTATAACGTTTTCTAATAATGTAATGTAGGTAATGTAATGTTTCCCTCTGTAATGAGATGTATTATTTCACCCACCAGCAGCTCATCTGATATTAATCAGCCCAATCCACAGATTTCCTGCAGTGTCCATGGACATAGGCCTACATGACTGTGTACTGTGTCTGCTCGGAGGTACATGAACCATTTCAACTGACAGAATGCATTTTTATATTTATTCATTACTTGCCTCTGTACTCAGTGATATTCTCATTGTGAAATCATCATTTGTGTCTTTTGAACACTGGAAGCTATCTTTAGGCTAAATGTTTCAGGGAAAACTCAAATGATGTAACGTATGCAAGCCGACACTCGGGACTGATCACTGATCAGCCTCACGTGTTTAAAACAGACCATGAGAAGAAAAATGTTTCTGATGAATAAAGAAAGTTGTTTGTGGTCCTTTTGTTCTCCTAAAGTCAGGCTGACACGTTTTAACCTGCTGGTGAATCAGAAAACACACTAAATATAAAACTTGACGGTGACACACTTGGGTTTAATCTGTTATCCGTCTTCACTCTGTATGAACCTCCAGTCATGTTGTGATGTATCAGATCAGCCTGATCCGCTGCAGCGTCCAATCAATAACTGAGGGGGCGCGTCGGCCGGTAAAAGACTTCATAAGCATGTTTTTTCTTTTTCGTTTGCAGTGTAGAGTTTCCACAGTGTTCCAGCCGTTACACCATTACCTGGGCATAGCCGGCATGGAAAACAATGCCTCTTCCTATTTTGGTTGCCCAATGGCAGACACACACACTAGTTTGACCTTTGTTGTTGTGTGAACAATTCAGACTGGGGCAGGCCAAATAGCATAAAATGCAGTTCACTTGAACTTGAACTAAGTTTATAGGGATGGTGTCATTTTCTACAGTGATTAAACTGTGCCATCAGTATTTAAGTCAAAATGAGAAGTAACATCAAAAGGTTTACACAGTTCTGTGGTGTCTTTACTTTACTTGCGACACCTTTAGCAGGGCTCTTGTCACTTTTTAGATGTCTATGAGTTGTTAGCACTTCCAGCAAAGACATATTACCCCTCTAAACCCCTCGCATGGGTTCATTTAAATAACTGTTTGAGGCCCACAGATGTACTATCAATTCTCTGTGTTATAAAAAAAACATTTTTTGGAGAAAGGTCAAGATAATAAAAACAAACTTGTGTGTCAGAACTTTCATCTTATCATCTCATGACCCCTCAGATTTCTCTTGTGACCCTTCGGAGGCGCTCCACCCCCAGGTAGGGAACCACAGGGCTAAACTAATCTGCTCACATCATTCACTGCTGCTCACTGTCATAAAATAAACCCAAAATGACAGCTATGTTTGTATATTTTTGGGCTCAGCGGCTCACTCACTCACAGTGTTTTAATGGAGCAGAGTTTGACGGTTTTGACAGCAGCCATTCCAGGAGCAGACGTGGATTTAGAGGTAGTAATCAAAATGTCTGCGTCGGTCCTCAGGACATTCTTACTTTACCATAATTTCAAGGTGTAAATCTTTGTATATCATTATCCTCTTTCCACTCACTGACTACTACATGACTGCTGTTGAGGACGTACCACAGTTTCTTTTTCTATGTGTTACCCCAGTGTGGCAGGACATGGTTGTTCATACAGTAAATGATTGGCACACATTGGTGTTGATATGTCAATGATATGACATTGAGCATCGGCCTGCAGCAGTGTCCCTCTACAGAGTCTGTCTGTAGATCCGTCCTCATTGTATGTTTACTGCAGAGTTTGCAGTGAGGTTTTATTTGATCAGTGTAACGTGTGTAGTTTTAATAGTATTTTCTAAAAATGTCTTCCTCTTCTTTGAAGCCCCTTGAGACCAAAACCAGCTACACACGTATTTGTGTGTGAGTGTGGGTGATGTAATAAACATTTCTGTAGTATAGTATTATGGTATGGTATGCTATTCCAGTGATTTAAGGGTGGAGGAAATTTACAAAGAAATGCAGAAATACGCAAGCTTGGGCACAAGAGGCGAGGACAGCGAGCAGGTAAATGTAAATGTGAATGTTAAAAAAATGAGTACTTTCTACTACAATTTTTTGCAGTGTTTTGCAGATTTTTAATAAGGAAGGAAATATATTCAGCTCAATTATCACAATTTGTTCTGGTGAGTAACAATGAATTTAAACAGAAACCATATTTGTTTAGAATAAAACTCCACAGGGAACCTTTAAGTAAAAGAATGCTCACCTCTGATCATACATTATGCTTTGGATGATATTTAGAGATAAAAAATAATTTGTAAAAATAAAACAAAATACTTTGCAAGCTGTGAAAAAAACAAATGAAGACAACTTAATATTCTTTTGCCAAAACTTGTATTCAGATTTAGAAGAACTCCTCCTCTTGAACTATACACTAACAAAGTATACTCACAACTGAATACAACACTTCACCTAATGGAATCTATTTTTCTGAATGGTAGGCTACTCTCCCTAATACAGAACCTAATGATAACAAAAGTTACATTTATTGGGTGATCTGATGTGTCTGTTCTGGTCTTCAAACTATGAATTAAAGGTTGTATGAAGCCAAAGTTCACTTCAGCTAAGACACTGCTATGTTGGCTGAAAACATGTTTAGAAAAGCGTACAAATGAAACAGCAGTAGGTAGGGTAATGAACTGAGTGCAGTGACAGGGCTGGGCCACCTGTATTATAAAAAAGCAGAATCCTTGCAGTCGTAGCCCACTCTGTTTGGTTTACATGAGAAATACAGGGTTGTGATTTTCTGTTTAGTCAAACATCTGATGGAAACTGGAGTAACTGTAAACTTGTAACTGTTTTTTTTTTTTTTTTTGAGTGATTTTATTCCATTATGATTTGACACAACTCTTTTATCTAGAGATTTTTTTAAACTTCAAACAATGAATACACAGGCCATAGTGAATATGAGTAGTGTAAAGAGCAACACAGTCATATATAAACTGGTGGATTAAGTCAGTTTCTCTCTCTCCACCTGGATATGTGGTTTGTTGCTTGGGTTAAGTTTGTCCTGTGTTCATTTGCTTTGTTCACTACACTTCATTGTATGCTCATGCAAACACCAGTTCACCTCTGATATTACAGATTTACATACTTGTATTGTTGTTTGTAAATGTATGTTCTGTCAAGTTGTTGAGAGTAATTGGTTAAAAAATCGTAATGTAAAGCCATGTGTTGTCCTTTTTGTCCTCCCCTTTAGTTGGGCTTGAATTACATGCACTTGCAAATTGATTGGATTTAACAATGTAATGGGGACCCACACCTGAAGTAATCATGACCAGTTCAGCCACAGAGCAGCACATCGACCATTGCAAATAGACCAGATTCCGATGATGTAATCCGCTAAATCAGAGAGATAAAGATTGTTAATTTCGACAATGTTACTGTGAGATAGCGTCGCCTGAGGGTCTTACATGAAGTAGGAGGCAGATTCAAAAGGTTCGATTGAAGGTCCCATTTGTTGACATTTTATTTACAGTGCTTCCAGGAATGTGCTAAACAATTGAAAAAAACAAATAAAAAAAACAAAAACAAACTATTAACAGAAGTAACTGAGGCTCAATAACTCACACTAATTCAAATGAATAGCACAAGCCCTGGTAGCCGCTGTGCTCACTCTCCTCTCTCTGGACTCCCAAAGCCACTGAATATATCCCCTACCTGTCTCTCAGTAGGATACCTCAGGACCATACCATCCTTCCTACAGGGGTCAACACTCTATACTTCTCAGATCTACAGCATACTAAACACAGCATTACAAACTGTAAATCACATTTCCCCCTATGCTTTAAATAAACCTCCAATAGCAATATCTCTGGCATTTATGAACATACCTATAATACATTTCCCCAATATTTCACCTTACCCCCTCTAAGATGGACACACCCATGACATCATTGATGATGTCATCCAGTGTATAAAAAGGCGCGTTTCTGATCAAGCATGCGCATGCATTTGCCTCGCATAACCGTGCATTCTGGGATTAAAAACGTCAGAAATGCTGGTGACAACTTCCCTTTGCGACATGTCACATGTCTTTAAAATCTCGCGGAATCTCCAGGGTACCTCCCTCCGTTTGCTTTTCTGTGCAGATGGTCTAAAATAAGCGCGGACATAAGACACTCCCCTAGTTGGTTAGAATTACCACGTGAAATTACCCACGTGAGAAATTAAATACCTCATTGCAAAGAGGCGTGCCCTCTCCCAAACTATGCTTCATAAAATTACACGACTTTGTGAACTTTCACTTCGTCACCCAATTTGTTATGAGGGAAAGAGGCTTCAGACTGTTTTCAGTGTTTTCTATCTACACACCATTCGGTAATGTCTCTGACGTCAGGCTGCGTTCGTGATCGCATGCATTTGCGCATATGCATGCACGAGACTTGAGAGGATCCGCCGGAACTCGTCATAAACACGTCAAGTTCCCACCACCTCAAGTCGGACACAGGTGCATTTCACGGACCTTGCACAAAGAATATGGCCAACCCACTACACTGACGTCAGAGACATTACCGAATGGTGTGTAGATAGATAAGTAATCACAATGGAAGTCAACCAAGGGATTTTGTTTGCCAGCTGCAGTTTCATTGAAAACAGTCTGAAGCCCCTTTCCCTCATAACAAATTGGGTGACGAAGTGAAAGTTCACGAAGTCGTGTAATTTGATTAAGCATAGTTTGGGAGAGGGCACGCCTCTTTGGAAGGAGTTATTTCATTTCTCACGTGGTAATTCTAACCAACTGGGGCAACGTTGAGGGGAGTGTCTTATGTCCGCACTTATTTGAGACCATCTGCACAGAAAAGCAAACGGAAGGAGGTACCCTGGAGATTCCGCGAGATTTTAAAATCATGTGACATGTCGCAAAGGGAAGTTGTCACCAGCATTTCTGACGTTTTTAATCCCAGAATGCACGGTGATACGAGGCAAATGCATGTGCATGCTTGATCAGAAACGCGCCTAATGACTGGGAATTGAGGGGCAGCCCCCTTTCACCTCATGGCTTCCTGCACAGGTAAGATAGTTAGCAACTTAGACAAAGAAACAGTTCTGCCTCAATAACTTAACTGCCTGAAGAAACAAATAAAAGTAACTGAAATATCAACCAGTTTGTCTGTCATTACTGTTTTAACCAAATTTTAAAGGTGATGGACATCTCAACAAATTATAACACTACACACAAACAGACCCGGGATAGTTATGTGTATCAGCCTTATAATGTGAGACTCATGGTTAACCTAATAGACAGTGAACTAAACAACAGGGTGTAGAAATGAAATGACAAAGGGAAAAACATGTATCCACTTGACAAATGGCATTTATGAGTCCACTTTGTCACAGTTATGTTTAAAAAAAGAAAAAAAAAAAATCACAAATCCAGGAATATCATTCCTTGCTGGAACACTCTTGGCGCAAAGCCAAAAGATAAATTGTTTCCCTCAGATATGGGTTAAGAGAGCCCAGCTCCCTGAGATTTGTTATGCAACTGGTAGGCCTGAAAGGAGTGCCTCCTCAACCCCCATGTCAAGGAGGAAACAGGCGTGGACAGCTGCAAAAACAAAAAGTAAGAGCAAACCTACCCAAGTAATAATGATACATCTAGAGAAAAGATTTGCTCCACTTTCACAACCCCCTGGCTCTCCTTCTCTCGACCTGAAAAACACCTTATCCTCAAAGAACAAGGAAAGGTATGAGACCAAATCTAAAAGAAAAGGCTACAGAGAGAGCTAATGACTGGGCCTCAAACACTGATTGTGGGTGATGGCGCTGTGAAAGAGGTAAAAAGCTTTTGCAGCAAGAAAAACACCAAAGTACTGTTTTACCAACGATGTGGTCTCTGACATCGCAGAAAAGACTCTGGACATGGGTGCTGAACATTTAACAGCAAAATCTCTCATTTTACACACAAGGGCCTGTGCTGTTGTGAAGCAACAATCTGAGGTATTGAAACAAGACTTTACTGATCTGTTGAGCAAAGTCAGATATCTCCATACTGTGGTGTTTATCAGTGGCCCTCTACCAACTCTCTGAAGAGGTGATGAGAGATTAAGCAGCTCAAAGCTACATATGCTGCTCAATCAGTGAACTTTATTGTCTTTGTAACGCCCTGTAGTTGCACACACAGTGTAATCCACAATATTTACAGGTTAAACAAGTTGATCCCTGCAGACTGAATGAGTTTGATGCTGTTGTAGTTCTTTATTTTCGCCAGCAGGGTGCGTATTCACAACTACAAGCTCTACGCGCGCTTCTTTTGTTTTATTTCCTGCTGGGTTGTTTTTTTTTCTCTTTGCACTGATGCCGTTACTGCAGTTTAGAGAGAGTTAGAGCACGAGATGCCAACGTAATTAATTAGTAAGTGAAGAGTGATTAAAACTGTATTTTATCTTGAGTTATTGATCCTGGAAGAGTATCTGCACCTGCAAGGAGGGTTTTTGGTTGCGGGACATCACCGTGTTGTGTTTTTGCCGAGTGAAAACTCCGGTGAGTAATGACGATTAGTGCTTAGCATAGTATGCTAACTACTGCCGATTATGGCTGATTGCTCACTTATTTCATGGGGAAAAGTATCTTTGGAGACGATGTTTAAAACCAACCAGAGACAGATGAAGGTATATGTGTGAATTGAGGATTTAAATTGCGTTTTGTGGAAATTACCTGTGTTAATTGAGCTATTGCTGCATGTGATTTGTACTATTACTATATGCCAACTAATGCTATATAGTTAAGCGAGCTGGTTTTATGAGCTAAAACAAGCAACAGTGTGCTTTTGTGTTATTGAGAGACAGTAATTAATATAAAAACTGCTGCTCTATGCAGGTTTTTTTTTTTTTTGTATGAGTCGGTTTTGATGGCGAGCCAGAGCCCGGACCCGAGGAACGTGGACCAGGTTTCCGGCTTACATGCGTGGAGGGTGTGACGTCGGAGGGCAGCTTCATCGTGCATCTGAAGAAAGCACATCTTTCACATCATACAGATAAGAAAACAAAATCACTCTACCTGGGTAGATGAACACTTGATTACGGACAAAATAAGGACACTGACTAATCTGGACGGTTGACTTTACTGGACTGGTTTATTACTGTGGGCCCATTTCATTTGCACTTTGAACAGTATTACTACTTTTTTTTTTTTCTCTGTACTGTGAATTTTTTCTGTTTATTAGTGAGGTTACTGATGGTAAATCTCAAGTTGATTACTGGGGTCGATAACAAAATATAAATTCAGTCAGTTGCCGAACTATTTCAGTTGGTGAAGTTAAAGAGTGGCTTTTCTGCCAATAAAGAATATATTTTTGTTAAAATTTTCAAACTGTTGTCCGTGTCACATATATCCTTCTTGGGCAAAACTATATCTTCTGATTTGGCCTAAACTGAAAGTACATGGCAGTCATCTTAGCTCATGTGTAATAGACAGTGTTAGATCTGGGTTACATCTTCATTTGTTTCAAACATTTTGTGGGAACGCAGACACCGGCAAGAGGTGATACAAACCAAAACAACCGATGTTTGCACTCTGGAGAACTCCTACTGCCTGAGATAAGCTCTGAACATAGATGCTGAGCCAGGAGGAGGAGGTCCCCCCCATGAGGAGTGCCCTCCAGCCTTGACAGGAGGGGAATTGGATCTTCAACACCCTGAACCCCACCCAACTCCCTTCCCTCTCCAGTCAGTCTCTCCCTCTCCTCCTCCTCCCCCTCCCTCCTGGATTTCACAGATGACATGAAAATGCTTGTCAGTGTTGGAGTCAGACTCACACCACATCCAAATCCCAAACACTGTCCCCTAAATCTCTGTCATCACCCAGCCCCCTTCCCACTGCCACGCTTGGAACAACCATTACCGAAAGATCACCGCACCTCTCCACCTCCTCAGAATCTTGTGTCTCCACAGTCTGAGGACAGCACAGTTGTCGCTTCTGTGTAGAAAATACGACTAACTTCAATTGATGTGTGCCGGATCCAGGCTACAAAGCTGATATCACTAATGTCTTCCCCCCAAGAGAAGCTGTGGAGTTCAGGTAGCCTCCTCAATTCTTACCTGTTTTGACAGGTAATAGAAAAACGGTGAATCTGCTAAGAAATGCAAAGTGCTTAACTAAATCTGCCAATTTATTAAATTTAGCTCCAATTCCTCGTCAGGCAAAAACTGTCACAAAAATTAGTTTTGAGTCACTAAATGTAGCTTTATTAAACATCAGGTCTCTGACAGGACACTCCTTCAATACATGATTTAATCATCAAACACAATCTTGATTGAATGTTTTTACCCTAAACTTAGTTGGACCAAGATCACAGTGCAGCTGTTCACATTGAATCAAACCCTCCAAACTTCTCTTTCATAAGCAAGACTAGAATGCATTGAAAAGGAGGGGGTGTTAGTATTCTGTTTAATGAGTTACTCAAATGCAAGCAGATAATTTATGGAAATTATACTTCTTTTGAATATGTGGCTCTTCAGTTAAACTCATCTTCTCAGGCTATATTTCTAAATATCTTCAGGCCACATAAATACTGTACAGACTTTTTTGATGGCTTTGCTGAGCTACTGTGTCTTAACTGCACTGACTTTGATTATTTGTTAATTGTTGGTGACTTTAGCATCCATGTTTAACATCCATCCGAGTACTAAAGAAGTGTGTTGTGTCCTTGATAACTTTGGACACAACAGGGTCCACATCAGGGATGGAAATGAACTTTTTTGTCCACCTGCCACTGTGGCTGGTAAATTCTAAAATCTACCAACCACTCAACATTTTTACCAGCCACTTTTGAATTTTAAGCGTTGATGTGTACAGTACAATGCCTACAAACATATTTTTCTTGTACAAGACATGCACATAGTATTTCCCAATCAGTACTTGTTACCAGAGTTGATTATTCAGCAATTATGTGATACCAGTGAATGATTACAGGGGTAAAACTATCCAAGGGTCATCTACTAGGTCGTGAAATAACAAAATGAAGGTTAGATGGTTAGAAATCTATATCAATATCTCCCTGCAACTACAGGAATTTACAGTAAGCCTACTTCAATTTATTTCATATGTTCAACTGCACTGGACCCACACAAAGCAAGTGGAATTTGCATCATTAGGTGATGAGAAGGTTAGTAATCTAGTGCAATATCTACTTGCAACTACATAATTTACTGTACTTCATTATTCCCTATGTTCAACCGTACTGGACCCAAAAAAAGAAAGTGGGAATTTTTATAGAAAAGTCTGTGAAAAGTAAGGAGAGAAGTTACCATAGTTCAGCTATTAAACACCAAGTCCTTACCGCAGTACAGAACAATTACCCATTAACCTCATTGTCCCAGTTCCAATTGTTGCACTTTACCTGCATATGAAAACCAATACAAAGGGATCTACAATGTTAAATCAGGTTTATTTAACATGTAATTTATTTTCATTAAATGTATATACAGTCCCTGACAAAAGTCTTGTCGCTTATCCAAGTTGTAGGAACAACAAATAATAACTTGATTTGCAGTTGATCAATTGGAATCAGAAATGGCTTATATGAAAGGCAAAGGCCTCTAGATTATGCTTATTATACCAAAATAAAGTTGTGTATAATTCATTGAGTTTTATCATTTAATTAGGACAGAAAGGTCAGATTTTGCTTGGACAAAAGTCTTGTCGCATACAAAAATAATGTATGGTAGAAATTATATTTTATTTTGAATACACAAACATGCAACAATAACATCTGAACATAAAGTCATGGTGCCTTGGGAAAAATAATTAATATCGTGTATGACTCCCATGAGCTTGGAGGATTGCATCCATACGTCTCGGCAATGACTCAAATAAGTTATGGATGAAGTCATCTGGAATGGCAAAGAAAGTAGTCTTGCAGGACTCTCAGAGTTCATCAAGATTCTTTGGTTTCAACTTCCAAGCCTCCTCCTTCATCTTACCCCAGACATGCTCAATAATGTTCATGTCTGGTGACTGGGCTGGCCAATCCTGGAGCACCTTGACCTTCTTCGCTTTCAGGAACTTTGATGTGGAGGCTGAAGTATGAGAAGGAGCACCATCCTGTTGAAGAATTTGCTCTCTCTTGTGGTTTGGAATGTAATTGGTAGCAAGAATCTCTTGATACTTCAGGATGTTGATGTTGCCATCCACTCTGCAGATCTCTCGCACACCCCCATACTGGATGTAACCCCAAACCATAATTTTTCCTCCACCAAACTTGACTGTTTTCTGGGTGAATCTTGGGTCTATGCGAGTTCCAACAGGTCTTCTGCAGTATTTGCGGCAATTGGGATGCAGTTCAATGGATGATTCATCAGAAAAATCAACCTTCTGCCACTTTTCCACTGTCCATCCTTTCCACAAACTGTGGGCCTTGGCAAATGCAACACAATTCTTTTGTTGTCTTCTGTTTAATGCTGGTTTGTGAGCAGTAATTCGGCCATGGAGACCACTGCGTGAGAGAATTCGACAAACTGTTCTTGTAGATACAGGGGTTTCTGGTGACCAGTTCCCATGTAGCTCTGCTGCAGTTGAAAAAGGGCTGGCCCTGGACTGCTGAAGCAACAAACGGTCTTCTCGAACAGTTGTCTTGCGGGGTCTGCCTGACCTTGGCTTGTCATGAATGTCACCAGTTTCTTCAAATCTTTTTTTTATCCTCTCCACTTGACGTTTGGATACATTAAAGATGTCTGCCACCTCAGCAGCAGACTTGGTCTTCAGGTTCTTGATGATCAGCACTTTGGTCTTTGGTTGAATCTTTGGCATGTTGTCAGAGGTCAGGTTGCACTTCACATGAAGGTCTAGTGTGCTGGGGTTCTTTTTATACACACCTGGGAATGTGTTAATTACAGTATTTGTCACAGGTGGAGCTCTAATCTGTGATTGGTTGACTTGTTTAAAGACACGACAAGACTTTTGTCCAAGCAAAATCTGACCTTTCTGTCCTAATTAAATGATAAAACTCAATGAATGATACACAACTTTATTTTGGTATAATAAGCATAATCTAGAGGCCTTTGCCTTTCATATAAGCCATTTCTGATTCCAATTGATCGACTACAAGTCAAGTTATTATTTGTTGTTTCTACAACTTGGATAAGCGACAAGACTTTTGTCAGGGACTGTATAAGGAATCGAGGAAAATATCAACACTTATATAGAAAATATAACACTTATGTAACCCAGTGAAAGAAAATGGGTTAAAAGTAAAGATATGCTGTTCTAGGTGTACTATTAATAGGATTATGCTGAGAAAGCGAGAGATGACGGGCCAGTCAGAACACAGAGTTGGTCCACCTCTGGCTGGGCATGATTAACAGGTCACGATGTACCTGCCTGATCGGATGTGTGTGGAAGAAAGGAGACTACTCATAGCGAACTGAGCATTAAAAAGAGAGGAGAAAAGAATTAGCAAGTTACGTTCAAAGTTGTTAAAACTTAGTTCATGCATGCCAGTGGATAGATATAGAAGATAGGTGAACTATCTGGGGATGGTCCGGAGTGAGAAAGTCCCGGTTTTCCTCGGTCGATCTCGGTAAGTTAGCGGCGTAGTGCTAATGTTGCTAACTGTGTATGCTGTGAATGTTTAAACATTTCACTGTGAGTTATGTAAATGTATTTGCATTTTCACTTGAGAGTGGGCATTGCAAATGTCAGCAGAGCCATATGTGGCAGGTATACAGCTTATAATCTTTACAGTATTATACAGTAATGTGTGCTGATAGTATAATACTACTGTGCAGTGATTCAGATATTGACTGTGAGATTTAAAGTAATTGAACTGAAGTGTCATGAAAGGCCTTAATATGTAATCATTAAGTATTATACTGTATGTTGTGCTTAGTGTTACATTGTTGTTATGCTTTGGAGTGATAGTTGTGCAACAAATAGATTAGATAAAGTGTTAAATTCCTGTTTGTAAAACAAAACAGGTCAGGTCTTATGGATGGAGTGAAAATTTCTTCAGGAGATCCGTTCCAATCGATGGCGAGCCTCCCAGTGTGATCCTGCTTGGAACTCAGAACCGATCCATCGAATACTCCACCTGGTGGTAGGGTGGTGTCAGCCGCCAGGACTGTCACACATATTCACGAACATTCACTCATATCCAAGGAACATTCATAAGAACACTGAACACTTGAATAATAGTGAATCTTCAGACAGTGGATTCGAAAGACACTTTACTGTGACAGTGATCACAGTACACACAGACTTTATTGACTCTCTTTGACAGACCAGACTTATTATTTTAAAGGGCCCATTTTTATTTCATTGTCATTTATCTGTTATTGATGGTGTGTGAATTATCACCTACAAGTTTATTTTACTAAACAAACAGTTTGCCACCTACTTTGTTGTTTGTGTACTTTCCTGTATGTTATTGCAGTCCTTTCCCTTCGCTCCTTACGAACCTAGATAACCAGTCTATTAACCAGGAGTGGTTTATACTTATAACACTTAGAACGAAAAGCAGAGAGATCAAATAGCTAACATGTGGCAGAAAGTAGGCAATTTGGGGCAAAAATGATCAAAGTGACCAATTGGACATGCAACAACAACAGAACTGATGACAATGTGCTCACTGGTATCTTTTCTGTAACATATCTGGCAATATTTTTGCTGAGAAGGCTTTTGATTTCTCACTCTGTTTCAGCCTTAAAACGCACAAGATATACAGACTATGGTTTCACTTACACAATTAAATAGTGTCCAGGCTGGACACACACAAACCATCACACATTCAAAACAGAGGATCAACCATTCCAATCACGCTTATTAAAGTAGACATGACAGTCACTCCTCATTAGAATCAATTTCTGAGGTATCGGAGGCGAACTCTTGAGGTTTACTCTTCCCCTCCATGAAGTCAGGTCTTCAAGCCCGAATGCTGGCCTGATGCCACAGCTGGACAGCAGGGTTTGGGTCAAAGTCCCCTGTAGATGGGCTTCTTTCCTTTGTCTCTGGATTTCACAGAAAGCCTGTGTCTAATATTAATTACTCCTTTCATCCCAAGCTGACTGTTTTTCAGGAGAGGCACTCTGCAGTCTCACCTCTTCATCTGGCAAGGAGGACAATGTTGTCCTTGCAATAAAACCTTCAGATGGACACTTCACAGGAGAACCCTCTCTGAGTTATTTACAACTATATAATGCCATTTGTTCCTCCCCTTAAAGAAGATGCACTCCTTCCTCCTTGGTCAATCGACACTCAGCACTCAGGAATCCACTTTCTGAGCTTCAAAAGGAACAGAGAACTGTTTCTTCACAAAGATGTGATGATTAACCGTCTTTGCAATTAGGGAAGGATGGCTGCTGGTCCGTGTCTCCCTCTGTTTTGCATTAACAGACATATTCTCCAGAGAGACATTACTTTGGGAGGGCTTTCTTGTGTCTTCCTCTTCCCTTGTCAAACCATTATTTATGACTATGTTGTTGAAAGAGCTGTGGCATTCCAATCTTCCAAACGGTCTCTGTTTTTCCAGATTTCCAACAAGTTCAAATAACCATTAGGCCAGAATCTAACCTTCTTAATTTTATCAAATTAGGGAACAGCAAAAGAAATGCATAAAACTGATGTTTCCCACATTTCTCTAGCTTAAAGTGGAGCTAAGTGGAGCTAGAACTAGAAATATGTACAAGTCCTCAGTTCTACTGTATATTCAAGTGTGTTTTATGTTTAATCGAGTTTTTATCTCTTTTTGAATGATAAGTGATTTTAATCCACAAAGTCCACCTATTAAGCCATGGTGAAATTCAGTTTAGTTCAATTGAAGTTTCATGAGTTTAGACTTATAATATGGTCTAAGATGTCACTTCATTAGTGCTTTTACTCTTAAAACTCTAGCCGAATGAAGTTCTGTTTGCTTTGTTTTTGTTTCTCATAGATCGTTAAGTATCACCGCCTGATTCAGAGGAAGTGAATTTAATTTAATTCTTCTTGTAGTGAATAACGACGGAAGATCTGACAAGGCCAGCGTTTCATCCTCCACCTCCAGTTATTGTAGTCAAGGAGTTGAATTAGTTACGAGTCAGAGCTTAAAAACCACCACTCGAAGCAACGAAGAAGAAATCTTTATTAAGACCATCATCATTGATAAGGATGCCGCAGTAATTGACTGCTGCAGAAACCATGCAAACGGTTTCCAACGAAAGAAAGACTTTGCCAAGCTGAGACCAGCTCTGCCCCCAGCGCTCTCAAGCAGACACAAACATTCCACCTCTCCAACCAAAGTAGGCTGAACGCCTTGCATACAGTTGGATTCAAACCCATGAACATGAGTTGGTGTCTATAGGTTCTGACTCCTTTCTTTTGAGCTTAAGAGAAATTTTGCTAGGGTCTTGTTAGTATGAAAATTACTCCCGTAATATTTGAAGACTAAAAACCTGACCTGTAATTTCATCATCTGCCTATGTTCACATAACTCTACTACTTTACTCATTACAGTCTTCACATTATCTGTTATCATTTGTTATTCGTTCACAATACCACTGCATTTATTCACCCTGAATTATATAGCAAATAGACATATCTAACTGTCTGTTGTTGTCTGTGGATGTTTATTTTAATGTGGACAACCGATGGAAACTGTGTGAGAAGTCATTACTTCAGAATATGAGATTGAAAGTATAGATATGAAATTGATTAGGACTGTTCAAAGCTAAATTTGTCCAGTCAGGTTTGATTAATTACCTCCGGATTATTCAAATAGATAAAACAACGGAGGTGGTGCCCCGTTTATGAGTGTGTTATTAATCACCAGTGATTAATTACATTTATTAAGTAGTGTATCTCCTACAGATCAGAGAGTCTTGTTTGGAGACTCTGGCAGAGTTTGTCCAGGAGCATTGTCTTTGCCCTCATGACACGGTTTACAGTGCTGTAATCACTCACATGCTGGTCCATGTAGGCCTTCGGCTTGGTGTCCGGCCTGTGGTACAGAGGTCTTATTGGACAAGATATTTAGCAAATACAGACACAGCAACAAATAGAGACACATTTAAGTTATTTCTTGAATGTTACTTACCTAGTTTTATATTTTGTAAGAATAGTCTGGGTGGTGGCTTGACAAATGTGGACCTCAGCCACTGTGACAGCTGATGCTTGAACCATCTGGGAGAGGTCTCTGAGGCGGGTCAGGCAGTCATGCATGAAGTTGCAGAACATAAGAGCTATTGGGTCCCGGCAGGTTTTTAAGTAGCCACATGTTTTGTTCCGTTGAGTGGCTTTTACACCTTCAGTATCAGGTAACTGAACCTATGAACAAAATCAGGTCAATCATTATACTTCACTGGACCTATGCATTGCCGATAGCTGACCAAATCTTCAAAAATGTATTCTACAGTCTAATTTACTCTACCTCTTTTAGGTGACTGGTCACTGCTTTGTAACCTCTAAGGTACTGATCCACAGCCCTGAGGAGGTAGGAAACCCACCTGGTGCCACCAACCCTGGTGGGTATAAGGGGTTTCTGGCCCATTGTCATAAAGCAGCGCCTCAGGTTTGCCCTATTTTGTGCACTTTTGCAGTAAAAT
Source organism: Lagodon rhomboides (assembly GCA_039737535.1). Classification (NCBI taxonomy): domain Eukaryota; kingdom Metazoa; phylum Chordata; class Actinopteri; order Spariformes; family Sparidae; genus Lagodon; species Lagodon rhomboides. The sequence continues at coordinate 5,376,733 of CM077786.1, forward strand.
GTATAAAGGCCTGACAGAGGATCTTCAAGTTGTCTTGCCAATGTACACTTCTGGACTGCATCCTTAAAAGCTAACTCTAGCCATGCAGAGCATCCCGAGGACATGCGTGTTGGTCTTCCTCAGCCTGGCTACTACTCCTTTGTGTGTCCCTGTCAGGCACCATTACTGAGGCACCATCAGCGGCACAGGTCACCAACTTGGCCTGCCACTCCTCACTGACCCTCTTCATCATGGCATTTATGGCTTGAGCTATGCTTTCTCCATCCGTTTTCTCCATATCCTGGATGCCAACGAAGTGGGCCTCCACCTTACCGTCCTTACAGAAACGTGTATACAACATTTCCTGCTCCAGGACTGCTTAGTCAGTTGACCCATCTGAAGAAGATGGAGAGGAATCTGGTCTCTGCCAGATTGGACTGTAGGGTCACCCTCTCTACTGCAGTTATGTGTTTAATAAACACCCTGGCTTGCTGTCTTTTCACATAGGTGTTACCTATGTTTATACACTTTTTCTCGTCTAGCATGGAAAACTACAATGGAAAGAAATAATGAATGATACAGTTTGAATGATGTCAGTGACCCCAAGCAATGGGGTAGCTGGCTCGGCTGACTGGAGCACAGAGTAATAATTAGTAGTAGTGAAGAGTCCAAGTGAAGGCTTGTAAGTGAAGTCCAACTGACACTTTCATCCAATCAGAAACATATAATTTGACCGGTTCTAACTCTAGGATTGTGGAAAGCGCACTGTTATGCCTTAACCAAGATATTGATCATTACTATTAATTGGATCAGATCCGACTGGAATGAACCCACCACAGTGGCTGGTAAACTGATTCAACTCACCCGCCAGCACACAAATTCATCCACATTTGGTGGGTGGCGGGTGCTAATTTCCATCCCTGGTCCACATCCTAGACTTGGTTATCTCCAAGGGTCTGAGCATTTCTAAGGTTCTGGTATCTGATGTTGCTCACTGATCATTACTGTGTTTTCTTTGAGAGCGATATATCTGTGTACACAAATGTTTAAACTGAGGTCGCCTCAAAATGCTACATTCCTGAAAACATCAGTAACCTATTCATTCAGGCTTTCTCTTTCACACATACCCTCTCCACGTTCTCTGTCCCTGACCTTGTAGATCGTTTCAGTTCTAAAATTACAAATGTCATTGATGCCATTTCACTCACTAAAGTGAAGGTGGTCTCTAATGAGAAAAAATATCTTCAGAGAAATGCCACGCTGGTCAAAATGGAACAAAAAGAATGTCGAAAAAGCTGAGCGCAGGTGGCAAAAAACTAATCTCTAGGTTCATTTTGACATTTATAAAGAGAGACTTCACATTGTTTAGTTAGAACTGAAAAAGTCAAGGCAGTCCTTCTTCTCAGACATTATCACCAAGAACAATATTAATGCATGTTCCCTGTTTTCCACTGTCGACAGGCTAACAAACCCTCCTGTGCCAGTAGCCTCTGAACATCTATCTACCAGGGCCTGGAAAATTCAGAAGACAAGCGTTCAGTGCCACCATGTTGTCCATGTGTCCACCTAACACCAACTCTAATAGCATGACACAACTTGATCCAATCAGTGACAAAACCTGCAAGACATAATACAATATTAGAAATCTTCCTCCTGCTTCCTTGATATATTACAAACAGCATTCCTCAAAACAGTTTCAAACTGCATTAATCTATCTGCTATAGAGTATCAACATGTCTCTTCTTTCAGGCATCTTCCCACAAGTCATGAAAACTGCAGATGTTAACCACTCCTGAAGAAAAACCCATCAGTGATGGAAATTATAGGCCCATATCAAACCTCCCAATTTTAAGTAAAATCACTGAAAAATATGTTTTTCAACAGCTGGACAATTATCTTACAATAACTGGCTGTTTTTGTGTCCTCCCATCAGGATTTTAACCACATCACAGCACTGAGACCGCCCTTGTCAAGGTCTTCAATGACAAAAAAATTAAATTTTCAGTTAGTATTACTGGGTATCAGTGCTGTATTTGACAAAGTCAACAACAATATACTATCAAAATGATAGAGACTACTTTGTGTCTATTGGTAAATACACATCTGAGACGATGAAAATGACACGTGGGGTACCTCAGTGCTCCATTCTGGGGCATCTACAATTCAACATTTACATGCTCCCTCTAGCTTAGATAATGGTAAACAAAAAAAAAATATGTTACCATAGTTATGCAGATGACACACAAATTTACCATATCAGCAGGGGACTATGATCCAATACAAGCGGTGATAGATGCATTGAACAAACGAATGAGTCAGAGCTTTCTTCAGTTAAACAAAGATAAGACAGAAATCATTGTTTTTGGAGTCAAGTAAGAATGAGTAAAGGTTTCTGCTCAACTTCTGTAATGCTGAAAACTACAAACCAAGCCAGAAACCTCAGTGAAATCATGGAGTCAGGCCTGAATTTCAGTAGTCACACTAAGACAATTACCAAAAACATATCAATGATAGAAGGACTTGGATTTGCATTTGTCTCAACTACTGTAATGGTGTCTTTACAGGACTCTCTAAAACATCCATCAGACAGCTGCAGCTGATTAAGAATGTTGAACGTTGTTTTTTGCTCTACAGTAAGTTTACCTGACTTCCTCCTTGGCTTCTGATGAACAAGAGTCATTCCTAAAGAGTCACTTGACTGTAAACATGTCCTTTAGGGGCACTAGCTGAAACAGCAGATGCACTGTGTTTTTTTTTCTTGGGAGGGCATTCACATTTTATCAGGAGTGAAGGTGCAGGCTCTGAGTTGGGTGTCATCACAGTTGTGCATTTTGTAATCATTGCACAAAAATTTTGGTGGAATTTGCATTAGGTACAATCTGTCTTATGTTTTCAAATGTATAAATAAATATATAAATATATTGAAAAATAATGTGGAAAGGTCAGGGGAATGTCATTAGGCTTCATCATCTGAGAAACATAAATGTCAGTGCAAAGCTGTGTGCCAATACATAGATTTTGAAGTGTTCCATAAGTAAAACATTTGACCTGCTGGTGGCACTTAAGACAAAATATCAGGGGACCACAAAAGATATGTAAATGCATCCTCTGGGGACAATGGATATCTGTACAAGAGTTCATGGGAATCCATACTATAATTGTCAAGAAATCTTTGACCCAAAAAAAAAGTTACATTTCTAATGGCACTTGAGGTGAGTCAGTATAATTTGTCCCCTGGTGACCATGAAAGGCAAACCCTCTATAGTTGTTAATGTTTTTTAATGCTAATGGGTTATGAATCGTTCAAAACCAACAAGAATGAGCCAACCCACGTATCTCTCCATTGCCTTGAACAGGACCCCCAATTGCAGTACATTATGCAGCACACAGGCATAATGTACTGCAATTCAGGGTCCGAATTTCCTGCACAGTCCTGCGGACGTAACGTCAGATGACACTGAATGCGCATCCTCAACAGCTTGGATACAGGAAGAAGACAAGCATGGTGGACCTAAACTAGTGTTTGGGTAGTAATGGATTCTACTACGATCAGAAAATGACCCACCACCACACAAAGTCCACTAAAAAAGTCATACTAAGAAGAAAACAAATCTTTTATCAGCGGCATGTCGTGAGTCGAAATTATGACCAAAGCCGGGCCAGTACCCGAATAAACATCGGATACGCATCCGACTGGAGGCAGCTTCAACTTGAATTGGGACTGAAAACAGATGCTGACATGACTCATTTTCTAGTGACCTGGTAAGAAAACATTACAGGTCATGTTTAAAGCTTGATTTGAAAATCATATGAGATCACCGAGGACTCGGAGTGACCTAACATGCAAAGTAGCATTAGCTGCTACCACGTAACTTAGTCCACCGCTGTGTAACACTGAATAGTTACAGATTGCGCATTTTCCACGGTCCTTTAGTCTGAAACGAATAGTTAGAGATATGTCCCTTTATATATGGGACCGAAAGCCCAACCTGTTATTATTTGATCCTGCCTCATGTCCCTTTAAATAGTGGACCAACCAACTGACTGACCGATTTTGGCAAAGATGCCATTCCTCTAACATGGCTAAAAACAGTGTTACTGACAATAACGACAGCACCATATGAACATTATCTGACTTGTAAGGGCAACACACGATTTCCACTGTGGTGTAATTAAAAAGAAGCTTGAAAAATCCTGTGGTTTAAAAGTTTTTTTTTGTGTGTTGTTGTTTTTTGCTTGAAAAAAAAGAAAATCCAGCCCCCTACTGCACCTTATTGTAATTCCATGCTTTATTGGTTGTCCAATTGCCAGCTATTATTTTAATGTATGTGTGTGTGTGTGTGTGTGTGTGTGTGCGCGTGTGTCCCAATGGTTGACACTCCCCACTGAAAGGAGGATCAGAGGGATGAAGCAGATGTCTTTGTGCAGGTGAGATCAACAAGGAGGCTCACCATCTGTGTAGACCGGAATCCTTTTCACAAACTGTCTTCAGTGTTTCAGAGGTTTAGTGAGACAGTTTTCTTTGATGGGTCAACTACTGTAGCTGGGCTAAAAAGAGATGGCAGGCAGCCACAGTACACAATACAACCAGGGAGAGACCTTCAGTTGCTCTCAGTGACTTCAGTCAATATTTGGTGTCAACCTTCACCTATATAAAATGAATATTTTAATTCACTTGTTAGTCACTGATACCATCAATGTGAATCAAATCTGGGAAAAAATAGCAAATCCCCTGTTTCTGTACAAATTGAATATGTTGTTTGATGAAACACTGAAACAATAAAAAAGGTTATGTGAATATAACAAAAAAAAGTAATCAAAAGTTTACATACACTTGTACAGAACATGTATATCATGGCAGTCTTGAGCTCCAATGATTCCTACAGCTCTCATGTTTCTGTGATAGAATGGGTGGAACATATACTCCTTTGTTACAAAAAACATTCATGAAGTTTGGTTAGTAATTAATTTCGTATAGGTCTTCTGAAAATGTGACCAAATCTGCTGAATCAAAAATATACAAACAGTAATTATAATATTTGGTGGAATGCAGCTTGGCCATTTTCATCTTAAGAAGGTGCTTTTGACAGCCATCCACAAGCTTCTGGTAGTCATCTGGCTGAAGCAGAATCTGTGAAGTTCAACTGAATTTGTTAACTTTCTCTTACAGACTTGTTTATCCAGCACAGTCCACATGTTCTCGATGAGGTTCAAGTCAGGACTTTAAGAATGCCATTCCAAAACCTCAATTTTAGCCTGATTTAGCCATTCCTTTACCACTTTTTTATATGTGTTTGGGATCACTGTACAAACCAAGCCAGAAACCTCAGTGTAATCATGGACTCAGACCTGAATTTCAGTAGCCACACCAAGACAATTACAAAGTCAGCCTACTATCACCTTAAGAATATTCAAGATAAAAGGACTTATGTCTTGGCAGGATTTGGAAAAACTTGTCCATGTATTTATCTTCAGCGGACTCAGCGGACAGTTCTTAGCTCTTTACACTGGCTCCCTGTCTGTTAACGAATAGAATTCAAAATCCTGCTGTTGGTTTATCAGGCACTGAATGGTTTGGGGGCAAAAAATATATCAATAAAATAACATACCAAAATACATTTCTGATCTACTGCCACATTATGAACCATCCAGAACCTCTGAGGTCGTCAGGTATAGGTCTACTTTCAGTCCCTAGAGTCAAAACTAAACATGGAAAAGCAGTGTTGAGTTATTATGCACCACATATCAGGAACAAACTCCCTGAAGAGCAGGTCTGCTCCTGCTCTCACCTCTTTTAAATCAAGGCTGAAGACCTTTCTGTTTGCCACTGCTTTTCACTGAAGCAATTTTAAGGCTTTGAACTGCACTGTGACTCTTATTTTGTATTCTTGTCTCTTTTAATCCTATTCTAGGATTAGCCTACTTTCCTATTTCTTAACTTGTTTTAATTTCTTAACTTGTTGTAAGGTTTTAAGGTTTTGTTTTTTAGTGGAATTTATTTTTTCCTACTTGTTTCTAATGTATTTTAAATGCAATTTTTGATTGGTTTGTGCCCCTGTGAGTTGCCTTGTGTCTGAATTGTGCTATACAAATATATACAAAACTTACCTTGCCTTGTCCACACTCAACACTCAACTGCACAATAGACCCAATCTTCTGGCTGATAATTTTAGGTTTTCCAAAGAAATTTGGAGATAATCCTCCTTCATCATTATTCCATTTACTTTCTTTAGAGCAGCAGATCCACTGGCAGCAAAACAGCCCCACAGCACAATACTACCACCACCATGCTTGACAGTAGCTATGGTGTTGGAGGCCTCATGTAACCTGGTAAACTATGGATCACTCTGCTATAGTTTATATTTGTCCACTTATTCACATTTCATTAGGTTGATACTATTGGACATAATATAATGTAACCATAGAGATAGTTAATGGTAAATGATAACTGGTATTAATTGCTGTATTGTTAGAGTATAACCAAATGTGGAAAAAATCACAATGGATGGTTGAAATATGTATTACTCTGCACCATTTGATTGAATATGCACCTATCGATTGAATCTCTGTATTGTGATAACATAAAATGTGAAATGTAACCACAGAATTAATAACTAAATCATGTAACCAAATATACAAAGCTTCTATTATTTTTTTAAATGCAGTAAAAAGAGTAATCGGTCATAATGGGATATATCAAGAGGGACATTTGTTTGTTTTTTTTTTAAAAAACAAGGCTAGAGTTACTAAAAGCTAAAGGTGTATTCTGAGGAAAGCACCTGGTCTTTAAAAAGTACCACGGAAAGTGAGAAGAAGCTAATTGGTGTCAGGCACAGCAAGGCACGGCTATGAGCAGCTGTGATTCCAAGGTAGAAGGAGGGAAGTTCCAAGGAAAAATACCTGTGTCAGCAGATTTGAGGAAGAGTTAGGATTGGAGGCTGTGAGGCCATAGGAGGAGGTGGGTATTTCCACTCCCAGTTTTTGGGTATAAAAGAAGACACCTAATGCTCAATGATATGTCTGTTGTTCATGGACATTGTGTATGACCTCGTGTTTTTGCTGCTGGCAATAAAAACTTTACTGCGCTCAGCTTCAAGGACTCCTGGTGATTTTTGACTTTTGAAACTTTGAAGAACCTTTTGAACAAACAAGAAACAAGAAGTCGTTACACAACAATATAAACTGTCACTCAAGATACCTGAGCCAATAGGATGCAGTCTCTTTCACCTAGCACCCAACCCTTCCATTTGTGAAGCAGAAACCACCATCTCCATTCATTCCATGTGCAGCAACCACCTGTTATGGTATGATGACAACTTAGCACTTTGAAACTCTTAAATCATCCGGGATGGACATCTTATCCACTTGTTTTTGGTCACTCTGGACCATATTATATTCATCTGAGGACTCTGAGAAAGCATTAACATTAGTGCTAATGCTAACAGGCCACGCTGTAAGCCGAACAGTACACAATGCAAATTATAACCAAGCCCTTCTCAACAAATTACCCAACAGTTTGTACTGCTACAAGACGTGCTGCTGAACAGTGGTAAGTCATGATGATGGTTTTAATATTCAATATTTAATATTTAAGATGTGGTGGTATGTGCATATAGAAAGAAGAAACAAAAGTCTTTTGAAACATTTATGCTCATCACTTGACTTTTATGTCTTTATCTTAACAGGTCAGGTTGTATGCTGGATAAGTAAATTGGATGGCAAGCTAACTGAAGGAACCCAGGAACTGGAATATATTTGCTAGTAATTGCTAATAATTGCTAGTAATTGGACCTACAAATATACTTAAGCTTGTAATGCTACAATCTTGCTGTTTTGAAAGACCTTTTCTTTGATTTATTTCAAGTGTATGAATATTCAATACAACTGGTAAATGCAGTTCTGTGGTCGTGTGTTTCACTGATTTTCAATCCATAGTCAAACCTACCAGAATTGCTACACTCACCGTCTTGCCTCCAAATCTATTGCTGCTTTGTGTGGCCAAACAACTAAATTTGTGTTTCATCTGACAGAGTTTACCTCCAAGAAGGTTTTTTTCTTTGTCCATGTGACCGGCAACAAACTTCTGTTGTATATTAAGGTGCTTCATCTGGAGCAAAAGCTTCTTTCTTGCAGAGCAGCCTCTCAGCTCATGTTGATGCAGAACACACTTGACTGTGGTCACCTGTCTTCCAGCAGCTTCTAATTCATTGCAGACTTGCTTTTTGGTATTTGTTGGTTGACTCTTGACCATCCTGACCAGTTTTCTCTCAGCAGAAGGTGATAGTTTGTGTTTTCTTCCTGATCGTGGCAGTGACACAACTGTGCCATGCACTTTATACTTACAGACAAGTGGCCAAGTGACTTTATTGACTTGCTCAAATCCGCAATGTGAAATGCTGAGCACATTAGTGTTTGTGGCTGAGTCTAATGGGTGTATCAAACAAGACATAATAAACAGGCCTCAGTCGATATCAATCATAATCACTCAGAAGTTAAGAGGTCATGCTACAAAGCATCTGTGTGCATATCATAATTACATGCTGCTTTCTGCTGCAACAAGGCAGATCTTTGACAAACAGATTTTATTTTAACGATTAATTAACTAATTGAGTCACTGTTGATGATTTGCCATGTTGAATCCATGGAAATTAACCTTTAATGAGTTTATTTGAATTTTGTTGTATCAATAGTATGGTGATGATGTGATAGGGTTGTACCTGACTCAAATTCAATTTGCTGCTCAAAGAAACTTAACTATTTGTCATTATTTTTAGTTCAGCGCCACGCTAAACTGCTATTAGGGGTAAGTTTTGCCTGTCGTCTGTAAAACCTGCATTTCAAAGTCTTTCTTTGTCATCTTTGATGTAAAAACATAAAATCTCTGCACAGTCAGAAAGTAAAAGTGTGCCTCCTTTTCATTGTTATAAAATCCAAGCAGTGCAACGCGGCTTCGCTACTGCCTGCTGCTTACAGCGCTGCCAGAGCAGGGCCGGTGGTACACAATTTGGGACTCTGGGCCAGATTAATATGTTGTGCCCCCAAATTGCAGTTTCTCCTGTAATTTAACCCACATTTCATGTTATCAGTTTAGCAAGTGTGCCAGCTAATATAAAAATATATTTATTGTTGCCCTTATTTAGAATTTCTAGCTGAAGTATTGTTTTGCTGTTTGTTGCTCGCCTTTTGGTGTGCCGCTGTATTATATTACATCATGATTCTCTGAAGTCTTGTTTATGTGACAAAGCCAAATAAGTCGGAATTTGACAAAAATAAAAACTCTTCCATAACAGAACAATACCATTCATAATTTCCTCATACTTGCCCTGTTTAATAATTTTTTCTTTAAGAAGTCTGCTGAAAAGTTGACTACTGCCCTGTTTCACAATGACTCTACTGTAAGCATGTCAGACAGACATTATTGTGCTGTAAAGCACCTAATTTATGTTTTGAGATAACAGTACTACACAAGGGGATCAACTTTGAGGAAAACAAAACGTGTCATGTTTCTCAATGGGTCACCTATCTGCACATAGACTTGGCATCCTAAATAACCTGACTGAACCTGTATGAAAAAAATAATAACTCAAATAAGAGATTATGAGAGTAATGACGTTGCCATTTTAAGCAGTTTCAAGTTCAGTTCTATCCAAAATGTTTTCTGCCCCTGTACTGAGGAGCCACCTCTCCACTACCTGCTCACTGTTTGGATCTGTTTACTTTCATCTTTGAAAAGAAGTTCAGTAAAATGAATAAAAAGTGTCTCCACCACCAAACTCAAACTAATTTTATCGCCAAACTTTACTCAGCTGAACTACTTAAATACACAGAGGTAACTAGATAACGGCACGAGAAGATGCACTTCGCTGTAGTCAGTACTGTATGTTCAGTTGTTATTTGGTAAATGAAATATCGTTTGTCCCAAACCCATTCTCTGTACAGCTGCCTGACTCTAGCTCAGAGCTCAATGCGTGTTTCAGTTTGACGTGGCACCTGGAGAACCCTACCCGCTGTGGAGCAGATCCAGTGGCTTTCAGTGGTCATCACTGGTTCTCCTTCTGTCATGGATTGAGCAGCGTAGGTCCAGCGCACTGATCCTATTATCTTTATTGTTGATCTGTGAAAAAAAGTGGTGGCTGAATTTTCTATTCAAACTGCTCGCACTGTTGCACCCTGGCTGTCTTTCAGTTAGGGTTAACACTGTTTTTTTCACATACCATTGAACAGTTCAGTCTGGGGTTGTTGTAGCGTTTAAAAGTAAAATGCGGGTCATATGTAACAAATTGATCCTTTTAAAAGAAAATGAAAGACACTCTCCGCTGGCCACTGCGGAGTCATTTTTAGCTTTAATCTACAGTTGGGCGGATGATACCAAAGCTCTGAAGCTTGTTTCATTCATGTGAAGCCCACTGTCAGGGGTTATGCAGGAGCTTATGTCAAATGAAGAATGTCATGTGACTGATAATGTTGGAATCTTCAAATGCTTCGGTTAGCACTTCACTTAGAGTGACATTTACTGTGACATTTAGTTTTACAGTTAAACTATGTGGTTTGCCCTTCAGTTGGATAAAAATAGAGGAGAATAATTGAAAAAAAAGGGGCGATGTACATTAGAAAGACATAATCTTAAGTATCATATCATTTCCTCATGATACCAATGATGTAATAAAAGTAAGGCTAATTTAATGAATATCAATCACTTAAAAAAAAAAAAAGAAGAAAGTACAGTGTGTAATATGTAGGGACATCTAGCAGAACAAACTTGGCAGAAATAGAATATAATATTCATATGTATGTTTAATTAGTGTATAATCCACCAAAAATAAGAGTCATGTCTGGAAATGAACGGGTTGGAAGACGAAGAAGAGCGAGTGGCTGCCAATTTGAGTCAAAATTGGGGCGAACCCAAATGCAAAACACCAAAATTACAGACAGGCTAATGATAAGAGCTGAGCAGAAACATAAAGCCAGGAACAAAAACCAGAAAACATGCCATGGGAAGGTGGGTTGCACAGGATGAACTGAGAAAGACATGAGGCAGCTTACAGACTACATACACACAGGGGCTGATTACAAACAGGACTCAGAACAAGGGCAGGGAATCAAACAATAGGAAATAACAAAACCACAGAAGCACAAACAGAATCATGACACAGTTTGCATAATCCGGTTGAATGTTCAAATATCAAAATGATGAATTGCTAAAATGACTTATTTTTATGGCAGGTTTTAAACAAAGGTCGGCATCGTCTCATGAGCAAAGCTGAGCAGCTCTGCATTATGTGAGATGTAACAAGCTGGGCATGTACAGTATCGTTCTGTCATTCACTCTGTGTGAGGGCCGAGTGGCTGCATTTCACCGACTGACACACTTAAACCAAGTAACTAAGAGTCACAGCACAGGAACAGAAGCAGCACCTGTGTTTAGGACCTGAGTCAATATATTCTAAACATATATTCATTCCCGGTGATAAATATGGAACCCCATTTCCACAATTTATAGAAAAGGATAAGTTGAAAACTGCGTGTACGCAAGCATAAGTGCGTCTGAGTTGCGCTTCACTACTGAAACAAACTCCTAATTTCAACCCACCGTTATATATACTTCCCCCCTCTGCTAATGGTACACAACCTAGAAATAACAAAGATAATGTACAATGTATTAGCAGTACATTAGTTTAACTGAAAGGTAATGCTGCCACGTATAACGTTGAATATTAGCACACCCTAGCCTCAGTTTGTGCCTCAACACATGGAGCGATAACTATCTAAGATATTTAGGGCAGGGAGTGTGCCAAAGACAGTCAATTTAATGACAAGTCCATATTTAGACAATTAGTCTCTTGTACGTGAAGGCTACCGTAGAAAGGGAGGGGTGAGCGAGGGAGTGTTGCAATCTAGAATTATACTGCCAGATGCCACCAAATACTCCTATATACTGTATACTACTATATAACACACTGTACCTTTAATAATTACCATCCAATCACATGCAGCACCTTTAATGCAGCAATTATGAGAAAAAGTGTACAGATTTGTGTCAAAGTGTCATTTTCAACACAAAAAGAAAGAAAACCCAAAAGATTCATCCATCCAGAGAAGTCACTGCAACAATAAATACATATGAAATATCAACACTACTAAAAGTATAATTGTAATAATAGTAATACAACTAATAATAATAACAATTGGAGCTTGGTGATGTAGATTACATGCGTGTGCTCTCTTTGGCTAAACTGACAGTCGGCCTAAGTAGTCTAAGAATTTAGCAATCCACCTCTTTTACACTGTCAGACTCACAATACCCTGTCTGAGAAATCGTTATCAAAATCAGTGCAGCAGTACCTGACATGACATCTACTATATATCCATCTAATCATAAACAATTTTGGTCTGCAACTTGGGTGTGTTATCTTAGCAGGGGCTAATGTAGCTTCAAACCACTGGCCTGAAAACAGAGATGAGGAGCAGGCGACAGAGGTCTGGTATATTCATTTCCTTTTAACTCAAAACCCCCAGATTTTTTTTTTTTATGACATTACTTGAGGCAATTTACCTGACTTCACACAGCTCCCCCTGGAACCACAAAAGGCTTCATATAACTTTTTTCACATGTGCAGTGCTCCTAAAGACCCAAATACACACATCGATGTGTAAAAACAGTGGAGTTAAAGTGTATTTGTACCATCCATAACCTATTCTGGCTGTTTACGCTCTGACAGCGAATGTTTGTATAAAATTAGATGAATCACCACAGCAAAGCTACATCCACTGTAGACATTACTTTCCCTCTAAGGTCAGTACTTTTAGAATGGTGATGAAAAGGTCATGTGTCAAAGCTGACTGCATAGACAAAACTATACCAGTTTACCCTGCTGGTTTAAAATAAGATAGTTGTTTAATCACATTTAATGAAGTTCTTAAAATGTTATTCAAAGGTATTATTCTTATAGATGAACAGAAAAACAAATCAATGCCACAAGAATATATAAATGGTGCCCCGTGTGAGTCATGACAGTATGTTCTCACTATTCAGGGATATATTTGGTGGAGTACAAAACAGTGGTTGTCAGAACCCAGAACACAGCAGATAAGGTCAACCCTTTGGAACCATTCACACTATCAAGCAGCTACTTGTTTCAGCTTAGTCAGATCTGGCAAATCTGTCTCTAGTCAAAGAGTTATGAAAAGCTGTGGTCTCAGTGACATCCTCAAATTAGGCCATGTCCACACATACATGGGTATTGCTTAAAACAAAGTGTGTTTTGGCCCTTCGTACACATGTAAACAGCATTTTGGATTGCCGGAAATGGACTGTTTGGAAAACTTCTCCCAGGGTGAAGATACTCAGAGACTGAGATAATGGGTAAGAATGACGTAGATACATGTACCAATGTATGCATGATTGGCAAATGTAAACTCAGAGTATGTGCTATGATATTTGAGTTTTTGAGTTTGTGCCTTTAACACTGATTTTAAAGGCACGTGGTCGGTCGGCAGGCGAGGGTCGACCGTTAACTCCTTCAAGGCTTGCTGTCACCTACTGACCAGCCCCTGGTGTGACGTACACATCCACCACCTTGAACACTTGTGTGGTATAATCTACCACGGCATCACATCCACTATCTTAGCTCTCTCTCTCTGCCACACACATACATATATACACAAATGCTTGTTTGTTGATGCTTGAGTTAAGTGTTTAGTTTACTTGCTGTAGCAGGATAATACATAATTATTAATTGTATTATTATTGTATTGTTTTTAATCCATTTTGCTAATGATACATAAATTATAATATACCTGCCCTATCAGTGTACCAAAAATGTATTTCCATTGAAAAAAACAAAGATAAAACAAGCAAAAGCCTCTCTTTATTTTGTGAGCTAATTGCCCCACAACAGTAAACAGCACTGAAGTAATATTTTGAAGTAATATTGCTTTACTAAAGGGACCAATTTAATTGCCAAATGTTTGCGGGGAAAAAAAATATATATCACGACTAATCCTTATTAGAATAAAGGATTGTAATTCAAATAATTAAACAAAACAATTTGGGAAAACAATTATTTGCCCAGCTCTCTCCGCCCTGTACTTGTCATACAGGCCCATATAGTGAAATAGTGAAATATTGATACTGAATATTTGAAACTGTTTCAATACTCGTTTTCCACAGTACTGATACTGATACCAGCTGTGCTTTCATGCTGTCTTTCTTGACAGCAAATCAACCCACACACTGCTGAAGTGTCTATAGGCTGGCCTCCTCCCACTCTGACTATGGTCAGAAGTATATTTTCTTAAACCGTTGTACCGAGCCTTGTTATATTTATGTTTTGATAAAAATCAAAACATTTTTGCCCTCAATGTTGTATCACTTTTCCCCCATGCTATTGAACACACTTAGAAATGTTGGTATGTAACACTAGTTCCCTGTATAATGCTAGGACACTAGTGATGGGTGTCAAAGCTGTTAACCATAATCAACGTGAATATAAAAAACAATTCAAAATGTTTTTGTGTAATCAGATGACCATTGTGTCTTAGAATCATAATTAAAAAAAAAATGTGTCTGAAAGCTTGAAGGGTTCTTGGTTGCATCCATATTTAGTGTTTTAAAATATGATAGGTAACATTTCAACAAATTACTGGAAATTACTTTGGAGCAAAATGACTTGGCAATAGTCCAATTCAATCAAGTCAAGAAGTGAGAAGGAATACATATTCATGACTTTTCTTTCTTTGTTTTCTCAATAACTGAAGAAACAAAAGCCCAGTAATGGTTTTTGTGCAGAGCTATATTTCTAAACAATTACTATATTTGCAAATGTGCTTACCATGAGGTGCAGAATGCATTTCTTTTTCGTAAACAACTAATCGCAAAGCCAAAAATCATTGTAAAGACAAGAAGTGCAAAATGAAATTCTGCCATCCACTGGGAAGTTTAGAGGCTTTCAGAGGACATTAATAACAAGAACTATTATAGATGTCCTGCAGAGGCCCCATAAGGCCATTCCAGCAACAATCTGTTTCCTCAGTGTCAGGTGAAAATATTAAATTGAGGAGATTAATCTCTGCTGTCTGAAGCACTAAGGTTTAGCTGGTTTGTGTTCATCCACAATCTCATAAGCAACATATACATGACTTAAACTGCCAAATGTCACTCATGTTCTGCAAGACTTTAAAGCATATTTTATGCAAGGAAGCTTCTCTGACAATCGTTCTTCAGCACTGCACTGTATCATTTTCATGAAGTTTTACTGACAACTGAAAGTCTTTTACTTTTGTCCACTGAGCAGCTCCATCAGTGCTCATTCACGTTTCCTGTTCAGTAAATTCATTCAGTAAACCACAGGGCTGCTTCACCATCATGCAAATGGAGCAAAAGACTGCAGTCCTCCTCCATGGACACAAGCTCGAAGCATAATACATGTATGGATTATACATGCATAAAGCCTAAAAGCTAGGAAATACTTGATGTAATGCTGCACCTGTGCTATCAGCCAGAATCTCAGCGGCGTAGTGTCCCATCCCCACTAATCCTGGATGCATAAATGCATCCTTTTTTAACCCAAATAATATTCCTATTATAGCACCAGTGCTGTGCCAGGATTTTAGAAATACTGAGTCTGACTTTTAAGTCCAGAGTGGTGAGCCATCGACACCATCGCTCATGCTCCCAAAAACCCTCACACAACACACCATTAAGTTGTTTTTGTCTTTCTTATGCAATCAGACAGAATAGATCTGAGAGCAAAACTGTTCACACTGCAATTAAAAAAATACTATTGCCAGTAAAATACTTTTGTGATTAAGATTGTATTAATGCCACTCCAAAAGTTTTGCTCGCTGTTTAGCTGCCATATATATATATATATATATATATATATATATATATATATTTGTTAGTCTGTAGCTGCTAAGTTAATGTTAGCTAAATTAGCTAGTCACGTTTATGTAATGTGGGCAGGCTGCCTATTAGCCTGCATGTGCTTTTAACTGTAGCTACTAGTTAACATGACTCTTCAACTTCAATGCATTATTTTTATATATTTAGTTTTATCTTATCTTACCTTATCTTACAAAAATAAATGGGAGGGCACAACAAGATGACATAATTGAGTGAGCGCCAATCAAGCCTCAAATGGTGATAAACAATCTAGAAAACACTAAGGAAATATGATATTTATGCTGTTTGTGTCATGTATTATTGTGAGGGAAGCTATAGTCTCCTCATCGCTCTGCATAGATCTGATGTTTTTGTCTGTCGCTGTTAGTAAAAATGAAAACAGGTGGATGGAAGTCCAGACAGCTCAGCTAGCATGAAACCTAACATTAAAATGAGAAAGTGACTAAAGTTGACTAGCTGGCTGCAGGCGGATAAAATAATACAGCAACTAATGTTAGATTGTTGAGCACAACTCCTGTTAACTAGTGGCTAACATATGAGGAGCAAGTCACTAGCTAATTGGGCTAACGTTAACTGAAAAACGTTAAAAGGCTGACCTAAAGGACTCAAAGGTACAGTTTTGGAACTAATAAGAAGTCAAATAATATTTCTAATAACAATATTTGGTGGCTTAATATTAGCTAGGAGGGGATTCAACTCACATTGGTGCATGAACGCACACAACGGGCATTAACTGCTGCTCACTCAAGGTGATTGTGCAGGCTGGCAACGGATCTTACCGTATGGAAGTGCAACATCATCAACTACGGCAAGAGCGCCACGACCAAACATAGAAAAACTCACAATTGTAAAGGGGGTTTGGCAACATTTTAGAACAAAAAAATCAGAAAACATTAGACTTTCCTACATGCAGCAAACAAAACTTTTTGATTTGCATTAATAATTTTTTAATTGCAATGTTGATAGTTTTGCTTTAAAATCAATTATTGGATTACAGTGTGGAAAGTTTTGCTCTCAAATCTACCTTGTTTGATTGCATAATAAACACACAAAAATAATTCATAGTTGTTAATTATTGGTGGTATTATAAAATACCATATGAAATATTGAGGAAATTATTACTTATGTAAATCCCAGTTGTCTCCCTCTTGTGCTGAGGTGTTTGTACTCCAAAACCACTTCTTCACCACCTGGTCACTGCTTGTATCTTGGTTCTAATTTCCTTTCTAACAGAGGTTTGGTAAAATGTATACTGATGCAAAGTGTCTGTAACTGCAAACTCAAAGTTCTTGAACCCCCAAACTGTACCCAACTGAAGTACCAAATTTCATTTATTTACTGTACATTTTTGTTGTCACATTAAACTGCTATTTACTGTTCCACGCTCCCTCTAAACTCTTAGTGCTGCTGTGTGTTTAGCTCTACTGTTAATTGTTATCTATAATTGTTAATCTTATCGAAAAACACCTTGCTTGAGGACCCACCCACTGCTTCCAAATCAAATGTTAAAGCTTAAAGTCTGCTATGGATTGGCATAGAATTTAGAAAATTATGGCTCAAGCTGATGATGTATCCTGAAAGCTTTGGAGAACCCATCACTGTTCTTCTCGCACCAACCTTAGAAATGTTAGCACTGTCATTGTGAGCATGCTACCAACTGCTATAATTTAATTCAAAGCGCTAATTTAACAAGTTCGAGTCTCACAGAGCTGATAGCATGGCTGTAGTATCTTTAAGCATGGATACACTCCAACAGAACTGCTTGTGGGACAGTTCAATGGCTTCAGAATCCACTCCACCACACACCAACACCCTCTTGATGCTCTTTCATTCCCTCTCTTTCTCTCTCTGTCTTTCCCTGCATCCAACCAGTGGAGGCAGATGGCCGCCCACCATTGAGTCCGGTTCTGCTAGAGGTTTCTGCCTGTTAAAAGGCAATTTTTTCTCGACACTGTGCTTGCTCAGGGGGGAAGTGTTGGGTCTCTGTTGATAAATTAATCAAGGAGAATGGTCTATACCTGCTCAATCTGGAAAGTGTCATGAGATGACTTTTGTCGTGAATTGGCGCTAGACTAATAGAGATTGATTGAATTTTTGATTGATGCTTGAAATGAAGGCAAAAGGAAAAGCTTCACTCAAAAGCCAGGGGGGACCCATATTTAAACAATATCACATGGTCCTCTATAACGGCCACTTTTTCACCTAGCCTTCAAGTGTGACTGTTCATAACAGATATAAACACTTCTGCCTTCTGCCAAGGTCAGACAAGGCTTTTTTAACTGCTTCTTTTACAGTATATACTGGCCCTTCGTCTTGTTAATCATGGGATGTAGAGTATCAGGTGAAGGAGAATACATTCAATATATAATATAATATAATATAATATAATATAATATAATATAATGTAATATAATATAATATATACTACCTCTAGGTTGCTAAAAAATATATAAATAAGCAACTTCCCAGAAAAGAACCAGGATATGGCCCTTAGTATCCTGAGTATCCCTGCTTTGAACTGCTTTCGAAGGAAATCCGTTCAAAATATGAAATGACAGTGAAAGGAAAATAAAAAATCTCCTAAGAAACAAACAGCGATTGTTTTATTGAGGGACACCCAGACTGAACATTATTGCTGTATTTTTCTTTCTGATGTTTTTGGTGCTTTAGTAAAAGTCCACAGAGGACTGAACAGGCAGAGAAGGACCAGCTCCAAGGGGCCCATTAGCCTTTCAGGGAATCTGTGTCGGGCTCTGTTGAGTACTCACTAAGACATGTGTATTTAATTACTGAAAGCAATCACACAATCTCCTCAGTCTTTATTTAGTGTTAGAATATACAGGTGGAAATGTTGTGATTTTGAGATGAGGATGTGGCGTCAAGTAAATCATGTTTCTGATTGTTCTACATACAACTCTGCTATTCATTCTCAGTGTAATGACATAGTAGCATAAGTAAAGTGAAGGCTGTTCATGAGTGGTACAGTGTTGCCACACACTGAATTACAGCTCCTTTGCCCTAGATGACTCTTTGCATGTGATAATAACAATGGAAAAAATGTTTGACACAAGCAAAGATGAGCAATCAGGGACAATTGTTGGTGTAAATTGTACATTGTAATGCTGCATTTAGTCAAATTCTGTCATTTATGATTGTTGCAGATCAGGCATGCACTGTACTGCACTGCATAACTGTTTTTGCAAATAACTGAAGAAATAAAATGCCTGGAACGACTACTTTTGTGACACTGCTAAAGGGGTATTAAAATGTATCTACTCAAAACAAAACCATGAGTGAAGTGGGTTCAAACACTGCTACGTGACAGTTAATTATTGATATCTACAAAGACAGCAGCCAAACTCTTACCAAGCTAACCTGAAAGGCTCCTTGGACCCTGCCTTTCAAATGTCACTCCAAACCCCATTCAATAATTTGACAATTTAACGCTCTCTTGTCTAGTGACACATCAGACGTACTGGTTGAAACATATATATATATATATATATATATATACATATATATACATATGTGTATATGTGTGTATATATATATATACATGGTGAAACCACACACCAGTGGTGGAGGTTGCTACCAGCGTAACGTATTACAAAAGTATGGCATAATCGATGCTAGTGTAGCCATGCTGTACATGAAAACATTTCCGTGTTTTTTTTCATTATGAGTTTGGATGAATATTTTCACATTTCATTTCATTTCCGGCGGTGTTACATAGCCTTCATCTATTGAAAATAACCCTTCCATGTGCTTTACAAACTGCAGCAGCCGAACCTCTCTTTCAGCTGTATAGTTCAGGGACTGCTATCCATGGTTCTGAACAGTGGTAAGTGTGAGTTGGTACGTTAGTGTGGTTTATTTATCCTTACAGAAATTATCTTTGTATCTGCTTGCTGCAGCAGACATTTGATGGAAAAGGCAGCAGTACGAACAATGTCTGTTCTCTCTCAGAAGCATATATGGAAGTGGCTCCTAACCTTTCAAATAGGTGTTGGGTTGAAAAAGTGTGAGGCTTTGACATAGGTGGATAAAGTTTGTGCCCTATCTCCCAACTTTAAGCGCTGGCTCAGATCTGGAGCCGGTCCCTGGGTGCAACAGCTGCCCACTGCTCCCTCAGGATGGGTTAAATGCAGAATACCAGTTTTCTTTATGTTGTACATTGTATGATATGTGATCAAATAAAAATACTTACTTCTTCCTTATCAAAAATGGACAAGGGCTGGATGGGTGGGTGGGTGGTTGGGTGGACACGAAGCAAGCCTAGTCAGTTGAACAAGTCCACGGAGTTGGAAGCTAGCGGGCTACATAACACTAACAAACTATCTGTGTTCACACACAAATATTGCAGAATTTTACATCACGGAACTCAGCAGAACACCTTGTAACATTAATTTTTAATAAGACAGCGAGTAACAACTGGTACAGAGGGTGTGTGTTTGTGTCAGATCTGAGAAAAGTTACACTCACCAGATACTCATTTCTCTCTGTTATCCCTATCCCGTCTGTACATTCATGAAATAAAGTAATGTCACAGTTCCATTTCTCTTCCATTCGGCAGTCAAATAAGCGTTGTAGTACATTCCAGAAGATTTCGGCACCTTTGTGGCTCGTTATGGCTAGCTATAGTGAAGATAAATCCTAAAAAAAGATAAAAAAGAATAAACTGTTTTCCTCCAGAAGCTCCAGGCTCTGGCTTGTTGGGACCCACAGATGTTCCTTGTGGATTTCAAAATGGACTCTGAACTGAACTCAAGTTTCCCAGAATACCCCAGTCTTCACACCAAGGTGCAAATTCAGCTTTGAGCTACTATTGGTCAGGGTGACAGACCCCCCACTGACCAGATGGTCAAAACTCCAACCCCTCCACCTTGTTCTCTATGGGGCTGCCTGCCCTCAAGTTCACTTCTGCTGGACTCTTCTGGGCCTAACAGTTGCTAAGAGTTGCCAGCTGCATTTCCAGCAGGCACAAAGAAGCTTAGTTAGTGCCAGCAGTTGCCATGCAAAGCTTACCAGCTAACTCCACAATCTAAAGAACACAAAGTAAGTTAGCACCGAGCTGCTATCCCTGCAAAGGAAAGAAGGAACGGTTTCCTCCACCAACTGTTTTTCAGCAGACCTTGCACAGTAAGAGCAGCATTGTTCAACATTGGAATTACAACCTTCTCCTGCTTGGGTCATCAGCCAAGGAACCACCAGCACCTTTTCTTCAAAGACTGGTAACGTTGAACTGGGCCTGCACTGCTAAGCACATGACTTTTTTTTTTTACTCTGATTGATGTAATGCACATGTGTGCAGACCCTGGGTCTTTGCATGCGACTACCATCTTCTCTAACCTGGTACCATGTCTCACACACACACACACACACACACACACACACACACACACACACACACACATACACACACACACACTCCTTCAGCCTGGAGCATGTCACACCCACATCCGATATCAGTGAGCACATGGTGTGAGCACCACCATTGTTCTTTTTCTCTCAAAGCAATGAAACAATTGGTGATCCACCATATTGGACCTGAGTCCAACACTTCGATCGATCGATCTTGTAGCCCCTTCTGGTCAGCCATTTTGTCTGTAACCTTCCATTGTCCATGCCAGGCGACGTGGCACTTTGAACCCTAGCTACCATTTTGCTTTTGTTCATCCAGACACATACACACACCTGTATAGTACATGTTAATTTGATAGTGTGTTTTCATTTTTATGTTAAATAAAAGACTTTTTGAACCTTTACGCTGTCTATTTAATATTGTACACACCCCCAGTCTGAGTCTTGTCTGCTCCTTGTCTATTTGTTTTATGTGTGCAACACCAAGGACCATGCTGGAAATAAGTTTGTACTTTTGCATGTCATCCTTTGGATTACTGTATCCTATTGTCTTGATCCAGAAATAAATCAAATCAAAATCAAAAACATACACACACCTGTATAGTACATGTTAGTTTGATAGTGTGTTTTCATTTTTATGAACCTTTATGCTGTCTATTTAATATTGTACAAGAGTGAATGTTGTCAACCTCTACTCAGTCAGGGACTCCAAAATCATTTCTAGCTGTTATGGTAATTTTGGTTGTAGTTATTAAGTTATCAGATATACACACTGACAGCTTAGTACCTTATTCTGAGACTGATTTGGTTAATTGGCTATCTTCTCCCTTCTTCAAGAGTGGTGCCCCAAGGTGATCTTATGTTAATTTGATCTTATTATTTATCATAATTAATAATTATCCTAGATAATCATTAATTATTATTTATGGCAAAATTTAACCCAAAATCCCATATTAAAGTTGCATGAAGCACTACAGGCTGGATCCTTCAGAGCTGGCTGGCTCCAGCTGATGACTGCCAGTTAAGGCTAACAGTCGCTCATTCATCCTAAACACCGGCCTCCATCCCTCCACACCAGTCTTTAGACACAGAAAGTCAAATTAGGTGTCCGATATCTGAAATGAAATTATCCAAAAGAAATCAACATGACAAATATGGCCAAGAGACCAAGTTAAGTGACTGAAATCAGCTGAGGTGAAGCCAAGTGGCCCCTAGGACTAGTCTCAGTCTAGTGGACTAGTCTCAGCCTAGTCAAGGGAGCAGAACTGATGAAGCCTCTCGGATGAGAGGTGAAACGTCTTCAAGACAAAAACCAAATCCAGTTGCTTTCGATTCAATTTCCTTGAGACAAGTGGCCCCTAATTATGCATAACTTTATGCCTTTAT
This sequence comes from Lagodon rhomboides, assembly GCA_039737535.1. Classification (NCBI taxonomy): domain Eukaryota; kingdom Metazoa; phylum Chordata; class Actinopteri; order Spariformes; family Sparidae; genus Lagodon; species Lagodon rhomboides. The sequence goes on from CM077786.1 coordinate 5,399,363, forward strand.
ATATTTAAACAAGTATGTTATATAAAAATGTACCCCCATACTGTTGTCATGAAGGGATACATTAGGTATAGACACTAAAACTATTTTTTTGTACCAGGGTGTAAACATGTTTATTTGTGCTGTAAAGTTCTTGCGTGGACTGACTTTGGAGCCAGCCCCAAGCAGCCATTGGAAGAACTGTAGCTTTTGGTACTTCTACATTGGCTTCAATTCTCAAACCCGGCACTTGGCAATTGGTTTGTTGTCGTGATGTTTAAATGATGGTTATGATTTGGCCACTTGTTAGCAACCACCTTTTTTATGACACTTAAACGCTTTAGTTGCTAAAGTTGCAAGTTGGGTATTAACATACTGATTTTATGTTGTGGAACAGAACTTGGACACAGAGCCCTGGCCAATTGATGTCCTAGGCAAGACTTTAGCAGGTGCCACTTGGATCTTAGACAGATGCCACCGCACACCAATTGTATTCATATACTCACACAGAAACCGCATACTTAATGTCGCATTTCTTTATACTAGAAATACAATGGTAATAAAGAAACAATGGCAAGCCATCTGGAGTCGAAGCTGGAGGCCAGCAGCAAAGGTGTAAGCCATCGGTAGGCAGGCTTGAGTTGTCTGGGCTGCCGACAGAGAACCACTAGCAGATGTCGGCTGGGCCACCGATGGAGAACCACCGGCGTAAGTTGGCCAAGCCCCTAAGTGGTTCACACAGGTGAACACAGAAAACATGTCACGAGTTCAGTACTTCAGAATAAATCAGGAAAAAACAGAACCGCAAACTCAAACTATGACATTATATACAGTTTCATGTACTGGGATATCAGATAAATCTGAGGGATCGTAAGATGATTGATGGGAAAAGAAGGGTTTAGTTCTGATCTGATTTAGTTTTTGGGCTTTTTCACTAACCTTGCTTTTTGGTGCGATAATCGATCATTTAAACATTTATTTAATGAAACCATGTGAGAACTTTAGTGGGAAAAAACACTATTTGGTGCCCATTGTGTTGTATTTTAAAAGCTTGTTAGCATTAATGCACAAAACATGTGTTCAATGAACACTTCTGTCACAGAGAAAGGGCTTGTTCTGCAACACTCTGAACATGTATGCTTTTATCCAGTACTCCCATGGCCTCTGTAACCTCAGCAAGAAACCTCTGGTCAGTATCAAAGCATATTCAGACTACCAATTGCTAAACTCTGGTGTTCACCCTAGATAGTTGCCTGTAAAATGTGCAGTTCATCACTTCACTGCGAGGCACCACAGTGTGTAACCGATGCTGTAGAGATAGTATGTGGGAAATGAAATCCATGACGACGCAATATCTCCGCCTTGTGAAAACTAACTTTGATCTGACATCCATCTTCCCAATCATGCATACGTTTAACTGAGAGCAAGACGGAATATAACTGTGCTGTAAATGTGCTGGGTAATTGGTGCACCATTTTGTCACTGTATGAATTATTCATGTTGGGTTGTTGCTTCTTCAACTTGTAGTTACATCGTCTAAAACGGTCCAAGGAGAGATTTATCACTTTGCTTGCTGTCAAATGAGAATATATTAAAGTGAGGTTTGTGGATCGCTTCTTTGATAAATGCCATATTTATAATGCCCTAGGAGAGATGATGGCAGCTGATAATTTGCCTTCTTGATATCTGCCCATATGCTGACTATGACTCTGGTTCACTCAGAGATAGATGTATTTTAAAAAAAAGGAATAAGTCGACCAGCAGAGCATGGGTGATTGTAAATGAATAATGGAGGTGGAATTCCACCATGACAGGAGAATATATTGTTTAGGATCAGAACAGTGGAGGCAAGATGCATTTAGTGACTCAACAAAAAAATCCAAAGAGGGGACCAGACATTTATTAAGTCATTTATACTTTCATTTGTCACTGGTGTCTCACAAACGTGGACTTCTTGTTCACCTAAAGGGCATACAAGTTAAATTTATAGTGACTAATGAACTAATAAAGCTGAAGTTCGCTGGGAAAGAAAGAACTTGTGTAATATTGTTGGGCTAAATTTAATTAATTAAATTGGAGAGGACCTCTATTTCCAGATGCTTTTTTTTTTTTTTTAAGCAGAGTCTGCTGGAGACTTGAGAATTTCCTAACCTTTAGATTAAACCTAATGTGTCTAATTCTTTCAGATATGTCAAAGTGAACTTCATTGACCTGTTTGTTTTTGACAGTAGTCTGGCCAGATGCCCTTTTGCGTGCACTCACAGCTAATCACAGAGCTTTCAGACACATCTTTGCTATTCTCATCATACTCTGACATTTAACCTATTGCACTGACAGACCACCAGACTCTTTTTCTGCCCTCTTCACAGTAGAAAACATCCACAACGTCAATTGAAAAAAAGTTATTAAAGATTCAAAAGCGCACTTAGCCGTCTTCCAGGTGAAATCAAGAGCAAATAACAGAGCTGATGTATCCGACACTCTTTTCCAGTGCACTGAGGGCAGACCAGAGTTTAGTAAGTTTGGACAGGTAAAAAGAAAACAAAATCAATTTAAAGAAAAAGGTTGAATTCCCGCACACGGGCCAAACTGATTTTATTGGAGTTTGATATTTTGGTTGGAGACCTTAGTCCGGTCGCAATGAAATAAATAAACTTAGAACCTCTTTGGAGGAAGAGTTTGATGTATTCTGTAATACATTTCATTTCTCTCTTGACAACAATTACTTGTATTTCACATGTAATAAAATGACAAGACCTAGCCAAGAAATACAATCCCTGTAAAACCACAAGTCGATGCTCTTTACATTTTGATCTTTGTAGGCATTTAATAAAAAGATCCATGCCATCTTAGGCCCATGTTGATATAGTGCCAGAATCTTTTTTCAATTGGTCCAAATTAGGACAGAGTGTACGCAGCAGTATGCAGCTGCCTAGAGAAACAACGCTACGCTGCTCCAAATGCTTTTAGTTTTTAGTTTTATTTTTCAGGCAGCCAATCTTTGATTAGATGGAGTGGGCCTCGTCAACTTGGTGTTTTAGATCCTGTCTCCGTAAAGTCCCCCCTCCTGAACACCCAGTCTCCTCTGACTGGTCAGCTCACACACACCTGACCCAGCACAAGTGCAAAATTAGTTGTGAGCTATTAATTATGAGAGCGTTTGACTCCGTGATATAGAGTGATGTCAGGCAGTCATCCTGACAAGGGGCTCTACCTTGCGCATGGAGCAAATCAGCTCGCAGAGCAAGTGTCATTGCTAGTTTCAGGCCAACGCTGTTGTCATTTGCATGCCCAGCGCCCATGTTGTGTGCGCCTACGCAGGCTGGGTCACACTGCTAATATGCTCTGATTTTTTTTTCCATGCACACAATAATGTCACTGTCATAAATATTGTGGCACATTTAAGCAGGAAAACTTAAAGCTGTACTTATGAAGTGTCCAGAGGAAACAGAATTAAACTTTTAGCTTCTGAAATACATATGTTTAGGCAGGATCTCAGGATTTATCAGGACAGCTGCCTCATGCCTAGGGGCGGAACATTTCCGGTAAATTTCTGGTAAGTTTCCGGTAAATTACCACAGTAAGTTAAGCTGGGGAATTTTGGAAATATTCCATATTGGAAACTGTACATGGTAATAATGGGAATTAATGGGAATTTAGAGGAACTAACTGGGAATTGAGGGTTATGTAATGAAATTGTATCATATCCAAGCATAAATATAAACATAAGTCATAAGAAAACATCCATGCAAAATGATACAATTAAAAAATAAAGATATTTCAACAGATTTATTTGTAAGTACAACAGAACAAGTTTTAATTATTTTATTGAACCATCATTTGTTTCATTGAAGAACATAAACATGAATGTTGAGTTAAATATTACTCATCCCCCCAACCCCACTCATTAAAAAATGCACCCCCCATCCAAAAATCCCCACAAAGTCCCATTCAAAATGTTAAATGAAAAGAGCCCCTCTCCCTCCATAAAGTCCCATTAAACATGCAAATCTTCCTTCAAGCAATCCTCTGCATTTTTGCTTAACCCTTTCAGTCAATGGGCTCTTCCTGGGCCTCATCAACATCCAACAACATGTCCACTTCCTCAACATCCAACTCTGAGTCTTCCTCTTTAGTGTCACTTTCCAGCCTTGTTGAGGATGGCTCTGTGTCAGGCTCAAAGAGCCTTAGGTTTGCCTGAATGTCAACCAGTTTTTCCACTCTCAAATTTGTGAGCCTGTTGCGAACCTTTGTGTGTGTGTTCCCAAACAGTGACCAGTTGCAGACCAGATGGAGGCATGCACAGTGCCTGTTGGGGGTGTGGTCTCAATAGCCATGCAGTAAGCAGTGTGCTATGTGCATGTGATTGAGGAATGGCATGGATATTCAAGTGTACTTGGATAGCATCTGTTTGTTTTAGTCAAGATTGTGCTAAAATATACTTTCCCCAACTATATTTAAGTTCCCTATGAAGAGCCAACCTTCAATTTTGAAAATTCCCAGTTTATTCCTGTTTATTCCCATAAATTCCCATTTTCCCCTTAAATTCCCGTTAATTCCCATGGGAAGTTTCCATCTTTGAAAATTCCAGGAATTTTGCAACCTTACTCATGCCAAACTATTTTGCTGTATGAATCTCGACAGCGTGTGTGACCTTTCGATGTGTAGAAGAACATAGGACATTAACATGAAATACTTACCAATCCTGCCAGCGAGCTAGGAGTTTAAAAAATAAATTTATCAGCTATTCCTCGATACGCATGTTAATGTAGAGATACCATACCGTTTCTCCTGCTGGACGATCGATGCAGGTAATGTCATTAATATTTTTATCATTAAGGACATATTTCACCACTTTCATTCCAACGTTATTGATGAGAATGATAATTTATGACCCAACCCGCCTGATCCACAGACTGAGATACACACACACACACACACACACACACACACACACACACACACACACACACACACACACACACACACACACACACACACACAGGAGCACAGCATAGCTCCTCCTCCTCCTCCTCAGTGTATTTTTTCATATGCAGTCAAACAGAGTTGTTGAAGGGACAAATAATTATGAAATGGGCAGCAGCTGACGACCACATCCCTGTCCCTCAGCTAAGACAAGTGCCACTGTTAAATATCTGCCAGGTCTTGGTGCACCTGGCTCTTAAAGGGAATGGGAGACGACACTCAGAGTGGTTCCATTTATGTTTCCAAAACACACCCATGACTAATTCAGAGTCTAAAAACCACCCCTTTGTGCCACGTGCCTCACTTTGTGGCCAGATTATCTGCCATTTAACCAGCAGAATACATTAGGACACACCCTAAATGCACTTGTGTTGCACCCAGTGCTATTGACCATCAGGTGTCAGGTGTTTTCTGTGTGAGAGAGGAACTACTGTTGGTGTAGACTTTGACTTCTTTAAGAGCTTGCACATGCATGAGAACCTTTACAAAACACTGAAGGAAGGAGAAAAAAAGCAAAACAATGTACTCTCTGTAGTGGAATCTTAATGTATTTGCACACGTTTTTGTTATTGGTCAAATATGCAAAGATGTGAGTTTGCATTAAAATTTAAATTTAAATTTGAATTAAATGTATTAATTGATTAAATACTAATATAATGACTGAAAGTAAATGAATTATAATCAAACATGAATTAATAATGTTTATAAACAATCAAACTTATTATAGTGAATTGGACTAATGAATGGGGATGGTGGAATAAATAATCTCTTCAGTACAGTGTGGGGCCCTCACCACATGCTGCCAACAATAAGAGAGACCTGCATGGTAAACAAAAGCCTAACATACAGCCTCCTGGCACAAACAGGTCCTGGTAAACGAAGGAAAGAGTGTAAACCCCAGTGTCCAGTGGTTGGTGCCTGGTTGCTACAGGTTGAAAATCGCTCTGCCTTTGCCTGAAAGCGCACCTGAACGCACCGTCACTCCCAACAGCCTGATGCACAGAGAACCTCAAGAACAGCTGCTGCTGCAACTCAGCGCAGTCCCATCATAATGTGTTGCTGGACTCATTAGCTTTCCCCTGTGCAGCGGTTACTACAAGGGAGCAACTAAACATTTGGATTTTACCTTGGCCTAGGCCACACTCTTTCACCTCGCTGGACGAGCCACAGACTGCCTCGTGTTACCAAACACATCCAGAGAAGATGCTGCGCAACCCAGCCTCTCTCATCCCTGCAGAAGGAAGAATTCCCCCTCGGCATGAAGCAGCCCGCGCTGCCTGTTACCTTCACACATTGACTCCACTATTTCCCCCACTATAACTTCGAGAACAACCACCGTGAGCCCGCATTTCTATGTGTTCATCACCAGCTGATTGGAGCTGAAGTGTTGGCTCAACTCTGACGTTGAAAGCGGAGGTGCTTTGGATTTTGAACACCGTTGTTAAACAACAGTCGTACCAAAGCAACGACACACACACACACACACCAGGGTTATTATAGTTAACTAACTTAAATTAAATTCCTAGATAAAACTAAACTAAAACTACTTAATCACTTGTTAAACTAATTAAAACTGAACTGAAATAAAAAACAAACTGAAAAACAAAATTAAAATCAAAACTAATGAAAAGTTTTAAAACTATAATAACCCTGACACACACTCACTCACTCCATTCTCTATTGTTTGAGTTGCTCTGTGAATGGCAATAAATGTGGTTATTTTTGAAAGTAATTCTGGAACTGCCTTTTTCCTTACTTTTTCGTACTTCGTGTAGGTCTTACATTTAGTTCAAAATGGTCTCAAAAAGGTCTTAAAAACTCTTAAATTTGACTTGTTCAAACCTGCAGAAACCCTGTCCCTGTAAATTAAATTGAAAATAAATTAGGCTGTCAAAACCTGATTTCTTAAGTGATTTTATGTTTCAAAGTACATTAAAATGCATAGATTTACATTATAGTTCAAGCTTGGATGCATGACCTCAGCCAGTGACCTGGCACACATAAATGGGATTCCAGTCTCTCCGGTCAATGTTTAGATAAAATAAGGTAACCAACTGCTGGCAATACTGTACAGATTCATAACACAAAAAAACAACTGTCAACACTCGCATTCAAACACCAATTAACCTCACATGCATCCAAGTACCTGGACCGAAAGGCCCTGCCCCAGTTGGGTCTTGAACCCAGGTCCTAGTCCAAGTTTCCGTTTGGCCCATGGCTTAACATTAAGTTTAAGCATATTAAACAGACATGTTTGACAGTGATTTTAACCTTCTCAACTCTTGACAAATAGCCTCACAAAACAATATTTGAGGCCAAGAAGTCAACATTTTTTTTTTTGTTTTCCTTCACAGTTGCACTAATAGCAAAATACATCAGTTTTGAGTCCTCTAAGCAAGACTGTAGCATTACAGTTAAAATTGCTTGTCTCTCCCAAGCCTGCCCTCAGAGTTCCAAAATACACCCAAAAAATACAAAGAAGCTTACACACATGAAACTTTAACCCTCCTGTTATCCTTGGGGCAATTTGACCCCATTCAATGTTTAACATCTCTAAATAAATGGTCGACATCATTTGTTTTGCTTCATATTTAATGACTTTTCCTAACTTTATGGGAAAAAAACTTGAAAACCTAAAACTGACATGATTATATTTTTTCATTGTCATGTACACATGTTTGTCGCATCAGTGTTCCTTGGGGTCAATTTGACCCCAGGCTCTTTTAACTGTATAAAACACACAACAAGTATGAATATTTTACACACATTAGTTTTGGTTGTTTAGGATGACATTAAGATCACTATAATATTTAAAAGCGTGTCTCTGAAATATGTAGTTAACCACACACACACACACACACACACACATTTTGTTTCAAAGTACCCTGTAAGACCCACTGTTGTAAAATTACAACGTTACCTTTAGCCATCCTAAAAAACAATCTGTTATATTTTATCTTATTTTTTACCAGATTTACATAGTCATTGGGTCCTATTGTTCAGTCTGACAATGCTATTGGATAGTAAATTTGTTTATAAGTCCCGCCCTTATGGCCATGAACTCACACAACCTCTCAAGGTTTCCTTCGAACAACATCTCTTTATTTCATTGGACTGGATTCATCAGATTCACGTAAGAAAAATGTCTTTTATTTTTTTTTTTGTTGTTATTACAATGTCTAGAACATGTACATATGTAGTTATTGTGGAATAGATTCATCAAATTTCATTTAGAGCTTGTTATATATTTGTTGTAATTTTACAACACTGGGTGAGTGTGGTAGTCAAAATAGCAGGCTTGTTACAGTTGGCACAAACAGGTTGTATTCCCTCCACTACACCACTGGGTGTTTTCTTTATACATGGACAGTATACATACTACCTGTGTGTTGTGTTCTGGTCAAATTTGACTGATTTAAAAGTTTTATCGCTAAAAAATGTAGTTAATTTGATCAGACTGACCTAAAATTCCATGACTTTGTCCACAAAGCGGATCAACAGACAATTCAGTTCTGGGAAAGGTGAAAATGTTCCTGAACGTGGGGTGTGGATGTAAGTGGGGGTATACATGTTTTCCTTTTAGTATGATAATTAGAGAGCTTAAAGAGCAGTATTGTCATGTCAAGGCAGTATTGTGTGACTCTATAGCTGGTGATTGGGATGCATAGTTCTTTTAGCATGATAAGTAGAGGGCATAACAAGCTGGCAAGGCAGTATTGTGTGACTAAATGGCTAATGATTGAGATGCATATTTCATTTAGCATGATAAGTTGAGAGCATAGGCTAAGCCATCTAAATTTACATTTAGGGTGAGAACTGGAATCTCTGGCATGATGTGTGACTTCGATGTCTACCAAGGCAGTGTCAACAAAATACAAGCCAGATCTGAACTTGGATTGTCAGGTGATGTTGTGATGAAGCTTGCTTCCACACTTCCAGAAGGTCAGAACTACACATTTTTTGCAGACAACTACTTCTACTGTGTTCCATTATTAGTGAAGCTCCTTGATCGGGGAATTCAATATGTGGGAACAGCTGAGCAGGTGCGCCTACCCAACTGTAACCTTGATGATGAGAGGAGCTTGAAGAAAAAGGGGAGAAGAAGCCATGACATCAGAGTTGAGGGGAATCATAACATCTATGCTGTCAAATGGTATGACAACAGGACCGTCACACTAGTGTCATCCTTTGCTGGACCTGAACCTGTGCACCTGATTCAATGCTGGGACAAAGCCACCAGAACCTACACTGAAGTTGAGAAGCCTAAATATAAGTTCCTCATCAAATTTGTCGCTGGTACATCTTCTGGTCTTTTTAGGACTTTCACCACCAATGAAAGTCAGTCATCAAAAGAAAAAAGAATGAAGAAGTTGCTAGAAAAAGTTAGATTTTTATCCTGTGTAATTTTTTTTTTTAATTAATAACTTCATAAAAATATGACTAATGTGTGATTATTATTAAGGTTATATACCTTTATGGGGCTAAGTAAACAAAAAACCCTATAAAATGAACCCTTAGTTGTTCTGAATAGTTGTTCAGACAATGTGAGTACAACAAAATTCTGCACCCACCTAAGCCCAATGTTGCAATATTACAACATTTCTCTAAAAACTTATATAAACATTTATTTTTAAAAAACTCTTTAATTTCTGCATCAGAGGCCTCCAACAACAACATCTGAAAGGTTAAAATTTTTTTTTTTTAGGTTTTTCTATATTTGGGTCTTAAAATGCATAGATTTACATTATAGTTCAAGCTAGGATGCATGACCTCAGCCAGTGACCTGGCACACATAAATGGGATTCCAGTCTCTCCGGTCAATGTTTAGATAAAATAAGGTAACCAACTGCTGGCAATACCATACAGATTCATAACACAAAAAAACAACTGTTGACACTCGCATTCAAACGCCAATTAACCTCACATGCATCCAAGTACCTGGACCGAAAGGCCCTGCCCCAGCTGGGTCTTGAACCCAGGTCCTAGTCCAAGTTTCCTTTTGGCCCGTGGCTTAACATTAAGTTTAAGCATTTTAAACAGACATGTTTGACAGTGATTTTAACCTTCTCAACTCTTGACAAGTAGCCTCACAAAACAATATTTGAGGCCAAGAAGTCAACAAGTTTTTTTAAATTGTTCCTTCACAGTTGCACTAATAGCAAAATACATCAGTTTTGAGTCCTCTAAGCAAGGCTGTAGCATTACAGTTAAAATTGCTTGTCTCTCCCAAGCCTGCCCTCAGAGTTCCAAAATACACCCAAAATATACAAAGAAGTTTACACACATGAAACTTTAACCCTCCTGTTATCCTTGGGGCAATTTGACCCCATTCAATGTTTAACATCTCTAAATAAATAGTCGACATCATTTGTTTTGCTTCATATTTAATGACTTTTCCTAACTTTATGGGAAAAAAAACCTGGAAAACCTTTAAATTGACATGGTTATATTTTTTCATTGTCATGTACACATATTTGTCGCATCAGTGTTCCTTGACCCCAGGCTGTTTTAACTGTATAAAACACACAACAAGCATGAATATTTTACACACAGTTGTTTTAGTTGTTTAGGATGACATTAAGATCACTATAATATTTAAAAGTGTGTCTCTGAAATATATAGTTAACCACACACACAGACACACAAAAAAAACACACACACACACAAACCAGCAAACCCCACGGGAACCACGCCTGTTGACATATCTCAGAAACAATTGCAACAACATGTTTCAATGGTATAAAGACCTACCTGACTGCACCTGTAGTAGTGCGAGAACCACCGATATTTCCCATGACTTGGGGGTAGAATGTTTATGCTGTTCATATTCTGTCAACGCCATTTGGGTGATGTGTCTTTGTATTCTATCTCACACATACATATTTGCTTATATAGCACTTACAGTAGCATAGGACAGTCTTTGACAATGTTCAAATTGTATGTGTTTGTAACAAAAAAAAAACATAAAAGAACTAATGGGCATGATGATGATGTTCTATTTTACAATTACAATATTTCGAAAATGTTTGAAATTGTGTTTGTTTTTCCTGAGTTCAAATTGACCCTGTATGTGAGACATGCTACTGTCCTTGATAATGGAAATTGGTTTCATTCCAAATATTATAAATAACACAAAATATTACTCACAAATGATATACTTACTTTAAAACAGACAAAAAAATATCCCTCCATCCAATTTTAGGTCAATCGGTAAGATATTTTGGTTTTTTTGCCTAAGTCACATTATAGGTATTCTGGGTGTGTAAGAAGGTGTTTGGGGGGCTGTGTTAGGTGTGTTAGGTAGTCAACACAATACACAAAGAGTACCTATATATAAACTTGAGTAACAACTTTGATTATGATCATTTTCTGGATGTCTTTAACTGCTGGGGTCAAATTGACCCCGAGGATAAACAGTGTTAGTCAAATTTGAGGATAACAGGAGGGTTAATTCTCCTGCTTGTCACGAGCTGCATTTATTCATCGGCATTCTAAGGAGTGGACATGTTCCCAAAGGCGGTTGATAATGAATTAAAATCCCTTTATGCTGACAATCATGACATGCTTGTTTATTTGCGAGGTTTTTCCTTTGGGATGATTTACAATGGCGGAGTGTTCAAAATGACTGCTCACATAAATCATATTATAGTGTAATGAAAACTCATTATGAAAGCCAGTCACACCTCAGACTGATAAGAGTGAGGTTTATGGGTGAGGCTATTACATGGCGGGGCTACCTTTGCTTCGAGCTACAGTGACACCATAGCACTGCGAGGTGTTCAGTGTGTGTTAAAAAGTAGTGCTCAGCTGATTTGTTAACTGCATATGCATGCAAGTGTGTGTTTCTATCAGTATGTATCTCTTGTGTATCTCATGTATCCTGATCTGACTAATTCTCATTGCAAAGAGCCGCACTTTTAATCCTCAGTCCTTCTGAGGAGCTGAAGGAAAAGCACTAGCTTTTCTTTTTGCTGATGTGGAACGGGCCCCATTGGCTCGCCTCCTACAACATTAATTAACACTATGGCTCATGATGGATGACCTCAGCTTTAGCCACCTAACTCCCATTCATCACAACACGTAGGAGGATGGAACTCCAAATCTTTTATTTCACTCCCTTCTTTTGGTCCCATAACACAAGCAAAGCCATGTTGTTGTTCTCCCTCGTAATCACAACATAAAGATGATCCACTATCAAAACCTCAACAAAGAAGGGTGTTTCTTACATTTATGTGGCGGAGCAGGAGACATTTGATCCATTACTGGCTATAAATCATTCTTTTTCTAAGTAATAAATGCTGTGGAGCTCATAGAACAGCAACTTGTTTTTCACTGTTGATGAATTGTCTCTGAAAAGACTTTGACATGGTAAATAGTGTAACACTGTATTAAACTTTTTTCATAGTATCAATACAATGTGCATTTATAATATAATAATATGCTGTGTAAGAAAGTGTAAGAATTCAGCACGAACATGTCTAGAAACAACAAGACCTTTGTCACATATTGTGTTGAGTTGTTTTCCTACATTATACCAAATATTTTCAACAAGGTTCTAACCCAGAGAAATGTAGTCAAAAGTGCGTTTCAGTTGGTTGGCTGTAACTTTTGGAAGGAAGTTGGTGTAAGAGACTAAATGCAACGTGAATAAAACTGAAACAGCAACCCCCACATCAACAGCTTTACTGCACCAAACATTTGTTCAACCTGTTAAGCCCAAGCGGAGTCCAAGTGGGCTATTTCTTGAGCACCTATGGTAACATTTAAGTCAATCATATAGTTTGGTACCTGAGAAGTTTTAAACGGCACAGATGGTGCCGAAATGTGCCAAAACTCGGCCCGAGTGCTCTGTATTAAAACCTCTCTGATTTTGTTCTGATTCACTTTATTAGCATAGAAGTTGGCAGAGGTAATGTTCAGATGGTTTGCTGTGGTTTGCTAGAGATTTGGAGCTGCAGCTGCATCATTCCTCAGGGATATTCGTTCATCACATGCCCAAATGATGCGCGACAATCAGTAGTATCCCTCAGTCTGGGATATCATTTGAAAATGGAAGTTTGATAGGTGAACATTATTTATTTATTGAAGTCTGGTTACGGTGAACTCGGCCTGCGTTATGATTGGGACTCACAATGAGGATACGGAGTGTAACGATTCTGTGACAGCTGTCACTGAATTTATTTCCAGGCTATGATAATTTTTACAGATGTTCCACATGAGCGTAATGAGTGTGTCTGCAGGGACTGCGCTGTCGCAGGGCATGGTGCGCACCTGCAGTTGTGTTGTGTTAGTTACCAAACAGTCCGGCCCTCTCCGCTGCGCACCAGGGGAGGGAATGTGATGATGACACAGCGCTGACTGAGGAAATAAATATGATATTATTATTTCATAATATCTTCAAAATTTGAGTTGGCTGATATTTTTACAACTGAAAGGTGTTTATGGATTAATTATTTCGCTACAAGCGCAAGTACAGAAGTGCAAGTGTGTGAGTGACACTGCTATTTGAATGTTTATGAGAATGTGGGTCTATAAATTACTTGTGATATAAAGTGAAATTAAATCTGAGATGCATCATTATATGTAAAAAGTTGCCTCTCACATTTAATTTCTACAGTTGGGCTTTCAGATACCACCTAGCCATCGGTGTCGCCAGTTTCCCCTGTCTCCGAAATGTTTGTACGCATGGGTCAAAGTTGTGAAAAATGATCTGACGTTGAAGCCTTCGGTCAGGCTCATTAGTAGAGTGTAACCATTACTGTAACCTACTGCTGTGTTGGATAATGCTGCTCCTCTGCCCATTCACAGCACCCTTTCCAACAAAATAGTTCCATCGTCCCTGTCTGTGAACAATTCTGCTTAGTGGCATCTTCTGATCAGCAAGGTTGGACAGCTCTTCACATGGAACCACAGCCATAGAGAGAGCTAAAGGGTAGATATAGAACAATATACAAACTTTATTCTAATAATAAAACTTCACTATATGAAATTTAAAAAAAAATCAAATTAAACCCCTAACCCACACAGGGAACATTCCCTATAGGTTCTCTAACAGTGACACACACAAAAAACCTGCAGAGAACCATCAGGGAACATTCTCTTAGGGTTACCTGTTTGGTTTGAGTTTACTTCAGCCTTGAGTGATCAGATGTTTCACCACAGAGCATGTGGCACTCTAAGTGTACTGACTGATGATTCAATCAGACTATGCATCTTTATTATTGTCAAAATAATAAAGGTGCTTTGTAGTTTTTTTCTGCTGGATGCTTCTCAAATTATTTGGATTTAAGTGTCAGGCTCATTAATAGTTGAGTCTAACCAGGGGCCTACTGCTGTGTTGGGTAATGCTGCTCCTCGGCCCAGGTACAGCAGACCCTCCTAGAAAATAGTTCCAATGTCCCGATCTGTGAACATCTGTGCCTGAGCTACGTTAGCTGTGTGAATGAATGGTGACTTGTGTTGTAAAGCACTTTGAGTAGTCCATAAGTAAAGGTGTAGTGCTGTCGGAGCGCCACTGGAATGTAGCAACTGTTACAGTGATGAATTTCTAAAACTACTTGTATGGAATGTTTTAAACAAAGGTTGGCATCTTCTTATCAGCAAAGTTGAACAGCTTTTCTAACGCAACTTGTAACATTATGTGACACCCATTTATTCAGTGACCCAGTATGCATGTACAGTATCGTCCTGTCTTTCACTCTATGTGAGGGCCCAGGGGCTGCATTTCACCGACCCACACACTCAAAACAAGCATCTAAATAAGCAACTGTGTTTAGGACCTGAGCCAACAAACTATTAACCTGCATTCATTTCAAACATGGCATGTCCAGGCCTTGTGCACAGACTCAATTACGACTTTCTGCTCTGACATTTTCAGTGGCAAAATATTCACAGGGGGACGAACTTTATTACAAAAAGTTCCAGTGCACAGCAGCCGCTTTGAATAAACAATCAGCCGACCTGCTGCAGTCACGCTGCCTGTTGTCACCACTTCCAAAAGTGTCCTGTGCCAGGCTTTGCGTGAGGTTCGCAGTGATAAATGTGGGAGCCCATTACCGCCAGTTAAAGACAAGGAAAAGATGAAAACAAAGCTCCATGAATTAATTTTCCCACGGTTAGTCATAATTATGAGATAAAAAGTCGTAATTATGAGAAACAATGAAATGAAATTATGGGATGAAAATCGTGTGTATGGGTTAAAGTTATCATTATTAGATAAAAACAAGTCAAAATTGAGATACAAAAGACACAATTTGTGTCTTTGTATCCTTGTAAGCTGAGATAGATAGATAGATAGATAGATAGATAGATAGATAGATAGATAGATAGATAGATAGATAGATAGATAGATAGATAGATAGATAGATAGATAGATAGATAGAAATCAAGGCTAACTTTTCATCAAGGTTGTTGTTTTTTGGTCTTTAACTGGGTCATTGTGCTGCTAAATATTTTTTAATAACAAGACTTTTTAATTACTTTTTAGTGCTGCTTGCGACTACACCGGTTCAATTAAATAATGGCCGTGATCCATACAGATGTCTTTTGAAGATTAATTTGCTCTCTCTCTCTGTTTCAGCAAACGCCGTGAAAACTAAAACAAAAATAAAAGACATGAAAGTTTCACACATCACATACGACTCCCACTCACAGCCACAGTCAGTCAGCTGGTCAGTTTAAACAAGGACACAGTTTTGCAATTACTCATTTACACTGCAGAATAGCCTCTGGTGTATTATCCCATGTGCTACCAGAGGTAGCTTGGACCATATTTGGGCTACAAAACAATAAAGTAATAAAACATCATAAAGCAAAACAGTCCAAAAGTCTGATTACAAAGGACATTTGAATATAACTTAATCTATAAATATGTGATTTACAGCATGAAGAGAGTTCTGGCCAGTTCACAGTGAAAGGAACTCCCACAGTGTGTAGAACTGTGTTTTGGTCCATTTCAATCTGAGTTGAGAATCATGCGATCAGGCGACAGAGAGGATAAAAATGGACACTTGAGATGAATGGCAGCTTGAGAAGGGCGGAGGGTAAAGTCACTCAAGGATCTTCAGTGGGGAAGGTGAAGTGGGCTAACCTTCCATGTGTAAGGTTGTCAGAGCCCAGGGAATTTCAGTCTTAAATGCCTGTGGCTCCCCGTCACTATCTGGTCTGACATCCCCGTCTCCTCGGGGGTAAATCCCCATGACTGTGACGGTGATGCCCCTCCCCGCATCCTCAGCAGCAGAGGCCCGAACAGCACAAACTGAGAGCGCTTGTGTACATACCACATCCACCCCAGTGCAGTGAAAAAGATGTCCGACGCATTTCTGCTCAGCTAATCTTTGATCACCACGATGTCCTTGATTGTTCGCCCCTTGACTTTTTCTTTGCTCTTTATCCGTTTGTCTGAGAAGCAGTCCAAGTGTGAGCTGAACTTTGAATGTGGTTGATTGGTGGTTATGTGAACAAACTGTGCATTCACCCGAAAACGTAGTACTCACCATAAAAATTTGTCCATTTGTTACTTGTTTACGGTGGTATTCTCATTTCCATGCAACTTTATAGTTCTACTCCACTATCTCTAGATGTGTTGATGGTGAATGTTAGTGATAAACTAAAGGATTAAGTGTTCCCTCATGGGGTAGGAAGATTCTCTTCCTCGTTACGGCTCCAGCCATATTTTGTATTTTTGCTGTTGTTAGTAATGTGTGTGTTTATATTTCAAGCCGAGTGAGAGCTCTCGTCTCCCTCCAGAGCTGGGCTCTACTCATCAGGTCACGCACCACACTGGCCAAGAGCAGTGCTCTGTGTTTTTGCCGGCGCAAGACTGTTTGGAGATGGAAGCACGAAGCAGCAGGGGTGAGCTGCCCTTTTCTTTACTTCCTGGGTTAGCAAATGTCTGTGTGTTCATTTTCTTTCATAGGATAGGATTTAGTTAGATCACTGACTTGGGTTCTGGTTTGTTATCGTGGCCTGAGCTCACCCTGAACAAAGGCTTCACTGTTGTACATATTTTCAGTCACACTATATATAGTCGCACTTTGTCTTTGTAAATCAATTATCGTTGTTGTACATACACTCTTTTGCCATTCGTTTTATGTCACACTTTGGCACCCCCAGGCCGAGCGTAACAGTTAAATAAACCATTTAAAAGCCCTCCTGGAATAGCTGGAAAATGCGTCGTCACAAATGCTGTTTTGCCGCCGTTTAAGGCTGTTTTTCTGGGGTCATCCCTATGTTCCCTGGGTCCTACGTTCCCCGCTTGGGGAATAGGACCCTTTTTCTGAAAAAGGGTCCTAGGTTAGGGTCAGGGTCAGGGTTAGGGTTAGGGTAGGGTTAGCCCGTAGGCTTACATAGGCCTATTTGCCATGGAATTTTTCAGTAATGGTGGAAAAAGGAACATAGGACCCTTTTTTTAAAAATGGGTCCTATGTTCCCCAGTCTCATACAAAGAGGGGAACACAGACACGCTCCCGTTTTTCTGACACTATGAAAAGTCGACTTTTCACAGATACAAGTTTCTCACCGGGCAGCCGCGCTACAAACATATGATGATTTTATACAATAAAGAGATATAAAAAGAATGAACTTTTCACTTTACAATGAACACTTTTACTTTTGATATGTTTTAGTTGCCAGCTTACTGATAATACCGATATACTTTCTAAAGTATGTAACTTTAACCATACCTGAATAAAGTTTTAAATACAGGACCCGTGTATTTTCAGTGTGGTATTAGTACTTTATTTAAGTAACGGATCTCAGTGCTTCTGTCACCACTGCTTTTTTATTTTAGCCTAATTACCACAGTATAGGGACTCAGTATTATTGGCAAATTCAAATTATGATTGTGCAGTCATTAATGGACAATGGACAATAACAAGAATCCTCAGCACATGCTAAGATTCACGTTTACTGAAACACAGTATGAACTCTCCTGTCATGGGCCTCGGCTCCACGGTGGTCCACTTTTTCCGTCTGTCAGGTTTCTGCAAATCTCTCACAATGAAAGCCTGTTTAAAGATATGAAACTTTTTTCTTTCTGCTGAAACGCTAGAGTGCTTTTGATTTGAAAGGGACACAGGATGTGTTGACTATGTATTAACAGCGTACTGCAGTAACACGTGAGAGCCAATCAGTACGCAGCTTTGTTCTACAATATATCCAACTACATTTATCAACTTTACTTTATCTCACTCGATAAAGTTTGAGAGAACCGAAAGCGTCCCTGTAACCACCCTCACTCCTGCCTCCGGACCCCCCTCAGTCTGTGCCAAGCCCCAAATATTTACAAGTCTGGCTGCAACCACTCCTCAACGTCATAATTGTGATGTAGGTTTTTTTTTTTTTTAACATACATCCCCCACCCCTGCACCTGCACTACCACCCACACACACTTTTTACTACATTGGTAACTGTGTGAAACCACACATGTGAGTGTCTGAAGTTGTTTACTGCCTCACTGCTAAAGCTTTCTCACAATAAATGTAAAAAAGAAGCGCAAACACAGCTTGCACATCACTCTCGAGCTACATCGTTTGCACTTCAGCGGGGACAGACTGTGTACAAGTTCTGGATCCGTATTTGAGCACGCTATAATAATCCCACTGTGTTTCATTTTTTTAACTGTAAAGTTTTAAACACCATCTGCAGCGCTCTCTGAAAATAAGCCCGAAATGATGAATTCACACACGTCTCGGATTCAGCGGCACAGACACCATGCTGAGCAAAATGTCTGTTACTTCAGACATTCTGGCGCTCCGTTACAGCAGGGCTCTGCTTCTCAACACAACTCACACGCAGACTCCAATAATACGTAACCTCACTTTCATTTGGTGTGTATTTTGAAGGCAATGTCTATTCTGTATCACTCATTAAGATGAATTTCCCACAGAGCTGCTGGACCTTTACAATCACAATCTTCATAGAAATCTGACCTGGGTGATAAAGGAGGTGGGCATAGGGAGGAGGAAATGATACTGAAGCCAGAGTGAAACCAGCACTTCTGGGTTCTGTTCCAGTTGCAAGAAAACCTCCAAATAATATCATTGACATTCGTAATAATTGACATTTGAACATTTTTAACAATGATAGACAAATCTGAGGGCT
Organism: Lagodon rhomboides; assembly: GCA_039737535.1. Taxonomy (NCBI): domain Eukaryota; kingdom Metazoa; phylum Chordata; class Actinopteri; order Spariformes; family Sparidae; genus Lagodon; species Lagodon rhomboides. The sequence continues at coordinate 5,418,428 of CM077786.1, forward strand.
CTTTGTCATTAGGACATATTATAACACTGACCCTTGGACACACTGTCGGCTTGTTTTGTGAGTGACGGCTGCGTTGCTGAGCTTCTGTCGCTCACTTGCTTTTGTGTGTCCACACAGGCAGCACTGCTGCTGCAGCCGGGCTCCTGCCAGCCCTGTCTTTTTACATGGAGTTTGCCTTCGATAATTATCCGTAAATACGATGACGTGATTTTCCTTCACCCCTGTTGAAAGAGCGATAAAGTGGGAATGAGAAAAAGAGGGAGGGAGGCAGGGAGGGAAAGAGAAAGAGCGCACAGGGAAAAAATATTCTACAGACACAGACATAAAAACTGTGGTAAAACGCCAGTGCGATGTCGACACGGAGGTCTACAGATTGTCTTCAGGTCTATTTCAGTAAAAATAGGCGCGACTGCAGCTGAAGCACAAGGAGCACATGCTGTAGGATTTCCTCCCGGCGAGCAGGGTGCTCGCAGGATCAATTTCAAAACTCTGGCTGAAGTGGCTCCGGTAATTCCAGTCTCCAGTGTGGCAACAGAGTGCAGGATGGAGTGTGAGAGTGTTAGAGAGTGCTAATGACAATCGCCTCTGCAGCATGCTCCGTTGATGTATTGATCACATTCAAGCAAGCAACCATCTGCATGTCCACATGGACCACGAGGGAACTTTAAGCTCAGACTAGGCTACAACAGGTCAGCTGAGATTAATATCATTTATTGGTAAATAGTTAGTGTAAATCGTTTTTATTGTACTTGTCTAATTCTGTACACTTGCATCATTTATATTTGCACAGTGGCTGACTGTCTCATCATGAATCTGCTGTGTGGTGTTGACATGAAAACACAGTCGCTGTCTTCGTTCATCTTTTCTCTTCATGCCCTGATAAATTCAAAATCTGCATGTTCTGTATACTAAATGTTATTATGATTATGTTGTTTTTTAAATGTAATATGCTTTTAAATAGTCTCATGTCTCATTATCATAAAAATATGAATATTAAAATATCAGATAGTACTAGAAAATGATGGAATTTTCCCGTCCCTGTCCCTCAGAATGACGGACAGTGACCAACTCTAACACATCCTCTGGTCTTACGTAAGCCTGGCTCTAAGATAAGCCTGCCAGTGGACGATGCCAGGGAGGGGAGTGGAGATATGGAGATACAAGAATGAAATATTGCAGAGGCTGTCAAACACTAACTTTTTGTTCAAGTGTTTTGGTTTAGTGTTTGTCTATTGGTTGTTCAGGGCAGAGTAAGCAGCAGGATATAATTTTGGCGTGCAGTGGACGGTCATTGTAAAACGTTTTGTCTCAACAAAAAATTCAACACAAATGTCCTCTAAATTTGCTCTAAATCTCGTCGCATAATCACCGCCATTCAACCTGGCTCTGCTGCCGGGGACAGACGCTGTTTATCAGGCAAAACATGTGACAAAGGACAGACAGGATGACAGACAGGCTTTTCCATGTATGGATGTAGTATTTTTTTCCTTATATACTTTTCCAGAAACACTACTAGTTACCACATTACTGCTGTCTGCTCCTGTAACGTTGCTTTGTGTGGGACATTTCTGTTTTGTTTGATGAGTGAAGATCTGTTCTGGCTGTCAGACTGTGAGCACCATCAGACCGACACCACCCTGTTCCGCGTCTCCGGCTTGTCTGTTCACACGGACACTGGCTCGCCTCTGCTCTGATCCGCCTTCAGAGGTAGAATCAGAGCCGCAGCGAAACTCTCCCCCTCTCCACATCTGTATCTTTCACACAGACGGCAAGGCAGGTACTGGCACATGAATTCTGCACTCAAATGGCAGTGTGAACGGGGCTAGTGATTTACTTTTACTTTTGCTCCAATCAGGATTTTTGGGGCTGATCACCGATCACTGGAAGCAGTATATCCACCCATACTGTTCATCGATTGTCACTTTATTATCATCTGTAGTTGTTAGTTATTAATGGTATAGTTAAATCATCAAAATGTTGAGGAAATAAATAGGTATTTTATAATAATTCAAAGAAATAGGTTCAAGACAAAATGAAAGTTATCTCTGAACTGTAAAAAAATGAAAACTTAAAAACTGAGAACTTCTGTGTTCTGCCTTCCCCCCTCCTTTCTCCCTCACCTGCTCCCTCCCTGTGTGTGTGTGTGTGTGTGTGTGTGTGTGTGTGTGTGTCTGTGGGCGTGGCTGCAGCAGCAGCAGCAGCAGCAGCAGAGTGACACACCTGAATCAGATCAACTCATCACCCACCGGCTTTATTCACCTGGTCTCTCCACCACTTTGGCTAGACTACATTATCATGTCCCAGACAATGACTACACAGTGCCTATATTTAGTGTTTTCTTGAAACTGAGTTTTTTGTATTTCTGTGTTTTTTGCCTGTGCTCTAATTCCCTTGTCTCTGTTGGCTCGAGCAGAAATCTTCAGCGCCGTTCTGCTCTGCTTCCTGCTTGCCTGCACTCCTGAGTTCCTCCACGCCAGCTCTGTTTGACCCTGCCTGCCTGCCTGCCTGTAAACCTGGTCCTCTCACCCACATTACCCTCCAGAGAGCACTAGTTTGTACAAATAAATCCTAACTTCACTTCTTCCTGTCTCCTTCCTCTGAAATACACCCCCACCGTAACACAGGACATAGTGATGGGAATTCCGGCTCTTTTAAGAGAAATGTTTCTTATGGCTCGGCTGACTAAAAAGAGCCGGCTCTGTTGGCTCCCAAGTGGCTCCTCAGATGTTTTTTGTTGCTTAAATTAATTTATTACCAAAAATAATGTAAAATTAATTAGTAAATTGAATTACTAATGTACAAAACATATCAAATGTTATTTATATGGCTCATTATTCTTGACATGGAACAGAGTGCTACAAAAAATTAATTTTAAAGTACATAGCCTTTTGCACAAACTGTCTCAAAGCGCTGGGTTGTACACTCTTAGAAATAAAAGTTCTAAGTAGAACCATGTAAGGTTCTTCAGCTTGTCCTCATAGGAGAACCCTTTTTGGCTCCAGGTAGAACCTTTTATAAAGGTAGAGGGTTCTACCTAGAACCCAACATAAAGGGTTATACCTAGAACTGTGTGTGTAAGGTTCTACCCAGAACCCCCCCATGAGAGGTTCTACAAAGAACCCATACAATTTTTGATTTCTTTCAACAATCCCTGAAGAACTCTTTCTCCAAAAAATGGTTCTCTGGATCAAAATAGTTCTTACTGGAACCATTAGTTTTACCAAGAACTGTTGAAAAACTGTTTCAGGATTTTTCAGAAGCAAATGGTTCCAGGTAGAACCTCTTGTAGAAGAACCCTTTTGGAACCCTTATTTCTAAGAGTATAGGTCTAGGTGGTTGTGGTGGTGTACTGCAGCAGCAACAACAGTTGCAATATACAAACTGGCACTTCCATTAGTAGCAGGTTCACTTGTCTTTTTTCTTCCAACTGCACTGATGAATGTACAGTTTAATGTGCCTGTGCAGGTTATTTGTAGACACGTATCTAGCAGCCTGTGTGTTTATAAAAAAAAAAAAAACAATGTTCTAATGCTTCAATTTGTCTTGTCTTTTGTAACCTTTGTTTAAAAGGTACAAATTCCTAACAAATTAACTTGGTAGACATCTTGCCATTATTTTGTTCATGCACAGTCTCGCCAAGGTCTATGCAGCAGCCAGTGTCTATTCTCTGAAAATTCTCCAAAAGAACATGAAAAGTAATTACAAAGTGATTTGAGAGATATAAGTGGGTTTGAAGAAAATACTTACATGTATGAAGTATGAGTTTGAAGATACAAAGAGCAAAAGTTGCTCTTTGTATGAGTGAAGAAATACTACAAAAAGAGTAAAGTTACTCTTTGTATAATTTTAAAGAATTATACATATGAGTCTATGAGAGGCCCCAACCCGGGGGTAAAAAAGTAGGTCATGAGATAAGACCAGACTGCAATCCAAAATTCATAAATGTGACTTTGAGTTTGATGCTCAGAAGTGGAGCCTGAGCGCTCGTAAATGCAACTCGTTTGCTCATTAGCCCAGTAACTTGGGGTTAACGCTTTTAGAGCTCAAAAGGTCTGAACGATCAAGGAATGAGGGCTTTTCTGATAATGAATAAGTGGTCCCCCACTAGAAAAAAGAGACACGCTGGAGGGGGCGTGGAGGGTTCAAATAGTGGTCTTTCTGTGTCCTGTTGAGTGTACAACCCTGAAAACCCAAATTGCAGTCTCTGAGTGGCTTCAACTACTTTATTGGGACATTGTATGATAACTGTTATATCCTTTTGGAGGAGTAGGGAGGAGACTAGTGGAAGAGAAGAGAGAATTAAAAAGGAGCTAATATAGAACTGAATTCAACTCTGCTAAATTAATTCCAAATACATTTCTGTGCAGTTAAATTGATGCCGTTAGATACACTAAAGTGGACGCACCTCAAACTGTATTTACACATTGTAGCTGTATTGAGACATGGAGAAAGGAGAACTTAAAAATGCAGTTTCAATAATCTGAAACACTTGAAGACATAGACTCATAGTAAAGAGAAGGAAAACAAAGCAGTAAAATAACAGAAGATCAGGTAGAGACAAGTTAGAGTAATTAGACTAATTTCAGTGTTTTTATTGAGTCTTCTCCTAAAATGAATGCTGTCCGTGTTGCATTTCTCAAACCTACATTGCTAAAAACTAATGTTGAATCTACACTTTTTGTAAAGTCTATCTTGAAAAATTAAAGTTAAACATATATTGTGATTCTCGAAATATACTGCTAAAAGTACTTTAAACACCTCAATATAGTGCAGAGCTGTAGTGTATCGAATGTAAAGGTTAGGATTTGAAAACTACAGCGTGTGTGTGAGTGAAAGCGTGTGTGTGTGTAAAAAAGAGAAGAGAGAGGCGTCTCTGAGCGGATCTAAAAACTCTCTGCTCAAAAGTAGAGAAAAATAGCAGATTAGAATAAGAATAAGCATCATAATATGCTAATTAAACAAGTTGACAAAAAAGAGGATAACCAAGTAAATGATTAATAAAAGAGAGAGAATAACCCTCAACCAACAAACAAGAACACTATAATTAGCAATAATAAACTATTAATCAGAAAAGCGAAAAATGCATAGTTCAAATTATCGATGTACAATTAAAAGTTGATGTCTGAGTGTTCCTTCTGGTGATATAATTAACGTATTATTAATGTGCTACATATTGCCATGCTAAGTACTATAATATGATTGAATTATGAGTTTTATCAAACTGCGCTGTGCTGTTTTATAATGTTTTGTGCTGTTTGAGTCTTTCTCGATAGCCGTTTTTTCTAAAAAGTTAAAGTTTGTGTTGATATTGCTGTCACTTTGTCAAATAATTTGCCGTAACCTGCATAGTGTATTGTTAGCTATCACTAACTCCATTGACATTGCTGTGTCGAGAGGAGATGGGGTACCGTTGCCGGTCGGAAGAGAACTGAGACTCAAAGAGCTACTCAGAGAAGAAGGAGGCGTGACTTGTCACACAGAACTTCCTGCCCACAAACAGAAGCACACAGGTCAGGTTTAATTTGTCATCCTTTCAGTTAAACCATCAGTATATTTATCATTGATTTGCAACTCTAATCATTTGCATAATGATTTTATCAGTTGTGTAGCTAAAACGGATTGCTTCAGCGATTCTGATTAACATTGCCTCTACTTTTGTATTGTAGTGTATTTATTGTATATTTGCATACTGTCTGACTCACTGTGCTGCTCAGAAGCTATGTTCAAAACTGGGTTATAAAGAAGTTAATTAGATCTCAACATAATACCAAAACTTTTATAGGCCTTATAAATGCTGCCTGATTAAGATATTGAGCCTACACCAGTGTATCAAAGCTAAGTACTAAGACAAATCACTGTATGTCATATTCAATAGCCCATTTTAAAATTGGAACTACGCAGGACCTCTGACTAAAAAGTTCAGTTTAAAATAAAGGATACACACAGAGCCACAATGAACAGGTTTGCCAGTAGTTATCCAAGGAATTAAATATCCATCAGACAAGAAAGACATTGAAAGACTATCTGAAAATGGGAGAAACAAACTAAAGGATTGGATCTAAGTTGGCCAAAGGAGCAACATTTGATGTGAGGATATGGCGTCGGATAAAAGACTAAAAGTCAAAGAGCAAAGCAAAAAGAGACAACAAAAGAGGGAAAGAGAACAAGAAATAATGAAGCTAACAAACATGAAAGTGTTGAATACAGAAAGCTTTCAAGGAAAATCCATGAAGATCTCAAAAACAAAAGACAAAAAGAAGCAAGCAGACAAACAGTTAATCCCAACAGGGGTGGCTGCATTATATCCAAGCTTGTTTGGAACTGTTCAGATCTCAAAGTCAGTCTTCCTCCAAAATATTGCAGCACTGAAAGTGAAAAGGTAAATCCAAAGAAGTCGAGACTCTTATGCAGTGGGAGCACAGGCTCAGAACAGCATGGGGTAGAAAAGAGAGATTTCACATTTGCAATAGACATAAATTACTATAGACTCAATACTGATAAAGGGAACACAGGGACATACCTTGGCAAACATCAGACCTTGAGGGGCTGATCTCCAGACTTCTTGACATCCATGAGGGGGTTGGCAAGTGGATAAAGCATTTGAAGGGGAGACGGTGGGTAAAATATTGGCTGTTGGTGATATTAAGGCCCTGTAGGCCCAAATAATAAGAATCCTAACAGTAGAAAACATTCTGCACATAAGTGGAAATGGCTGCATGATAAACCCCCAAGCAAGTGACACTGAACTCAAACCAGTTAATGGATGGCATCGTCTGTCAAAGTTGATCCAAAAGCATTTAAGAATGAGCCCATCTCTGACACCTAGGACCAAGCGGCATACATCAGCTGCCAACTGAAAAAGGTTGAAGAGCAAGAGACTGAGGAGGAAGCTGAAAGCTCAGTGTGTAGAGGAGCTGTTGATTTGTTTGCCAATAGATGGTGCTCCAACAGGAATCTTAAACAAATTACTGATCTCATGTCAGAAATGATGCAACCTACAAAACTTGCCATAATTAAATGTCAAGCACATAGGAAAGGTTATAGTGACGACATAAGAGGAAATAATGTAGCAGATGAGGCAGCAAAACTTGCATCCTAAAGCCAAATGTAAGCCAAATCAATTTTGGCACCGCTAGTGTCACTAGCGGCAGTTACCACCCCAGCAGACATAATTCTAATGCAGCAACTGGCTGGTACACACAAACATAGCATCTGACAGCAGAAGGGGGCGTCTAAGGATGAGAAGGGGTTGTGGAGGTCTCATAAAGGTTTGTTAGTCGCTCATGTGCCATTGGGAGTGGTAAGGAAAATAAAACAACAAGAACACTGGTGACGATGGTTGACAAGCTGTTGGCGGACTATGTGACATTTGTGCCCAAAACAATGTGAAAAAAGAAATGATGCCAATAGGCCACATTCTGGAACAAGAGGGACTTCAGACATTTAGTCATAGACTATGAAGACATGATAAAATTAGTACATGGGACGCATTACATGCCAGTGATAACTGAGCCCTTTAGCCTCTGGGATGAATCAACACCGTCAAAAGATGCAAAGGTACAAAGGTAACTAAGGGAATCCTCAATTTCTCAACACTGTGGTGGCAAGTCCGTATTTGGAACATTTCTTTCTTGCCCCTTAGTGCCAACCATATTTTTTGGAGCTTCTCCAACATCTCAGAAAGGGTGGGGTGAGCGAGTGTCTCAAACTATAACCTAATTGCTACGTGCCACTTAATACTCCAATTGCCACAGACTGGACCTTTAAATCCATCCGATAGAAATTTGCTCATGAAGTGGACTGAAACGCTGCATCAGTTTAAGGTGCTGGGTTGCTGCCATGGTTCAATGACAACTGACCCTCAGGAAAATGAAGTTGGGTCTTTTTAATCACAGCGTTTAGATGCCACTTCTAATGATTACCTGTTACTTCTGCCAATATGAGATAAATTGAGTTGGCCCCAGAGATGCTGGAGGTGTGTCATTCTGGAATTTGCATTTCAAGTCAGAGTCCTATTAGAAGTTGAGAGTTTTGAGATTATACATATGTAGCTAGAAGGGGTGGGGCCCAGTATTGCCTTAAGAATACTAACTTATTTAATGTGTAAATGTGCATAAAGGCGTTCCTCAGGAATCTTGGTTTGTATGTCTTTTTGTTTTGACCATTTGAATATATTGCAGTCAATGATGTGTACACTTATGAAACCTGGCTTTTCCCTTACTACTACTCATGTCAAATCTCAATGTTATATTGCTGTTTAAGTTACTGTAAGGAAGCTGGAGCTTAATTGGGTTATGGTGAAAATGGTAAATGGCCACCAAGGAATTTGGTTACCCTTCTGACTGGCTGAGCTAGTGTACTACAGTTTTAAGCCTATAGTCAGTTGTCTTTCAGAGCCTCTCTAACTGTTACATGGTATATTTCAAATATTTACCTACATAATTATCAATGGTTAAAGGAAGCAGCTATGTGCTGCTCTTTAATAGAGGTAGGGAGGAGCAGTACAAGTGATGAATGTGAACATACATATATGTAGCCAGGTGAACAAGGGATCAAGACTGTTTTCAGACTGTTCAGACAGTGGTTTATTATTTTGTAGAGAATTATTACTGTGTTAGCGCCTTCTTTTTGTTTAGGTGACACTGTCACTTTAAGAGCGGCGAAGCGGTAGGTTGTTGGAGATCACGGAGTTCCCATGCGGAGTTAGTTACAGGAAGTAGTGGGAGTGAAAGACGGACTGCTGAGATTGGTTACACGAATAAGGTGTGTGACAACTCTGATACGCTGTGGACAAAACTGAACAGTGGGCTCAGCAGGGGAGATAGAGCGCATTGAGGTCAAGGCGTGTGACTTGGCACGCGAGCTGCACACAGGACTGAGAAAAGAGACACTACTGTTGTCTAGTTAAGTCTGAAGTGACTTGTAACTAGAGCAAATGTCTAGGACACAGAGGTAAGTGTTTGAAGTTCATTAATCATATTAATTAAATGAGACAAAATGAAGAGTGAGTAAATTAGATAAATAAAGAAAAAAGAGAGGGGAAAAAAGAGGAAAACTAGAAATATATATAATTATTATTATAATTTCAATAATAACAATTTTCTATCCATCTAATCTTATCTATCTTATCTATCTAATCTATATTTCATCCAGGGGCGGGCTAGGCAAGGTGAGCTGGGACATTGGAATATTTTATTTCCCCTTTTTATTTTAGTATTATGATTTGTGGTTGTCGTATTAATATGACCACTGTTGCAATAATTATTATTATATAGGATATTTATTTACTTCTTTATTCACTTATTTTATATTATCCCCTTTCCCGCTTTTGTTGGCCCTTCAGGCCGCCACCAGACTCATGGTAGACTCATGGAGGTGGTGGGCATGATGTGGTTGGACCTCTAGAGAGCTCAGTTCAGTTGTTAAGTTGGGTCTGAGGAGCGGGTTTCCGATAGGGAAAGGGGGTGTTTAGAGGGGGCCAAGTCCTCTGGTCCTCCACCATCCCAATCCCCCCAGAGCCCTGGGGCCAGAGAAAGGTAGTAATAATCAAAAAATAAAAATAAGAAACACAAGTAGTAGAGACAATAATAGTAATGATAATAAATAAAGATAAAATGGAATGATGTAATTTATCTTGTAAATCAGAAAATACTATTTAAAAGCAGTTCTGATAAAAGCATAAATCTCACCTCTGTGTTGCTTGTTGCTTGAAAAACCATCAACTACAACTGCAGGTCTCACTGACTATGAAGTTGCAGAAGGTGTTACAGGGTGTCACAATTGAATGCTGCCTTTCTAACTTTGCAAACCTCAAGATATTAACCAACATTAAAAAAAAAATGATTTTCTGGAAATTCCAGAAGTCTGAGTTGACCTGGTGGGCCGCCATGCTTACCATACACCGGCAGAAAAAAACCTAAGTTTGGGTGAGTCACTGGAAACAAAACCGAGTGACTTCTCTTGCATCTCATAGACGAGCTTAATGATCTTAAGAACACCAGAGTTATCCAACATTCTCCGGATGAGCTGCGGCACCAGGAAATAAGCCATCCTATAGGAGCTAGGTGGTTTGATGAAATAAATAAATAAATATATATTATATTATATTATATTATATTATATTATATTATATTTGTCAAAGACCTGCTATCAGTTTCATTGTTTTGAATCAATGACAATAAAAATCTATTCTATTCTAAAAAGCAAGTATATCATAAGCCTTACTAAAGCGCTGACACAAAGCTATTATATTAACATAAATTTAATTGACTAACCTACAAAAATAGAATACAAATGTACTGCAGTAGTTTCATTGAAAACTTTGACTTTGTGCAGTGCCATTATACAACTTATCCAACTTTTCTGTTCTCATTATGGTTTTATCGTCTTTGTCACAAATGAAAACTTGCATGTAATCATCATCAGTCTTGCTTCTATGGTTACCACCTGATGGTGGAATTGCACAAATGAGGTGTTTGCTTCAACCGAAACCAGCCTGCTCAATGGTGTATGGTTAGAGTACAAGATAATACCAACTGATTTATGTCACATATTAATTGTTACTAATTACTAACCCAAAGCACTGTAAAGTGTAGTTTCAGGTAATGTGGTGTGCTTCAGAGATAATTAGTTTCCAATGGATTAAGGAACAAAAGTCAGTGTTGTCAGTAGCACTTGTCATGAAATTAAAGCTCTTACCACACAAACTAGCATACAAATCATTATTATACAGACCTGCACAAGAACACTTAAAAGCACCAGCACATACTCAGCAACCAATTCACAACATGCAGTTTCTTGATTTTTCTCTTAAAAGAATTGTTCCATGCCACCATGTATAGCAACAGCATGTACACACACACACTGTATGTACAAAGTTGTGCTGGTACAGCATGAGCTTTTGACTGTGGTAACAGCTTGTAGGGTTTTATCATCATCACCATCAGCTTCATCATCACCATCTTCCAAAAAACACATTTGTTTCAACTGAAAACTATTTCAATTCATTCATCATCAAATTTTTCTGAGTGTACGACTCGTCTCTCACTGGGAATTGCACCAAAGCTGTCTGTAAACATCACGGGGCTTTCTTGAAGTAAAAGAAGTTTTTTTCTTTTTTGTTGTTGTTTGTTTTTGCAAGAGGAGTGCTTGCATGACAGCTTCATATGATGAACATCCAAAAAGATATTCATTCTAAGATAAAGGCGTTTCAGTGTTGTCCGTGAGACAGAATATCAGGCATCAGACAACAAAGTGTTTTTTCTCCGGGCAAGCCAAAACTAAGTTTTCCATGTAAACCCTTGTTGTGCGAGCACAGACAGAGCCCTCTGAGTGGGTTTTTATTGGGAATGCTGACAAAATGATTGTCGCCGCTCCTGATTAATTGTCTCACACAGTTTGTGTAGCACAAAGCAATGATGAGGATCTCACAAACTAAATGAAGCAACAAATTTGCTGAGTGTTTGTTGTATCATCTGACAATACAACTTTATTTGTCGTCACATTACTCAACAGATAATCTGTGTTATTTAGTACTTCATTACCACCAAGGAGTTTTATCTACATACAAAAAGAGTAATTGGCAAATATTATTTGACCCACATCGGATTGATGTGGTTATAGTGGCAAAGAAACCTAAGCTTCTCCAGACCTGTTGGCGTCCCGACAAATTTACAAATCTCCATTCCCACTCTTGTCACCTGTGGCTGCTTTTTAATATTTAGCAGGAAATGGAAAACATGGCCTCCAGCATTCACGTATCAACATGGCTGGAGCTTCAATCTGGATCTTCCCATCAGACTGCAGAACAAGGTTAACTAGATATACATAATTTACTGGCATATATCTAATATCGTACAAAGTCACAGGGAATGTAGCAGATATGATGCTGTATAATTAATGCTCAACACCATAGAACTGTGTATCTTTGAAGATTCTTTTTGAATTCCTATCATACTGTAGCCATCGTGTGACACCTTCTCAGGTCAGATTCTGTTCATATGCTGCTGTCTTATTGCCAATAACACTTCCTTGCTGTGTCTCAAGCCTGATTTGGGCCATATTAGAGGCATGGTAAGATGGCAATGTTGGTCAGCCAATTGACCTATGGCTAAGCCCCGCCCCCTCCACTCACTTGGACAAACAGTCAACATTCGGTGACAGGCGCTATGGCAGCTGTCACAGTAGGAGACATTTCACAGGATCACACGACCAATCAGCTCCACGGACCTGCTTCTCCAGCAGCAACAATGCAGCCTGGCTCTCAGTGCTTGCCCGCTTTCAGCAGATCTCTACTCCATAGCTGCCGTAGCAGCAGTGTGATAGCAGTACATTTAACTGCATTTTTAACTTTTATTAGGCTACACACAAGGTAGGGAGTTCACGTCTCGCCTGTCTCCCTCCTCTCCACACGGCGGTGAGTCCTCCGTTGAAACTGACAGACAGACAGATCGAGCAGTGAAGCCGCTGAGAGTGATTCACGGTGCTTCAAATCTGGTCAGCTCTGTGTTTACTTAATTCCTGGTTAAGTGCTGGGTTTTTTTTTTTTCCAGAAAATATACAGTTCGATGTCTACTATAAGGTAATGCTTATCGCCAGAGGCTTGGGTATATCAGGCAGCCACAAGACTATGAGTTTGTGTAATCAGCTGCTAACACTGCTGCTAATGTTAGCTGGATCACAGAGCAGACACTTATCTCGGTTGAGATGTGGCTTGGGAAAGGGTAGAAAATACACCCCGTCGCCCAGCCTCTCGGGATACCTAGTGTCGGAGTTGCATGTACCTCATGCACACCGTTTGACTATTTTAAACTTAAAATGTCAAGAAAAAACATATAAAAACGAATGAAAACTGACTAACTCCAATGCATTTCAATGGACGTGGAGGCAGAGAACGTCCGAGTGTATTGGGTTAGCTATGCGCACTGTGATTGGCTCATCGTGTTTGGGGGCGTGGCTTAGCCATAGGTCAGTTGCTGGGTTCACCCCTCAGGTATGGGTTGGAATATCTCTATTTGATGGATTTATAGAGACAGTCATGGTCCCCACAGTCCCCTTAGTTCCCTGACCTAAAGTGGCCATAGTAATAATAATGGCAGTGACGCTGACGTAGAATACAACCAAATAAGTTAGGCTCTTTACGTCCCATTTAAAATCAAAAGTGAGTTATTTTAACCTAGTCACAAGGTTGACGTCACATGCATACATAACTTAGGTGACATGAGTAACATGGTTATTTTAACCCAAACCACAATCCTAAACTTGACCAAGTTGTTTGGTTGTCTAAAAGTATGCTGCAAAGTTTGAAGCATTTAATGTTCAGTCAACTTGCTACACAGGCAGATTAACAGTCCCTGTTGTTATCTTGCAGGCTCCCCAGTTGGGAAAACTGCCTGTTCTGCATGCAAAAAACCCCATGTCTGTGTGTCATGGCGGTTACAGAAAAGGGGCTTCACACTGTAGTGTTACTTACAGATGTTGTTGTCCATAGCCACTAAAGCAAACAGTCAATACTAGTCAAAGATGAGGTCTGATTATTCCCAAATGGTAGAACAGACCCCACCTCCATCCTGTCGTAGTCTCATTTGTCCTTTTGGCCCTGATAATCTCACCAGGCCTCTATGGTAAATCAGTTTGATGTGTTAGGCTCGTCCTTCCTTGGGAATGGGCAACCTCCCCAGTCTGGATAGCATCACTATGACAGTTTTGTTGGCTGTTAAGTGGGGAGACTGAGTGTACCTAAAATGGCCTTGTTGCGGAATGTAACTTTGCTGAGCTGCGTCTGCTCCAGTTGTTTTAGTCTTGTTTGGAATGTGGCATTATTTCTGTTATCCTAAATCTTGAAAAAAAATATCCCAAGCTTCCACTTAGTTACAGGGGTATTAAGTATTAAGTCTTATTAGTTGTGTGTATAAGTTGTATTCATCACTTTTGAATGGTAGACTAGTAGAGCATTTTAAGAAGAGAAGTTTGCTTGTGGATGAACAAAATGGATTTAGAAAAGCCAGAGCATATATTGACCATATATATGCAGTAACTTCCATTATACGTTCAAGAATTAATGAGAATAGATTGTTATCTTGTTGGGGAACAAAGGAAGGAACAGTGAAGGAAATGAATCCGAGCACTGACCATCACACGCAGCAGACACCACATAGCATATACTCGAATAATCACAGAAAAGTGCTCTGTACAATATAAAATAATTTATTAATGTTAGCAATTTATGCTGATTTCTTTTGATTGGATAATTATGAAAAACTTGAGCTTTGCTTCAGGACATGAACCTTTTTTGTAGCAGATATTCTTTGTCAAGCATTGGAGAGGAGGCAGAATGTTTTGTTGACCGAGACCGAGCTCAATCAATCAACCAATAATTATCACCCCGGCAAGCCATATTATTTTTCTCATATTTTTATGTAAAATTATCCAAAGGAAACCAACACCACAAAAACGCCGAAAGGTTACTCCAAAAAGCTGAGGTGAAGCCTGGCAGACAGCTCGCGGCTAGCTGTTACTCAAAGTGGCCATGCACAGTTGTCATGAGTGGGCCAAATAGACCAAAACTGTTTTTTTGTACCAAGCTGTAAACATGTTTGTTTCTGCTGTAAAGTTGGACATTTTACATTGGGGTCTGGGAGCTGACTCACTTTTGGAGCCAGCCTCAAGTGGCCATTCAAGGAACTACAGTTTCTGGCACTCCCTCAGTGGCATAAGGTGGGTGTACAACACTGAGTGTAGGTCAACCACGTTTTGGCACTGTAGTTAAGCGTGTCTAGTGTGAGTAAAACAGGAGCCATTACATAGCCTGTGTAGACCTCTAGGTTAATTAAAAAAATTAGTGAATCTGTTCAGTCCGATGGGCCTGAAAAAAATGACTGACATGAGCAAATTAAACTGATGAGACTTGGAGATGCCATTAGTCTTCTTAGCACATCTGTTATCACCACAGAGATTCTGAGATTTAGGGGTGTTTGCGAGAGCAAGCTGGACAGCCAGATTTGTATACAGTGATTATTACGATCAGCTTCAATTCACAGTACAAGTTGGTCTCTGGAAACCCTCCATGATATGGAATTGATTTCCAGAGAGAGAGATAATAACTCTCAGTTGCACAGTCTAGGAAATATGCATTAGACTGTTAGCCCCGGCCACTGTAGCAGCATGTCTTTTTATTATACTCACTGTCAATACAGCCAGGCTCCTTTGCCTTAAAACTGCAAAATAGTTGCCGGCATTTTTACCCACTTATTTTCAAAATCAAAGCAAAAGATGTCCTGGCAGTGTACTGACAATGCTTTCATGAGGGGAAAAGGGAGAATTGAGGTGTTTATGTGCAGTAGTGTGGGAATCCTCGCCTTTTCAATGTAAATTCTGCATGTACAAAGCTGTTTTTCCTCATATTTCAGCATGAATATAACTCGAGCAGCTACCACGTGCAAATGCAATTGCATGAACATCTATTTGCACATACAGTTTGTGAAAAAACTCAGCACATAACATTTGCAATTGAAAAATAAAACTGTGTCTTGACCTGCATGTCAAGCAATTAATCTTGTGTGTTATTATTGCTTGGGCGTTCAATTTATCTTAAGAGATACTGATAAAAAGGCAACAAAACGCATCCTGCACAAAAGTATATGGAAGAGTTCACATGCAAATTCAGTCTTTGTAGTGGAAGAGAGAACCCCTGACAGCATTTAGCAACGAGGAACTGAATCAACATTTGGTTGGTGTTGTTTTTTTTTGTAAATGAATGTTCTGTTTTTTGATGTCTTAATTTCACTGGTGCTCTCCGTTGGTCTCAGTCATTTTAAAAACTGAACACTGAACAGGGGGAAACCACTCAGATTACTAGGATATGGTAGACATTACATTTTTAGTATGGTAATAATATTTTTTATATGATTTTTGACAAAGCTGTATAAAGACTTTCATTTCATTTTTTTTCCAAAAACTTCAGCTGAATATGATTTTCTTTGACAGATGTGAACTCATTATATATTACTAAAGTCTTTACACATTTGTTTTCTTGTACCCTCATACTAACATTATTGCTTCAAAGGAATTAGAAGAAAAAAAAATATTCTGATATGGGCTGTCAACACGTTCAGCTGCTGCACAAACTTGTTTGGATAGGCTTTGTTAAGCTGCCCACTCCACTGATAATGTGTGTGCGGAGCGGCTGCACAGACAGATGGAGCCACTGATATGTGGATGAACCCTGATTTTGAGCATATGAAGTCTGGAGCAATATCAAAGATGTATTGAACAAGAAGCCACTACTTTATTATCCTCAAGACAAGTATTCAATGGCATTGTTGAACTCACATCATCTGTTGTCGATGCTTTGAAATGTATACTTTTTTCAACCTCTCAAAGCAGCTCCATTTTCGAACTTTATTCATGAGTATGTGACCACAGGCTCTGGCTACGTGACAGATCCTGTTTAGACAGCACAATGGAGATCAAGCTGTCCATGACTATGTGTTGTTTTACTGAGCTCAGATTTTGTGGTGCATCATTGCATGATGATGTCTTCTTGTTTTGCTATAGCTAAAGGTATGTTCAGTACATCCAGCAGCCACACAATTATTTATTTTAAATTGTATTTAAAGGGGCTGATTTACACCTAAATTCAAATTCAATTTACCCATCACGAGGAGCTGTGAAAAGCAAGGTTTCATGTCTTATTTAACTCTGTCTCTGTCTAAAGTCTCTGTCCAAAGTCTGAGAAAATAACCCTGATGATGTCTTCAGGGTTATTTTTAGCTCAGGTCTAACACCCCACATTTTAAACAAAAAGGCAGTGTTATAACCTGAGGGAGTGGAGTTTGAAAGACCTGGGGCTAGATGCATAAAATGTGTAGACTTGTGTCTAAAACTGTGTGTACACATAGAGACAGAAAACACTCTTAAGCATTCTTTTTGTCAGATTTATAAAGCTGTGGTTATGCCTTTGTAGAGGTGGGGGGCACACATGCATAAGCTACATTTGTCCTCAAACAATTACCCCCAAATGGATGTAGAGAGGTCCTTGAACATTTGTTTGGTTATCATGCCTGCTCCACCACTCTGTAAAGACCTAGAAAAACAGAAAATATGAAGCACTGTTAAATCAAATTTAGTCAGCTGTCATTGTTATGCACCACTGTGGCTATTTTATAACGCTTTTACTATTAATTCATCTCATGTACCTGTAAACAATTATGGCGGTAATATCTAATCATCATTATTGAATGTGAAAAGAATAATAATTGGGGCTCATATTGAAACACAGTGCTTCACAATTTACAACCAAATGAAAGGATAATATGAAGGGAAGTAATCATTCCAATGTAAATAAATAACTAATCAATTATTTAAAATTCAGTAAATAAATGATCCTCTTTGTGACATTTAACGGAACACTGCATTGCTTGCAAAATAATGAGTCCCTCAACTTCGTGGAAATACAATAATAAATCACTAGAGTACCTGTCTTCACAGCAATGTCCTCTTAACTCTCAGTTTTTAGGCTCCATTTCCTTTGCAGAAAGTACTTCAAGTAAAAACTGTTGAACACTGTAGTGTGCTTTTCCAGTGCTGTGGGGATCACAAACGCCTCAGTTGTAAATTTGTGGCAGCCAAAATATTAAGAGGAATCTATTAAAAGACATGAGCTCTTTCAGCACTAGTGGCTTTACTTAATATCACACGGTACAGTCCATTTGTTATTGCTTACAGGAGTAACTGTTCTTTCTATCGAGTACTACTGCCTTTGGGTGAATGCTGCATATGTCTATGACTAAAACCATAACCAAACCAAAACAGAAACAGTGCAGAAAATGCACTTGTTGAAATTGAACCAGAATGGTAAGAAATATATAAATAAAGACACAAAAATGGAACAGTCAAACTGCTAAGACTTCTATTGACTGATTAAAAATTAGAATCCTTAGATTTACTGCAGTGCAGATTACACCAAAGCACATGGTCTGGACTTGTTGCAGTTTCTTGAAGACATTTCATCTCTTATTCAAGAGGCCTCTTCAGTTCTAACTAACTGGGTGGGAGTTGTAGGCTTTTAAACTCTGTGTGGGAGTGTCCTCACAGAGTCGCTAAGTACAAGTGTGAGCTCTGAGTTTCAAGGTCGTTAGGGTCTCTTGTGGGTCATTGACCCAACCCGCCTTCATGTGCGTTGCTGGCGCTAGGAGAGCCCAGGTGTGAATGGTTGTTAAGCTGTCTTGGGAGGGATCTCAGTAGGTCATTGTAGGTGGGTGATAAGTAATGTCGTAGACCACCTCCTCAGTTCAAAGACGGTCGATTCAGTTTGGCATAGATGGATTCTTTTACTCATTTTTCAAACCACCTGTCTTGTCTTGCCAAGATGTTCACATTGTTGTCCTCAAAGGAATGATTTTTCTCCTTCAGATGTAAGTGGACAGCAGAGTCTTGCCCCGAGGAGTTGGCCCTCCTGTGTTGTGCCATTCATTTATGGAGGGGTTGTTTCGTCTCCCTAATGTACAAATCTGTGCAGTCCTGGCTGCATTGAACAGAACTACATACTTTATGTACATGTATATAAAGCTATATTTCTCAAACAGTTTATTTAAGATCCAAAGTGATTGTTCCCAGGGATGCACAACATCCTAAACTATATGTACATATTTAAGTTGGAGCCATTACTGTAATCCACTTGCTTTAAAGGCAATTTAAGTAAAAATTGGCACAACTTACCCCACTCTCCCCTACTCCACTTATGCCTGGGTGTTTTGTCCTTGATGGACAAAGTTCTGTGGCAGCGTGTTGGTAGGTAGGTCTCCTCTGACATCTTCCCACGTAAACTTGATGTTATTGCCCACAGCATATATGTGTTCTGTGAAGGCTTCCACTTCCCTTGCTCTGATTTTGACCCAGGTGTCGTCCACATATCTGAACCAGTGGATAGGACCATTTCCTGTGAAGGTAATAAAGGCTCTGCTCTCCACTTCTTCCATGTAGAGGTTGGCCACGATTGGGTACACTGGTGAGGCCATGGCACAGCCATGCTTCCTGTCACTGCACTGGAAGAAGGTCATCAGACAGAAGTCAAGTACGGCCGGCCAACTTTACCTCAATTTATGGAGTTTCATGAAAGCAACCTGTAACCACTGCTTACTGTAGCTACAAGTTAGCTCTGTTTGTTGACTCAGCAGCTTTCAACCACTGAGAGAAGGCGGTTTTCAGGTCCAGGGATAAAATGTACACCAGAACTGAGCTCAACAGCCTCTACAAAAATCGTGACAGAGGTGAAGGACCAAAGAAGATGATGTAGGAAGCTAGGAGGTGAAAGAGACGGTGACTGAGTGATAGGCAAGAGATAAGTCTAGAGATTGTCTCAGATTGGCTTTTTGGTCTTTGGCAACAGCTTCACTAAATGTTTGGCTGTGTTAGCAAAGTTGTCAACTATTTGCTAGTGTAAATTTGCTATCAGGCTATTTGATCATAAGCCAGGCCCAGGTCGTATGAAATTTATGACAGAGGTTTAGCTGGTAGTTATAGCCAGGTGCTATTGTCTCTGGTTCAGGTTAGGTTAGCTTGGCATTACTGAGTTGTGTGAGGCACAAAAATGCTTAGCATGCGTGTTAAATTCAAGACATACTTTTTCAGGACATAACATGTTTTGACATGCCAAGTTTTGATTGTATGAACCTGGAATTTGTATTTACGACGGTTGTGTCACACTCAGAAACAGCGGGGAGATGCCAAATCGTACAAAATGCAGATTACATCATAGTTTTGCTTTAAACATGACTTTATATGCCACTTTCAAAAAACACTTTATGGCATTGCCTTCGGTGGCAGTCTTTTTTATTATTACATCATATGTAATCTTAATATTCTTATATTGTGAGTTGGTTTTGATGAAGACTACTTCTTTTTTGTCTACGCTGACCACCGTTATGGAATGTTTGTGTCCTTTAACTATATTCTTAACATTAAAGTCACAACCTTATTAGCTGTATTTCATTATGTCATAAAAACGAAGAACTTGAGATGATCTTCATTCATGTTTGTTTATGTTCACACATAAAAAAGACTCAAGGAGGAATGAAGAGTAGACATACCATGATTTATTCTCTAAGATAAAAGTCACATTCTAGACAGCTGCTGCTTAAGAGTATTGGCATGTTTTTGGGCTCTGATTAGAAAGTCATTAAAAATTATGCTCTTGTTTTTGTTGTTTTTTTGCCATTAAAGATGCGCAATCTCAGTCTGAATGGATATGAGCTGCTGCCCCTGCTGTGCTGTACAGGACTTAAGCAGCCCTTCTTTTGTGGCAAACAAGTTTGCTGAGCACATCCAGCCAGCCTGACATTTTATTCTACCGCTGGATTACCTGGCCAGCACAGTGTTCAGGTAAGACTTTTAAGGCTTTTACAGGATGTAAGTTTCCAAGAATTGACTTTTATTGCCTGGCTGTAAGCAAACAAAGGCTAACAGCTCAGCACCTGGCCCTGGCAGGGACCCCTTGCTAATTCACTCTCAGTGTAGTGTCATCTTCAGTGACCTTTGCTGACTCAACTCAGCTGCTGTATGCATTAGAGTGACTCGCCTTAGAAATGCTGGATAGGGAGTAAATTACACCGTGTGGCTCTGTGCAGCCCGTTTTAGACCTGTTCCCACGGCAACAGAGCCAGTCTGATGGATAGAAGTCTAAATACAAAACACGGTGTCATTAACTGATCATAAGTGATGTTTGTGCGCTTTGATCCACTCACAGTGTTCAGGAGTGTTCTCACAGCCATGTGCACAGTGCCATCTAGTGCAGTAAACATTTGGGCAAGGGAAAACATTTGAAAGTGTTTGTGTGAGATACTGAGAATAGAAAATACATGGTCCTACATATATTTCAAACACATAAATCTTTATTTAATTTCAAACATGTACATTTAAAGAAGTAGTACCAGTCCATGTCCTGCAACATATAACTTAATTTATCAACCATTTATCTTATGTAATATAGCTTTTATATTGATTTATTCTGTCTTCTGTAAACATATACTGCAACTCCCATAATGGATTATACAGTAAACTATTTAAAAGTATTTAGTCCGCCACCAATTGTGCAAGTTCTCCCACTTAAAAAGATGAGAGAGGCCTGTAATCATCATAGGTACACTTCAACTATGAGAGACAGAATGGGGGGAAAGAATCCAGGAAATCACTTTGTAGGATTTTTAATGACTTAATTGGTAAATTCCTCGGTAAAGTAAGTATTTGGTCACCTACAAACAAGCAAGATTTCTGGCTTTCACATACCTGTAACTTCTTCTTTAAGAGGCTCCTCTGTCCTCCACTCGTTACCTGTATTAATGACACCTGTTTGAACTTGTTATCAGTATAAAAGACACCTGTCCACAACCTCAAACAGTCACACTCCAAACTCCACTATGGCCAAGACTAAAGCGCTGTCAAAGGACACCAGAAACAAAATTGTAGACCTGCACCAGGCTGGGAAGACTGAATCTGCAATAGGTAAGCAGCTTGGTGTGAAGAAATCAACTGTGGGAGCAATTATTAGAACATGGAAGACATACAAGACCACTGATAATCTCCCTCGATCTGGGGCTCCACGCAAGATCTCACCCCGTGGGGTCAAAATGATTACAAGAACTGTGAGCAAAAATCCCAGAACCACACGGGGGGACCTAGTGAATGACCTGCAGAGAGCTGGGACCAAAGTAACAAAGGCTACCATCAGTAACGCACTACGCCGCCAGGGACTCAAATCCTGCAGTGCCAGACGTGTCCCCCTGCTTAAGCCAGTACATGTCCAGGCCCGTCTGAAGTTTGCTATAGAGCATTTGGATGATCCAGAAGAGGATTGGGAGAATGTCATATGGTCAGATGAAACCAAAACAGAACTTTTTGGTAACAACTCAACTTGTCGTGTTTGGAGGAGAAAGAAAGCTGAGTTGCATCCAAAGAACACCATACCTACTGTGAAGCATGGGGGTGGAAACATCATGCTTTGGGGCTATTTTTCTGCAAAGGGACCAGGACGACTGATCCGTGCAAAGGAAAGAATGAATGGGGCCATGTATCATGAGATTTTGAGTGAAAACCTCCTTCCATCATCAAGGGCACTGAAGATGAAACGTGGCTGGGTCTTTCAGCATGACAATGATCCCAAACACACCGCCTGGGCAATGAAGGAGTGGCTTCGTAAGAAGCATTTCAAGGTCCTGGAGTGGCCTAGCCAGTCTCCAGATCTCAACCCCATAGAATATCTTTGGAGGGAGATGAAAGTCTGTGTTGCCCGGCGACAGCCCCAAAACATCACTGCTCTAGAGGAGATCTGCATAGAGGAATGGGCCAAAATACCAGCAACAGTGTGTGAAAACCTTGTGAAGACTTACAGAAAACGTTTGACCTCTGTCATTGCCAACAAATTGTATATAACAAAGTATTGAGATGAACTTTTGTTATTGACCAAATACTTATTTTCCGCCATAATTTGCAAATTCTTGTGAAGTGATTTTTCTGGATTCTTTTTTTTCTCATTTTGTCTCTCATAGTTGAGGTATACCTATGATGAAAATTACAGGCCTCTGTCATCTTTTTAAGTGGGAGAACTTGCACAATTGGTGGCTGACTAAATATTTTTTTGCCCCACTGTATATGGTATTATAATTTATGTATTCTCCAGCACCCATTTCCCCCTTACCATACATATACATGTACATATGTGTGTGAGAGGCAGTCATCTCATGTCATCATTGAAAAAAATAAATATATAATAAACAAATAAATTAAATGGTTATATTTATCAAATGGTTTGAACTATAAACCTATTTTCCATTAAACTTAAACAATTTGGATTGTTTTTTTATTAAATCACTGAATTTTCGCATTTCCGTTCAAACGCGGCGAAGAGACGTACAGTGAGGCAGCAGCAAGCTGAGCCTCAACTCATAACTGTCTTTGGCAACTTATATGAGGAAAAAAACAGCGTCTGTCACCGGCAAAAAACTTGAACTCACCAAGTGTTTGTGTTGAAAATAAATCACTGCGACCGTCAGCCCTCCAGACCGAGACTTCAGTGAACTTTCCCCCAGAAAACAGCCTCCCCCCCTACATTTAATTATGTAATTTAGAGCGAAAACTGTGACTTTGTTAACTTCAAGGATGTTTGGTGGGTCAGGATCTCAATCACTACACATTATAACAGCATCCATTTGATTATAAACTATCGGCAGGTTTAGATTGACAGGGGGGACACCGGGAAAACACCTTGAAAACACATCATCATCATGATGTATCACGCCTCTTAAGGAGCCGCAGCACCGGCTTTCTGTGTGCAGCTGCAGAGTAAGTGACAGCGAGCTAGCAACAATCTTAGAGTCCATAGTTACGAGTCAAGTGAGTCAATTGCAGTGATATTTTTTTCCCTCTCGCCCCGCCTGGTTTTATAATGGAGGATTTTATATCCAAGCTCAAACAATTTTCTAAACTGGACTTTCATCGGACTGGACGTTCATTTATGAAGACGTTTGCTCCGTTGAGTTTCTGTCTTGTTTTCACAGAGCGGTGTGTTTTCTGGTGACAGACTTACAATGATGGCTGGTTTGTTGTTCCTTGATCACTGTGGATTTTTGTCTTTTCATTAAAAGCTTGTTTTTAGTTCATCCTTGGTGTTTCTGCATCAGGTTTCTCAGCGATTTTAGCCCAACGTCACACCTCCACCCGGTCCAGGATATTATTCTGCTGCAGTCTAACAGCAAATATTTCCTCTGCCAGAAAGTCTAGCGACTTTTCCAATGTTCTCAACTTCCTCGGCTGTTTGGTTCTTCTGTGGCCCATAAGTATCATTAGCTGTTTTCACCACAACAGCTGTTAGCTCCCAGGCCACTAGTTTCAGTCCAAAGATCGTACCTGTGATTGTTGTGGTATTTTTGGTCCTTTTTTTTCCTTTCCAAACGCTGGATAAATCTAAATTTTGTCCTGATCATTACTTAACCTCTCAGGGCAGCATCAAAACAGCAGGTAAAAGGCAACACTTGTTTTAACACACAAGTCATCGATCTGTTGTCATCATCCGGCTCCACTTTGGGATACCAAACAGCTAGCACATAACCCTTGAGATAGCAGGAGGAGGAGATGAGACATAGACGAGGGGCTGGGTGGGGGCGGAGGCCTTCATGACCCTGGTTGCTTCCTCTGCCAGGGTCCTTTTTGGAACAGATGAAAGTCTTAAACATCACTGAAGCCATTTTTTTTCTTCTTCTTCTTCTCACTGTACTTTTTCCATGTAACATCCTGAACACTGTAAGAGATCTTCTGTGGTTGTGCGAAGCAGTTTATCATACAGCAATGCAAACTGCACACAGGCATAAAATGGTGCTCCTGGCCTGCGATGAGTAATGCATCCTTATCAGTGTTCCACATCTGTAATGCACTTATCATGTTTATGAGGCTGCATGCGTAGATGCACAGCCAGACAATTTAAACTCTGATCATTTGGATGTTTGGCTGTGTTCTATATTTTGGGATGCTTTCACTTGTACACAAACGACACGATTGGGACCAAGGTTCACTGCTGTAGTGGTGACAAACAGGCATTCAGGGCTTTAATATCATTAAACATTTCAATGTATGCTTTTATAACTTTGACACTAGACTTTAGACTTATACTATATTATCCCAAGGGGAAATTATTTTTCACAGCATTGTACCCATCAGACAGATTATCCATACGACAGACAATATATAAAAAGCAGTACATTCAACAACACACCATAAAAAACACACATTACCGAACAGCAATTACAAAACCACATTCGGGCCTGTTCAGCCAGGCTTATTATTAAGGCCAATTATGGCTAAGGGGATAAGGTTTTTCCCAAAGTGAGCTCTCCTGCACCTCAGTGCTGTGTACTTCCGCCCTGGAGGCAGTGACTACTACATGGCATTTGAGAAGTTGCTGTCATCAAACAGTTAGAAATTGGAACTGAAAATACACTCTCCCCAACCCTTCTTCCCTCAAATGTTCACCCCAAATAGAGCTTTTCAAAAACTGAAGGCAGATTAAAAACAGGACAAACAGACTGCAGGTGCAATTTTAAAAGATGGATGGATGCCACTATGTGGATGTAAGTAGCCTACGGTCTGCAATTCCACGCAACTAAAAAAAGTCTTGATCCTTATTGGTTGGATGGTGTGGATTGATTTTCAGTACCTAGACAGTTCTAAATGAATGTGCCATTATTAAACTGTATGGAAAGATAGCAACGGTTAGGTTTAACTAAAGTGCTTGGAGCTTATTTATGTAACAACCACAACAAAAAAGGATAAATTGCAATATACTACTGCTACTACTACTACTACTACTACTACTACTACTACTACTAATAACAATAATAATAATAATAATAATTGAATTTGTATTTTTTATTTGTGCCAATCTGGAAGTCCAAATGCACAGATGGGCGACTGTGGCTCAGGGGTAGCCAGCGTGTTGTTATCAGAAGGTCGCTGGTTCGGTCCCCTGGTCTGCATGTCAAAGTGTCCTTAGGCAAGATACTGAACCAGAAACTGCTCCTGACGTGCTGGTCGGCACCTTGCATGGTAGCCACCGCCATCACTCTATGAATGTATGTACGAATTACTGTAAGTCGCTGTGGACAAAAGCGTCTGCTAAATGTAGATGTAACTGAAGGAGGAAAGGTGACTCAAATAAACATTTTCACACCAGATTACTAGTTTTGTGGGTTTAAACATGGGTTATTGATTCCTTTTCCATTGGCAGCAGATGAGTTTGCCTTTCTGTTTCTTTGGGAGCAGGGAGCAGTAGAAAGCAGCAGATCATATACCTCGACTGCATCCAGAAGATGTTGGAACTTGCTTTTAACAGGAAAGTGCTGTCTGGAGGCAGGGTAAAGTGGTGAAAATATTCTAAATATAGCGGATAATTAAACTGATAAAATACATTTTTCTGCTGTACCTTGCCAGCTTACAACACACTTCTCCGCCTCTCCACACTGGGGACATGCTCACTGCCTTCTACTGTATGTAATATGCTGACTATGGATACTTACCTCATGCAACCTCACTTAAAGGGATATTCCGGTGTAAATTTAATCCATGGTCTAACACACCTTGACACTGAGTAAGACTCCCACTCGAGAGGTCAAGTTTGCTTACTGCTAGCTTAGCTAGTTTTAGCAACCTCAGAAAAGACCGCACGATAACAACACACTGCCGCTTATGCCTCCAATTAGAAACCGCCATCTAAAAGCCACAATTAATGGTCAGAACAGCACCAAACTTCAGCAACAGTACATGTACAGTCCCAGCACACAGCACGAAGCATCAAACATCTGCTAGCTTTGCTGGATTTGTATTGAAAAGACAGCACAACTCACCACTTCCCTCCAGCAGCTTGCTCGCTGTGGGGAAGCCCTGACGAGTCGATTACCGAGTGCAGTAGATTTCCGCAGCTCAAGGATGAAAATGTATGATTACTACTCCATGGAATGCTCAGTTCTTATTATCGAGAGCTGACAGGGAAAAGAACGGAAGTAATGGAGTAATAATCATACATTTTCATCCTTGAGCTGCGGAAATCTACTGCACTCGGTAATCGATTCGTCAGGGCTTCCCAACACAGGCAGGCTGCTGGAGGAGAGGGTGATTTGTGCTGTCTTTTCAATACAAATCCAGCAAAGCTAGCAGATGTTTGATGCTTCGTACTGTGTGCTGGGACTGTACATGTACTGTTGCTGAAGTTTGGTGCTGTTCTGACCATTAATTGTGGCTATGAGTGGCTTTTTGATGGCGGTTTCTAGTTGGAGGTGTAAGCGGCAGTGTATTGCTATCGTGCGGTCTTTTCTGAGGTTGCTAAAACTAGCTAAGCTAGCGGTCAGCAAACTTGACCTCTCGAGGGGAAGTCTTACTCGATGTGTGGTGAGGTGTGTTAGACCATGGATTAAATTTACACCGGAATATCCCTTTAAGAGCAGCTTCAGAACTCATTCACGGCACAGAAAATCATTCCTACCTGGCTACCATCAGACTTTATAATGCACACTCCACAACACACAAATATTTTTTGCGCTTTAAATTATTATTACTGTAAATAAAACTGCACCTTATCTTCCACTTACCTTTACTCCTCGATACCTCAGTATATTTACAAATGTTCCCAACAATGTTCAATATTCAAAACCAGAGAAATCAGTACCAGCAAACGCCATGACCATGGATTAAACTTACACTGGAATATCCCTTTAACTCAAACTGAGTGGGCAGTGAAACTGTTTTTTTATTTACTTCTTTTCAGCTTTTTCTCAAGAGGTTTACAGCCATTTTGATACCACTGCCATTGTCCGCTGAGAGGTAGTAAACTAGAAACTCTCCAGAGCCACCTTTCAAGTCAGCAGGGGGTGAATGTTTGATGCTAAAACAGGTTTCCAATCAAGTATTCCTTTTAAAAAGCAGAATTTTGCACCAGTCTGGGTTTCCACGGAGTATTTTTTTCTGTGCCCATGAACTATTCAAAATGAGACAAGAATGAATAAGGCATGAAAAGACTTACAGTGATGCCATCGGCGGAGGTAAATGTGACCTCAGTCCATACAGATCGTGCTGCAGAAGCTGCCTCAGGACAGCTGAAGAGGGCAGGTGGGTCAAAGTGTGAATCGTGGGGAACTAAAATGGTCACTGATGACCATGTGCTCTCCATTTCTCTCGCCACTGTGGCTTTTAGGTATGAGTATCCTGATGAACAAGTTTGATGTAGATCCGAGTTTTGTCAGGTTAATTTACAAAAAGTTTCAAATACATTTTTCCACGGTGGTCTCATTCAAGTATCTGCTCTTTGGGGTGAATGTTTAATTCAGCCTATATGCTAATACTTCAGATAATCTGTTGCTAACAGCTTCGGCAAATGATTAATCCTGCTGTTCGTTAATCTGTCACCTAGCATGTCATGCAAGTGCATCTTTAAATCCTTTATATGTTCACCCAGATTTCCCGGGTTAATGCTGCTCAATCCATTTTACTATCAGCGTCCTTATTGCTTTTCTCTGTAACATGAGCTTTGATAATCCACACAGAATCAGATTTCCCCTGTTTAGAAAACCATGATGAACTCCCTGCCACGTCCCAGCATATGTATGCACTCAGTCAGTGAAAGTGACAGACAGCAGGGAGTGACAACATTGCGATGAAATCCTATTAAATAATATAAAAACAGCAAGTTCAAACCAGATCAGCAGCCTCCAGGTTGTGTGGCAGGACGGCGCCTCTCATCACTGTCTCGGAGCAGATGAGCCTCGGCAAGGTGCACATCACTGACAGAGGGCTGAGGCAGACATGACAGAGCCACATCTCCCCCTGTTGAGGGAAAAGTATACTGCTTGTCAGATCCCTGCATGGAACGTCTCAAGCTCTGGCTGACGCAGGTGAAACTTTGCGACTGGTGTGTCGGCTCAGGGCGAATCCAGAGATGTCACTGTGTGTGATGTGAAGTGGTGTGGTGTGGTATGACACGACAAAACTCTAACAATATGTAAGGTGTGAGTTGTGGTATGGATTGCCTTATTAAACTTAACACCCAGTGATAACATATTTGGTTTTAAAAGGTCATAATATTAAAAAAAACATGTATTTAAAGAAGATAAGTAAAGAATGACATGGGCGATAAAATAAGAATGAGTAAACTCCCAAATTAATCTCTTTAGCTGTTTATGAGCAGTTATACTTTCACAGTCACAGTTGTACTGATACTACTCAAATACTACCAAACATAGGGAAATCATACAAATACTCAATGCTCGTATACTATATACTGTACGAATGGAACATATTTCAAACGATGATTGGTGGGTGTCAAAATAATGTAATTCCGCTATGAAACCTCCACACTGAACTGTTGAATCAGATATGATGTCCTCATCATCCATAGCTCATTCTCAAACAGATAAGACTGCCAGCTCAGCTGAGGGGGAATTTAATGAAACGCTGCCTGTCTGTCTGAGTAAGTTCTGTTTGCATCTCCAATATTGTCCACATGGAAAACAAACACGGAATGACTAAAGCGTTGCAAATGACAGATTTTTACGCATGTATTTTTGCCGTTATGACAGAATTCAGTCGAAGCTGTCAAGAAATTATAAGTTCATCAGCCGGTGTTCCGTGCAGGCCGATAATCTGCAAAGCAAATCCAGCGATCGCCAGAGTTAACTCAGTGGCTGTGAGTTTTATTTGAAGAGGACCATTAAGATAAGCCTGCCAGAATCCTGGGTACCGTATGCTAACGTCATTGAGAGGAGGTCAAAACCTGAGAGAGACAAAGAGACAGTTTGCGCAATGGATCCTTGCAAGTGCTTGGACATTATAAAATGTATGTTCCCACAGAATCTGAAGCTAGAGCCATTTTTTTATTGTTATTATTGTATGTTACAGTTACAAATGTGCAAATCTGCATCATAACAACCCTGAGTCACACTCCAGCACACTGTACACACATATTTTTTGCGCAGATGCACAGTTATGCAAATCAGCCTTTGGTGATACGATAGCAGTGCTTCTTCTCATTCTCAGTCAATGGTAAGTTCTCCTGTAGGCTATATTTTATTGTCAGCTCCTATTTATGCTAAGGCCAAGGGACAAATACGCCCTTCGCAGTCAAAACAAAAGATCCTTTGGAGCTGCCTGGTGCATACCAAAAGGAAAACATGTACAGAAAACCTTTGCTATGAGTTATGGAGTGATCAGCAGAATGCAAATGCACCTCTGATACAGTGTGCATATGCTACGGTTCTATATCAAATGCTGTGATCATTTCTTTAGCCTGGTCTGAATGGTACATTCGCTGTATGCATGTAAGCATTTCTTCAATATTTTAATCCACTGAAAATTCAAATGGAGTTCAGTGGATACAAATAATTTATTAAACACGTGTATGCTCAAGCGATTGTGTGTGTGTTTATCTAAATAAATGTGCAAAAGCTTTTCTATAATTTTTTCATATGCACCAACTATTGTGTCATAGATCTGGTAAAAAACACATGTAGAAATGTGCAAACACACTCAAGAGAGGGAACTGGTGCATGTTGTTTGCATTATTGACTCAGTACGAGCTGCCTTTCAGCATAACAAGGTTAGGAGCAAAGGCGCCACTCCCTTCTCCTCAGCTGCAGTAAGAGCTCCCCCGCTGGGACTCCCTCCTTAATCAAATCAAACATTTCCAATAGCAATTAATATTAGAGCATGTAAATTGCCCAGGAGAGCAAAATGACATTCCCTCATTGGGACGCCCAGGCTCCAGCTGTACGTCTTCTCCGTGTGCCCCTTTTCCTCAGGGGACTGAGATTGGAGAGCTGGCTTGTTAGCTGTGGCCTTTCTCTATAACTCTGCTTTTGCCATAAATAAAGACTGGATGATCCCTGTTTGCCCTTGCAGCCCTGTACAGCTAAAAGGGCTCTGTAGGCATCTGTGTAACTCACTTTACTTTAAGTCTAGCTTTTGCTTATAATTAATACAGAACTGTGTATAACATTAACTTAAAATGGATTTTTCTGTGACTAATTTCAGTATTAGAAAAGACATAAGAGAATCTGTCAGCAAAAGAGCATTTTTTAACAGGAACCTGTAATAGGACCAAACTATTTTTAATAAGGATCCCCTAAATGTGGTTCTTTAAATTGACAATTTGTAAGATATGGGCAGAATTTTAGTTTAAAACATTCAAAAGAATGGCACTCAGTGGAGTTCAAACCTCTGCCAAGGTGTATATAGTCATCTTTAAGTTCCAAACCACCCATAACTGTGTCAGCATAATTTAAGATCACCAGATCTAGGATTAGCATCAAATTGTAATCATTCACCAGCCACCTAAACGCCTGATATTTTGATCCGCACCAAAAGTTAATGGGGTCTATTCTGGGTCAAGACCCATCCTAACCCTGACCTGTCCACCCTAACCCATCCTTCTAACAAACCAACCAAACAATGGACAAGGGTGAAAACATAACCTCCTTGGGGGATGTAACAATATCAACAGAGTGCGAAGAAACAACTGTGTTTCCATTATGTCACAGTCTATGTATTGTGCTGAAAATTTGATTAGTGTAGTTAGCATGCCAACTAGCAAGCCCCAGCCCATCCTTTCTCATACTACCACTTGTACTGACAAGAGGTCATTTTCCCAACTGAGAAATGTAAAAACTGCGAGTCTGTGACACAAAGTCTGCAGTGTATGCTGACATCCTGCCTGAACTCAGCGTGAGGTCAGTAAACTGTGGCAAAGCTTGAGGCGCCCAAGATCAACTTGTGATACAAACATAGCCTGCTGTAAAGTGGCAACCCATTCACAGGTGTAGAAATTCAAAACAATACATGGGTTGGGGGGTTGCCTATATAACACATACACATCACATCTTTGTGTGAGTAGGTTGAAGAGACAAGACAGAGATAAGACAGTGATAGCGTGTGACTAGCCCCCATTCACACCGCCCTTTCAGTGCGGGAATCATGTGGCAAAATCCACATTTAGATAATTCAGATTCGTTTCAGATGCGGAAGGTGGGGACAGTTTCGTTGCAGTTCTGATGTGCCTCCGGAGGTAGTATCCTAGGCGAGCTAGCGTCTTTATGAATGAATAAGCCGGAAGCATGGAGCAGGGGTATATCAATCTGATGTCCGACTGTCGCAGTCTGACAACTAAACAGGTCCTTCACTCGTCAAATAAATACCACAGTTATACATGAAAAATCCTCTTTCCTCCTGTCTGTCCTACTGACTCTCACATTTCTCACATTTCTGCCCGAAAAACAGCGTCTGTCACCGGCAGCAGAGCCAGGCTGCTCCCGCAATTGAATGGCGATGGTGACATGATTCGATGTGGCGATGTGACATGATTCAGAGCAAAAAACTTTAACTCACCACGTCTTTATCACTTTCCACTGTTGTGTTGTAGTTACTGTCTCTGGAAATTGAATAAAATCACTGCGACGGTCAGCCCTCCCGACCGAGACTTCAGTGAATTTGCCCCCAATAAACAGCATCCCTCCCTTCAAGCAGTGGCGGTCCTAGCTTTCATGACGCCCTGGGCGAACCTCACCTCCAGCGCCCCTAGGTTAGTAGGGTAAAAAAATCAAATAATAGATATCACCATGAAACTTTCTCAGCTAATTACTCATATTAAGCTAAGAAAAAAATGTATTGCAAGTTTTTTGTATTTTAATGTTTAAATATGCAAATTAGGCCTTATCTCATTAAAAATTGGGTAATTTGCATACATTTGAAAAAACGAAATCAGATCGTGCGATAAAGCCAGGATCAAAATATTTTTTTCATTTTGTTGTCATGTTAGATGGGAAAATAATTACAGAGGGGTTTATGGACATCTACTTCTGTTATCCTGACCTTCGTGACCTTTTCGTGACCTTTTCCAAACATGTTGTTCAACCTGAGTTCAGAAACCTACATGAGGGTTCTAAATGTGAACACCTGATAACCTGATGGTGAAATCAGACGTGGGACACAGTGTCTCAGTCAGGAGACACTTTATAAACTCTGTCTCTGACTAACTCTTAATCGTTTGTTCCTTCTTGTGAATTCAGCAGAAGTTCTACATGAACTTCTTTCTGTCTTTGAGTAGAAACATGGAGTCTGTTTGTCTCAACGTGATGACACAACCGTGTGTGGTCTGATCGCTGACTGAGAACCTCATGACTGTGGGTGGTAGACCAGCTGGGATTTAGCTGATGTCTAGTCTCAGTCATGGTCAGTGAAGCGTGCTCACATGTTAGTGTAGCGGTCTGAACTTAGGAGGCAAAGACTTCAGTGTGCGAGTTCAAGTCCTGGTTATTGATGCTAATAAATGTTTTCTCACTCCATCACAAGTTAAATGCTGCATCTGACCAACATGTTCCGCTCCTGATCAGGAGCGGTTCACTGTTTCAGGCTTCATATGTAAGGTTAGCACATGTTAGCACACAACAGTGAAACAGTAAAGTCTTGTGGTTTGGTTCAGACCTCGCTGAGGTTAGAGGGCCTAGAAATGTCATATCACAGAGGTCAATGACCTCTAGCTGACCTCAGAGGTCAAATTGAGAATGCCTCCACATCTTAAATTAAAGCGTAGGTCATCAAGAACAAACCCTGAAAGTTTCATGCTTCTTTCACAAAAAGCAAGATTGTCCATATTTTAAGAGCTTAACAGCCCCACTATTATTCAGCATAATTCATCCAACTTTTAGAATAGGAAACAAATGAATAACACAACCTCCATGGTTAATGGATGATTATATACATAACACACTCCAAATGACTCAGAAAGCTATATCACAAAATATCAGTGCAATATACGTCTTTGGAATTAGCTTACAGAACTGATAATTCACTTTACTGAGCAGCACAGGACCTAACGCGACATTTACCAAACAATATGTGAGCTAGTCATCGTTGTGGTACATAGCCTACACATTATTAGGGTGAAGTTAATCAGATATAATGTTTGCTAGTCAGCTGGACTGAAAACGGATGCTGTCGTCATCTACTATTATAGCCAGCAGTATAGCAAGAGGCTAACAAACATACGAGTTAGCCTGTGCTAATTACCGTCATTTAATTTCATTACATGCATGATTATACTCATGAAGAGTAGATGACATGGCTCCACACCTTTATCTTTTGCTCGTTTCTCCTCTTCTTCACCTGATGGCTTTGACCTCTTCTTATCCATTTGTTTATTTGACACTCGGGAATCAACACATTACCCATCTCCCAACACCGTCAACCAAGAGTTCAGACTGAACCAATTCACCTCGTTTTGTAATATATTTCACTATTTAACCAAACCCCGAAAAATAACATATGTGAAACTATGGGCTTTTATTCACAATATTATCATGACTGAAATGTGCTTTATGTGGAATGAATTTGTGATGTGATTGACTTTATCCTACTAATTTCATTAGTAGTGCACTAATAGATGAATCCCTGCTCCCCCGCTCCAGTAGGTGAACCTATGACCTTGACTTGACGTGTAAATGAGCAATACAAAAAACGGAGGAAATGAATGCAAACAAATAAAAAACAATATATTTTTTTTTATTTATTTATTTTTTTGCAGGCGCTCATGCCGCCCCTCCACGAATATATACACCCATACTGCCCATATGAGAAACCGCCCCTGCCTTCAAGTGAGAGAGTCAGACAGCTTCCACTGTTTACTGATGGTGATTATGTAATTATGTAATTTAGAGAAAAAAAAACGTAACTTTGACACTTTCCACGATACATGGTGGGTCAGGATATCAACCACAACACATTATAACTGAATCCATATGATTATCAGTCCCACACAGATCTCAACATCATGACGTGTACCATCACGCCTCTTCTGGATCCGCAGTGCTGTATGAATCGACACGCTAATGTGGCTTTACACCGGAGCTGCTTGGTTCAGGGTGAACAAACAAAGGCGGAAAAATGGCGAGCCTTCGCTGCTGGAATAATGCTGAGTCTCTGTGTGAAAAGGGCTACTGAGTGTTAATTGTGACAGAGTGGTTGTCCTATTAAGTGATAGTGCTTGTCTATTTGAATTGTGTGTGTAAGAGAGGTTGGGAGTGTGGGTTCATTGTGTCTGTTTGTCCGTGGCAGTCTGTTTTAGGTTTATTTCTCTACTTGTACATTTTGTTTCATTAACTTTTTGTTTGTGTGAGAAGAGGCAAGGGAAAGCCGGTACAGAGGGGAGTAGGGAAGATACATGTTATATAGGTGGAGGTATCTAGGGAGAGTTAGGGAATTCTGAAATGGATCCCAAAATAGTTCAGGAGGTCTTGGACCTCAAGCTCCATAACAGATATCCTGAAGGTCTGACCAGCAAGGAGGGATTCATAATATGGAGAAGAGCTGACAGTTTAAGGATAGAGGGTAAAGATGCATGCTCATTCAACCCTAGAATTTAATGATCATCTGCTATGGTTCAGCTCCCTAGAAAACTAACACTTTACCACTGAAACATCAGTTGGGGAACTGCACTACATATGCAAGCGCATAACAAAACAGATCCGAGCACCTGACGAAAGCAGTCTTGACTGCAGTGGACGCTAACTCTGTCTTCAAGGAGTTCCACTCCAGCCGTTTTGTTGGACATTGCAGAGTGGAGAAGACACACAGTGCCATTATCTGCAGGTACTATTGGCCTTGAATGTTGGAAAACAACATTTGCAAATGGGTGAGTTGGTATCCTCAAACTCTTCTGTTGACACCTTCTGTTGACGCACAATTCACTATTGGTAACCTGTGGCTCCACCTACCAGTCCTGTCCTGGTGCACTATGGAGTGTAATGTGTATTCTTGCAAATGTAGTAGTGCTGTCTGTGGATGTAACACTAATGTTCCTGTTCATCAAGAATTTGACTATTGGTCAAATACTACTACTGGTCTTTTCTAGGTTGATCAGTGTCCTCAGTGCCAGTCCAAGAGGGCGATTATAAAAAAAAGGGAAAGAGGCAATACAAACCAATAGAGGTAGAGGCAGTGATGGCAGACAGTCAGCTTTCAAACACTGTTCACATTCTCATGTCCTATTTTGTCTTTTCCTTTCATACCATAATCATGGTTGATTATTTCACTAAATGGACAGATGACTACCCACTGAAGAGCAAGACAGCAGACGAGGTGACAAATTACATACTTTATTTCTTTTACAATTTTGGTGCACCTTAAAGACAGACCAGGGCACGGAGTTCTGTATCAAGGTACAGTAATGATGTCTTATGTGTCCCCAGTATGCAACTACTGCTGTGCTGACTTATGTCATCTTTATCCAACTAATCATTTGAAGGTCAACTATGAATTGTGTGAGAGGCTGGGCATCGAAAGAAGCCTTTGCTAACCTTACCATCTGCAGACCAATTGTCATGATCCTGGTTTTTGTTGTGTGGGTAGAGCAGGTCGACTAGCGTTCGGGAGGTCGCTGGTTCGAATCCCGGCTCCCCGGGGCAAAGTTGAGCTACATGTCGAAGTACCTTGCGCAAAATACTGAACCCCAAATTGCTCCTGATGTGCAGTTGGCACCTTGCGGGGCGGCCTCTGCCATCAGTAAGGGCCCTGCTATGAGCTGGCTACTCATCCAGGGTGTACCTTGCCTTCGCACAGACACAGCTGGGGTTGGCTCCAGTAACCTCCCCACAACCCCAACGGCTACCGTGACCCAACTCTGGATAACCAGTTGACAATGAATTAATTGTTTTTGTTGTACTGTTATTTCCTGTTTTATTTTGTAATTGTGCCATCATGTGTCGTGTGTTGCTTTTCAATTCCTTCCTCTTGGGATTTTCCCCTTTTTGAATGGCAAGATGGACATTGTGGAGATGCTAAAGGCCATAGCCCTGTTTGAAACACAGCTGTTTTATACAAGCCCTGGTTGCAGGAAGCAACGGGTGACGCGGAACTCATATCCGAAGTGGAGATCCTTGGAATGACGTTATTTGACAAATTACATTGCAGTGATTCCCATATAACTACTAGCCACCAGCCTGTTAGCCTCTCATTATCTCCAATGTTTGCAAGCCTCTCATCAGCTTCAGGGCCTGCTAGACACCAGCTAACTAGCCTCCCATCAGCTCCAGGGCCTGCTAGTCCTCAGTCAACTGTTGACATCTACAACAAGCCCCAACAAGCCCCAAGTGTCCTCTTTCTTGGGAACCTGCTTAGACTACAAAGTGCCACCCCTAGGAAAGCGTTGCCCCTGACCACGTGTTGGTTCCTTGACATCCAGCTCCCTGTTCTGCTGTTCTTCCCCTCTGCCCAGTGCCCCAGAGCCAAGCCTGCCCAGCGTCCCAGCTTTAGTGTCGGCGGCCTGGCTGACACCAGCCATTGGTTCTCCATCGTCAGCCCGGCTGACACTTGCCAGTGCTTCTCTGTAGGCAGCCCGGCATACTCCTGTTCCTGTTCCTCTGTCTGCCGCCCAGCCCTGCACCAGCCAGAGATTCACCGTCGACGATCCAACCAACCAACCAACCCAACTGTCATGATCATGGCATTTGTTGATCTCTTAGTTCCTGTTTTATTTTGGAATTGTGCCCACATGTATCACGTGTCGCTTTTCAGTTCCTCCCTTTGTGTGATTTTCCCTCCTTCCAGTGTTTTTCCATTCCTTTCCCTCATCTGTCCGTCCCCTGCCTCACTCAACTTGTACCTCATCCCCTTGTGTGTGTGTGTGTGTGTGTGTGTGTGTGTGTGTGTGTGTATAGTCTTTGTGCTCCCTCTTGTCTTGGTCAGTTCGTCCTGTGTTGCCACCCTGTGTTTCTCACCCATGTTATTTCCAGTGTCTCGTAGTGTCTCCCTGAGGTATGTTTTTGTTCCTGGCTTTATGTTTCTACTTAGCTCTTGTGATTGCTGGTTAAACTTTGCATTTGATTTGTACTTCACTCTTGGTGTGTACTTTGTATTTAGGCATTTTACACTTCTTGGATTTTGGATTAATCTCAGCTCTTGTTATTAAAGCTTGCCTATTGTTTCTTAATCCTGCCTCCCATGTGTTTGCTGCATTTGGGTCCTTGTCTTTTTACCAAACCGTAACACCAACGGCCTGGAGAAATTGAATGGGACAATACAGGGTTATAATATGTTTTCAATACTTGAGTTGTAGCTCTCACAATGTAACATTGAGTTGCTGTTCCTACGACAGCAGCTTTATTATCCACATGAATGTGATTTTTGCATTTTTAGGTCCCTGAACAAAACGCTGGCTGACCATCCCAAGCAGTGGGACCAGTACCTGCAGTCCACCATGTTCGCCCTCCGTACAAAAAAACATCTCACTACCCATCTGGGGCCACATAAGAGCAGCTTGACCACTGCTGGGATGTCACAAGGTGAGTGAAGTGTCAACTCTAATAATAATGTATTCCTGCACCTTGGATGATGTTGTGGCAGCAACACAACACATTACATAATTGCCTGTGTGATCACTGCTACCATGAGCTTGTTCTTGTGAAGTTGTTTTAACCTCAGTCATCAGTTAACTGTGATCAGTGGCTTGTCTGTGTAAAGCATTGGTCCGCAGACATGCTAATCAGTGAACTACACTAAGCAGCAAGACTCAACATCATGTGTGTTCATATTCAAGGTAACAATTTCATTATGTCTTCGCCAATCCATTATTCGGAAAAGTAAATCTTCTGATCCTGAGCAGTCACTTTTTAGCTTGCAGAGCAGATCCTGCAGGGGGAAGCAATCAACTACCCAGTAGATCAGCAGGCTGTGGACTGCATGAGGACATGGCAAAGGCCTTGATAACTGACACAGGTATGTCCTACTCCACCAGATATACTGAAACATTGTGTCTGTAGTTACAGATGAGCTGTCGCAGCTGTGACGGGATGTGGGGAGGAGAGCTCAGGGGCTGACATGGATGAGTGGGTAAGACAGTGAATTGTAACGTTTACCTACGTTAGGATGGAAGGTTGGGATCTACCCTGGATGGCTTACATCCACATCACTGGGTGAACTCTCACAATCACATGGCTATTGAAAATGCATAGTTTCATTATACTCACTTGCCTGTCTTTGCACTTTCCGAGGACACTGATGCAGCTGAGGGAACACTGACTCCACACTGACAGGACCGAAGCTAGGATTAATAAACAATAATAGTAAAATGAAAAAATAATGAAAAGGTAAGAAATAGAAGTGTTAGAGAAGGATGTGTACAATGAAGGAAGTAGTCTGACTGTGACGCTTACCCCTACATTTCACCAAATCCGCGTTCAGTCCGGCTCCGCTCCGTCATGGCAGCAAAGGTCTCACTCTAGTCTGTGTTTACTTCCACTGGCTCTGCTGCATTGCGTATCTGCTCCGTTGCAACTCCGGC
This sequence comes from Lagodon rhomboides, assembly GCA_039737535.1. Classification (NCBI taxonomy): domain Eukaryota; kingdom Metazoa; phylum Chordata; class Actinopteri; order Spariformes; family Sparidae; genus Lagodon; species Lagodon rhomboides. Next base: position 5,457,285 of record CM077786.1, read on the forward strand.
AGTCCAGACCCTTCCGGAGCAGATACGCAGGGCTTCTATTTCTGCCCGATGCCACAGCATGGCCCAACAATTCAGCCAAATTCAGCACGGAGCAGACAGGAAGTCACACAACATCTGGTTAATTTTCATTATAACACTCCGTGTTGATGCCAGCACAAATCTAAAAAAAAAGAGACAAGTACAAGCTCTTCTAATCCTTCGGCTGGGAACACTTCTTGTTGGGTTTATAACACATACCTATAACTGCGGTGGTGTGTGATTGTGTAATTGTTGTAGGAAATCCTCGGTTACAGAACTCCAGCTGTCCGGCAGTGCTGTGCCATGCCAGGCTCAAAACGCAGCCGTGGGGGTTGCCGGACAACGGATGATGGAGCAAAATCGTACTAGAGCCGTTCCGCAATGTACATGCATCCAGTGGAATTCCGGAGTTCTGGAGTTACCTGTGTGCCAAAGTCCTACATTACTGACATTACCATTGTCTTTCCTTTTGGAACAATTGTGGGTCACTCTTGCTACTGTGTGAAAGGACATAGGGCTTGAATTGCATCTTGATGTAATATAGTCCACCATGTTGACATATGTTGGATTGGTTTTCTGCTGTAACACAGGACTGGTGTGTTGCCCATGGTCTGATGTGTTGGGTGTAAATGATGCCAAGTGGGGAATAAAGCCAGTAATTAAGGAGTATTTTGTTTTGCTTTATATCGTGCAGCTACTATCAGGAAACAAATCTTCAATTTTACATGCATGAGGCCCTGCTCTTGTAAAGCATTGACAGGCTAATCACTGTCCAACCAAACCACGCAAATTTAGCAATCCACCAATCGGGGAGAAAACCCTTTTGTAATCTCGGCCATCAAGAGTAGATTTGATTTTATACCCCTGTTACGTGGGAGCTTGTCAATCACTAAATTTGCTGCTTTGTCTAATAAGTAAGCAAAATATACTCACAAAATGTCAAGAAAGGAAATATTATTAAACCTAATTTTCTTGGTAAACAAAAAATGAAACTGTACACCATCTGAATTCTCTGTTTTACCAAACTGAGACAAGTTTAATTGCCCCGTTAACCCATCCTCAAACAAACTAAATCCAAACTTGACAAACACAATTAAGATCCACCAAAAAAAAGCCTCAATTCACAGTGTAAGATGTGAAAATATTCCAGCTATATACACACCTTACTCTCGCTCTCCCCTCTGCTCCTTCATGGCACTCCCGTCGCCACAGTCATAGTCCTGGATCCAGTCTGGTATCCAGCTGTGTTTACTGGGAGGCAGCTGAGCCCGGTCGAAGTGATCCCAATTGACCACAGAGAATCCCCCGTTATCTGAGGCTGAGGTGTGGGCAGACTCCTGTCAGTTAATTGGGTTACTTAGCTCCACAAATAACTGAGCTACTTGCTAAAGGCAGTTAGTCAGTGCAGCCAAAGATAGCTACAGCGTACAGTATAGTGAGCAGCAGGCTGGCCATTTTTTTTTTTTACAAATAACACCTTTAAAGCAAATAGTACATTATTATTTACACATAAATAAAGTTTGGGGACTTTGGGGAAAGACAGATTTACAATGGTCAATATTGAAGCAGAAGAGGCTGACATTTCCTGACTTTTCCTCACAAAATGTGTCAAAGCTACAAAAAAAAACTAACCCAACATCTCCCATAATCTAGGCTTGTGCTGCTCCCATGGTAAATGATAGATGGACTGCATTCATACAGTATAGTGGTTTTATCAAAAGCAATTTGCCTCGTATTCACCCACTCTTACACACACACACACACACACACACAACAATGACAGCTTGCTACCATGCCCATCGGGAGCAATTTGGGGTTCAGTCTCTTGCCCGTGGACAGTGTCTAACATGTGGACCAAAGCATAAAACTGCCAACGTTGTGATAAGTGGACGACTGGCTTTGCCTCCTGAGCCACATCTGCCCCTTTCCATGATATCCCTCCTGACTGGTAAATACCAAGTCTAAGCTCTTCCCCAAGTGCAGCAATGGATGCACTACTTCCTAATACTTGTTCAGCTCATTGCTGTAGTGCATGGTAATAATAAACAAAGAGGTCTTGGCATCCGGACGCTGCCCCTATGCCTTTCTGACACTCCCTGGCTGTAATACAGGCCAATTTGTTCTCAGTGTCTACGTAAAACTCCCTGTGACAAGTAAATTGACTGAAATCAGTGGACTGCCCACGAAGAGTTGTGGCCAAGATAAACACTAAGCAGAATGTATTACAGCTGGGAAAATAACCTAGAAACAAAGAAACTGTCAAGTATGTAAGATTATTCTGTGTGCCACCTTCAAAACTTAATCCAGTGACCTGTAAGATACATCAAATAAAGGAGTATGCAGTGTGTGTGTTACTGATAAACCCTACTCTGGCCCACCTCTCCAGCTAAGCAGGTAAGTTGCTAGCTGGTGAGTATAGGGAAGTTAAAGTACCAGCTACTTCTTTTAGGAAGCTGTGGAGACCAAACCAAAGCTCAAAGGAGAATTGATATTGGACATACTGTTAATTCACCAGCAGGCCAGTGATGTTTCTCGTTACTTGTTACCTGATAAATCTGTGATAAGAAAAAAAGTTAATGATAATAATTTCCAGGTTAATTATGTGAGGCTTTTTTATTTGCAACTCCTTTGCCAAAGAACTTTATTGTAAACCAAAATCAAAATCATGGGATAAGATAGGATGAACTGAACTGTATTGTACCTCATGGTGAAAAAGCAATCAACATGTAAAATGTCAAAATATGAGATGTGAAAGGAAAGCTAAAGTACTGACAGCATACAATCGAGCAGCAGAATGGGCATCAGCAGATTCCCAGTGTAACTATCAGTGATACATATTTACATGACAGGGAAAGGTAGAGACGGTCTTGATGTTATAGCCTTGACAAGATGAAGGCTAGAACAGCAATGCAAGTTTATTTGTATAGCACATTTCATACACAAGGGCAGTTCAATGCACCTTACATAATGCATTAAAGTAACTAAAAGAAAGACAGCATAAAGACATTCAAATGCAAATGTGTAAAGTTATACATTACTCAATAAAGCTCCACAAACAGCCCCCAACATGTCCCTGAAGTACCTTTCTAAAAAAGTTTAAACAAAAACTAAACATTATAACCCTGATGAAGGTTGGATTTATTGCAGGAATGTAATAGGCTGCAGTAGTTTTACACAGAGCCGTTGAATGTGAGAGTTGCAACACTCTCTGATCTTGTAGCCACGTGGTGACGTGGTAATCTCTAGCAGTATTCAAAACTGGATCCACAATGCAGACAGGAGTCAGATGAAAACTTCAAAATGAGGCAGCAGAAGTTCCTAGAAAGTCCAAAGCTGAAAGTCCAGAGCAGGGGTTCAGGTGAGACACCAGGCGGAGCTGGGCGTGTCTGTACAACAGCACAGTGTACACATTCGTCTGGACGGAGATCTTAAGACTGTGGGCTAGGTCTTAGATTAATTTCCTGGACCTTGATATGGTGAACATATTGGCAATAATGGCTCATTTAAACATCCAGCAGACATGTAGCATCATTAGCAACAACATTAGCACTCACGTTAAGTCATGTTTATGTCCACCTGATCAGTGAAGGATAGTTCTGTTCTGGTTAGCTTTCAATTGATAACTCAGAAAATATCTGCTGCTTACAGCGCTGTTAAATCTTGCACATTGTTGTTCACTAACAGGCTGTCTGCTTTGATGCCTGATCAGGTCATCTCCAGTGGGTTTATCTGTGGTTTTTGGTGAGCAACAGCTTGGTGTATGTGGTAAAGACAGCGATGAGAGTGGTGAGAGTGAATCAAAACAGTACAGCTGTGGGCTGAAAAAAAAACAAAAAGTGAAAGATGCTAAAATGCTACATATAAAAGGGAACCACAGAATTGGCTGATGGCTCTGTATGGATTTACGCTACAAGCAACTCCTTTCAAAGAACACATTGTTATTTGACCCAATATAAAAATGGTGATCAGTGTCGCTTTAAGCTGACTATTACTGATACTAAATTGAGGCATTAAAGGGCTGCAAATACAGATGGCACAATCACACAGGAACACTTGCAGACTGACACACACTGAACAAAAGTATCAGGCTTGTCGATTGTCTCCACATTAAGATGCAGTATGTATGTGTGCACACATGCGCACCACAGCCACACACACACACACACACCCAATGACACATAGTGCACTCGCTCACACAACCCTGAGCCCAAGTAACAGCCTGTCCTCCCCCTGCCCTTCCCTCTCAGAGTTCTCCCTCTTGAAGCAATTAGGTCTACTTCCTGCAGAGCTCAGGCCCTCGTCATTAAGTTCAGCTTTTAATTGAACATGACGTCATGGGCCATTGAATCTGTCATTACTAGAGGTGGCCTAGGCAATGTGACTTAGTGTTCATTATAAGCTGAAGACAACTACCATGTCCAATATCCAGGTTAGAGCTATTGTAATGCTGGGCCCCCTCACTGTGGCTTATGAACACAGGTTGTGATTTGCAGGAAAACTAACCATTACCAAACGGTTATTCCATATAAATCTTTGCATATAAAGCTTTCTAAAAGGCATCAAGTGTGCTACATCTAGACAGCTCAACTAATGTCATTTGATCTAAAAGGAGAAATAGGCCTACAGTACACCACTTGGCATCCATTGTGGTATTCTTGCAGCAAATCCTAACAATAATGTAACTACTTGGGGCATTTTAAGACAAATGGAGGGGAATTGCTTCACCCTGATGTGACACTGGTCTACATAAAATGTGGAACACTTTGTCCAAGAAGGACATAATACTCAGGAAAGTTAAACATTTTCCACCTCTAACCTTAGAATCATTTCATACACAGTTTTGAAATCAAACACTCCGATAAGACAGGCATCGCAGGTGCACAGACCCATGCAGGAGGGAACAGTTATATAATGTAAAGTGGTTTGAGGTGAAAAGGATGGTTTTCATTTTGGGCATTTGGACTATTTTTTTTCCCCTCTTACCCTGAAACAAATCCCTTTCGTTACCGTGTCCCCTCGCAGTCTCATTATGTTCTACGTTGAGCTATTCAGGTCAGGCGCTAGTGAAAGCATTCCATGTGCTCTCATGTGAATTTTATTTTGTATGAAACTATTTTTTTGACTTGAAGATACTAGAGAGAATCTTGCAATGGGATTGCACTAGCCGCAACACCAGTCAACATGTTGCTGTTCCTACCAATGGCTACGCAGTAGTCATGAAATGTGGTGAATACGTCAGTCATGGAGCAAGTCATCCATTTCTGGTGTGTTTTTTTTTCTCTTCAGTTTTTTCAATATTTCAGTTTGACATTCTTGAACTTAGGAACAACAGTTTAGCAAAAAATATTCAAGGTGCAATTATTAGCTTTCGTTAAGTCTCATGTAACCACATGTCACTATTGTCATCAGCTGAAAGAGTTGTTGAGACAACTTGTTGAGACTTTACATTTCTGTATGTTGCAACTTATGTGTCTTTGGGTCCAATTTCGTATTTTATGTTGTGATCCTATTTTAGCCGAAAGTACCTGTTTCGGTTGCCACAAACTCGGCTGGAACTTGTCACGAGATCTCCTTAAAAAAAGCCAGTGGTTCAATGCTTATAAATGTTGAAATGCAGTCTCTAACTTGACAGCCTTCTCACCTGCAACTTCACCATCAAACCATCGATATCCCAACATAGAAGTCAGGTCATAAACATGTCGCATAAATGAGATATGACAGGTATTGTAAACATATCAGTATGGAAGGTAGCCTATGACATGTACAAATGTGAACCCATCAGTGGTTTGCAAACATCTTAACTGCCAACACTTCATTCCGTTGACTGGGCTGAATTTTACTCAAGGTAACAGTGCCTTTCATTTGGTCGCCTGTGGCAATAACTTTCAGGGAAACATCTGTTGATATGCCTGAGAGTGAAGAAGCTGCAAATCATTAACTCCTCCGTGAACATCAGTCACGCCGGGTAGATTTTTACGTGCGATAGCGGTTGTTTAACAATGAAGAAAACAACTTTTATAATCCATCACTTCAGTGTTTCCCACACATTAGTTTATTTGTGGCGGTCCACCACCATACAACATTGGCTGCCACATATTCATTTTCTATTTTTGGATATGCGCGTCCCGTTCTCACTCACTCAAGACAATGCACCTGTCAGTGAAGAGCCTGATGTTATATACTCCAATATGGAGTATAGGACGGAGCTGTAGATTTTAGTCCGCTGGTAAAACCAACGAAGAAGAGGAGGACAGGGACGGACTGGGACTACAAAACAGCCCTGGACTTTGACTCGGCCGGCCCACAACAATCAGTACGCGGAAAGTCATCAACGTCTGGCACGGGTGTCACAATACTTCAATCATGACTCATGACACTATACCATCCAAATTATAGCAATAGCACTGATGTTGACTAGATGTTGTGTTAAGATATAGTATTCTAGTCTTACTTGAATACTCACAAAGAAATGAAGGTGTCATCAAACTGCAGTCCCTCTGGCTGAAGCAATACAAAACAGGTATCCGAAACACACAACACATAGTGTGAGTTGTGATGAATCACAGTGTAAAGAGGCTGTAAATATACAGTTTAATTTGAATACTCAAAGACATAAAGGTTGAATAGTAACCTTAAAAACCCAAACCAGCGATGATATGTGGCATTTTACTCAATGTTGGGGGATAAGGAGTTTCTTCAACAGGTCGCTTTTTTTCTGCAACTCTGTCTACGACCAAGTCATTGTCAAGGGACATGAGGATGTCTTTGTCCGTGCTCATGAGCATGAATGCCTCCAGGTGTTCTTATGACTGTGTGCTCCTTATTCGACTTTTGATGTGTTTGAGAACAGAGAAGCTTCTCTCACGGACTACCTGTGTCACGGGCAGAGTAAGGAGGAACTTGTATCCTGAGCCAAGGACATGATAGGCATCTGTCAAGAGGTTGTAGCATTTCAGAATTTGATAGCAACAGACTGGGCATTCCTTACAAGATTTGCCCTGTTTGTTTAGTACATCTGTGTCTTCTTCGTCATCATCACAGTCATCCCCTACTGTTCTGGCACCTGAGCGGGTAGCGAGGCGCACATCACCAGACAGCTAAACACTTTTAACTTGACTGAAGTGGCTGGGTAGCTTCAATGATGAGTAGGCAGGACATGAGCTGTCAAGGTGGACTCCATTTATTGAAGGTACGGCGCTTCATGTCAAGCTGTTAATATTCATATGAAACTGTAAATAAACCAACACAAAAAAAGCTATGCAATATTATGCAATGAAATATGAGCAGAAATAATTTTTATAATCACAGATGAATTAATCTACTCACACACAAAGCTGCTCCAAGCTCTACACAGGCAGATGAAACCGGATAAAAAAGGAAATCTTAACCCATGCGGTCCTCTAGTTTCTAATACTACTAATCATGTGACCTGATCTTGTGACTGAAAATCATGGGACCTGAACAACCATTGAGAATGTGAACATCTAAAATGCTGTGAAAAAGCTGCATTCCTCTTAATGACCTAAGGGAGGTGCTATAACGCTTAATAGAACGAAACACATCACACCTACCATCCTGACTGAACACTTTAACTCAGAGTGCAAATTGACAGCTGTTGCTCGTGTGCCGTCAAACCTGAGCAAGCATTTGCTAAGTTCTTGAAATGCAGAATCAGGCAGAGCATCTGATAACACTTCAGCAAAGTTTCTCGGATCAAGAAGAGCCAAGTCGGCATAGAGGGTACCATGGGTCAGAAAACACCTGTGGATGCTCTCTGTGACTGTTGTACCGGACTGGAGTGTGAAACAGTAGATTAGCAGGAAAAAAAAACAAAAAAAACTGGTGATGACTGCGCAGCGGCCGCCAGCCGTCCTGGAGTACCGGCCGTTCTGCGATTCTCCAGAACCCACAGATGGCCAGTCCACCCCTGAAAGAGGACTATTTAACACAGTTGGCTTGACCGTTACTTCCTCTGCAAAGAAGACGGCCGGCCTCATTGTCGAGATCAAGCCCCCACAAAGAGCACCAGGCCTTGAAGCAAATTTTTGTCGTGGACAAGCCATGTAATTACATCGTCATGTGAGGCGCTGGGGATTTATTCCTAAAAGCTATCTTTGTGAAAGATGCATCTGTAAAACGGTAATAAAAGCCTCACAACCCCATGAAATGACTCGTTTTACTGTCAAACTTGAGCAATTTGGTCCAATATAATTTGGAGAGTCTAGAGTAGCCGCCCGGTTAAATCATTTTATCCTCATTCAAGTATGCTCGGTGCGAAACCGGAAGTTAGCCAACTCAGTCGGCGGAAGTCTCAAGTGTGCATGCTCTATGGCACCCCAGCTGGACAGCCACCGCCACAATTAAAGTCTGATTGTGTGGGAAACACTGCATTACTTCACGACCCCATCAAACTCTGCTTTTTGTTTCATTGTTCTGACTGAGACACCCCTTGCAGCAGAAGTTATATACACCGCATTTAACATCTGGCACATGATTGTCCATCAATATGTGTATTTGTAATCAGATGAAACTTGACACTGAAGTTTTCTTCTTTATGTCATACGCTCTTTAGTTTGACCTCTTTACATTTTGAGCGCCAATAAGATTTAATGCATCGGGTCCATACCCCTTTTTTTTTCTCCCTGCTGCTGATGTAACCTAGTCTTAGAGTCTCACCCTTGCTAACACTGCAACACTTTATGTAATCCTCCTGCTATTTACTTCAACCAAAAGCCTCTCTTTGTCTCCATCTGACTCTCCTTCACACTACATCCTCAGTAATACCAGCCTGTATTGGCAGCCGTTCCCGTGGGGCCACTGCAGTGCACTACCTTGAGATGTCAGCAGAGCCAGCCCTGTTTTGGAATTGATCTCTTGGTAATCTCCCCTCTCCCTGGGGCGTCGAAGCATCTTCTGGCTAAGAACGATTAAGAGTCCGTCAATCCCTCCTTCCCGTCGCCGCAATCCGATCCCGGCCTCCTCTGTCTGGGCTCCCTCAACTCTCGTCAGCAGCGAAAGCATCTGTACACATCAGTAATGACACTGCCCCGTGGCCTTTCTCTCGTCTCTTTTGTTAAGGACAATGGCGGCCTGTGGATATGTGTTTCATATGATGATTCCTTCCCATGAGTAACATACTCATCATTATTGTTAGCTGGATGATATGTGTTCCCTGATTGCCTCCGCTGAGATATGCACCGGCAACAATCATATGAATCAGTGGGACAGTCAGTCTGTGTTAGTTTTGCCATCGCTGTGGTCATCATCATTATCACCACTGCTGCTGCTGTAACCATAGCTATTTTAAGAACCGCATAAATAAGCGTAGAAGAGCCAGCTGTAATTACTTCTATCCTTTATGCACTATCACTTACTGCAGCATCATTATAATCTGCACTGTAACTTGTTAAGGTTATATTCATGCTGAAATTAACATTTTCATCTTTAATGACTGCATCTTAGTTACTCATGCCTATTCATGAGAGCGTCCTCTTTGCTTGACAAACTGGTCTAAACTGCCCTCAGCAGCAAAGGGAAAGAGAGCATAGAACTTTTTTTTCTTTTTTAAAGTCAAGTAACGGTTAGGTTGCTGAGTTTTCTCCAAAGTAAGCTGTTTGGGAATAATTTAGAGGGAAATATTCAAATAGCTCATTTAAATTGTTTGAGTACTTCCAGAGAACATCCAAACTTTGTGAGCTTGTATTTCACCAGGTTCCAATACTATTACCTGAAAGTAATTAGGAGGCAGTCAGAGTGAAAAATGCCTCACACACAAGGCGATGGCGTTGATCAAGCATATGGAAGTATACTGATGACAAAATATAAAAAATAATGGTTCAAACACTACTCAGTTAGATGATTTTAGCAGTAGAGGGCTTGTGTAATCGCATGTGAGTCAGCAGGGATTATCAAACTGGTGATGATCAAAGCTGCTGGTGCTAACATTTGACAGTCTGAATCCCCTGAGCACAAACTCAAACTGTGAGCAGGCATCACCTGCTCCGTTTGACCTGGAAGTGAAGGGTCATCCTGTTTCCTCAACTTCGAAAATAAAAGTGGGACAGTGGCAACTATCTCTGTCTGCCTGTCTGTCTGTTATTTGCATGTCTCGAGAACCTTTCATCGACCTCAAACTTGGCAGGTTTGTTGCTGAGGACCCAAGGAAGTGCACATTTTTAAATAAACAGCAACACCACTCTGTGCAGCAGCGTGGCTACAGCACTTTGGCTTCACGGTTCTGCAGACTGAAGCTGGACTCAAATGTGATCCAGCTCACGTGATCTTGTGGGGAAGCAGGGGTAAACAAAACGGTGTTAAGCATTGCTGGGAGAAAAAAGAAAAAACATCTAAAAGCAGAAGGTTTAAAGAGTCTACGATCTTAGAAATAAAAGTTGTAAGTAGAACCATATAAGGTTCTTCGGCTTGTCCTCATAGGAGAACCCTTTTTGGCTCCAGGTAGAACCTTTTATAAAGGTGGAGGGTTCTACCTAGAACCCAACATAAAAGGTTATACCTAGAACTGTGTGTGTAAGGTTCCACCCAGAACCCCCCATGAGAGGTTCTACAAAGAAGATACAGGATCTTATACCCATGCTTTCAACAATCCCTGAAGATCTCTGGATCAAAATAGCTCTTACTGGAACCGTTAGTGTTACCAAGAACCCTTGAAAAAATGTCTCTTCGGAAAGGGTTTTTCAGAAGCAAATGGTTCCAGGTAGAACCTCAGCCCTTGCAGAAGAACCCTTTTGGAACCCCTATTTCTAAGAGTCTAGATGAGTTGAAAGACGCATGGCTATGTGAACACAAGCGACAAATATGCGTATTTTGAAAGTAATAACTTTACCAACTGTTTGCAGCTCATTTTAACAACATTACAAACATTTCCTAAAGGCTAGATTTTAGGGCTGTGACAATTTTCAGCACTAACAACTATATTATTGTTACTTAGACTTTTATGCGCTGGCAACTGGCAACTGTCATTTACATTTTTCATCAGGTTCACTTGACTCACCATTAGGTCCCTGTCGGTCTGTCGGTCCCTGTCACATAGTCACATGTCACAAAGCAATGTGGAATTCAGAGGTTAAGATGTGTGTCTGAATTCAAGTGTGTGTCAAACTCAGACAGACAGCAGAGGAAAGAAGCATATAAATCTATGGAGATAAATGACACCAAAATGCAGCAGATGCTCAGCAGAGGTTTTTTTATTACAGTACAAAATGCAGATGCAGCATTTGATTTTGATTGTCAAATTTGACTTAAAATAGAAATCCTAGCAGATTACATAGCAAAAACAGAATGTCTATGACAAGACGGCTGCTTTGGGTGTTTTGTTAGTTTCTCGGTGAGCACTGTCTGCTCTCTTGTATTGAGATCAGCCTTAAAAGGTTACCTCTTTGCAATAAGCGGTAATTCCAGTTACGATCAAAGACTCGTTACTTGTTCCAGTGGACACAATATTTGAGTAACTGCAATGGAGAAAATCAACTTTGGAGGAGATAATTATAAGAAATTTGGTTTCACCACAAGTAGTGCTGTAACTTTGCTCACAATCACATCGCCTACTAAGGCACATGATACTACAATACCAGCATCTCTTCTTGACTCCAATCCAAACAGCTTATAAACATGTATTTAATCTTGTGAAGGGCTCAATGTGTGGCCGAATAGTCCTGATAAAATGCAAGTCTCCTTCAAAACAATCTAAGGCACATGTTTAGATTTATGCAAAATCAAAACGCAAAATGAAACTTAAAAACATGATGTTTCAATTATTTTTTGCAATTACATGGTTGTGTTTACAGTGACATATTGTGGAGGACAAACACTTTTTTCCCCAGGATTTGGAGGGTGGTGTCTCCCATGGGCGTCTATGGGTACTTGAGAATTCTGACAGAAAAATGCACATAGTACAGTACTGGTTCTTTTTCACAACATAATGTGAGATTTTACTTTCAGTTATATTTAATTAATTAAAGCACAGCAAACAGAGTGGACATCTGAGCTTACTTATTTTGTGACACAAATGTCAAAAAGAATTCCCCTCCCCCGATCCAATTCATATCAGCTCTGTCTAGAAGACAGTAAATAAACGGATGTGTGTGTCAAAGAAAAATACCAACACATGCTTGCTTTGTTTTTTGTTTTTTTATATAGGTATAATATTACTTCAGCAAATACATAGTATTTCTTTACAAATATTGTAAGAAAATGAGAACACAGTTAACAGACGTCTTTCTATTTAATAAATATGATTATAAATGCATAAACAATTACACACAGCACAGTTGAGGTCAAACAAAAACACTGTAACACCTTACCGTCTGTTCTTATACAAAAGCTGTACAGTAATAAAACTCTTTTTTTTATTATCATTATTAATATTTCTCTACAAAAATAATAATCTCGCTCATTCTGCAGGGAGGTGGACATGGAGAGAAAGAGAGAGAGGGAGAGAGAGAGAGATAGAGGGAGAAAGTGTAGCTCAGAGCTAGTCTACAACTTGATACTCTTCCCCACACCCTTGGGAGCTGTCACATCGCGGCTCGTCCTACCCAGAAGGCCAGGGACAGTGTTAGCGGGACTTCCTGTCCATTCGACCTGTCCTCCTCCCTATGAAACTGAAAAGAGACGGACCTCCTGATCCCGTCTGGCCAGTCATTTCCTATTCCCTCAGGCGGAGGTTACTATTAGCAATCTGCTGTTTCTGACCGTAGTTGTGGAGTTACGGCTACTTTCTCCCTCAGGCTGCCAGGACCAGAGCCAATACACCTAAATCTGAATGTGAGCTAAATCTCTGCAGTATACAACTTTACATCCTTTCTTTGCAAAACCTAAGCACACAAAATCCAATTATTACCGTATTGCTGCATTCCTTGACATTTCATTGATGTTGCTGATTTACAAAAATCCAACTACCACCGTGTAAAAATAACCTTACACACCATGCAGCGGAACAAGATAAATCACCTAAGAGCTGAGTGCAAAATCTTTCCTGCAACCTCAGATGGAACACAGACAGCTACAATGGAAATGAATATAGACGCAGAATTGTTATCAAAATCATCTTAGCATGCAGCAACCAAATGTGCTTGTTTAGATATCCTCTTTTAACAGAAGCACAAAGTTGTCTTTTACTCCACTCAAAATACCAAAAAAAGCTTGAAACAAAATGGAGGAAAATCTGATGGGCATGTTTATAGGTTTCCCAGTTCTCTACAATATGTCATTTATATTTAGTTGCATCTTGTGGGGAAGTTTCAGATTGCAAAAAGCGGAATACTCCTTTCCTCACCTTACCCTATGGTTGCATCAAAAGACACCAAGACTTTCTCCTGAGCCAGCGTTTGGTTTGTCAGTTCTGGGCTACCATAGGGCTGCCTGCCCACATCAGAAAAACGCAACCGACCATATTGATGTTTGTTGTGGGGCTGCAACCTCTAGTGGTCATAGCAGTTATTACTGAAGCAAAGGAGGAAGTCAGGTTAAGTAGTATAAAGAGGGACACATAGGCAGGAGGTTGTTGTGGTAGACGGTTTGGTTAAACAAGCATAAGGTTTTCACCCAGGAGGTGAAACCAAAAAGGTCAAGAGTGAGTTATTTTGCCTTACTCACATAGTTAAGTCATGGACATAAAGTGACTATATAAATTACCTCTATTACATAAGTGATATAACTGATGCTACATAGGTAATGTGCTATCTTTAACCCAATCCACAATGTTTTCCTAAACCTAACCAAGTCATTTTAGTGCCTAAACCCAACCAAACTGCCAGCATACAAAGAAGGTCCAGGACACCTGTCATTGGAACGTTGCAATGGTCATGGTCTTTTAGGAATGTGACCTAAGTTGTTCTGAGAGTCACTGGCAATTGACCTATACAGCAGTTTATGGATGAGAACGTGTTAAGCAGAAACAATGTGCTGCAACATAGTGGATTCCCTCTAAATCCTATAAACTGCACCTTTAACAAGCAACAGGAGCTTGAATGAGAGAAACATTGCATGGCTGCTTGTTGTGAGAACATGAGAAAATACCTGAACATCCAGACCTCAGTATGTAACTAGCTTCAGGCTCTTTGTATTTCTATGTGTGAATAAATGAGAAGCAGGCCTACACGTATCCATTCTTTGTGTTAGCATTGTTGCATACAGATAATGCTATTCATCAAATTGGTTGATCAAAATCAACAATTTTATCACATTCCCTCCTTGGACTGACACACCCCACCTTCTTTACCATGACTGCTTCTTTTCATTGTATGGCACATCTGGTGTGTGTGTTACAGTGGAGAGCCACAAGAAGCAAAACTATCTAGTAACACTGCCCATGCAACTGTTTGCGACTTACTGTGATCAAGAACTTGCAAATGTTGCAGATATTTTGGTTGTTAGCTAGAGTTACGTAAATAAGCAACCACGGATGGAATAACCAACTCAGGGGCCCTGGGCTGAAAATGAGATATAACCCTTTGATTTTCTCAACTTTCATAAATAGTGTATGTGGTTTGTGATTAGTTTGTGGTAACTTTAAAATATACCATGTATGAACTGAAATCATAATGTAAAGGGTAGACTAGATATCATCACAGGGCCTCTAAATGAGGTAATGATGCAAATATTGCCTAAGGCCCTTATTATTTTGATTTACAATACATTTTAACTGTACATACAGTATTATAAACATATCTGCAATTAATTGGATTATCACACACTCATTTATCCACAGTGAATCAGGTGCCTTTGGGTCCTCTGAGGCTCTGTGGGCCAAATTGCTCTGTTTGTAGTGCAGTAACTTCAACAACTGTGCCAAAAGCATCACTTCATTTTCATTTGTTGGTTCCTGTAAACTTAAAATCAAGAGTCCGACTAAAGAACAATCCCAGGGTTTGGAAATCTCCTATAGCAGGTAAAAAAAAACCTAAAAAAAAACTTGCTAGCTCACCACTCCATCACTTTTTCTTCACTCCATTCTTATTTGGATCAAGTTTTCCACTTCCCTTGATATGCTGCAATGGAACGAGAAGCAGTTTATTTGCGTTATATTTAAAATGACAACTCCTCCTTACTTGACATAGTGTGCAGTGGGTCTTATTTGTTAAGGATGTCAAATGAATCAACGCTATACTGAGCAGCCGGTGTTTGGTGCATGCCCATGTCGAACAGTCACTCTTCTATATTGTCCTTGTCAGTCTTGACTAACTGGGTTTCAGGTGTATCTACTGTGGCAATTTGTAGGAAATATCATCCAAATCCAACAAAACCACTCATCCTCTGCATTTCCAAATCTCTGCAAAGCAAAAAGAGGCTAAACAAATCCGGTTGAGTTGCCTATGAAGATTTGAAAGGCATCAATCAGGCATTTACATCTGTCAGATTTCACACACAATGTACCGCAGGGCTCAACAGTCCTCTGAACAAGCTAACTGTCCGTGTAGCCTGGTAGCATCTGCGCTCTAGTTCTCCTGCCTCTACAGTGCCTTCTAATGAGCTGGGATGAAGACTCGAGAGCGGGTCAGGACAATAGCCTAAATGTGTCACCAACCTTGGCCGGCATTGAGCTTGACTGGCCACATTAAGTATTCAACAAGTCAACCTCTTGTTATTCTATCCAACAGAACACTTTTACAACCCTGAAAAGCACTCTTCCATCTCTCTGTCTCTCTCTTTCATGCAGCCATGCTCTTTGGATTCCCCCACAAAGTAGTTGTATCTCATTCCAACTGCCACCTTAAATCTGAGCTTTGACAAATTATATTCTGCCTCTAGAAGGGATGTTGGCTGTGACCAGGGTATGACTTTTAACAACTTTGGATTACTTTTCTCTGTGGGGTATTCCTCCCGTTTCCTCTTTAACTCCTAAAAGGTGTGATGTCTGGTGATATTTGGGGATAGCTTGCAGTCAGAGGGTGCAGTTGTAACACCTCACCTATTGAGTGGTCTTAACCTGAAGCACAGAACATTTTTACAAACTGGTATGTATCTTTATAGTAGCATAAGCGTAAGATTAACAGCAAAGGTTAAATTTATCCAGAAAACCAAACCCTGTCTTTCTGTTAATAAATAAAAATCAGAAAAAAACAAAAACATTTCAGTAGAAAATGTGTATTGTGCCATAAATCAGCTTTCCAAGAGACAATGGGCCAAAAGCTTTGAGTACCCTATTCATATTTTATAACAGCGTTTCTGTTTAGTTTGACATTTGTTATTAAAATACACAAATTTACAACAGACATTCATGATTTACAAAATGAATGTGTAATTCACTTCAATAACATACTTCATAAAAGTATATTCATATGAATAAATAATACTCTACTGCTGTTAGCTTTATAGAACAGCAAAACAATCTCAGAGATGTCAGCAAAACCAAAACATTGTTGCTTATTTCTTTTTTCCCCTTTCTCTAGTTCATGCGAGCGCTCCCAATTATGTATCTGACTTGTATAAATAAATAGAATTCTTAAAATGTTGAATTTATCCGACATACAGCATGTAAAAGGAAAATTAAAAACCTGTACACAGTTTCTTCTGGTTTGAACAGAGCACAGTATGTGTAAGCAGGGTCCAACATGCACAGGTATAAAGCTCAAAACCATTGTGTCCCAAATGGTAAAAATTATCCATGATGCAGCTGGAGTGGGAATCCAGTCCAGAATTTAGACGATGTACGTGGGGAGTTCTGTGGAGAATTTCACATGTACATGAGGTTTTACACATCCTGTGGGGCAAACAAGAAAGAGAAAGAGAGAAGTGTTAGGATATTCGGAAAAAGAAGCTGAGTCAATCTACATGTAATTGGTGTAAATGTAACTGGTCCCATTATAGTAAGCAATACTTTAAAAGGGTCAGTGTGTAGGATTTAGTGGCATCTTGTGGACCATTGCAGATTGTAACCAACTGAACACCTCCATCCCACCCTCACCCTTCAGTTCCCGCTAAAAAGCAAAATATGCAAGTGTTTGGTTTGTCCATGGCAGCCTCTGTGGAAGTCCTACTCCTTCTATAGATATACAAGACTCATTTTAAGGCAATAAAATTCAATGGTTCTTAGTTTCAGGTGATTATACATTGATAAAAAACATAATTGTAAATCTTATTTTCCATTTCTTCCAAAAGATTATCCTAGATCCTACACACTTAATTTAATAAAAGGTTAATTCATTGCTTTTTTGTGGAACAGGCAGAAAACACAACATCTGCCATACTGACATGGTAAACATGTTAGCAAGCAGTTGCTTATTTACACCTCCAGCATACATGGAGCAAAATTACCATTCATTTGGTTACTGGTGTGTTTTGGTCACCCTAATTAATAATTTACAGTAACATTTAGGGCGTTAAGCAGACACTTTTGTCCAAAGCGACTTACAATAAGTACATTTGTCACAAGCGTGAAACCAGAGGAAAAGAGAGGAACAGTTGGGTGTCGTCAGCATAACAGTGGTAAGCGAATCCATGTGATGTGATTGCAGAGCCTAGTGATCTAGTGTATAGTGAAAACAGAAGCGGTCCTAATACTGAGCCTTGAGGGACACCAGTTTCCAGAAAGCAGGGTTTGGACAAGGAGCCATGCCATGTGACCTGAAAGGTGCGATTTGTCAGGTATGATGTGAACCAGGTTAGAGCAGAGTCAGCAATGCCAAGTTCAGCCAGAGTGGAGAGGAGGATTTAGTGGTTGACTGTGTCAAACGCGGAGGATAAGTCGAGGAGAATGAGGACTGACGAGTGGGACTGTCAGTCGGGACTGGTCACTCCACCAAGGCAACCCTCCTCACGGTGACTGAGTCGCTCGGTGGTGGAGTGACCAGTCCCCAAGCTTGACTGATTAGGGTCAAGGAGGTCATTTGGACAGTTGGTTGTAGACTGCGCGTTCCAGAGTTTTAGAAAGCAAGGAAAGAAGAGATACAGGTCTGTAGTTTTGGATGTCAGCTGAGTCTAGGTTGGGTTTCTTATGGAGTGGCTTTACTGTGGCTGTGAAAGGAGCTAGGAGCCCTTTTTTTTCAGAAACCGAGCCTAATCATGTGGTGGATGAATACAATTTAAAAATGTAATATTGATCATTAATTGATTGGTTAAATCTTGAAATTCAATTTGATGCAACACAACATTGCATGACATTTTTTTAACAAAGAAAGTCTAACATGCTTGCACATATACTGTGTGATAAACATGGTGATAGACCGTAATGCAGTGAAGGTGTAGGAGGCTACGTGACCTCGCAAGAGATGTGTGTGTACGGTGCACTGATGTGCTGTCTGAGCCTCAGTGGACAGTTATAAAACCCAATTCTCCCTCTTTTCATATAATAAAGTGCTTCATATCTGTGTGAATGCGCCTCCTTATTCACAATGTTTGACCAGAAATGGACGGAGCTTTATCATTTTTTCCAACTGAATGTCTGACTCTGCCATGGAGTCTTCAAGGGACTTGCATCTTGCATTTGCCAACGTGGTTGTACTTCTGAGAGATAGCTGTGTTCAAGAGCGAACCCGCTCCGCCCAAACCCTTCAAATATATGCTAGTCAACAACCCATATCCAGCCCAAAACCCAAACAACATAATTGCACTAGACTGGTAAACTAGACAGAGGACCAGTCTGAGAGAAGCCGCTGTCCATGGTGCAGAGTCTGCTGCTGGGAGCAGAGGAGATCAGAGCTGTCTCTCTTTGCTATTTTCCTCTTTGTCACCCGCTCTCAGAAGAGAGAGGATCCAAGCTAAAAAAAAAAAGTAAATTAAAAATTTAAAGAATAAAGTATTTATTCCAAACTTTGATATTCATTGTTGAATAAAGCAGCAAAAGAGGTTGGAACATTTCAACAAGTTTAAACTTTGAACATTAACTTCTTTTCCCTCTCTCTTCATGCATGAACAAAGCATTTATCAAATTGTAACAGTGAACTGTTACAAAATAGTTGTCCAATGTGTCGGACTACTCAGTGTTTTAACCTACTGTTTGGCTGTACTTTGCTATAGATAGAGCCCACAGTTTGAGGATTTAACCTCTTTCAACGTGCTTCCAGTACATGACCAGCGGAAGTGAGGGCAAACTCACTGGATGGTTTTCCATTGGTCAAAAATCCCACTTAAACCCACTAAAATCAGACTTTTGTGTGCAATGGGAATGTGTACAGTAGGCATTTACACCCGGGTCAATTGACTCTGCAGTAGACACGGGATTTTATCACCTCAGCTCAGCTTTGATCTAAATTTAAGATGCAGATGAACACACTAAATTCCGTGGTGCAAAGTCGTTACTCGTTACCAACACCTGGTGGTGGCGCGTAAATAATGAAGGAATTTGGGATGTGGTCTATTACAGAATGTTTTATTACTGGACACAGTGTTGGAGGTGGAGCCCTGTTCAATCCTATGAAAGCTGCTCAGTGGCGTTTTGAAGCCAAAAAAGTTTGACATCCCGTCTATGACAATACCTGGATCACCCGAGCCGGCTAACTTCCCGTTTAGCATCCAGTCTAACTTGAATGGGGATAAAATAATTTAATTGGTCCGCTCTTCTAGACTGTCCATATGTCATTGTACTGAATGGTTAAAATTATGGTTGTGAAACGAGTAATTTCACGGGGGTTCTGACGCTCAAAATAATTTATCCACCGTTTCACAGACGCTTCTTTCACAATGGGTCTATTGTTATTTTCTCTTCTCTTACAACTGTTTCCGGCAAATTCGTGATATGTCTTTAAAACAAAGAGAGTTACTGGCATTCACATTTTTCAGCCATCATATCCTATTTACCCTATAGATTTACAGTTTCAAATATCCCTTACATAGGACTAAGGCTTCTGCTTGAAGAACGCCCCAGACAGAGTGGGTGGAGATGGCAGAATTTTTTTTTTTTCATTTACAACAAAAACTCGGCTCTTTTAAAAGTTTGACATCATGCCAACAAATTCCGTACTAACCAAAATTCTTAATTTGATGTATATCTGATTTTGATTTCCAACCAAAATTTAATGCTGTCCAACATGTCCAACAGCTTCAAGTCAAGCAGTCAGAAGTCAATCCAAAGTTAGATAATCCAGGCATCCAGGTGTCAACTGGGCCATGTCCACATCATCCCTGGCCTTCATAACCTCCACTAGCTCCCCATATCAGAGCGTATCCACCTCAAACTCTTTATCATCACCTACAAAACCCTCCATAACCTGGCTCTCCCCTACCTATCTGAGCTCCTCCACCGGCACACTCCCACCCACACCCTCAGGTGTGCAAACCTCCATTGCCACTTCGAGCCTCTGGAGCTCACTCCTATAAACCTCCCCCTCATGCTCCACCTTCAAGAAATCCCTTAAAACACAGCTCTTCAACACAGCCTACAACCACTAGCAAACTATTTTCTAATTCTCTTTCTCTGATTTGTTTTCAGTCTCATGGTCTATTTCATCTTTGTATTGTTTTCTTTGTTGAGTTTTTCTTTGTTTTGTTTTTGTTCTTTGTTAAGCGTCATTGAGTATTTGCTATATAAGTCCAATGTATTATTTTTATATGTCTCACTTAAAAGAAAATTAATCAAAACGCAAATAGTGAAAATGTACTTAAAAAAACAGGTACAGGCATTAATCACTGACATTTCACATTCGTAAGAGCCATAGAAATTGAGCAGAAAGAAAGAAGAAATGCACAATACTTTGTTAACAGCAGACATTATGTTCATCACAGTCAAAGGTCTTATCAGAATCTACAGATGGATGACAATTTACAGCAAAAACATGACTGAATGAGCGGAGACAATAGATATGAAGAAAATGAATGATGCTTCTCCATGTCCTCTGTACAAAAAATAAGCCAAAATATCCTGGACTGGAGTGCTTCCATATTGTGCTGGTGACTGCAGTATTGAGTTCCTGTCCATACATCAGCCCGTCTCAATCGACAGCATGGCTCGGCTGTCAATCATGACGTTTCACCCTATTTAACAGCACCACATAACAAATTAAATAAACTAAGTTTGGAGGGGGTGGGGCTATGATCGCTAACTGCAGCCAGCCACCAGAGAGTGACCAGGATGTCTTGGCTTCACTTTTGGATATACAGTCAATGTTGGAGTTGTAACATGCAGGGTTTCATCAATGGAACTGAAGCTGTAAGTTTGGAATGGAACAACACCATCGAAAGATTTTTCTGTCATTTGTCACCCATCTGTATTCACAGGTGGTTAAAAGGGCGACATTAGGAGGAGAACAGTGTGTTATTGCGCTACTGGGAAGCAGCTGGACTATTTTTTATATCATACATGTCTTTGTTTAGCTCTCGTTCACCCCTCGACCGGACCATTTCACCTCTGAGAAACAAACAAAGAGCACAGGATGAGACTCGTGAAACAATGCACAATGGAATGAAATAAGCAATGAGGAAAAGCCAATTAAAATGCAAGCCACAGGTAAAGGTCAATAAGAGTAGATATTCACCGATGGGCCGTGAGTTGAACTCTGTGTCCAGAATCTCCAAAGAATGCACCAAGTCCCGCTGTGAGCTGGACGGGGCCTCTGTTGGATTAGCTGGACTCATCATTTCTTGTTCTTTTTCGTTCTGCATCTGCGCATAGACGTTGAGGCCTGGGATCTTCCTTGAGGAAAGATTTACAGTGAGGCAAAGGGATAAAGACAAGAGCCTAAAGACAAAACCAGGGAACTGGGAGTACATTATGTATAACCATCTGCAGCCAGACAACTTCACCTGTTTACTCAACTTCTTTGAGACTTTTGCCTGTGCGATAAAGCACATTTGCATGTAAATGCTAATTTCAGAACCTAAAAGTAATAAGGTCTGTAAAAGGGAAGTTTTATTCTGCCTCTGCTTGTCTGCACATCTTCACAATTGTTTGTGCCCTTTTCCCTCGACACTGCACCTTGGCGAAGAGACATAATTTAACATTTCAGAAAGGTCAAATGCCTTCGTTCAAAGGGCTTAATATTGATAGCGGCTGATGGCTGACTGACATTTCTTTTGCAAAGAACGACCTGACAAAAGAATTTCCACAGGATCCCCACAGATGTGTGAGGGAAAAAGCCAATTCTCCACCAAGGAGCACTGCAAGTGCCTGTGAAGACGTTTGACAGGCAGCTATCAACCTTCTCTGTAGCCTCACCGGCAGCTTTTGTTTGCAAAGCTGTCAGGACTCCGTGACACCTCCCAGCACCTACCTATCATGCACGGCGAGATGACTATATAGACATGACATTTCATGAGCACTTTACCTCTTGAATTTGTAGATGACAAACACAGCTAAACCCACAACCACTACCGATAGCAGCATTAGCATGGCAGAGCCACTGTGGTTTCCGCTCGTGTCCACTAGGGGCGCTGCGGAGACAAGGAGACAAGAGCCACAGAGTGTCAGCGGCTAGCAACTCACACAGGCTGTATTTCCACCCAGCTGAATCATGCACTGAGCACTGAACAGGACAACAGACACCTATGTTAATTATGGATGATCAATATACAGTAGTATGGACTTCTCTTACTCTTTATCTTATAAGACCTTTTAGGACAGTAGCAGCATCCCCAATAGGAAGAGGCACACAAACTTGTAACGATGCTCACTCTCTGAATGTCTCTGTGTAGCTACATGGTGGGAGCCAATCAGACACAGGGGTGGGGTTATTAGATGAGCGGGGGAGCAAAAATGATAAAAGTATACCTGAGTGTCCTGTATCTAGGTGTCCTGATAGTCTACATGCTTTGTGTTCTGTCCCACTTACTAAGTACAAAGGCCCTCCTGGGCAGCTCTGAACATATTCATGCAGCTGCGTTCGTTTACCTGCTGATAGGTGCGCTGCATACACGGTGACTTGGACCCCCGGCCGCAACGTGAACTGGACAAGGTTTTGATTCAAAGCGCCGAGCAAAACCTCCGAGAGCTGTCGGCACACAGAGGGAGACGTGACTTTAATCACCGATTTACTAAAACAAAACGTGTACACGTCGAGAGAGGTCGTCGCCAAGATCATCAGACCTCAGCCTCATCCATCCCACGTATTCACACCTCATTTATTACCACTGGTCTGACATTTAAGAGCAAATTTGTTTGTTGTCCTGATCAAACTTTCTACAGATTAATTCAATTTTTTATGTCGGACAGAAAAATAATTGGAAACCAAACATCACTTGCCCTTGACAGCGCTTCTGAAGGTGTTATGGTTTAAACGTCTGCCTAGTCAGTCTGTGAATGATTGCCAGGGAAGGGAGAGGGTGGACAAAATAACAGAGGCCCACCATGAAAAAAAAAAATTAAAAACGTCAGCTCAAATCAAGGTAACAGAGGAGGCTAGAGGAGCAGAGATGGGTCCATTAACTCCGCCCTTGTAAATATTACTAAATTGAACCTGTATATTTTAAATGCGCCAAAATGCGTTAGCGTTTTATCCTTCGTGATGATAGCCAAATAAACAAGTGAAATGTGAGTAATTTGTCCTCCCTGACATGGAAATTTGAGATGTCTCTCTCTCTTATGTCTTTTGGAATTGGCTCTTGTTGACGCTTGTTGCCAAAAATTAAAGTGAGTGGCATCAAATACTGTTAACGATATGCTAACAGGATGAAAAAAGCACTCTAATCAGTAAGGTTTGAGGAGTGTAATGTTACCACAGCCTCGACACAGGAGATAATTACATGTGCAGTTTGTAAAACAGATATATGTCACACTACGTTGGACGAGTAGTGAATGGAACCCAACATGAGAGAAGTGAGTTTGGTGAACAGGTGAAGTGAACCATGTTGAATGGAGATTTCTTGTATCAAACAATGGAATATTTCAGCAAAACACACAGTAATATAGGTTAAAAGTTGTGTACGTTGAACATATCTGGCACAGTTCACCTGATTTGGCATCATAGCTGGTGTGATCCCATTACAAGGTGGTCTCTTGTTTTTTTGTGAATTGATTTTTTTCTTAAATAACAAATTAGGCGGGCATTGAAAGGTTGGGAACCAGCGGGATACACAACTTAGTCAGATTATAGCTGATTTATTTTTTTTGGCCACTTGGGGACAGCAGAACAGACCATAACCCCGCCGCTGACGTTTATATTTTCATCTTATAAAGCTGATGTGACAAACAGCTGCCTATTTACGCATCCGACAGATGGAGCCGCATTAGCATTCGTTTGGTGCCGTGTCTCTGGCAGCGTGCCAGCTGCTGTCAGTCAAACGCTGACACCGACCCGCCCCTCCATCTGCTGGAGACAAAAAGGAGCATTTCTGATGTTTCCCCAAGGAGCTTGTTTTTCCTTTTAATAATGAAAAAACTATGTAAAAGACATGTTGACACCATTCCTGACTACAAAAAGAGATGACGAAATATGGTTTAAAAACAACAAAACATTTTTTTTTGTGGCTAATACGGACTAGCCTAACTTTAACTTATTAAACATCTTAAAATAACATTAGTGTCAGACAGACGAAGGGGAAGGACATCACAAGCCTAAAAGAGCTGAAAAAAGGCCACAGAATTGCATTGACACAACTCTAATTCACTTTCAATGCTGAACATTACTCGTGAGGGCCCGCGACCCAAAGAAACCTCGCCGCCTCGCCAACAGCCCGGTCTGAGTGTTCCTGTTTATGTAAGAGTCTTTGTCTGTGGGACCGTTCCACGGTGATGCATAATGCATAGGATGCAGCCTCACTTGATCTCTGCTTTCCAAACTGCCACGCAGCCTTCTGCGCTGAGAACCTCCAACTTTGATATAAATCAGGCAGATTACCCTCACCCGAAGGTAAACTATAGAGAGTCGCGGCCCAATCTCATTCGCCTCTCAGTCTGTTTGTCCGCACGGATTCTCCGTTCGCGCAGTTCAATCGCCGAGGCTCTAATCCTCGCATCTCAAATGATATTCCAATACCATGAAAACATTTTAATTTAATTCTGTTTAATCCCCACTCATGAAACAAGCGTATACGGGGCCGCAAACGGAGGGCTCAAAGCAAAACAAAATCCTCAGTTCTCTCTGTGTGCAGATCCCATTTTTTCCTCTGCAGAGGCTTCATTTATCTTATCTGCCTCATTTGCCAAATTAATTGTGATATAAATGATGAGTAATTTCTGTAGTGCTTCATCCCTCCCTTTATATTTCCTAGCAGTTTAAATTTAGACTATGCTGTGACTAATTTCTTTTTTCCCACTGTATACCGGGGTCAGTAAATCTATTATACATTCTAATAGGTGGAGCACGCTCTACACTTTTAAGATGCCAACCTTGAATGAAGATTTATCGCTGACTTGTACGGGGAAGATGATCTTTCCAGGCGATCAAGGTGTGAGTGGAGATGGAAGGGGAGAAAATTGATTTCCTTCCCAGTTTCCTCCTCGACTGATGCTCGCGGAATTCTTCCCGCTGATCCAACTTTATTATCAGTCATTATCTATTACATGAGGCTCAAAGCTAATTCGGTCCATCTTGATGCACTGGTGATTTAGTGAACTGATCAACCATGACAATTTCTTTGTCTGGCTTTTCAGGCTCTTTTGAGAATCCCCCCCCTTCATCTCGACACCCCACAGGATGTGAATTGAGGGAGTCTGAGAGTCATTCCCCCTGATAACTTGTTAATACTTGTCAGGCTTATTGATGAGTCTATTGCAGAGATTCCTCAGGCGTGTTCTAGAATTAGACTCGTGGAAAAGACCCGGACATGCTTCAGTGGATCTATACTGGCATCTGCTGGAGGAAGGAGGAACTTAACTTTTAAATGTTTTTTTTTCAGTGAGCAATTACTGGAAAAGCTGCTGTTAGAGAGAGGCTGAACCATGACTCACATAAACAGACAAAAGGAAAGAATGTTTCAAACATTACTGTGGGGTTATGGTAGAATTAAAGTGAGGATAACAAGGTGAAATCTATCCACCTACACAAACACTGTCAAGAGCTATAAAAAGGCACAGTTATGTTGCAGACCCAGAGAGAGCAGCATCTGTAGTTTACCTGATCTAAATGAACGGAGCTCTTGTCTGGCTTCCCCTCGGTTAACTGCTTGTCAGGGAGGAGGAAAAACTCCGCTGCAGTGGGTAAACCTGGGAGGACGGTGACCAGAAGCTGATCCTCTCTCACGCCTGTGGCCTGGTGGGGAACGAGAGGGAAAGAGGGAACAACGTTTTTAACGATATCAAACCTGCACATTATGTGCTTGTAGCACTGAGACTGAAACTCTCAAAACATTTTATAATATCCACATGTATAATAAATGGTAAATGTCGAGTCAATGAGTTATTTCACTGTTAACTAACAATTAAATGCTTTATAAACCATTTTAAATGGTTTGATGATATTCATAAGTATCTGTACTAATTCTCCAAACAGATAGTTCCTCATTTAAACAATTTGCCAAATTTTAATTAGACTGCATGAGACTTTGACCCAGTTGGACTGGGTGACATGGCCTCAAATAGTATAACGGTATCTTAATATTGCGCTTAATATTGCTGCCCTTTCATGTCTTCCCAGGAGGTTCAACAACTTAGCCTCTAAGAACAACGGCTGTTCACAAAGGGCCTCATGTGACTCCAACGACTGTCGTTACAACACAATAGAGCACTAACGAAGTCGAAACCAACTTTCCACCATCCCCAACGACCGTACTAACGACTGTCGTTGGCAATAATGGAGCACATACGACCCATATGAGAGATATGAGATGTTTGATAATCACCAGTAATGTAGCTATAAAGACCATATCACACAAGAAGCTCACAAGAATGTCCGTACACTTGGGATTCATATTACAGCTGATGCTATGTTTCAGTCAGAGGCTGAAATCTCCCAAGTCAAAGTTTCCAACTGTCTACCTCCAAGTGTTCCAGGTCCACAACACCAAGTTACCCAAAAATGTGTCCACCAAACTGATGTCTCTTTAGCATGTTTAAACATGAGTGGACCCTCAGCAGCTCAGTCTCCATGCATGTATAAAATAAATACAGGAGGGAAAACGGCACAAGATAACAGACGCCATTAAAGATTTTGTTTCACACATTTTATATTTGAAAAATATCTAAATATTCCATTCGCTCGCCAAAACTGCTGTCAAGAAATACATCCTACCCACTCCCCATGGGTGACATCAGACAACTGTTCCCTCGTGAAGTTGGCGTAGAGTAGAAGTCGAAGTTGAGTAAAAGTAGGAATTCTGACTTCAAGGCGTTTCATTGTACTTTTTCTAGTAGGAGTTGTCAGGAACATGGCATAACTGGCCAAGATGTTACAATAACACTGACCAGTTCGCTGTTATGTAAAGTCACTGCACATTGATTTAGCGTAACATTCGGTTAGCTTGCTTGCATGATTGCACAAGGAATCGTGGATTGCCTGTCATCAGTGTTGTGTAATTTTTTTATTTTTTTTTACCCAGTTATCTTTGCTAATAGTATCTTGGATTCATGTTGATGTGAATTTTCAGATTTTCAAAAAAAATTAAAAGTTTCAAAACCATATTATCAAACGATAAGTTGGCGACCACCGTGCAGTAACTCTGAGGGGCCCCTAGGGGACACGGACCCCCGATTAAAGACCCAGATTTCACACAGTAAAATATCCCTTAACTGTCTACCACACAAAATCCAGATAAGAGAAGCAATGACTTGATCAAAATGTTAGTATTCTCATTTAGGTTGCCTTTGATTAAAATCAAAGACAGAGTTTCATCCCTCTGGTGCCACATAGTTTGTTGAGGCCGTACGCAGCCTGAAAGGAAGACTTAAAGGCTCCTCTCAATGCCTTCAGGAGGTTTTTCTTTTCTATAACAGATCATAAAACTTATTATCAGTTGGAGATAAAGCACTAAGGGACAGCGCTCTTTATAGCAATGATTAAAAACTATGTCAAATGTGTGAGGTCTCTATTAGGGAAATGAGGGATGCTTATTATTATCGTTATGCATGCACTAACACAAAATTCAAACCTTCTCCATTCAGATGCCTTATTAGGAGCACCATGTAGATGAATTTTGATGCATATATGGTACCGTTCTACTCCAGTAATTTACTGAACGTCTTTATTCCTGCAGGAGCCTCTGTTGTCGTTCCAGCTCTCGCATGGATTCACTGCATTGAATCTTGTGAAGGTGAATTTTTTAAGCTATCGTGTCATATTTCCATCTGAAAGTTTTTTTTCTTTACTGCCTTCCAGGCTGGGGTTGTCATGAAGAAATGATGTCAGTAACAGATAACAAAACAGACATGTTCACTGAAGACTGAGGAGCCGGGTATATTTTTGGCATCAATTTTGATTTTGCGGGATCAAAAAAGTGTGAAAACATGATGCAAGGCCCAGATTGCTTTTTTCCCAAGAATCACAGAAGGATTGACGTTCTGAGGGGTGTTGTCAGAAAATCAGGAAGTTAATGAGGCAAAACCTGCACCTGACAATGTCGTGTGTGGGTTTGAATCATGTCTTGCACTTGACGGGGCGCAAAGCACTCGAGCTCCGGCGTCCCTCCAGGTCAGCGCTGCACGCACATTAAGCGCATACTGACATTTATTCTTCTGTATGCTTCATCCATAACCTTGTTACAGCATGGCCCTGAACTCGCAGTGTGTGTGTGCGCGAGCCACTGCAATCAGCGTGCTCTTGAACTGCATTTTTGCCCCTCTCCTCCCTCTTGCCTTGTCATTTATCATCATAAGAGTCAGATTCATGTCTCAAAGCCTCGGGGAGGTCACGATGCACTTACAGACCGTCAGAGGTCCTGTCAGGCGAGCGCAGTATTTACCAGAGTAAACCAACGGTTTCTATGAAAGGACCTGAGAGAGAGAGAGAGAGAGAGAGAGAGAGAAAGGGAGCTTCACCTGGATCAGAGAGTTCCTGATGACTCGGCTCACGTCCAGCCTCCATTCTGCGACGTCGGGGTTGTGGTCGTCCAGGTTGGATGAAAAGGCGAGCAGGTGAGAGCGGAAATATTCTGCGAGGAGGAAAATCAATGCACGTGAGATTGATTTGTCATTTGATGCAGTTTATTTATGATAATTTTGGGGCTGTAAAGCAATTAACAAATAATCTAATCTAATCTAATATTCACACAAAATGATGCTCCTGTCAACACTTCCACCAAGTGTTTTTAAGCCTAAACTGTGGACTACGGTAGAATCTGGGGCTTTTATGTCATCCACCAAACTTGTCTTCTGGTGTTTAGAAGAGTGGCGTGGCAGGAACAGAGCAGTTTGTGTTGAGTGAGTGGAAAGCATGTGATTAAGTAATCAAAATGAACGTGTTATTTTGACAGCCCTAGTCTATTTGAACCTGTGTCTTATTTTCATAGTTCAACTCTGTAGTTCATTTCAAATCTCATCAAAGCAATGGCAGTGCAATGGGAACACAGCAATGATAAAAAAAAAAACAGCGGTCAGTCATTCAGACAGGCTGTAAACAAACCAACAGTACAACTGGATCATCTGAACCACTTTACCAGACGATGAAACCAAAAGTGAGTGGTGATAGTAAGTAAAGAGGATACAAATGCTTGATGTCCATCATCTGATATGGTGATACAAAAGGCAATATTATATATGGGGATTGCTGTGGCACAGTGTCTGATCAATCATGGCTGACTGGATGAATGTTACTAACAGTATTAACACTGAGGTTTATAATAACATCGACAACTAAACTGTATTTAAATTGGAACAGTTTGCAACCGGCCTGCTTAATAAATTAAATTGATGCCTCTATCGATCCAGTGCATCTCTAAATAAAAGGGATAAAGAATGATTGAACAAAGGCAGAGTTAAACAGGAACAGGTGGTTCTTCAGCTGCTTTCTAAAGATGTCTGGAGGACCCGCAGATCTTAAGAGCCCAAGAGGAGTGAGTTTCAAAGTTCAGGAGGAACAACTTGAAAAGAACAGACTCCTTTAGCTTCAAGCCTGGAGTGAGGAACAATCAACAAACCCTGATCAGAGGACTTACGAGACCTGTCGGTGACATAACCACGCACTAAATCTCTAATGGAGAGCTCTAATAGTTGAGTGAATAATTGTAATATTTTATTGGACAGGAATTCTGTGTGTGTACAAGTATAGTCACGGTTGCCTATCCAAGCCTGTGGACGATTAGTTGAAGTAGTTTAATGCTGCTGGAGTGTGGCTTTCTTGTGAAGGACTCAGGTTGAATTTTCCGTGACAGTCCGTAGGATGTGACCTTATACACGTTCTCGAGTGGCTCGTCTCAGTGCCTCTCTCTGCTCCGCTGACAAAAAAGCAATATCGTCCGATCTACTTTACACTTGAGAGGTTGCTGAGGAAGTGCAGTGTCATGTTTGGTGCGATCAGGACGTGCAACAAGTTCAGTGCCGACACATTCTTTGAATAAACAGCGAACACTGCTCTGTGAGAGCCTCAGCACTCTCTGCCTTCATGGCCCTGTGCACTGAAATTACTACTACATACTGATATTAGCTCGGCGCGGCAACGTGCTATAGCAACACGCTGCGGGGAGAAAAAAAACCACAAGCATAAAGTTAATTTGGACGAGTTGAGAGACGCGGTCAACACAGGTTTTCTGTTCTTCAGCGAGAACTCGACGTGACATTTCAAGATCCTGTCAACAGTAGCATGCCAGCTAATGTTAGCTACAAGCGCTGGAATGTTTACCATTGCTTGGCAGCACTGTCAGCTGCTGTTCAGGAGGCTTAATGCCATGTTCGGACCAATATGTGACGCAAATTGTTCACTGGACTGGATTACATTCAAGGGCAATGATAATTACGTGAGTTGAAAATATCGGACTCAAGCGTCAATTTCGCGTGACGCTATGTCGCAAAAGCCTATCAGATGTTCATGTCGCTGAGGAGGGGATAATAATCACCTATCGTGATAATTTGCGGACACACAGAACGATAACACATCTACTTGTACCAAGACAGGACAAGAAAGGATCTGTCGTGGAGGGAAGTGAACAGGAAAGTCAGACTACCTGGTAAGTTTTGGAAATATGTTAGCACAGCATAGCTCTGATTGATCCGAACTCCATACAGGGAACAAGCATTTTAAAGGTTGTTTGCTTGTCATCTGGCCCACAGACCTGATGAAGCAAGGCGGCATTATGATATTGTCAATTCAGACGTCCTTTTGATCCATTTATTGTAGTCAGATCACAGAGAAATCTCTTTGTTCTGAGTTCATTGTCATGATTGGGACTTCTGGTGTGGCTGTTTTTGGGTTTTTTTGTACTTGTGTTGTTAGAGGTGCTCTGCAGAGGCTGGACGTGGCTTCCCTGATGGCTGAAGCTGCATACATCTGCAGCTAATCTTATCATCAGCTCCAGAATCTGTAGTCATCTCGACGTGGCTCTAGACGGTGGAATTCAGCGAGCTGGGTCCAGCGCGTTCGCAGTCATTTTTATCGTGCCACGCAAGTAGACGTGATTTAAAAACGAATGACCCGTGATCAAAATGAGCAATGCAACATAAATATTTTCTTAGCATTTGGTCTGAACGCACCACAACAATGGATCTGTAAACCCCTCACGTTACCACATAATCTGTGCTGGACATTGGTACCAGTATTACAACTGGAGCACACGTGTTGGAATTGAAAAAATTTAAGTTTACCACACTATTTTATAACACATAGTACTGTTATCAGAAAACTACCTCTGCTAATTAAATCCATGCTCTACTTTATAATTACGGTAGTTACGTCAACACAAGCAACTTATATGCCTGATTTGAAAATAATAGCTTTGCTTACTGTGTGCAGTTATCTTTAACAACATTACAGATGTTTACTTTAAGTGTGAATATATGGGACGAAACACTGGAAAAGAAAACAGCATTGGACACCTAACTCTGATCACACTTTAAATTTAGGCAGTGCTGATCAAATATGAATCACGATTTTGCTACACACAGCCTCACTACACTGCATCTGTACCTTAAAATGTTTTTGCATCATATTTTAGCGTACTGTAAAAACAGATTATGACCAGCCAGTCACTTTGGCTGCTTTGTAGCTCTCTGGGGTGGATTGTTAGGGGGCCGATTATAGAAGTGTGGGCCCCAGGCAACAGTTTATTGAAGGTGGAGCATTAATTCTAATGTCATGCTGAAGAGTTTAATGAATAATAATGCCTCATATGTTACATTTTTTAACAGAATGTTTTGAATGGGAACTGCACTAGTTTAGAAATTAAACATATATATATATATATATATATATATATATATATATATATATATATATATATATATATATATATATATATATATATATATATATTATTGTGATAAAAAAGACAACTTAATGGAGAGTGGCAGCTCTTGGGAACAATATTACAATATTATTAGCTATGAGGGTCATAGCCAAAGAAATGAAATAAGACCCAAGTTGTCCTTATACAATCATTATTCAGTAGAATATTGTGTTTGTATGTAAGTTTTCTGTGTGTCTACAGAGCTACAGAGTCACAGAGTTGGCTCACCGTGGACGGCGATGTTTTTTCTGTCCTGCAGAATGGAATTCCCCACAGACACCTGCACAGTAACTGTACTGATGCCTTCCCGGGGGAACGTGCATGACACACTTCCCTCTAGGGTGATTACCGGCTGCTGGGGGAGAGAGAGAGAGACATAAGAGGAGGCAGGGGGAGATGAGGAGAGTCAGAGTCTGGGGGATCCGGTGAGAGACCCTTATCAACGCCGGCCTCACACTGCTGTTATTTACACTATAGAGGTGTCAGCCTGCTAGCGCGCTGACAAAACACACACATTCACACACATACGAGCGCACTGCGAGAGCTGCGGCGGTGTGTGCCGTGCCTCGCACAGTGTCGGGGTCCGCAGAGAGTTCCCTGTGTGACACCAGCAGCTCCTTCCTGTCATCACTCACGTCTCCATTTGTTCTTCAAATAGCTATAAGATGCTAATCCCGCCGCGCTTTGATACAAGCTGACATAACTGGCCGTCCTTGTGGAAGGCCCCCGTTGGAGCTGAACAAACACATTTACATAGCTACAATAATGAAGGCAGATAATGAGGGGGGAGCTTTGCTTCGTACAGGGCTTCCAGCGTGCAGAGAGACGGAGGTCGATTCTTTCAAGTGACTCGACATCTTGGTCTCTTCTTGCCAAGAAAAATAACATCTTACTAAGATTCAACCAGCATTCAGCATTTTTAGACGCTGGCCAATCAAGTACACATTTAAAGGATTAGTTTACACAAATTACAAAACAATCTATATTCAAACAGGGTCATTGGTAACAGCTAAAAAAAAATAATCTTTCAGTTATGCACATGTTAATTTTCTCTCTAATTCTATTACAAAAGTGAAATATAAAGGGTAACATCTAATGTTTTCCCATCAGGCATCGTATCTTTGAGGTGTGTCTGGCGGGTGCGTCAGAGGTGTTACACAATCAGTCGTCTCACGTAGCCAGACATATCAGCGCTGTGCTGCGTCAGTGCTGGAGGATAGCCTGTCAGCAGGATCTGCATGAAGCCCACCGCACAGGTGTTCAGTGCACCTATGTTTTTTCGTTAAGTAAACCTTTACTTTTACATTTTGTCCAGGTTGAACACGGCCCAGGCAAAGCGTGAGGGAAGCAGCCTCACGTAGCTTACAGCTAGTATCTACCCAGTTGGCACTAGACGTCAATTAGACGTCATAGAGACATCATGACTTGAATCCAACCAAAGACCAACGTCTATTGACGTCCGGTGCCAGCTGGGTAGTATCTAAAGATAGTCTAGCAGGTAAATTTGTGTGAAAATTGTCTTCCCTTTCTGTCTAAACATGATAATACATAATTTAACTTCTGCTGTTGGGTGATTAATTAAGTAATGCAATTAGGTAATCAATTGCGAATTGACTACATTTTCTAAATATCCACTGTGGCAATTTTCCTGGAGAGGCTTTGCTGACTTGTTTTTCTTTTGTTTGCCTTTAAAATATAATTCTTTCCCTTAATGTGCACTAAACAGAAATCTCGCTTTCCTGCATTAGATTAAGGAGAAGAAACCTCAAAGCCAGAGATCTCAAAATCTGTGGGCAAAAAAAAATCTAACTATCTGCATGGCTCGATGCCACCAGGGCTTAGTAGACAAATGTGTCTTTTCTGACCCTTCAACTGTCGGATTGATCAGCTCTGAAAAGCAGATTTAGACCTCAGTTGAAGGAGTTAAGAGTAAAACTAAAGAATGGATACACTTCACTGGTTAGAAGTGATTTAGCTGCTTTGAGTTCCAATGCATCAGCACGCTCCGCAATTTATATTGAACCTGATTAACGAGGCCACAGTTTTTGCAAGCTAGTTGCACGAAAATAGCTTAACAAAATAATGATTCCTACATTTTGGAGCAGAAGAGTCAGCATCCTACTTAATTGCAATCGGGCAGAAGGCGTAAAACAAAGTAAAAGCTCAGAGAGAAGTAAAGTCTCGAGTGCACAGTACCTCGGTGTTATTTCCAATCCACCATATGTAGGTGACCGTTCCCACTTGGCTGGGCCACAGAACAGCAGTCAGGTTCACTTCCTTATTCCTCACCGCCACAAAGGGAGCTGAGAGATGGATATACTCCAGCTGACCTACTCAGGCACACATATACATCACACGGTGAACTCGATGCACCGCGCCGCAATGTGCAAAAAGGGAGAAGAAACAACAACGTTATCGTCTCAAATGGAGAAAAAAAAGAGTGGCGTTAGAGGTGTGGATGAGTTTGTTCAGAATTATCTCCTGCGCTGGGACCGCCGATGCCATCTGCGTGTTATTTTTCATCCGTGGCACTCCTGAGCCTGCGGTGGCTCTATTTGTTTGGCTGGCACATAGAATTGACAGATTGGCGGGGGCAACGTCGCTCCCTGATCAATAAGTCAGCTCTGTTACATCTGTCATCCCCTGAATACACCAGGGGTGGTCAGCCCCATTACATGTGAGGCTGCATAGGCTGCCATGGGCTGAGCATCTGTGAAGCATAAGCTGCCTTGAGTATAAATGTAGTGGGATTTGTTCCATCTCGCTTGTTTGTTTGGTTCTGGGAGGGGAGCGTGTTCTGCGGAGAAATAAAGCACAGAACGTGCTGTATAGTGTGTGTGTGAGCTGACAGGCTCATTCCAACAGGATGTGATGAAAAGTGCGAAGCAGAGAGAGCTGAAAGACAAAACTCCTATCTGAATAAATACACGTGTACGTTTGTATCTTTAGAAAAACTCACATGTCACATGCAGGTAGAGCATGGTCGTCTCCGAGCCGAGGCTGTTCTCCCCGGTGGCGGTCACCCGGTAGATCCCCACGGTTTTGTAGATGTGCTTGATCCCGTCCTCGATGGAGCTCACATTGGAGTAGGTCACGGCATGGCCGTCTCCAAAGTCCAGCGTGATGCTCGTCCTCGCCCCGTCGCCCTGCACGGAACAAACATTCTCAGGGAATCCTTAATCGCCCACAGAATCACTAACTTGTTGTATCGATACGATACGATACGATACGAAATCTGGAATTCTTGTTCTTGTTTAAGCAATCCGATGCCCTTCACACCTGTCCATGTAAGATTAGTCCTGTTCATGGCTGCCTGCATGCAGAACTTCTTTACATGAGAAGAAAACTATTATTAATAATGGCCGGAACTTTTTTTTGCAGATCATTAGAAGGTCACAGTGAAGCTGACCTTTTAGATATATAAATGTCATACCTTCATCATTTTATCCTGTTAGACATTTGTGTAATTTTGTCCTTATTATTATGTGAATTGTCGTGCAATTGCCAAACCCCGGAGTCCCTGCTGTAGCCAATGGAGAGCCCCAACAGTGCCCTTCTGTGGCCAACACTAAAATAATATCTCACATGCTTAGTAAGGCTATAACTAATCAGAACCTGGATTTAATGTCATTTTCAGGACAGAAAAGACACCATTCAGGATTCGGGACAACTGACTGTAATTGCATAGACTCTTTGTATTTTAATTTGTGAATAACTGTTCTTAGTAATACTAGTTAGTTTCAAACGAGTGATTTACTAAACTGCAAGAAATGAAGAAATATCTAAGCTAATTCAAACTTTGCCATGTAAAAGTTGATAACTAGGACATGTGTAGCTGCATTCGATTGAAAGCAATACGGGACGTCAATGTAACATCACAAGTTAGCGTAAGTCCAAAAATGACAGTTTAAGGGGATATTTTTATGATGGTTTTGATTCATTTATGTCTGTACTTTCATTTACATGATTTTACCAGCACTGTTGATTTTTTGAATTGCTGTAAAAATATAACCTGACTCTCGCCAGATGAATTTCGTTCCGCCTAGCTCCACTCATCCATCTGGGATCGCTCCATTGGAGATGTGTTTCAGAAGGCTGGGCCTTATCAAAAATCCTTGCATGTGATTGCATAAACCACTTGTCTGTCATCTTTACTGACGTGCTACTTCAACCACTCACATCGAAACCAATCTGTGACGTTGATGAGAGCGACGTTCTTTTAACAAAAAAATATTGGGTAGATTGGACAACACGGATGAAATAGCAGCATCAATG
Organism: Lagodon rhomboides; assembly: GCA_039737535.1. Lineage (NCBI taxonomy): Eukaryota > Metazoa > Chordata > Actinopteri > Spariformes > Sparidae > Lagodon > Lagodon rhomboides. The sequence goes on from CM077786.1 coordinate 5,493,774, forward strand.
TTGACGCTTGCTTCCTCGATGCGAGCCGCCATTGTTGTCTGAATCAAAACAGTCGCTTCTCCGCTACGTCACATCTATGAAACTCCCGCCTGGCGGTCCTGATTGGCTCGACCATAAAATCTGGTGCCGAAATCCCTCCCAAAGGGAGCGATCCCAGATGTATGTGAGTGGAGCTAGGCGGAGCTAGGCGGAACGAAATGCATCTGGCGAGAGTCAGGTTAGTAAAAATATAGATGTTTAAGAATGTCAGTAGCTCCAACTGAAGGTCTAGAGAGGTAAGCATGGATGCATTATTTCAACTGGACAAAGTTCCATGCGCTGCTCACCCAGTGCCAAAACCAAAAAGGTTCATCCATCTTCCATGTTTTGTAGCATGCTGTACATGCACAGCCCGTTACTTTACACTGGGATGTCACACACTTCCAAGCTCTGCAGGTTTCACAAACATAATGAATGAAGCACTCCGAATTCAAAGAGTTCAGATATGCAGTTTTAAAGTTCCAGGTTTTAACATCACATCTTTTATAATGGTGCTCTGTGGGGAAATGCTTTTCGGGCCACGGGGCATTTTTTCACTGCAATACTGCAAGAAGCTCCTGTCACAAATTGGCAGCAAAGCTGAGTGGCAGCTCCGAGCCCTCTTAATCCATTCATGGCTCTGTGGCGGTGTGGCTGTGTCACTATGTCAAATCACTTCTGGTTGAGAAGAGCAGCAAAGGCTATTAGGGCTGTTAGTGAAGGCTTTAGAGTGTAAACTGTGTCCTAAATCTTCCTATTCGACACTGACACAAAACACTGTATGTTTTATTTTAGCATGCAAATCTAGTCAGTAACAGTATGATGATGACGCGACATGATGGGAGCTGAGCGTGGCTCTTCGTCCCCATAGAAACGATCCAGCCAGGGGACATGTCAAGGGATGTCAAGTGGCAAGCGGGAGACACAGCTGCCAGCATCGGCCGACTACAATTCCTGCTCCATATTTTTAACAATTTGACTGTGAAACCTGGTTGTCACTTAGCAGGAGAGCTAAACAAGAATGTGACAAGTGTTTTCTAGTGTCACTTCTGCTTTGATACTGTATGTCTGAAGGGAATACTGCTTTCTAAAAGTACTAACTTACACTATGCAAAGTTGAGTCATGAATTTCAGACTTTAAAGCACGATGTAACTTTTTCACCTTAAAATAACAGCTTCACAGTGTCATGTAATAGCAGGAATGGTGTCTCTGTCACAGCCACTCTCCCCATCACTTGTTTCTGCTCTGTGTATCTTCAGTGAGAGGGTAGATTCACATGTTTACTTTAAGATACAAGTTTTCGACACCATTGTTATGACGTAATGAGTTTTGCTTGTAGTTAGCACCTACATTACATGTGACAAATCGTTACAGCCCTGGGCTATGTATTAATGACGGTGCTGGTGTGCTTTGGGGATCCCAAATCAAATGCAAATTTCTTGTTAGTGTTGCTTTAACCATGTATACATTCTAAATATAATGACATGTTTTCTGGGGGTAACAGTTCATTTTGAGAAGCACAGAAAACAGCTTACCTCCTCAAGAAAAACAAGGAAGGTGACATTGGTTCCCAGTGTAGCTGTCAGCGTGCCCTCGCTGGTGACCAGGTGGAGACCTTTGGGTGCCTGGATGGGACACTGCTGCCTTCTGGCTGTATACTCCATGCTGACTCCAGCTGTACAGTTATTAGACACCACTTTTCTGTAGCTGGGGTGGGAAAACACAAAAAAAAAAGCTCACGTGACTGACTGCGGGAGAGCAAAAACTCTGTCACCCCGACGCGAACGAAACACAGCAATTGTTACAGGAAGAAAGAAAAAAACAGCAGTGCGCTTTGATTTCAATTATCCGGAGTAGCAGGGGCACTGTGTTTGGAAAGAGACACTGCTGATTACATGTTTGTTTGTCAAGCTGAGTGAATCACTTGACTGTACGGGGGAGTGGAGGGATAAAGGTGGAAATCTCAGAAGTTGGACGAGTAACAGCGATCTGTATGGCTACACAACACGAGAAGTAAATGACTAAACAGATTGGAGAGTCGACCCTTAAAAATGTATTCTGCACAATTCCAAACAGAAAATCTGAACATATGCCACCACCAAAGTTACAAGTGAGTCTTGTGGGCTGCATGTTTCCTCTGTCTGCCATATAAACAGTCCATATACTGTAGGTTCTACACCAAATACATACAATTGAAAGTGTCTGATTGCTTCGTGTCGTGTTGATTGGGCGTAAACAGGAATATAACCGGGGTGCTCTTTGACAAGGAATCTGAACTGCTTGAGAGAATGGCTGCTTCTGAAATTACCCCATATTTACTATACTAACTGTCTGCCATTATAGTTGAGTATCCAAATTTGTGTGTTGAAATTTATGTACTCGGGGAGCACCCTCAAGTACTCCACAGTCGAAGGACAAAAACCATATCCGTTATTTGCAGAAGGTAGTGTTCGGTCAAAGAACAATGTTTTCAGAAGTATTTGTCTGGGAAATGTAAATGTTCAAATTTACTTTTTCTGCAAGCACTTTAAAGACCTCTCACCCATGTTGGTATAACAGTTTAAATACTACCACGAGCCATTTCTCAACTGAAGAAATGGCTCTATAACTCATCAGTGCAGCTGATATGAAAAAGTGACAGTCAACTCAGAGCAAGCTCTTGTGGCTGGACTACACAGGTCTTTTACCCAGGAAACCTAGGTTTTTCCCAACGTGTTATTTCATGTTTTTTAGTTTTTATTTTCACAGTTGAGAGTAAACGAGGAACAAAATCTTACAAAAGTGTAAGAGCATCAAAGCTCACGCAAGGAGAAGGATTGGGTTGGCGGTGTGGACACATTAAAACCGGACATGCAGTCCAAAGACCACTTTTTGTGTCCCGTGCAAAACCCTTGGTGAGTTCTCTAAACACACGTAACGTATCTAAACGTAGTGTTTGCGCAGAAACCTAACCAGTGCACCTGTTTTACCACAGTAACCATGTGACCATGAAGGCCTCATCTGGTTTGTCTAAAGTCACATTTCACACTGAAGAGGGTACTGAGTCTTTCATTTACACTGTTTTAGATCACATCAGTGCCAGTGGGTAACGATTGTTTTTTAAAAGTGAATGTTTGATCATATAGCCCACATGTTCGCCAGCTTGTCCTTTTTGTCCCTCAGAAACTAATTAATGCACCCCGAGCTATTCATAAGAATGTGCGTGTCCATTCTACTCTGCTCTCAGGTCTGTGCTTTTACCCAGTGCTGTTAAGGAACGTCATCCCCATGGTGCAACTCCTGGACATCGATGATGGATGGAACCAAAAGGCGGGGGTGCACTTGCCGTTTGTCCGTCTCTCGTAGCCATAATCACTGTAATGATCCGAACAGACACAAACACAGCAGTTAGTTAAGCAGTTATCCTCAGTTATCAGAGCCCACACCAGGATACCATTGACATTATTAACATTTGCATTAAAAAGGCAACAAGATGCAAACGTTTCCTGGTCCACCAACTCCCAGTGTGAGCTGAAATATTGTTTTTTTCTTTCATTCCTGAGACTGTGTTTGGGAAATGTGATTAAAAAAATGAGACGCAGACTACTTCAGGTTTGAATAACACTTACAAAATGACAGATATTACTCACAGGAAAAAAAAAATCAATGAAAAAATAATGAAATATTCCAAGCTGAAAAAACATCGTCTGCGCTGTAGTTTAGACTTATTGGAGTCTGATACACAATTGTAGAAAAACGGTGTGTAAACTTAATGTCATTTTAGTATTGACTTCAAAGTAGTTACAGCAATTGTTGTGCGCCTCCTTGGCGCTTCATAAACCCGGCCCACGAGCTGTTTGTCCTACAAATTAAAAGGCAGAGCAGCGCTGTGTCCCCAAAATGATAGGGACAAATTGCCCCAATTAGTACGACATGCACACAGATGCAGAAGTGTTGTGATTGTTAATGAAAGCTATTAGGCTTGGTGATTTATGATTTTGATGGTGCTTATTCCAAGAGCCGCCTCGCTCAAGAGACCAGCCGATTTGGGACCAAAGTGAAAGAAAAAAAAAAAAAGCAACATTAATACTGCTGATTGTTCAAAGAAAGGCGGTTGTGAGCATGTGGGAACACATTCTGTCTGACTGTAGCTGTGATACAGAGTCACTACAGTAGCTACAAGAGCAGCTGGGAACGATTATTTTTCCTCTGACCACTTTGGCACATGTTCGATGGCACACGTTCAGGTAACCATCCAAACATACATAAACACACACCCACACACAAACAAACAGACATATACAGATACAGGTTGAGGCAGTTGAATGGGCTCCATATAGCAGCAGCAGCAGCAGCAGCAGCCAGCGGGAGAATCTGCCAGAGCTCCTCTGCAATTATAATCTGGAGGTTATCCTTGGCATTGATGTCATATATTTAAGTCCATCACTTAAAGCCAGTTTCCTTAAACCTAGGGACATATGACAGGATGTATTCACACTATTTATAAGGATGTGGCTCGTAGTCAAAGTCTCCAGAATACCCCAGGTCCAAAATTTAGGACTAATGGTTGAGCCTGTGCATCCACACTGGATGTTTTTTAGCTTTGCAGCTCCAGTGAAGAACTTAATTTAAGGATTAGTGTAAATCCTGTGTTTTCCAACAACTTGGTATGTTCGGTTTGGATGACTTGGATGTTTACTTGAGTTGCAATGTAGTATCGTAGTCCATATGTTTTGTAGTCTATTAAACGTCACCCAGTATACCATCTGTATGAGGGTGAGTAGATAATGACAGAATTTATGTTTTTCGGTGAACTGTTCCTTTAAAACTTAACACACTTTTTGCTATTTTTTGTTCTCACATCTGACCTCTGACCTCCAAAGGCACCTTTTTTTTGGCACTTACTTTCTTCTGAGGTTTGTATTTAACACAATTAATTTGTCATGGTTCTGTGTTTTGTCATGTCTCGTGTTTTGACTTCCTTGTCCTCTTGTGTCCTTTCTGTGTCTCCTGTGCTCTCCCCTCTGTTTCCCCCTTGTTGCATGTATGTCTCCCTCTGTCTGCCACTGTTCTTTCTCCTCTGTGCTTCCCCCTCGTTATCGCACCTGTCCTCTTCCCTCCTCTCTCTCCTCACCTGCTCCTCGTCCCCTCATCAGTGTCTGTGCATTTAAGCCTTTGTTCCACTTCACTCCTTGTCAGTTCGTTTTGTTCATTTGTGTGTGTGCACTTTCTGTGCTATGTTCTTGAGGAAGAGTCCTCTCGTGTCTCCAGTCTCCTGTTATGGTACGTTTTCTTGGTTTTGGACTTTTTTGTACTTTGCATTTTTGGTTGTACTTTGCTTTGCCTGAGTTGTTACTTTGTTTGGCCCTCTGTTTTATAGTTTTTGATTTTTTGATTTTTGTTTTCTCAGCTTTGTTTTAAATAAAGCTCGCTTTTCATTCCCCCATCCTACCTCCTCTTATTTGTTATCCTAACCTGACAGAATTAGTGTTTCCACGAACAGGGTGTAATGATTACAAAGTGTTACCAACATGTCAGTATGCAGACCAAACAGTCTCTACTGTGTTCTTGTACATTATTATCCCACAATGCAACTCACAAATGAGATTGTTACCAGTGTGACAAATGGGGAAACATCCACAGTTGGAGGTAGTTCCAAACATGTACGTACTATTGTTGCCTGTTCGAGAAACATTCATTAAGATCTACATTGCCCAGCTGTGTGAGAAATAAATTAGCCTACTTATGAGCTATGAGGATTCACAGTACAAGCTCAGTAGGAACCAGCAGGATCAGAGCCGAGTGCCACAGACAGAAGCTTCTCAGAGTGTGAAAACATTGAAATTAAATTGATAAAAAAAAACAATGTAGTTAACACGGATTTCGTGTATACTAACTTTAAAAACAGTCTGCTATGAAAGAACTATGTAATTCATACTCGTTCGTACTATTACAGCGTAGTAATTAGGGCACAGTGTCAACCTTTGAGTGAAATGAAAATTTTGCACAATTAAGAAAGCATAGCCGAAAGCTCTGTGCATTTTACTGCCCCACTGAACACAGGATCCAAACTAGTTCAGTTTAAAGTACATTCTAAATTGATTGTTGATGAGATTGTGATGCTAGAACTCTGTTTACGCTGTTGTTCAAACCAGACCAGCAAACCAATATACAGTATAGTTGTTGAAATTCACTCTGTTATGATATTGAAGATGGATCAACATTGTGTCCTGGGAACAGTATTTGTGTTTCTGGAATTTTGCTCTGTTCCTCTTTCGCACACTTGTTTGAACAACTTGTTTCGATTCTTTTTCGACCATCGAGGCGTTCAACGATACTAAAGTCTTTCAACCAGAACAGCCCTGTTTTGCTACCTCCATGTTTCTGTCCTGTAAGACTTACATTATGTTAGCCCAGGTGAGATGAACACGTGGAAAAAGAACAGATTTATTTCAGCCTGAGAGAAACAATCAGATGAAGTGTTTGCATGGTAATTAGGCACTAATATGTTCCTATTGAACTGATTATCCAAGGTTTCACCCAATTAAGATTGGATCAGACTCTTAAGATTGAGATGGCAACAGGAGGCATTCTTATTCTGATTATTAGTGGAATATGAAGTTCCATATAAAGGAGTTGGACATTTTGGACCTTGCTCAATTTCATGTTAAAACACAAAACTACACATTTTGCATAATGCAGCCACCGTGAGTCTTTATATGAGACATTTAAGGCCTTGTCAACACCCACATATTTCAAACTTCATGCCCCAGTTTGTAACCTGGGCTTTGGGTTATAAATTTGTAGTCTTCAGCCCTAAGCTAAAATAACCTTGATGCCATCATTAGCCACAGAGAAAACATTATGTCTTCGCAGCCTAAGTAAGTTAACTGACTGTGGTGGAGTTCATGTAACAACAACACAGAGGGAATACAAATAAGACAAAATATGTGATGTTTAAAAAAAAAAGAAAAAAGAAAAGTACACTCACCATTCAAAATCAGCCTCCGTACATTCACAGGGTCCCGACGTCATGGACACAGAGTATGTCTTTCCCATAACGCACCTGGATGTGGGTTTCAGCTTTCGGTAGATTCTTTTCACTCCCATGAGGCACGGCTCTCCCTGTGGGCCCGATTCCAGGAGAGAGGCGAGAGGAGAGAGTTTAAAAAATTAGCTACTCTTGGAACTCGCCTTCATAAATAATTTACACGGTGCAGCCGACCGTGTGTGCACCACACTGTGTGCGAGAAGCGCTGGTGCCTTACTTCGGCGTGTTGTGCATCCCTGTTCAGTGAGTTTTTACAGGCTTGTGCTGTTTGGTGTGCTTAACTTAACAACTGTTCCCCGCTCGCATGTGTCACACTGGTGAGTGTGCTGCTTGAGCTCTTTTTTAGAGATTTTTTTTTTTTTTTTTTTTTGTGATATTGAGATGAACGAATAAGAAGCAGCTTCAGTTTCAAAAAGCTGCCAGCACCTGTTCCATTTTTAGCCACGTATCGATGCGTAGGAAGGGAATATAAAATCAGTTGGAGTACAGAAAATATGATAACACCAGAATGTTTCACTACATCCTTCACTACACTGCTGCTCTGCTTTTTTTTTTTTTCCAGCAGAACATTCAGCCTTTGTGCATTAGGTGTCAGTAGTGAGATGCTTAAAAAATCAGGCTGTACCCACAAATAGACTTCCAGCTCCTGAAAATGTCCTTAACTTTCCCAATGGACTGAAAACACAAACACCGTCCTCTGTTTTTAGGTAGTGTTTTGCAGCAGACCAGGACTTTCTGTACCTATTTTAGGAAGGTTAGCCCAATAATTGGCTTGGGCTCTTGTCGACTTCCATACTACAAGTTTTGATCATTAGCCTGCTCTGAGCATATGGGTGTCTAAACCAATTACAGAACTGGGCCATAAATGAAGGTGTGCTCTAACTCCCTGGCTCAGCCTCAGGCCTGACCAGGTTGAGGGGTTTCTCGGGCAGGTTTAATCTATGCAGGGGGGTAGGGAGGTAGGGTCGGTTCACTCAGAGCATCAGCAGGAATCTGCATAAGTGCTCTGGGACCTGAGAGACGTCCGGCTTTAGTCTGCTAACTGCGCAGCCGAGCTAAAAGCAGAGACGGTCAGCCATTGATTACGCATTACTGGCATTTGATCAAGTGGCCCCGCTCAAACGAACCTACGTTTCAACCAAACAGGCTGTAGATTTAATTTTCCATGAAGTAATTGGCATCTTATTTTGTTATAATAGCCCATTAAGTCAAAACTTTAATCCTCTTTAGGGATTTTGTTTATGCAGCAGAACAGAGTTGCATCCGAGTGCTGACATAAGATACATAGGCTGCTTGGAATCACTTCCTCTGTGTTACCATGACACTGTTTTACTCTCTCTGTCTGTTTAATTCAAGTGTCCCAAATTCTTCTTTGTGCGCCCTAAAACATTCCCACAATAGAATGCTTTTGATAGATGTGCACATCAAAGGCTGAATCTGAAATGATCTCCTTTTTACTATATAGTGCAGACTCTTTATAGATGTATAAATTACAGTCGTGCCAAAATTCACCTCTACTACTGAGCGTCTGATATAGTAGAAGATGAGAATGAGTAAACAAGGGAGTCATTTCAGAGACAGCTAAAGTTATTCACCATCGGGTGCAGGCCCTTGGTCCCAGAGGGGCCCCTCAACCAGAGCCTTTCTTTGGACTGTTGTTTGAAAGTCAGGCTAGGGTCAAAGCAGACACGTTCTGATGACATTCTTATGTTCCTCATCCTGATCTGGATGTTCCAATACTGAGCACTGGAAGCTGAAATTCAAGCAAGGCTAGGTTAAAGCCTACTGTGTGGCTGGACCATCTGGTCAAGGTGCGAAAATGCAGCCAATTTCTGGGGAAGTCAGCTGACATAAAGTCCTGGATTGGAAATGCTCAAAAACTGCAGAATATTCCTCTGTGAGCACAAGGTCATTTAGGAATGAGCTGAGTTGTTATTACATTCACAAGTTACATTAATCGATCCCATTTTTTAACCCTTTATATGAAACTCATTATTAAGACAGATTTAAATAACACATTTCCATTTATGCTTACCTATTCCCTATGCTGATTTACTCATGTTTCCCTCGTCTTATTTCATAACCGTGCACAATTTCATCTTTACAAATGCTTTCAGTTTGGGCATTTCCTTTACAGAGTTTTCATTCCATTTAAAACGTAACCGCTGTGACACAATCAGAAAATAACGTCGTGTTCCTGTAATTAATGTCGCCTTCATTAATTCTCTTGCTTGCCAGACCACTGCTGCTCTGTCTGTCACCGTCCCCCTTGTTGAGGTGGGGAGTCGTGCCAACTTTAAATAGCGATTCAATGAAGGAGACCAACAAATCCTGTAACAGTGTGCCTCTAAATTAAACAAACTAATGATAACGGAAGGCATCACCTTCCAGCTCCATCTCATTTCTACCCAACAACAGTTTGGTCACTCTTCGTGTTTTCACGGTCAGTGAGCCTCTGTGTGTGGGGAGGGGAGGGCATCAGCACTGAGTGGGAAACGCTCCCGGTGACGTTAAAACCATTTGCACCGAAAAGGCCAACAGCGAATGAGCACATGCCTCTCTACTGCCTTGACAGTCCTGTAACTTTGCTGTTCACTCACTCACTCGGTCAGGACGTCCACGTTTGAGGGGCCGGGCCTGCTGTTGCTCAAGTGATTACTTTCACCATCGACTCATAACCCATCCATGTCCATCAAGGTGCACAATTTTTCTTTTTTTTCTTTTGTAAGCCTTTGTTCAATTGGATTCATCATAATTTCTGGTAACTTACAATGAAACATTTGACTCTAACATCACATGTAACAATCCATTGGCCATCAAACATATATCATAACTCTAGGCAGGCTGTAATTATATAATAATTCTCAGCTGCACTATTTTTTAAATTTAAAATTGAATCACAAAAAAATTATAAAGATAACAAAAATTGTGATACTTTACTTGCTTTGATGGTATTTTTTTATTAAGGGCCTGTTGATTGTTAAGCTTCCACATCAAATAAAGCAAGTGAATGTAGTTCCATGTGAGCTTCAGATCTACATTTCTGACAACCGACAGTTGAATTTTTTTTTTTAGGATGTGTGATAAAAACAAGTCCTGTGTTTATTTGTGTGCTGGCATGGAGCGTACCTGGTTGTGTAGGTGCCACGTCTGATAATCCGCCTCCGTACACCTCCTGTTGAAGATGGACCTGAAGTCGATTTTCACCAGCTGCCACTCCGAGCGATGACTGACGTGGCCGAATATCCTGGAAAACAGCCGCGCACGTTGTTTGTTACAGACAAAACACGGTGCAGATAACGATCAGCAGAACTGGCGTGAGAGCATTCAGCTGATGATGTTCTCTGTTTTCTTCATTGTCGACAAATTCCACGAAAGGACCAAAAGCGACAATAAATTGATCCGACGTCTTATTCTTCTCTGCAAAACACCTCTATTGTTAAAGCATTAGAAATACACTGGTGGATCACACTGTTGCACTGAGTGACATGTTCCTTCATTACTATGAACACAGGCATTGTCGTTACAACACAGCATGCACCCAGCATACCTTTCACACATGACATCAAATGGGTATTGAACCCTACAACTGCATTATTTACTCCTGTTTGGTTGCCACAAACTACCCTGTCCAGCTGTTTCAGGAAATTATAGATAGTGGCACCAGACAGAGTGCAGTCACTACAATTTCTGTGTCTTCTTCTTTCTTATTGCATGATATCGGTGTTGAAGTGTTTTGTTGGTTGCATGTTTAAAACGTAGTAATAGACCAGAGATTGAAGCAATCCCCAAGTATTAATTTGTGAGGTTTAATCTTTTAAGGTGGCTTGATTTGTTTAGTTTCATGTAATATGTGTGATTTATTTTTAATTGATATATGCTGTCAGTGCACAAAAAAATAAAAGATCCACCAAATCTAGGTTAATGAACATTTAAATTGTTGTAATACTCCCTGTTTCGATTATGCATTAAGTATTAAGTACGTATTATGTTATTAAGTTAGAGTTATCAATATATATTTATCATCACAGTGTGCAAAGTAACAGCTGGTTATGGTTGTACTATCTGCTCCCAATAGCCCCTAATATTCAACAGAGAGAGACGGGGGATGGGCTGTCAGTCTGCACACAAATGTCAGTGCACTCGCCCGTCCTATCGAGCTAGCTAGTGCTAGCACAGTGGTTTACAAACTATTATTACTGTCATTGCTGCTATTATCAGTTCAACTGATGATACACAGGCGATGTTGTTGTTGAAAACCCTCAGTGTATTTCGTCTGAAAGCAGGATGAATATCCACATTTTTTAAATGGTCAAAAACAAAACAGAATCCAAGGTTATAAGACTAACTGGATAATGTTGATGAAGGTTCTCAGTCATCCAGGTCATGGTAATTCTATGTGCTGTATCATAGGCAACTGGACGTGTTTCAGTTTCTTGAAGACATTTTAACATCTTGGCCAAAGAAGACAGATGGTTTGAAAGCGGAGTAAAATAATCCATCGATATCACACTGGAAAGACTGTCTTTGGACAGAGGAGGTGGCCTACGACACCACCTATCACCCACCTACAATGCAGTACTGAGTTGCCCCCCTAGGACAGCTTAACAACCATTCACACCTGGGCTCACCTAGCCCTAACATCCTAACATGAAGGCCGGTTCAGTGGCCCTAACGACTCTGAAACTCAGAGCTCACACGTGTCCTTAAGGACTCTGTAAGTACACTCCTAAACAGAGTTTATATTGCCTACAATATAGCACTTAGAGCTAACCAGATAACTATTCCATCTCCAACTCAATTGAGTGGATGTGTTTCTATGCAGTGACCCCCCCCCCACCATTCATACCGCAACATATTTATCACAATGAATCTGTCAATGAGCTCCGGGGGCACCGACCATGACAGGCACTTACTGTTCAAATGAGTACAAATTGATAAAATACAAAAAATAAATAAATAAAAACGGGGCATGATGGTCTTATGAAAACTAATGGCGTGTCTGCCAGCTGAGAGGCCTCGTGCTCAACAACGTATTCTCAACGCAACCCTTCCAGCATTGTCTTTGCAGTGGCCCTTTCCCACCCAAACTCTTTTCTTCCCGTCAAGACTATTGCTTTGCACTCTCCTATTCTCTCTCTCCTTCCCTGTCTCTCCAGCTGTGCCTATCTCTGTCCTGTAGAGCCGACTGCAGAGCCGACTGTCAGTCTGTCATCTATGGCAGGTGTCATGAAACATTGATGAAGTGACTGTGGAAACCCTTTGGTAACACATCCCAAATACCTAAATCTCTGCCGCAATAAGGGAGTAGTGCTGTGTCATAGCATATGCACGCGCTCCAGCTCTGGGCTATTCTAATAATAAATGTGAAAGAACACAAAAGGAATCTTCATAAATCAGGTTTCAGAGGACACGCTAATTCATACGGTGCGCTTTACAAATTGAAATGCTGCTCAAACTTTTTCAAACTAAAGTTTCTTGTCTGTTTACTCAGGAATTCTTTTTTTTTTCTCATTATTTTGATCATTTTCCTTCATGTTCTTCAAATGGACAGTCACGCTGTCGCTCGCCGCTGCAGCATTGATCTCCTGTGATCATAATCTGGAGACAGACAGTTTTGATGTCGGGTAGACCTTGAGAAAAATCTTTCTTATTCATGAAAAGGGAAACAGACAGTCAGGAATGCTGAATCGAGGAGGCTTGTATGTAGCTGCAACCAGCACTGGCTCGAGTTAAGGCAGAGGAGAGCAGTCACATGGTAATATACGCACACAGACATGCACAAAAACCTTTCCAAAGCCACTTGTCGGTAAAATATATAGGCTTACACTAATTTCCTGGAGACTTACCATGACCCTAATTATAACCACTACTTGACTAATCCTAAAAATAATACATCTGCACTCTCTGCACTGACAACCTCCATATCTTGTGTGTTTAAGGAATTGAGGGCAGGTGCATTATTGATAGGTTAGGGTGTCCAAATGACCTATCGTTATTTGCCGATATTTATTGTAAATAGTTTGATCGGTGGTTTATATAACGGACTATCAGAACGGTTGGTCACATAACCCCATAGCGTCCTACAGGACTCAAGACAAAGCAGTTATCTTTCTCACCATGGCACTGTGTCACCACAAACGTTGGTTACAATCACCGCCGAGCTTCTCAGCGCAGGACCAAATGTTGTGAGAATTATTCCACACTACCGGTCCATCCATCCTCTCTGTCACAAACGGCTTGCTGGCAGGATCCCGCAAATATGTTGCGCTAGCTAGTTAAACCCACGAGGGACAACAAATCCGTATGGAAATGAGCAGGGGAAGAGCTAGCTTTTAGCTATTAGCTCATTCAGCTGAGTTAAACACACAGCGGTACTGAGGGTTTTTTGTCCAGAGGAACATGAGGTGTTAAACAGAATTGTAGTTTAAAGTAACAACACGGCATGTTCACAATAAATAATTATACTGAAGTACTTCAGCTAAGTACAGTTAGCGGCTATGCCTCAGGGGGTTAGAGCCAGTCTCTTGTTTTCAGAAGGTCGTTGGTTCGTTTCCCCTGGTCTGCATGTCAGTGTCCTTGGGCAAGATACTGAACCCCAAAAATTGCTCCTAATATGCTTTGGACAAAAACATCTGCTAAATGCCCTTAATGTAAATGTACAGTTTGAAGGTAAAGGTACCTTGAGTTTGCATTTACAGACACTTTATATCAGTGTACATTTTACCAAACTCTGTTGGAGACTGAGACATGGAATTTGTGTTCTCAATTCTGCATCTATTTACTAAGCTTACAGCTTAACAACATTTAATTTTGAAAAAAAAAAACACTAAAAACTAACAACTACAAATGACTGTATGTCACTTTCCAAATATTTGGACTGCAATTTGTTGCCCTTGTGTATGTTGTTGAATGGCATTTGACTCAGAACAATAGTTTGCTTACCATAATTACATGCACCATAATATTACAAACTCTGTATATATTTTGGATTCATTCAATTACCCTGAAATTATGTTCTAACCCGAACCTCAATGTATTAGGGAATTATGCCCAATAATGTACAAGAAAGAACACCGAAAGAACCAAGAACCAGTACAGATTCATCACTAATAGATTGCTGGTGATAGTTCCCTACCTAAACTTAAATGTACTCACGTTAAATTAACCTAACCTCCACTACTGACTCAAATTTAGCTGTTTTCTTTCTTATTCATGTCGATGCTGCTTTTGTCCCCAATTACACCAGCTGTCCCCAATGAACTGGTCTTGAGTCTGAAATGTGTCCCTGAAAATAGTCTAAACATACCCATTCACACACACACACACACACACACACACATGTGCAACTATGAGACACATGCTTTTTTTTTGTTTTGTTGCTTTAATTTTCCATGTTGACAAATCTGTCACTTACGTCATGATGAGCGTCTCCTCCCCAGGCTCTCCCAGCACCCCGTCCACAAACAGAGGAGAGCTGGTGAAGCTGTACTTGTTCCACTGCCGTCCTTCGTCAAAGCTCAACCTGGGAACACAAACAGCTGTTGCACAATCCTCCGTTGCTCACCCCTCGCCCCAACTATATGCAAAAGCTAATGACCCAGAGAATTGTCTAACAACTTTATTTCGTATTTGGCACAGGGCTGTGTCACTGATCAGTAGGAACTAGACTCATTATGGCTTCAAACACAGAAAGGTGAAATGGAATGACAATCGTCGAAGCAGAATTCTCCATGGCTGGTGGGTTTTCTGCACAGAACAATATCGTCCCTCGCTTCCAAGACAAACTAATTTCCCTTTGTTTGACTAACTTAAGACTCGCTTCCTCCGAGGGAATTAGTCATGCTGTGACAAATGGTGTCTCTGTCATAACGACTCACCACAGGTGCCGGATGGGAAGCGGAGTGTGTCTTATTGCGACTAAGGCGCCTCCTTGGTCGAGATACAGCACTGCGTACTCCTCATTGAAGATCTGCAGGGACACAAAAAAGAGAGCGCTCGCTCTGCAGTGGCTTGTTGCCCGTTTGCATGTCCAACACACGTCAGCACACACCCACGCTGTCTCAATCAAGTAAGCAAAGTAATATTACACAGCACGCACACACACACACACACACACACACACACACACAAACACAGCATACAATGTGGATAAGCTTGGAATGATTATTTTTCAGGCCCCATAAATTGAAATCATCAGGATCTAGTGAAGTAAGGCCCACCCATCAGCACTGAATACAGGGACTCAAACAACCCTTAAGATTACATTTGATGATGGATCTTAAAAGAACACTGGCTAGTGTTTGCAGATTAAAAGCCTGTATGATAAAATCGCAGAGTGAGTGAGTGAGGAGGAGGAGGAGGAGGAGGAGGAGGAGGAGCAGGATATTTTCCGTGAGAGGACAGAAGGTCAGTCAACTCATGCGGCTCCATATGGCATGCTGTGATTAGACTGGGCACTTCTTTGGAAAAATTAATTATCAGGTGTGAGTCTGTGGTATTCATAATATAACATATATGCTGCGGTGTAAATATGCCAACAGCAGTAACTTTGAAGGAGTTGAAGTCGATATGTTTGTATTGATCTGTGTAAAGATTTTGTCAGGAACTTGACTAATCCCATATTTATGTGGGCCAACATTTACATTCCAATGAGTGATGTGATTTGAGCACTCCCCACTTTAGTCTGATCACTTTCCACCACCACATCTATCAAAGACAAACAGCTAACGCTTAACCGTTAAAAGCTACCACCACGTGAGCTATGAAGAGTGGCATTTTTCAGACTGAGATTCCGCAATAATGCTGCAGCAAAGTGTTGAATCTACACTCTTGGAAATAAGGGTTCCAAAAGGGTTCTTCTACAAGGGCTGAAGTTCTACCTGGAACCATTTGCTACTGAAAAACCCTTTCCCGAAGAAATGGTTTTTCAAGGGTTCTTTCTTTCAACGGTTCCAGTAAAAACCATTTTGATCCAGAGAACCCTTTTTTGGAGAAAGAGTTCTTCAGGGATTGTTGAAAGCATGGGTATAAGATCCTGTATGGGTTCTTTGTAGAACCTCTCATGGTTGTTCTGGGTGGAACCTTACAAACACAGTTCTAGGTATAACCCTTTATGTTGGGGGTAAAAAAAAGCAAAAGGTTCTACCTGGAGCCAAAAGTGCGTGTGGAGTGTTTTGTAGGAGCCGTGGTTTGTACCATTTGCTGCAGCTGGACCAATCTCAGAAGAGGCAAAACTCCACTGGCCAAGAATATTTTTTCTTGGACATAATGTATATTGACTTTATTATCTAAAGCAATAACATGTAACATTTTAAAGAAAGATAGCTGATTGTTGAGTCTCATCCTGAAATTAAATTGACAGTTGCCATTCTGACCCAACCTTTGTGCCTACTCAAGTATACATTTCTGAGTTTACAAAGTGCACTGGGCACCGTGACGTTGAATACACCAACACAGGCAAAATGACACCAAAACCTTGCAGAGACTCTTAGCATTGTTTTGCATGACATGAGTATTTTGGTACAACATTTTTACCAGTCAGTGTGGTGAAAAGACTTCCAAGATTAACTAATTAAGTGCATTATCAAAGCCTTGGACAGCCGTGGGCCAATTAAAACTCTGCTTATATCAATGTGTTCCTCAGTGGAGCACCAAAGAAGTTGACAGTATGTCTCCTAACAACATCCTTAAGAGTCGCTCAACTGCTGCCATGGGATATGTCCACCCAGAATTTGAAGCTATTTATAATCTTGTGAAATATGAAAAAAAAAATATGCACATTAGCTGCAGTGGGATTAGAGTATCCATATTTCCCAAATTAAGTGAGGTTGAGTTTCAGTTAGAACTTTTACAGTACGACAAAAAAAAACAAAAAAACGTCCCCTCACCTGTCGCCATGTGTTTCCTGCATCCGAGGTGATAAACACACTGACGTTGCTGGTGGTCAGCTCCGAGCCGATGGAGCCTGGAGAGACAGACGGCATTCACAGAAGAGACACAAGACAAGCTTCAGTAAGTGTTTGGGATGGGGAACTGCATAATGCAGACACAGGACATCAACTCTATTTGTGATCAAATAAGAACCCGAATTCTATAAAGAGCATTTAGACCAGCAGTGGGGCTACAGCGGGGGGCTCGAGCCTGCAGCTGCAGACTGGGGTGGTAATTATAGCACTCCATGAGATCTGCTGTTACTGTAGATCTCGTAGGAGTGTGGGCAAATGTTGCAGTGCGACATTTGCCCACACTCCTAAATTAACCAATAAATCCAGATTACTGTATTCATCTTTCAGCAGTTCTGACCATATTAAGACAAGCTTTCCTGATGCCAGGCTTGCGCAGACTGTTGTAATTGCTTTAATTTAGCCTGTAATTGGTGCCAGGTGGTTAAACACGAGGCTGTAAAGTACTGCGAGCATTTCAGAGCTATGGTTATCCCCTTGTCTAAACACTCCTCGAGAAACAATTTGCTTTACAGTCCCTGTAGTGTAACCTAACATTCTTGCTGACCTCCAGCGGTTGACGTTCCCATCTTGCTGCGGTGATGTAGACATGTGCTGTGTGTATACACTTGCCACTCAGCTAAGACGCAACAGTGATGCTGGGTGTGGTTAAATCCCAACAAATTTTCCACCAGGGGACGTCAGTCAAACAGTGTTTCGCAGGTTAAGGTGGTCTATATTAAGAGACTCAACCTAAGAGTTTGAGCCTGAATAGCCCTTCAACAACAACAAAAACATCACACAGCTCTGTCAGAATGTTGCTCCAGCTTCTTTTTGTCCCCGACTGTCTACCCTTAGCAGATATTATATATCTCCGTGCCAAATTTCATTGAGTGGTAGCTTCATACTAACTCTTGTATTTTCTTGAACTTCATGGATCTGTGTGTCTTTTATCCAACTGAAGTTGAGAGCACTTTGTCTGAATTACTCATGAGAGGCTTCAGCACTTGCAGAAAAGGCAGTGGAGAGGGACAAAATGGGAGATGTGAATGAGTGGTAGGGACTTTGGTAAAAAAAAATAGTCTTTCTTGGTTTCACGTTCATGTTGGCAGAGGTGATAATTGTTTCTTGACCAAAACATATTCTGGTTGTGTTCCAGTGGCTATTCCCATGTGTTATGATACAGTAACATTTTACCTAAGTTAAAAGTAGTAATGTCCATCCCATTCTTCCATTATCTACACCTGCTTAGTCTGTGCAGAGTGGCAGCTGCAACTGTCAGGTCCAACCTCTTATTTCATAGAAACAATGTAATCTATCTCAGTTTACATCAGGTAAGAGATGCAGTCTATCAGAGAGACATAGACATAAACACCCACAATCTCACTTTGTGAAAATGTTGAGTCCTCAGTCCACCAAAATTGCATATCTGTGTTGTGCATGAACGCTCTGAAAGGGCACATTCATTAAACATGCACATATTTTTTGGCGAACGGTGAACTGAAAGCAACTAATGAACGTGAACTGGCTTCGCAAGAGTGAACGCCGAAGTACGATCAGGCATGATAAAATGGAAGGGGGTGATGTTTCATATTGAGTCATCTATGCATCATAGCTCAAGTTATTTGCAATTCAATACAAATCAACAATTGTTTTTAGTATTTTCAATGTGGAAAATTGATGATGTATTATCATTCTATAAAATGTCCAAAAACACACTGCAGTCCCAGGCTGGATCACAGAAGCTGCTCAAAGAATTAATTAGCTCAGGGGTCTCGAAATCAGATTATCTCGGGGCCACTGTTGCTATTGTCATCACGTAGGAGGGCCACTACAGCTTTTAAGTACTACAATAAAGCTCAATACTTCTGAAAATGTAGTTTTGTATTTCCATTATTAACATAATAATACAAAAATGCAAACAGCCGTTTGAATACATTTTTATATAACCATTTTTAATATTAAGTGCAAATCTTTTCCCTCCTAATCTTAAATAACTTATTGAAACCTTAAACTGAACCGACAAATGAAATACAATTGTACTTTTTTTGTATCCAGACACCTGGCAGCACTTCTGCTCATATTTTCTTCATATTAAACAAAAAATGCAAACCGAAGTATCTGTATGCACGTTAGTCTTTTTGACAGTGCAAAACTTTTTTTCTTAATAAATAACTTTCTTACACCTTGAACTAGGCTTACTGCAGTATTCTGTGTTCCCAGTATTTCACCGTGGTCGCGCTTACCACAATGACATTACTCGCCAACTGCCCCCACCATCACTTTGCTTTAAAAAACCTCAATGATCAGACAATGGACACTACAATTACAAACTGCCGGAGGTACAGAGGTGTGTACTCCATGCAGCAGCGGGGCCAGCAGCAGAGTTGCAGCACAGAGCAACAGGAGTCACATTAACTTTTACTGCGGATAGAGTTAGGAGAGCTCACTGACAAGACAATGGCGGAGGATTCATTCACAAAGCAAGAAGAAAAGGCTCCTGTTCAGGAGTTAAACTCAGTCATAACCTGATAACATTAATGAGGGAAGAGGAGTTGTTACCTCACTGATATGTTGTAGGTGTGCATCCTGTCACCTGCAGCTCCTCATCAAACACCTCCTTCTTGTTCATTACTCCCACAGACTGAATACAACTACTCCCTGACATATGTGGCTAGCCTGGGGGCCAGCGGGTTGTGACCACTGCATCAGCACAACAGTATGGACCAAAAACATAACTACATCTTGAAAAAGCAGCTGTCTAGAGATATTAAGTATGTTGTATTACATAGATTTGAATATTGGATATTACGGGTGGTAATGTGTTTCTTGACATTGTTAATGTAATAAGACCAAACTCCTCTTTTTTTAACAAAGCATTAATATTATTTTTTGGTTAAGGTTCTACTGACACAGAGTAGCAAAAAGAATATAGATATTGAACATGAACTTGTTAATTTTAATCTGTGTGACCTATTCAGACTTGTAGAAACTGGTTTTTGGATTCAGTTTGAAGACAAATTGAAGCCTTTCTAATTAAGATATCAAACAAAATCAGTCAATTGTTTTATTCCCACGTCCCTCAAACCTGTTTAATTCACAATGTTTCACAAAGGTCCAGACACCAATACTTTTTTGTGTGAGCTTGGCCTTCTCCAGACACCTGAGGCGTGTGCCGATGTGTTATTGACAGTGCTGGTCCATGCGGGAGTAAATATCACTGAGGTGTGAATTCACCTGGGGGGCTGCTGAAGCCATATTCCTCCATTTCTTTGTTTTCTCCCCACTGAGTCAGTAGAACTGCGTGCTTTCTCTCCTGTGATCTCAGGAAACACAATGCTCCGAGGGCTGAACCGTGAGGATTATGTAGTTTCTAGTGTGTTGGCTTTCTGTTCTGTCATTTGGCCCTATTCAAAGGTGAGGTGACACATGCATGTTGTACTAATACTTAACAGGGACAAAACACAAAGCAGAAGAGCAAAAATCTGCAAACAGCCAAAACATTGCATAGAAGAGCACAGTTTTGGGAGTTGCATTGCCATATTGGAATCACCACTTAACTGAAACCAAGATAAGAACCAAGAACTAACTGGAAGAGGCAAATTTCTCTGGGCTTTGTCTTTTGTGGTCTTCATCTCTTCTAGTTAGCTATCGCTATCTGATGGAAGAAAGAAACTCCAAAGTACAAAAAAGACTCAGATGGTGTTTTATTTCTACCTTGTTATCTTAATTTAACCATCTCAATCAGACCCATTCTCTCACACCAACAAGGATTAACTTTTACATTTCTGATTAAAACATGGCTAAGGTTAAGATTATGATGCGCCAAACTTTAAAACTAACTTAAAGGGATATTCCGGTGTAAATTTAACCCATGGTCTAACACACCTTGACACCGAGTAAGACTCCCCCTCGAGAGGTCAAGTTTGCTGACCGCTAGCTTAGCTAGCTTTAGCAACCTCAGAAAAGACCGCACGAAAACAATACACTGCAGCTTATGTCTCTAACTAGAAACTGCCATCAAAAAGCCACTCATAGCCACAAATAATGGTCAGAACAGCACCAAACTTCAGCAACAGTAGCATGTACAGTCCCAGCACACAGTACGAAGCATCAAACATCTGCGAGCTTAGCCGGATTTGTATTGAAAACACAGCGCGGTGAGTTGTGCTGTGTTTTCAATACAAATCTGGCAAAGCTAGCAGCGGTCTTTTCTGAGGTTGTTAAAACTAGCTAAGCTAGCAGTCAGCTAAGTTGACATCTCGAGGGGGAGTCTTACTCGATGTCAAGGTGTGTTAGACCATGGATTAAATTTACACCGGAATATCCCTTTAAGTTAAGACATATTAAATACAAAACTCAGTTTAGTTTTTTTTTATACCTATATTTAATTCAATTTTGTTGCACAAAAACTTTGAAATCCAATTTAAACTGTGATCCAGTATTAACTTTAAAATTACACTTGAGGAGGTTTCATTTTTCAAATGGCTGTCTTTTTTAAATGTACTCAGCAAAATGATCAAGTTACTGGAGTTAAATTAAGGGACAGACTCAAACTAAGTTGGCTAACTAACAGGGCATTTCCACATGTGGCAGCTTGGCATGACTTGGTTTTCCATGACACATTAGCCCAAATTCATACCTCTATTAAAACAGGGCTACCTGCCTCAAGGTGTACCGAAGAATCCATGCTAACAAAAATCCAAATGTAATTTCTGAGAAAATGTTCACATTAAAACTCATATGTAATTTTGTCATTCAAAAGCTTTTATTATAAAGCAACAGAATCAGGAAACGTTGTGTTTTCACCAGCAGTAAGTTAACGTGACTCCAGAAACAGCTGAAACCAGCATGAACTAGCAAACAATGTGACATTTAATTAGCTTAATTTCAAATCTGCATTCACTCATTTTAACTCTCAACTAAATACTGATTAGAGCAAATCTGATCCTTTTTGGAGCAATCCAGCCTTAATATTCTATATCTCATATTCTAATTGATCATTTATCATATGTACATACATCAACACATTTAAGTTTACTAAACAGAACAGAACATGTAACTGTGTTTAATCCAGTGGCTTTAAAAAAGTATTATAAAAGAACTGTGAGGAGGAGGTAGAGGTATAATTTCAGTTCAGAGTGGTCATGACACAAAGGCTGCCAACTGAGGCTTTGTTTCTGAAGAAAACTCCAAGAAGAAACGGCACTACAGACATTTTAGCAACTGGCAGAGGTTTCATTCCACAAGACAAAAAAACACATGGAGTAGAACTATTTCTTAATTACCAAAAAGAAATCTAAAAGACTTTCAAAAGAGCTTTGTTTTCTCATGACAACTCCTCTGAAGAAAAGAGAAAAGAGAAACAACATGTCAGTCAGAACAGATTCCCTCTCACCCACCTGATGCGACAATGATCCCCGGCGCCGACTCCCTGCTGGCTATGTTTCCAGATGTGTAGGGATTTGCAGACACGTGAAGATGGAGATGTAACGAACAGTATGGCTGCAGAAGAGAAATCACAAACTCAGTTATCAAACTATCAAACTGAGCCAACACCAGAAAACTTAAAAAAGAAACTGAATAAATATGACTCACACAGGGCCCCAAAAATTAGGTTAAAAAAAACAATATTGAATTATTAACACATCATAATTCATTTAATATTAATATTAATACAGTAATAAAAAATGGAAATTAGGTTGAAATGAACCTGTAAGCTTGATGTCCACGGTGAAATAAGCTACATTTCACTCCTATCTAACCTGCATTTAATCAGTGCAGGTGAGTGTTTAGCCAGCTAATTATACTGTCTGCACTCTGCACAGTGTTGTATTTGCAAAGCTCACTGGCATCAAACATCACACTGTTGGTTTTGGACCACCACAGACAAGACTGTCACAAAGGCAGAGGAATGTAAAGCTTTGAGTGGGTCGATTGGGTCTTGGAGATGGTGGTTACAGCAGTTGTGACGGGGCCCAGTGGGATATATATTTTCACGGCGGCGCTCCTGCTCCCAACTCACAAGTTTTATCACCAACACCATTTCCCCGTCGGCTGTTCCCACCATTAATTTTGATTGGGATGACCTTTACCGACACAATTCTCATTATGACCCAGCGAAATGCCGGTGGTGCAGGCCATGTTGTGACAGGCTAGTTAGAGGTTAATCAAAAGCCTCAGACGTTTCCTGACAGACGACTGTGTAATATGGGCAGGTGACGTACCTGCACTGCTAAGTGGTTCATCAGAAAAGCGCTGATTATTTTTGATATACAGCAACATTAAGAGAAGATCTGCTCATGTGCAGACAATGTGTGGTATTCAGTAGTGACACAATCGATCACATCTACACTGTCATCCTACTTTTTCATTCAAGCACACATTTCGAGGAGGGTGACTGAAATGGGCGTGCTTCATCAACAACCAGCACATCTGTAGTTACACAGGTAGTCTCATCACTTTAACTCCATAACTTTGGCTTTTGATAGTAGACCCGACTCGACTAGACCATAAGAAGCGCCCAGCTGACA
This sequence comes from Lagodon rhomboides, assembly GCA_039737535.1. Classification (NCBI taxonomy): domain Eukaryota; kingdom Metazoa; phylum Chordata; class Actinopteri; order Spariformes; family Sparidae; genus Lagodon; species Lagodon rhomboides. Next base: position 5,517,300 of record CM077786.1, read on the forward strand.
GAGGCTTTCAGGAAGACAGACAGAAGAAAGAAGCGTCTGCTTCTGTCTGACACCTCTTTCTCTCTGCGTTTCTTAAATGGGAGGTCAGCTTATTGGACTGAATCAAAATGGCTGACCTTTCGGCTCAGCAGCAGCCTCAGAGCACTCAGCTTTGACGGGCGCTGCTCTTTCGGAGCTCGGCCTCTCTTTGGCTGCGAGGATCAGTCAACCTCTGTCAAGGCCTCTCTTTGATGGAAGCGCACACATACGAAAACACGTATGACCGGCGCTCGTTTGCAGATATGCAGACACTCACTAGCTCGCAGTGGATGCTGTTGGCCCGCAGGTCTTTGCCCGGGGCCTGCAGCAGCCTCCAGTCTCTGCCTCTGTTGTAGGTGATGTACGTCTTCACTTGGTTGTCCGTCTTTTTGTTGGCGAGGAACATCCCCTTTATTCCTGCCACCTGGGAAATTAGAAAGAGAGCAACTCGCAGCTCCAAATGAAAACAGAAGCACACTTCACACGTCTTTAAGCTATTAGGCAGTTCCATATATTCCTGTCACATTGCAGAAAATGAATCAATGCACCGCAAAGCAAATCCCGTGCCCTGGGGCAATACAGCCACGCACACTTACCTCTTCTGTATTCCCAACAAAACCAGATACAGCTGCAAACATTGAGTGGGAAATGATCGACTGGCAGGGGGCTGCTGAGTAATCAATGTGTGCCTTAAATGAATCTGACTCCTTGTTGGAGGCCCCCAGGAATATCTCAGGGATACTGAATTGAGCCAGTGACAGTCACATCAGGCAATGAAACTCCACTTATTAGTAATTGACAGATACTTCAATCCCGTTTGAAGGAGAGATTTAGTATATCCTTTGTTTCGGGTGGCGACCTCAATCAAGACAGTAAATTTGATTCTATGAGCGAGGCCACAGCAAGACACGAGCAGCATCATCAACAGCCTCATTATTTTATTCACAGGTATAGCTTTATTCTACGTTCGTGTGTTCATATGCATTTAAAAATCATGCCTGCATTCCCGAGCCTCAACAATAGCCTTTGACACACTTTTTTTTCTCTTCCTTTTTGGATTAGGTGCATTTTGTGAAGTAATATCTGCTATTATTCATCAAAGAAAGGAATAATCTCTGCCTCCCAAAAAATCCATATCCCTGGCACAATCCCCTTTGTCGATGTCAGCACGGCGAAGCCGCTTCGTATTCACATAATGTGATCTGAAGGCTGTAGGCCTACACCGGCAGGGTTACTATACAAAACGACTAAACAAGTATATTTCATCATCGCTCCCTTCCAGCTCTGAAATATTGATCAGTGTTTATTATACACTTTCAGGCTGGGCACTCATCAAGCAGGCCTTTATGCGATGCTGTTATTATGAAATGAATGCTGCAGACTCGGGGGGAGGTAGGCCTTGCTGGGGGATGGGCCTCCTGTGCAGCATACAAATCTCAAATTAAAGAAGAGTCAATACTTTCAGCCCCACATGGCACCTGAAGAACAGACTTGATATCATTTCATACCAGGTCGATGTTTGTTTACCTCATAGAGGTCCACCATGACGTTGCCCTCTGGGCCCATACTGCTGACCACGTTCTCCAGAGCCAGGGTGTAGTAGACCCCCGACGTGTCCGACACGTACAGGTTGTAGGTTTCATTCTGGTTCCACTCCTGCACAGCTGCAACCACACGGTTTTCATCTGTGCTGATCACATGCAGGTCCTGGCAGAGAGGCAAACATCAAAGATTCATCATGTCAGGTTACCAGTGTTTTGTACTGCTTTTTAATGGTAATTATATATTAATAGATATTAATTATATTTTTAATAAGACTCTTTTATCCATTTTTTTTGTTTGTTTGTTTTTATGTGCAGGCTTTGTGTGATTATATTTTTTAACCTTAGTTTTGTGTTGTGGTGTAATGTGTAGTGTCACAGCATTTTGTCAAAAAGTTTCTCGACATGCAATCGTGTCGTCCATCAAAAAAAACACAGGAAGTTTGCCAAGTAATGTGTTCAGTGGGCATCATGGCAGAGTGAGGGGGGCTCTGGAGGAGAGAGTCAGGTGCAGAGCCAGACATTCTGGAGGACTAAACACCCAGACAGGACTAAACACCCGGGTTCTGCTCTGATACAGGGTCGTTTACTGACGGGAGGAGAGCTCAGAGGTTACTTTTTAACTTTTGGGATTATAGTGGCTTTATCTTCACTCCTGTTTATCAGCTTGAGTGCAGCAGCAATCCATGGAAGTGACCTCCATTGTTGGGTGTCAAACTCACTTTGCTAGTGTTGAACATACCTTTAAAAAGCCACCATTACTGATAAAAGTCTATCTGATGTGACTAATGCAAAATGTTCATGGATGAGGAAATGTTTAGTTCAGGGGCCATTCCATGCCAACTCACCCAAAATCCAGATCTTTTCCCAGTTCATGTCATGGAGTTTCTTGACAAAAATCACGTTGAAACTTCTATTAAATCCACCAATCCATGACCTCGTAAAATCATATAGCTTTACTCCAAATACTTTTTAAGTTATGAATTTTAGAAGTTTGGCCCTCGGAGCCAAATTTCAGCCTTTTTGTGATTCATTTTGTGATGTGTATTCTCAGCCTCACCGATCGATAATCGTTCACTGGAAAAAATGAGACCCTAAGGAAATTTGGCAACATTCATTAAATCAAATAACTATTGTCAAATGGTAAGAGTAATCACAAAATCTTTAAATCACAAAAAGATGGAATTTTACCCAGAGGGCCAAACTTCAGAAATGAATAACTAAAAAAGTATTTGGCGTTCAGCTATAGGATTTTACAAGGTAACTGATAGGTGGATTTAATTAAGGTTCAACATGATTTTTTTTAAGAAACTCCATGACATGAACTGGGAGGACCGAGCTGAGTCATGGAATGACCCTCAGGTTACTTTAAGTCTCATTCACGGACTTCCCCCCTCACTCTCTGACTCTCGCTTAGAAGTTAGATCGACAGGAGAACAAATGACCAAATGAATTTTACTGCTGCTTTTTCACATTATTGGAAATATTTGGGATAATGTGACTACACAGCTCAACAAAGTACAGAACAAAGGTGTAGCTGTTATTGAGACATTTAATTCAGAATTATTACATATTTTTTCCTTGTAAAAGGGCACGGGCAACGAATCAAGTCACAACACCTTCATTAATCATTTGAGAAATATTGAATTTACATCATAAACATGATCTCTTAGGTCTCACTGAGAGCTGTGCAAACATTTCCCCATTATACTGTTCATACACCCCTGCTGGCTTTAATCATATTCAACAATCAGTCTCACTTCTCTTATGTATTCACTTATTTGAACTAACAGGATACTACAATCACTTACACTATGCCAGGACTATTGGGCAGAGATTATGCTGCTGAGGCCATGCTGTTTGGTTGTGTGCTTCATCTACCTCTGACTGTGCCAATAACACCTTGCAGTGAGCCGACAGCAACTGCGGCGCCTGGGGCTTGATTGAATAAAACATGTTTAATTGTCAATGGGGACGTGACAGGCGAGGCCATGTGCGCACGGAGCAGCGCAGAATAACAATTCTGGAAACACTGTTAGGGGTTACTTTCGGCCTTGATTTGCCCATAAATAACAAAGAGAGTGTCATGCGGAGCCAGCGATGAACTTGTGCTTTAATGCAACTTTAGCCCACATACCAAACAGTGCTGGAAGCATGCTCTGTGCAACTGAATGCAGAACAGTTTGACAAATTGCTGCAATACACTCTTAGAAATAAAAGAACCATATAAGGTTCTTTGGCTTGTCCTCATAGAAGAACCCTTTTTGGCTCCAGGTAGAACCTTTTATAAAGAAAAAGGGTTATACCTAGAACTGTGTGTGTAAGGTTCCACCCAGAACCCCCCATGAGAGGTTCTACAAAGAACCCATACAGGATCTTATACCCACACTTTCAACAATCCCTGAAGAACTCTTTCTCCAAAAAAGGGTTCTCTGGCTCAAAATGGTTCTTACTGGAACCGTTAGTGTTACCAAGAACCCTTTTAAAACCCTTTATTCAGGAAAGGGTTTTTAAAGGGTTCTCTGGATCAAAATGGTTCTTAGTGGAACCATTAGTGTTACCAAGTACCCTTGAAAAACCGTTTCTTCAGGAAAGGGTAGCCCTTGTAGAAGAACCCTTTTGGAACCCTTATTTCTAAGTGTGTAACAGCTAAATTTGAAATCTGTCCCACTGTTGCCGTAGACACGTGATAAGTTACGGACTCTTGCTGAGGGTCAATTAATTATTTGCTAATCCTGAAGAGCTCATGAGTATCTGTTAATGTTCATTTAAATAAATTCAACAATATACTTGTTACCTTAGGCAGAGTGTACTTGGGCAGCTGCATGGGTGTGAAGAAACGAATTGCTGCAATACACTCTTAGAAATAAAAGAACCATATAAGGTTCTTCGGCTTGTCCTCATAGAAGAACCCTTTTTGGCTCCAGGTAGAACCTTTTATAAAGAAAAAGGGTTATACCTAGAACTGTGTGTGTAAGGTTCCACCCAGAACCCCCCATGAGAGGTTCTACAAAGAACCCATACAGGATCTTATACCCACACTTTCAACAATCCCTGAAGAACTCTTTCTCCAAAAAAAGGGTTCTCTGGATCAAAATAGTTCTTGCTGGAACCGTTAGTGTTACCAAGAACCCTTGAAAAACCGTTTCTTCGGGAAAGGGTTTTTCAGAAGCAAATGGTTCCAGGTAGAACCTCAGCCCTTGTAGAAGAACCCTTTTGGAACCCTTATTTCTAAGAGAGTACCAGCTAAATTTGAAATCTGTCTCACTGTTGCCATAGACACGCGATAAGTTACGGACTCTTGCTGGGGGTCAATTAATTATTTGTTAATCCTGAAGAGCTCATGAGTATCTGTTAATGTTCATTTAAATAAATTCAACAATATACTTGTTACCTTAGGCAGAGTGTACTTGGGCAGCTTCATGGGTGTGAAGAAACGAATTGCTGCAATACACTCTTAGAAATAAAAGAGCCATATAAGGTTCTTCGGCTTGTCCTCATAGAAGAACCCTTTTTGGCTCCAGGTAGAACCTTTTATAAAGAAAAAGGGTTATACCTAGAACTGTGTGTGTAAGGTTCCACCCAGAACCCCCCATGAGAGGTTCTACAAAGAACCCATACAGGATCTTATACCCATGCTTTCAACAATCCCTGAAGAACTCTTTCTCCAAAAAAGGGTTCTCTGGATCAAAATAGTTCTTACTGGAACCGTTAGTGTTACCAAGAACCCTTGAAAAACCGTTTCTTCGGGAAAGGGTTTTTCAGAAGCAAATGGTTCCAAGTAGAACCTCAGCCCTTGTAGAAGAACCCTTTTTAAACCCTTATTTCTAAGAGTGTACCATCTAAATTTGAAATCTGTCTCACTGTTGCCGTAGACACGCGATAAGTTACGGACTCTTGCTGAGGGTCAATTAATTATTTGGTAATCCTGAAGAGCTCATGAGTATCTGTTAATGTTCAATTTAAATAAATTCAACAATGTACTTGTTACCTTAGGCAGAGTGTACTTGGGCAGCTTCATGGGTGTGAAGACATCTCTTTTAGCGGACACATAGTAGATTGGCCTCCCCGCCGTTGACACCTTGAGGTGATGAAACCGTTAAGTGAAAACATTTTGGTGACACATACAAAAAAACAGATAAAGCATTTTTCACCACTTCAGCGAGGCATAAAACTGCACTCATAGCACCTTTCTAAGAATGACCTTGAAAAAAATTCCTTCAAAATAACAACACTTTCTGCGTCTGATGCTTTTCAGTGAGCGAAACTGGACAATTACCTACCTGGACAAAAACATACTCATCTTGTACCACCAGAGAATTGGGGTCAATGTAGCCGGGGAATGGTTTGCCCTTGTTGGCATCCGTGCAGTTCTGCAGCTTGCAGGTGACGTACAGCGCCTCTGCTCCCACAAACACATACACAAAGACACACACATACCCGCGCATCAGGCCATGGCATCAGTGATGGAATTAGCCAATGAAGAGAGGCAGCCTTCAGCCGGGCCACACAGCCTCTTTTGGCCTCCTACATTACTCGTGTCAGTAAAGTGGTCCCAGTAAGGGAGGAGCCGTGCGGAGGGGAAGACAGATGACCAGCGAGGCAAATTGCTTTCTTTACCTTCAATTGCAGCGCTGGGAGAGGGCCTGTCCCCACGTGTTAGCTCCTGCCAAAATGTGTCAGCTTCCACCGTACGCACCTGATCAATAGTGACGGTCATCTGACGTGACTGATCTTTGCTATGTGCGCTTGTATGGTTGCTTCTCTCTATCGCGTTGGCCTCAAAGAGAGCGCTCTGACAGAAAGGCGGCATTGACGCGTCTTTTGAAAAGCTAAGGCTAGGCTCAGCCTACAGACGTTTCAACATCGTACTTATTCTGATATCGGGTCGTTACGAGAATCTTTACAGATGTTCTTCTCTCTCATCAGAACACGATCACATTAAAAAATATTGGCACATCGCACACTCATGCGGAAGCTGACTTAACAAAAGCTCAACAGCTTGCAGTAGTTAGGTATTTACTTTGCAGTAAGAAAGCAGAAAGCAGGATAAACAAGTCAGGGAGACGTGACAAACATCTGTATCCCGGTCAGTTAGAAGATGTCAACAGTCATATGCTAGCTGACGTTAGCCTCAAGGGCTGGAATGTTCATAGATATCACATCATTTATTGGGACACCTACTGAATATTTTTAGACACACTCTTCTTGTTAAGATTCATGTATTTCAAACTCCATTCCCTTACAGGCTGGACAAACTGGATTTGTGTGCAGCGCTGCTGCGTGGCATTAACTCTCGCTTTTCATTTCAGCGTCCATGTTAACACTGGATGCATAAGAAGCGCTTCACACACGCGTGGCTGCTGTGTCACGTGATCTAGAGATTCGGCTCTCAGCAAAAATTGATATCGATAATTATCAAAGTCAGAGGCAGGCGCTCTAGTAGCAGCTGCCACGCAGACGTTGCCACGCAGCCTATGTGAACACAAACACAGCCACCACGCAGCACACAGGCATCCAGTGTGTGCAGCCTGTCAGGTTGTAGCACAGGCTTTCTGTTAGAAGTGTCGTCCTACAACCTGATGATGTAAAAAGGGGCCATGACTAGGAACTGACCATAATGTTTTAAATCAGTAGACTCACCCTTTGAAACATAATTTTATCAAAGTTTACTATATCGATTGTGAATATTATTTGCTGAGACATATACACCGATCAGCCACAACATGAAAACCACCGGCAGGTGATGTGAGTAACATTGACCATCTCGTTACAATGGGATGTTCTGCTGAGAATCCTCGGGTCCAAGTACACCCCCTGATGGCAACAGCACTCCCTAACGTCCAATCTGACTGAGCATCTGTCGGACGTGCCGGAACAAATCCAATCCATGGAGGTCCCACCCCCCAACAAACAGGACCCGAAGGACCCACTACAAACGTCCCTGTGCGGTGCCTGACACCAGAGGACACACCCAGAGTCTTATGACCATACCTGTTATGGGTCAGAGCTGTTCTGGCCTTACAAGGGGAACCTGCACAATATTAAGTAGGTGGTTTGAATGTTGTGGCTGATCGGTGTATATGCAAGTACGACATGTCTTGGGTAGATAATGCTAAAGCAATAAACTGAAGAAATTATGGGAAAAAAACTGACTTGCCTTCCAAGCATCTTGACTCCAGACTCAGTAAGGAAATTAGGTCAAATACTACATTAATCCACAATATCCCAGTGTCAATCAGGAGGATGAGTGATAGCTCTGCATACCTACGACAGCATCACTGAGTAAAATCACTTGCTTTTAAAAGTATTCTAATATATGCATTACTTTTCTCTCCATTGTCATTGTACGTCCCCAGACTTGTCCATTTCTGCTGTCCCTGTGCATTACGCCTCAGCAGAATTGTCCACACAACTCCCAGTTCCTCTGTACTTTAACACAATGCTCAGGATGCACTACAAAGACGCGAGAAAAATGGAGCGCTGAACTTGGAATTCAATTACTCACGTCCTTCAGAGATGCTGGTTTCCAGGTGAATTAGGCCCGGCTCTTTGTCCAAACCCATTTTCGACCTGAAAGGTAGACAAATGTGTTTCAGGAACATCACCATTGGTCTTTCTGCCTGTGGGCAGATGCCACCTACCGTATAGCTGCTGTCTGACCTGAGAGATTGTATGCTGCAAAGTCAGACAAATTTATTACTACAGAGAGGTTAAACCAAGCGCTATGACAGTTGTGGTACACATCAACAGGAATTGGCCACAGGAAATAACCGCGTCTTTGTCTTCATTGTGGATGACAGTGTTAAGTGTAAGGGAAAAAGGACTTCAGGTTTACTGTGTGATCTAAATGTTTAGAGCCCCCAGAAGGTCCCTTTTTCCCCCAGACGGATGGAGGAAGATGTTTCCTGACATCATTAGGAGAGGAAAAGCCATTGATTTTCTTGCTACTGTAGGGATGTCCGCAGATGGAATAGCATATAATCATTATGGCATTAAATATGTATTAAACAGACTGGGGGATCAGAGGAGAGGCGAAGGCAGCACACACAGAGGGAGAGAGAATGAGAGTTGGAGAGAGATGGGGACGAGAGAGAGAACGGGAGAATGTGTGGACACACAGGACACGCAAAAATGGAAATAGAAATAAAGGGCGGGCGGGCGTGTATGTGCGCACGTGTGTGTGTGTGTGTGTGTGTGTGTGAGGGGAATGAGAAGCCACCATGGCTTCTAATCATTATTCGTATTGGTATTATTGGTGATTTCACAGATGAAACACAACTGTGAATAGGATGGCCTACTTACCCAAAATGCATTTCCATTTTCAATGAATAATCCATTCAGGTACCCAAGAACAGTGCGAGGTAAGAAAAGAATAAGTCTTTGACCTAAACGACTTGTGTGGTTTGTTTAAACTTGGCGATGGGACCTTCTAAGTTGCTGGCCCACAGTGGTTGTTTGAGTGATAACGGTTTGGAAAGCTGCGCGCTCTTTGAGTAGTTTTTATGTCAGAACAGGTGGAAGAAAAATGGACATAGTCATCAGATGGAGCTGTTGCCTGCCAAAGTATCACATAAAGGCAGCTGCAGTCAACTGCACTCAAAAAAGCTCACAGACTGATTAGCTGACGATACCGGTGGCATTTAGAGTGCTGTTTGTTCAAGTTTGCAGCACACACACCCGACTAGTGCCACACAAATGAGCTTATGACTCTTCATCTTCTTAACGTGTCTGGTCACATGTACAGCAGGCATAAGCTCCCTCTGCAGCCTCATTACCAGGGCCAGCACCACAACTGCCGAACAGTGCGCGTCCCAAAATAGAACTCTGACAGCTTCTGCAGCATCAGCCCTCTAGGCTCCCTTCACTCCTGACTGCCCAGCTTGTTACTGCCCTGACAGTTCCGCCACAGTTTGTTAAGGTGAAAGCTTTTTGTTAGGTGTTAGTTATTGTACAAAGGCCAGACATGATAGATACCACTGAGTTGGACAGCAACTGTGTCGTGACAGTGAGACAATTGAAGTGAAGAAAAAGTAGGAGGCCAGGGATTGATAATGTGAAATGGAACAATTAAAGATTGCCTGCTTAATATTCATCTGAAACAGGAACAATCAATATGCAACAATTTCAGACAGTTGCACAATTTCAGAATCGGCTTGAGAAGCCTTGCTGAATGGAACCATTAAATTATTTCAATCTTATAGTTTATTTCATCTCGATGGGTAGCAATACTCTGATTGCACCCAAATATGATTTCAAAGCCTCTCTCCACAGCTGAACACTGTCAGTCACATAATGTAACTCTCTGCGACAGAGGATGATCAGGCATGTCAGATATATGAATAATGAAAACCTTAAAAACCTCTCTGGCTCCTCTCTGCTCTTCACTTTGTGGAGAGGCAATGATATAGTCTGCCCAGGACAGTTCCAAAGCCAAAAGTGCACTTTGGGTTCAAGTTTTGCTGATCATCACAGAATTATTGTTTTGTTACAGTTCAGAAGTATTGCCAGAAGATGTTGATGAAGGTTCTCAGTCATCCATGGTAATTCGTAGGCAACTGGACTTGTTTCAGTTTCTTGAAGATGTTTCACCTCTCATCCAAGAGGCTTCTTCAGCTCTAACTAACTGGAGGAGAGTTTCAGGCTTTTAAACTCTGTGTGGGATTGTTGTTACAGAGTCGTTAAAGACTTGTGTGAGCTCTGAGGTTCAGAGTCGTCAGGTCGACTTGTGGGTTGTGACCCAACCGGCCCTCATGTAGGTTCATTTTCATGCAGACTTGACAAGTTGTAAGAAGTCAAATTTTGAGTGTGTAAAACTTGTCAATGTCACCTGAAATGTTTCTTCTATAGCAGGGTTTCTCAATCCTAGTCAGCTGTCCAAGACCTGCATGATCTTAGATGTGTCCCTCCTCCACCCCACCTGATTCAAATGAGTGGCTCGTGATCAGGCCACTGCAGAGCTTGATGACGAGCTGATCATTTGAATCAGGTGTGGTGGAGGAGGGACACATCTAAAACATGCAGGGCAGTGGTCCTCGAGGACTGGAATTGAGAAACCCTGTCCTATAGGTAATAAACTGTCAGCTGTCCAAACTGCAAAATCTTCCACAATGTACAGGTTGTTATCCCTTGAGTTAAACTGACTTGGTGTTGTACTGTGACGATTTTGCCTTCCCTTCATTTTTGTAGCGTAGTTGTGATGCAGCTTGTAGGTTGGTGTGAAGCAGCCATCTTCCTGATAAATCCTGGGATCTTTATTTTAGCAAATAAAAGTTTAATTAACGACACTCCACGTTTAGTTTTGCTGCTTACATGTGTAGAACTGTATTTTGAGAATCTACTGGCAGCTTTTTTTTCGCTCTTCTCTCGACTGACTTGAGTAAGAGTTTTATTTCCAAAGGAACTCCACTGGTGGTAATGCTGCCCTACTTTTAGTTAACGTGATAGGCGGTAATAAACAGATGGTTTGTCCAATCACCTGCCGAGTAATTTTTTGACAATAGCGGCCCTTTTCCAAACAATTTCCTGAGCAATTTTCTAAAGATGACTTCCAAGATGGGCTAGAGTTGAAATAAGTGATAGGTGCTGGGTAAATGCAGCACTGCTCAGAAAATATCACAATTAGATATTTTTTTCATTGAACAAAACAAGTGCTAAAACTGTATCATGGTGATGATTTTAGATAGTTCCTAATGTGTTCATACCTTCCACATGTTTAACAATATCCAGATCTCTGTACTTACCAGTAGAAACGATTGGGAGCCACTCTTTCATGGACGACTTGCCACCTCCTCCCAAACTCCACCGAGCTGTAGAGCTGTAGCGAGACAACCAAGCGCCAGTGAGCGTTTATACACATCTTCATCAAATTCACCAATTTTTGTACAACACGAGCCGTCCTACTATCAAATGCCGTGTTTGCCCTCAATATGATGTGCATTCGCAAACATTTTTTCTCCGGGTTTGTTTTCACACATTGATTTACTAAGTGGCTCAGTGATCCTTATAATAGAAGCAGTGTAACGACAAGTGGGAGACGAACTCTCACACTGCACACACACACACACACACACACACACATACACGCTGTATGTACAAGTTCTTTATTTGAATCTACTAAATTAGATTAGTATTTACATAGGATTTGAACACTGCAGATGAATAACACAGCATCGGCCATTTAGGGATGCAAGCACTGTCTGCCTCCCCACACGACAACCCACTATGGCAGAGATTTTTGCCACACACACACACACACACACACACACAGTGAACTGCAAATTAAGATTGGAACTACAAAGAAAATGTACTTGGCACAGGTTACCCTCCACTAAAGAAATGCACCTTGCTGTAACAAGGCTGTGAATGGAAAGCGGAGATGGGGAAAGGAGACCGAGCGTCGCGGGTGGTCTCAATACAGCCATTGTTCACTCGTCGCTAAATCACTGGACTGCCGAGATTTTCCCATGCTACACAGAAAGGGTGGAGAACGCATGTGAAATCTCTGTGTAATGGAACTAACATATAAATAAGAAATAAGAACCCTCAAGCATCTTCAGTTGTTCCTGTGATTGTTCCATTTCAGAGGTCCCTGTTTTAGCTGATTAAAGGAGTATTTTTTTTAACCAAACTAATAAATTAGGTCAATATTAAATGTTCCATCCACAGGATAATAAAACATTTAGATATTTACTGAATATTATTTTGGTTTTATTTCCAACTGAGATTTCTTGTGAGTGAATGGAGTTTCATTTGTGGAGCTCACAATGCTGAAAATCATATTTATAACTTCTGCAGCTTTCAAGAACCGATTTTCCTGTTTTTTATTGGACCTGCTTCCCACAAAAGAGAAGGTCTCATTGAAAATATTTGACATCCGGGTGTTAATGTATTTCTAAAAAAGATGTTATTGCATAAGTTTTTTTTTTTTTTTTTTTTATTAAACTGCATTAACCAATATTTTCATATGCAGAATGGAATAGAGCCACTTATAGCTCATTGTTTTGTTTTTTCAGCAAATGTTCTGTTTGGGTCGTTCCAATGCTTTCATCAACCTCATTTCTAGGTGCAACAGGCAGATGTTTTCAGTGACAAAGGGCTCGTTCATTTATTTTAGATAAATATTAAAACAAATTTAATTTACTATTCACTAAATGCTACAGTACCTGTTTGTCAAAGTTAGTGACTCACTGATGAACATGGTGAAGCATGTAGACCTAGTAACATTTCTCTGGAATCAGTGGGTGCCAAAACAGAGCGAATGGACAGTGAATATTGGACTTTTATAATTTGTAACTGGCCAACGACATGAATATTAGTATTGCTCTGACATGTTTTACATGTTAACATGTTTACAAATAAGCTACAAATTGACAACAAACAAACAAACAGAAAACTGAATAGTGCAGTAGAATGTCTCTGAACCATTTTTTGGGTGTGGAGACAGTAATCTTAGAGAAAGATATTTCTTAACCCCTACAACCATTTACATGGATCCTGACATATCACTAGAGATAGTGCAGTACAGTAAAGTAGTTAAGTACAGTGTCCATTATGTGATTTCATAATGTATATGTTCTGACTGTTAAAGTTCTGATTCAGAAATAAAGATGTCAACAGTCTAAGCTGCCGGTAGAGAGATATCAGGAAAAGGTCCACAAATGAGGCCGGATGCAGTCATGCTCCGTGTCGTAGCCCCTTGTGCCCCAAATAAGTCATTCTCAGTTTGCATTCTGCCTACCAAGTATTCTGTCGGTTGCTCAGTAGGTCAACAATCAAGCTGATAGAGTCGCTAAAGTCCTTTTGTCTCCAAACACACCTACATCCTCTGACAGAGCACAATGACAAATCCGTTGACTTTATAGCTTACAGCTGGGATTTAACGAGGCATGGAAAGTTATTTCAATGTTTTGAGCTGGACTTTTTTTCCCATTTTAAGCATGGGCAGCCATGCATAATGTGTAAACAATCATTTATTAGCGGATAACAAAAATGTGACGCTGTTTGTTTTTTATTAATTTATTTTCTAATTATATGTATTTATTCTATCCTGACGGGTGGCGAGTGGGCCTGCATTTAAAAAGCGTCCATGGGGACCGTCAGATTATCACTCTGCTAACAGGAGAGCTATTATTTGAATTCCTGACTTGCTTCATGATATTTTATTGTATCACAAACTATATATTCACTGCGACTACCGCATCTGGTGTGTGTGTGTGTATTCACATTCCAAACAGGGAGAGGCAAACAGCGTCGGTGTTGAGATTTCCATGACTCCCCTGCCAAGCTGTGCTAAGCAGATGCAAAGGGGATGTGGTTTGGGGAGGAGGTGGGGGTGGGGATGTGGGAAATCACTTTGACTAATTATCCTCCCACAGCAAGTTAGTATGTAGCCAAGCAAGTGACAGTGAAGAAGGCAGAGAGCGGGAGACGGGAGAGAGCGAGGAGGGGTTGGAAGGGATTGACGCAGCCTTCACAACCTCCAAGGGTCTCTCAATCAACAAATGCAGCAACACTGCCAGAGGGAGGTGAGGAAGCTGAAAGAGAAGCAGTTTTTTGGGGTGGAGACAATGTGTGCGAGTTAGGGCACGGGTGAGAGATTGGGTGGGCGAGCGAGTCGGCACCTGACACATGAGGAGTGAAGACACAGCACAAACACACTCCGAGAACCACAGCCGGTTTCAGTGAAACTTTAACAAAAGCCCCTAAAGATGTCAAAAGAATGTGACAAATTGTGTCTCGCAACCACTTTCAGCTGGTTCTCCAACAACTGCTCCAGTCCAATACATATAAAACTACTGTTCATTTTATTTCATGGACAAAATGTTATCTGCGTTGTTAATCTTGTCACATAGGGTTATGTTCCCCAACATAGGGGCTCGTGGCCCTAAAGGGTCACAACATGCAGTGTGTTTGTGAGAGTCATGAGATTAACATTTGTTTATTATTTTTCAGATTTGCAAATTTTCTGTGTATTGTACATCTTCAGGTCTATATTATATCTTTAAAAGGGAAACTAGCCAACATTAAACCAATAGAGAAAGATATACTTCCAGCGTCACAACAGGAAAAGATCAGGAATCACTGATGTAGGGCTTCATTAACATTTAATTATAATGATAATAATAATGAATAAATAATCTCTGTTTCTTTAAAAATCAAGTAAAATGTAAATAAAACTGTTTATAGTAATTTCATTACTGCATTATACATAATGATCAGTGTAGTTCATGTGCTGATGACATTGTATTCTGTACAAAATGAAAGTGTTTAGAATATATTAATATACTAGCATAATTATTAATAAAACCTGATAAAAGTTTGGATATATCAGATATTCTGCAAAGGGCTGCCCTGAATTAAGCTTGTCAAGTACCAGCAGCAGGGGTCTCGAACTGCCGGCCCCCGGGACTCTTCCAGCCACACTCCCCCTCCATCCAGCCCACACTCCCCCCTCCATCCAGCCCCACCCCCCCTCTATCCAGCCTGTGTCAAATGTCAAAATGTTTTAAAATTTTAATTTTTTGTCTTAGTTGTTTCACTAATAATTTAAACTACACCTTCATATGCAATTAAAATAAAAACATAATTCTATTCTAATGTGAGATGACGTTTACAATGAAGTAGACGAGTCACAGGAAATGCAATGGCTTCAGTTCATCATTAATGAAGCAAAACAACAGTCATTTTTCAGCATTGGTAGACAGCGGATCAATTTTAAATATGTCTGGGCGTAGTTTTATTCAGTCTGTGGGAGTAATGGACAGGAAGGAGCTGCTGATGAGCAGCTGCAGGTGTCAGGATGCACACATCCAACTTATCAGAGAGGTAGCAACTCCTTTTCCCTCATTAATGTTATCAGATTACTTGTTATGAGTTGAAATCTGACATATTGCCAAACAGGCGCGTTAGCCTTTCGCTCTGACAACAATCCTCTGCCATCGTCCTGTCAATCAGCTCTCCTCACTCTCTCCACGCTAAATGTTAAATATGACTCCTGTTCCGTCTTCTCATTTTTCTTGTTAAATATGAAGAAAATATGAGCAAAGGTGCTGCCAGGTGTCTGGCCACAAAGAAAGTACAACTGTATTTTATTTGTTGGTTCAGTGCAAGGTTTCAGTAAGTAATTCAAGAGTAGGGAAAACATGATTTATACTTCCTGATACTTAACTAATGATAAAAATGCATACAAACTGCTGTTTGCATACTTGTTTTCGTATGTTAATAATGGAAATAAAAGCAAAATGAATAGAAATATTGTACCTTCTCTTAGTACTTGAACTCTGTGGTGGTCCTTCTACGAGATAATAATACTGGCAGTGGCCCCAAGATAATTTGAGTTTGAGACCCCTGACCTATAGGCTACGTAAGGTCCACCAGTGTAAGGTGTAGGTGATTAAGGTCATCTTAAGGCCATTGTTGCTGGTTAGAATCAGTCAACCCTCGCCTGATCCTTGTGCATAGCCAGTAAGGAAGGGCTGCCTGAAATAGAGAACTCAGGGAATCCACTGCCTTCCTTGAATTCTGCTGGCAGGAATGTTGGATGACTTGAGAGTGTAAGGAAATTAAATTGTCTTAACAGCTTTAAAGATTTGTTCATTGTTGTCTTTAACTTAAACCTTAGCTAAGTGAGGTATCTTTATGTGCCAAGTTGTTTAACAGCGTAAAAAGAAACACTGACACATATCATTGTAGAGGCTTGAATGAGAAAAGAATTACGGATCACACTTATCTCACCCCAAGAACAAAGTCCTTCACAATTTGTCTCTCACGCTCACCACCTGATTTTATCACAATGTAATAGTTCAACATAAAGGATCACATTCAGTGCAAAATGCTCATGTTGCGTCAATGTCAATATATGAAATAATATGATCAATGTTAAAGATATAATATGTTAATTTGGCTCTAAAATGTCTAAAAACAAGTAGTTGTTATATATTTTGTGTGAGTTGTGAAAAATCACATCATACTGACTCAACATGGCAGAAAAAAAAATCGTTGAATGTTACCCTATCCACTGAACTGGATAAATTAGATGGCAAATTTACATGTAATCACAATAGTCAGTGTTTTAGGTATATTTTTTTTTGAGTCTACACTCTTCTGAGTGTCATGCTCAAAAGCACGTTTTTTTGCAAGAGACCCCCCCCCCCCCAAAAAAAAAAAAGATCTGTTGCAAATAAAAAATAACTGGGTAACACGTTTTGATAACCATTATCAATAAATGCAAAAATAATGTAAGGTACAATAGTTATTTAACTGTTAACGTACAATGAAACACTTTATGAACCATTTACTAAGCAACTGTAAAGATTTAGAAAAATTAGTTTAGTTTATACTTTAGTTTTAATTTCAGAATGGCCATCCAAATAATGTTTAGAGACAAACTACATAGATTGTATTAACCATTTACAAAGTGTTGCAAATGTTAGTTGCAACTGTGCAATAAACAACTGCTTAATACATGCTTCACAATGCATTTCATTGTTTGTTAGCAGTAAAATAGCTATTTAATAAATATGAATTAACTATAATCCTATCAAGTGATTGAAAAGTTTGTAAGTTCCCAATAACTGAAAAGCCTTGTGTGTCTAAAGTGGAGAAAGCAAACTATATTTGTTCATAGAGCATTAATGTTCCGTTGTTCCGCACAAATGTTCGCTCAGAACTGTGTTTCGAAAAAAATAAAATAAAAAATCGTTATTTTCCGGAGGTAGTGCAGGTAGATTGAGTACAAATGGAACTTCTATGAATTGCTCTTCTTCCTTTTAATAAATAAAATGCAAACTGTGTGATAACTTAATGGCTAAAAACACAACTTGATAATTCATTAAAAATGGCATGCTGTTCATGTGTATCAGGCATCTCAGAATCACAGTAATCTGTAGGACTAAATATATGCTAAATGTGTGTATACGTGTGGGTGTGTGTATGAGGGATTGTACTCCCTGCACATTAAAAGTGTGATTTTTGTTCCAGAAGGGACTCAGAGAGACCGGCACAGAGAGGCATGCTCACACATATCCACACGTGTCCTCAGCAAAGGAGAATGCCTTCATTATTCATCTCGACTGAAACATTAAAACCAAATGGGCTGCTCTTCAAAAAAGCATTTTATTAATGCAAACTGTTATTTTAAGTTCACATATGCTGTGCCCTCACTTATCCTCCTTCATTGGATCATTATTTAGCCCAAAAAATATTATGAATCTGACCAGACGTCTAGTATCAGCTTCCACTAAATTACAGTTTTAAATATCCAGTGCAACAGACACAGTCGGTCAGTCAGTTCCATAAGCTTGTTGAAGTTGAAACGTTTAAAAGTAAATATTAAAGGGACTTGAGGCAGGATTTGTGAAAAAATAAACATGCATTTTAAGTTTTTTAATGCTAATGGGTGATGAAGCGTTCAAAACCAAAAAGAATGAGCCCACCCACGTATCTCTCCGTTGCCTTAAACAGGCTGTGTGCTGCATAATGTACTGCAATTCGGGCCCGAATTTCCCGCGCAGTCCTGTGGATGTGACATCAGATGACGCTGAATGCGCGTCCTCGACGGCTTGGATACAGGAAGAAGACAAGCGCGGTGGACCCAAACTAGTGTTTGGGTAGTAATGGATTCTGCTACGGCCAGAAAACGACCCACCACCACACAAAGTCCACTAAAAAGCCATACTAAGAAGAAAACAAAGGTTTTATCAGCGACATGTTGAGAGTCGAAACGAAATTACGACCAAAGCCGGGCCGGCACCTGAATAAACATCGGATACGCGTTCGGCTCATGGAGGCAGCTTCAACTTGAACTGGGACTGAAAACAGATGCTGACATGGCTCATTTCCTAGTGAGCAGGTAAGAAAACATTACAGGTCATGTTTAGAGCTTGATTTGAAAATCATATGAGATCACCAAGGACTCGCAGTGACTTAACGTGCAAAGTACCGTTAGCTGCTAACATGTAACTTAGTCCACTGCTGTGTAACACTGAATAGTTACAGACTGCGCATTTTCCACGGTTCTTTAGTCTGAACCGAATAGTTAGAAATATGTCCCTTTATATATCTGACCGAAAGCCCAACCTGTTATCCGGGAGGTGACATTAGCAGCTGGCTGTAGCCACAGGTTTGTTTGTGTCTGTGTAGTAACATTAGCCGCTAACACACAGCAGTCCCGTATCAGAGATGATGTTTTTGTCCCCCTATATGTCGTCTTTGCTTTGGCCTATGTGGAGGTCTTGCAGTAAACAGTCACGTGAACAGCGAGTAAAGAAATAACAGTGTCACAGCGTCAGCTGCTCTGCTGTGAAGAGTTCATGCGCACTCCAGCGCATGAACTCTTGAACTCCTTGGCTGATGGCTGCAGTTAACCTGACGGCCGTCATGTAGGGTGTCAAACATTTGTGTTTTGTACAGAAGGAAAAAAACCTTTTCTGACAATTGTACTTATGTCAAAATACATCCAGACCAGGTAACATGTAAACAGCCAAGAAGCTTTGAGATTTTTTGGTTGACCACCCAAAAGTGCTGCGTTGCAAAAGTGACAATGTAGCACTAGGCCTTGAAACATGAGCTGCACATTCAGAGTGCCTTCTAAATTACTGATATTTTATAATTTAGCATCTGAGATAGTTGTCATGGAACACTCCTTGAGCTAAATGCCTAAAGCCATGGTGTATGGAAGCCCGGATCTTCCAGGAGAAGTGAAAACGTGGGGCAGAAATACTTAGATATTCAAGTGAAAACTATTTGACTGTAATTATATGATTTACGTCGAAATTATAAGTTGTACTGATTTAGAATTTTTAAGAAGTAAGTACTTAATAATTGTTGCTTATTGAAGTGAAAATTATGCCAAAAACCATTAATTTTGAAAATCATGTAAAAGCAGTCTAGCATGATGTTTATATTGGGTGATATAATGCTAAAATTATTTTCAAAAAGCTCCCTAAAAACAAATTCCCTCTACAGAGGACAAAAAAAGAATTACTCTGTATTTAAGTCTAAACAGAAACAAAAAAAAAACATTTTGAGACATAGATAATACAGTTTTGACTTAAACAGCGAATATAGTACTGAGGTGGTTTATTACCAGGTACTCCTGGTACCCTGGGGCAGGGTCAGCACATAGGTATACTAACTGAGCGAGCTAATTAGCTGTTAGAAGGCAGTTTTTTGCCACTGTAGCTAAGTCCTTGCTCATGCGGGGAAATTATGGGTTTCTGTAAATTGGAATTGGAAAATATCATGAGATTGCATTTATTGTGAATTGGTGCTATATAAATAAAATAAATTTAACTTTACTAGCTTCTGCAGTAGTTGCCAAACATTTTCTGGGGGCCCCCCTTTTGTAGAAACTATATAACTATAAACTATATAACTCCAGGGGTCCCGTCCCCTACTTTGGGTACCACTGCGCAACTGGGAGCTACTTTTACAGCCGTTAGTTTACACTTACTTAAGAAAAAAATCTGTCAGTGAGGAAACTCCATAAACCACCACTTAACTGTATCTGGCCTATATTATGGCTGTGTCAGCCCTGTTCTTTGAGAGGCTGTTGGTGAGGACAGTACAGGGAAAATATTTCTACTCCAAAATCAGTGATAAACTTATTTTTGTGTACAAGTTATAACGTTGTGTCTTTGTACTGTAATCCATGAGGCCTGGCTTTTGCACTGGGGTGTACTTATTTTTATACATCCATGAACATGATTTATGAACGGGAAGTGTCTATTGGACGCAAAATTAGTATACGCTCCTGAGTACAGAAGTAAATAATTTTTTTTTATAGTTTTCCACAAAACTTAAATTTTTAAATAACTACAAGGCAGCTTTTTTTTTTTTTTTTTGCCATCCTGATAGTGGAGCATAGTTGACCATGGGCATAGGATTTGTATGGACACCAGGGACATGTCCCCCACCAATATTCAGGGAGTAATAAATTGTCCCAGGCAATAATTTGGTACACAAACGATCAACAGATCTTGTTCTCCACTAGTCCCCCCTCCCTAAACTAATATCACCAATACGATGGACTATGCATTTTCTTGCTTACGTGTGATAGGCTGGCTCATGATCCTGGATAAATAATATCAGGAGAACTTCTGAAGCTTGTAAAGGCACGATGGCAAAATATGTTCTGAGTTTGGTTCATTTAGGCTTGTGACAGTGGTAATGTACATGGGTGTCGTGCTGCCAGAGCGTAGCTCTGCCGCTTTTTTTTTATCTCCAAGTGAGGAAATAAAATGTTGAATTTTAGAACAGTTATAAGTTGCTAAAACTACTCGGTTGTATGGCATGCTTTCAACAAAGGTTGGCATCTTTTCAGTAGCAAAGTTGAACAGCTTTTCATGCCCAACTCGTTACATTATGTGATATATCTGTGATGAGCTAGACACGTATTGTCCTGTCGTTCTCTCTGTTTATGAAGGTCGCGTGGCTGCATTTCACCGACCTACACAGTCAAAACAGCTCACTAAGAGTACAGCATCAGCAACTGCATTTAGCACCTGATCCAAACTACGAACCTATCGTCATTTAAAACGTGACATGTCCAGGTCAGTTAGGAGTTTCTGCCCTGACATTTTCAGTGGCAGTAATATTCACAGGGGGACAGTCATTAT
Organism: Lagodon rhomboides; assembly: GCA_039737535.1. Lineage (NCBI taxonomy): Eukaryota > Metazoa > Chordata > Actinopteri > Spariformes > Sparidae > Lagodon > Lagodon rhomboides. Next base: position 5,538,478 of record CM077786.1, read on the forward strand.
GACAAAAGGTACAGTGCACAGCAGCGGCTTTGAATAAACAAGCCTACCTGCTGCAGTCATGCCACCAATTACCACCCATTAATGAGAATGAGAAGATGACAGCTAAGCTTTATATATATATATATATATTATTTTTTTATTTTAGTATTCCTTTTTAATTCTCCTCCTTGTAGTATGCGTGACCTCAGTGTTTCTGAAATCATGGCAACAACCCTGCATGCAAGAAAATGTTCCACCCTAAAAGATGCCAGTAGTTAAATTGTTAATTTTAAAAAAGAAAGTCACCGTGTCCGTGCATGTCAGCGGCCATCACATGCACGTGACCGCATCTTAGCTGCGCTCCAGTACTTAACCAAATGGCACGGCACCCTGGCACCTGTGGAACTGCTCTCCTCTCTCTCTCGCTCTTTTTGCCCCTTCTGGTGCCAGCAGACACTAGGAAACCTCCCAGCAGGGTGTGTTTTGCAAATGTTTTGCATTGCAATATCTGTGATTTCCTCCGTCCTCACCAACATCCAAACCAAACCTGTGCCCTTGTAGGTGACACGTAGAGCAAGAAATGTGATAATAAGACTCACAAAACGATTCTGAATTCATAGGAACCTTGAAAATATATGACATATTGAATTCAAATGATTTTGTTTGCGACTCTTTTTTTTTTGGTTGGTTGTTTTTTATGCTTCATTGCTTATTAGTTTGCCCTTTTTCATAGTCTGATGGGTTTTTTTTTTCTTTTTTACTTGTGAAGCACTTTGCTCTGTGAAAGGTGCTAAGGCTACTGACCTACTGCCTTTTATTTTTTTACTTCACTGATTAAAAGTTTTAAAATGATACAAAATATCTTGTCACTCTGACATTAAAAGTGAACCTTATGCTTTTTTATCTTAAAATGTTGATGTAGAAAGTCAAGGATGGGCATCAGTGAATTAAAAAAAAACCTGGATTATACAACCCAAGCTCATCACCTTTCTTCCAAGTGAACATAATGAATTCTGTCCTCTTTAAGCCAAACGCTTGTGTAACGGGATCTCACATTTATGCTGTGAGTCACTCCAACCCTCGGCTGTTGTGTCTTATCTGACTAAACACTGAGCTTCTATCATACTTTGAACCGAGTGCTTAACATGCCTTTCTTGTTCTCTAACCTTTTGGTCGTGGCTGTAGGCCAGAATCCAGTCCTCCTGCTCAGGGTGGAAGAGCAGGCTGAGGATGTAGAAATTCAGTCGGTACTTCTGGTAGGTGGCTCCTTCATCGGAGCTGATAAGTAGACTGCTCTCCACCTCGGGATCAGTTAGCAGCATGATCTGTGGACGACAGAAGTGAGATGAAAAAGAACAATGTTAGCAGCTTGAACAGAAAAGCAAGAACATGGCATTCACAGCAAGTGCTCCGTGTCAAACCCTGGTACAATGCCACTAAAACTAGCTGAACAATTTAACAGAAATACTTAAAAAAAAAAAAAATGTAGGCATTTGTGACTATTATTCTTTGATTTGCTGCAGTGCTCTCACTGCTACGGAAGCGTATTGCTGCCACACCGAGAAAAAAAAAGGGGCTCAATATCACGTATTTACGTGATAAGTGTATTGTTATAACAATAACTTTTTCACGTTTTAACAATATCTTTTTCGCGTTATAACGTGAAACTATCATGTTATTTCAAGATATGACATTTTCACATTATAACGTGAAAACACCTTGTCACAAAATAGAGTGAAAGTGTGGTTTTACGTTATTTCAAAATAAGATTCACGTCATAACATTCTACACTTCTTCCACTGTGAACTGGCACGTATTCCAGTGAGCTCGTACGTCGATATGAATCAAAATGTGGATTCTACACTGTTGAGATTTCTTCGAGTTTGTGGTGTGCCAGAAGACTGTCTCCTTCGCATGGAGCAAGATCATGTGGAGAATCCACATTTTGATTCATATCGACGTACAAGCTCACTAGAATACATGCGAGTTCACAGTGGAAGATGTGTAGAATGTTATGACTTGAATCTTATTTTGAAATAACGTAAAACCACACTTTCACGTTATTTCATGACAAGGTGTTTTCACGTTATAATGTGAAAATGTCATATCTTGAAATAACATGATAGTTTCACGTTATAATGTGAAAAATTTATTGTTAAAACGTGAAAAAGATATTGTTATAACAATACACTTATCACATAATTACGTGATACTGAGCCCCTTTTTTTTCTCGGTGTGGCAGCAATACGCTTCCATAGTCTGCTGGAGAATGTGTGCAGTATTGAAAAGACACGCCACAGAGAGACAAGTCAATCAAGACTGATTACCATATCTGACATATAAAGTGTATTATTGCAAGTGTAGCTGCAGATTAGCATGTTAAAAACTTGTCATCTGCAGTCAGTTTTCCACTGATGATGCCATATCTCAAATAATAATTTGCATCATTAGGCTTGATGATATAATCACTATGATACATCTCCCTGCAAATGTGTGTGTGTGTGTATTTTTCCCTCTGTTTAAGTGGAGTGGCTGTGTGTGCCTCATCATTCAGATATCTGCTGGTTCCCTCTCTCTATGCTCAGTCAGGCCTTGAAAGCGCTAATTTCCCATGAGCGCCTTTTCTTTTCTTAGAGGTCCAACATTTTTCGCCACATTTTGGCATGGTCCCCGGAAAAATCACAAAGACATCCGCAGAGAATATCATATGCAAATATAATTGAATCAGTGAAGCTGAAGACACCCGAGCATTCTCGTCGTCATTATTAGAGTGTACAGTAGCAGAGAGTTTGGAGGGGCGCACTTGTGGATGTGTGGGCGTGGGCATGTAAATCTATATGGTTCTGCAAGTCTATGAGTGGTATGTGTTTCTATGTGTTTCTATTGCGTCTAAAAGTAGACAAGAATCTGGCTCTCGGAATGTAGCCCTCCTAAGTATTCAAACGAAGAGGAGCCTTTTCTGAGCTTTTTCCATCAGGCTGGTGAGGTGTGACGATCAAGACAGGTTCTCAGCAACGTTAATTCCAAGGAACCTAAAACTATCCACCTGCTCCACCTCAGCTCCATTGATTTAGACGGGAATGTGTGTCTTTGCCTCCTTTACTCTAAAATCATCAACTCCTTCGGTTCACTGACAGTAGATTGAGCAGTCGATTGTTCTCTGTGCACCATGCTGCAAGATTGTTGATTTCCTCCCGATGTTAACTCCTATTATTGTTTTTTAATGCAGCCAATGATGGCGGTGCTATCCACAGACTTAACGTAAATAAAGTTCCCTTGCTGTCTGGTAGTGCAGTTGTCGGTGTACAGTGTGAAAAGGAGGGGGCTGAGCACACAGCCTTGGGGGGCTCCGGTGTTGAGCACTAACATAAAGGTGGTGCGACTGCCAATCCTGACTCCCTGGGGTGTGCTTGCCAGAGTGTTTAGTTTTCGAATCAGCTTCATGGGTGAGACTGTGTTGAGTGTTGAACTGAAGTCAACAAATAGCATCCTGATGTAGCTGTTCTTATTCTCCAGGTGCATGGAGACTGAGTGGAGGGCAGTAGATATTAACCTGACTCTCGCCAGATGAATTTCGTTCTGCCTAGCTCCACTCATCCATCTGGGATCGCTCCATTGGAGATGTGTTTCAGAAGGCTGGGCCTTATCAAAAATCCTTGCATATGATTGGATAAACCACTTGTCTGTCATCTTTATTGACGTGCTACTTCACTCACATCGAAACCAACCTGGGACGTTGATGAGAGCGACGTTCTTTTAATGAAAAAATATTGGGTAGATTGGACAACACGGATGAAATAGCAGCATCAATGTTGACGCTTGCTTCCTCGATGTGAGCCGCCATTGTTGTCTGAATCAAAACAGTCGCTTCTCCGCTACGTCACATCTATGAAACTCCCGCCCGGCGGTCCTGATTGGCTCTACCATAAAATCTGGTGCCGAAATCCCTCCCAACGGGAGCGATCCCAGATGTATGTGAGTGGAGCTAGGCGGAACGAAATGCATCTGGCGAGAGTCAGGTTAAGTAGATATGGCATCCTCTGTGGATCTGTTGGTTCTGAAAGCATACTGGTGAGGGTCCAGACTGGCAGGGATGTTGTCTGTGATGTGCTGGAGAACCGGTTTCTCAAAACAGCTTTGGCATGGGGATGACAGACACAGGCTGGTAGTCATTAAGACTAGACACAGCAGACTTCTTCGGTACAGGAGCGATGATGGCTGTCTTGGGGCAAGAGGGAACATTCTCATGTGAGACTTATCTGGACCAGCAGCCTTCTTTATTCAACCTCGGTAAGATTTTTCTGACACCTGCATCCATTATTGTGGCCTCACACACGATGAGCTACTTTTGTAGCCTGTGTCTTTTGGATCACCTGGCACATAGCTTAAGTGCTGCTGGTCTCCTTGATGCCAGCTTTCAGTCTTGCTCTGGTGGTGTTGTTTGCTTCCTCGTCGCCTGACCACACCCCTCCATTCTGGTTGGGAAATGATCTTACTGTCTTTGTGATCATGTAACACATTTGATGATCTATGACGTCACTGAAGGTGTACATTCCTCAGGACTGATGTTGTTATAAAATCACTGAACATTTGCCACTATGTGCACTCAAAACAGTCCTTTATAGCTGCTTTATCTTTGTCTGTCAACACTTTCACAGTTTTACCTTTTGGTTAAAACTGTTATCACAGTTGATAAAGAGGGTCACTATAAACTGCGAGTAAGTGGGCACAAAAACAGAGAAATATGATCTGATAGGCCACAGTGAGGACATACGAGGGCTTTGTAGCCGCCAGGGATATTGGTATACACATGGTCCAGGATGTTTCTTCCTCTGGTGGGGATCTGAACATCCTGGTGGAATTAAAGTACAACAGTTCTTAGGTCACTTGCTATGATGAAAATTCCATCCGGCTGTTTAGTCATGTTGCTGCTGATGACATCATACAATTCCTGCAGCGCATTTTAAGAGTTTGCATCTGAGTGAATAATAAAGGACGAAGCACGTCACCGAGGTATTGACTCAACTTGAAAAAATTGACTGTGAAGGCATGACAGCAGTAGAAACTGACTGATGTGTCAAAAAATAAATGTGTTAATTTCCATGTTATAAATGGAGCTTTGTCTCTGCAAAGCCGCAGGCTGCAGCAAGTACCAGAACCCTGTTGAAGTTCACACGATGCCTCTGTCGCCAACAGGTCAATAATAGTTATGTAAGTGCGAAAAAAGGCACTGTCCCTGTGTCTCACACAGAGGTTGCCTTCGGCATGACAATCTTTTTATGCCCATTATGTCATCAGACAGCGGTGAGAAAGAGAATACACACTGCTTTCACAGTCAATATCCTTCTCCGTATGGCACCGTACACCAAAGTCTGTGCTCGTATGCCGGTGAGTCATTTGTCAGCACCCTCTTGGGAAACAGCAGGCACGGTGGGCGGACCCACTAACACCAGTTCATTAATCACAAGGCGGATACAGTATAATGCCACATACGTGAGCCTCATGTTGACTAATCCGATCAAAAGTACTCAGACACCTTCTGTACTACAAATCCCAATTAACTTTTTGCTCACTAATAGCTAATAGACAACTTCATAATTGTCCGATGTGATTCGGATAAAAAGGAGATTACAGGAACAGTTTAAGGTTTAGCATGCTAACAGAAATGTGTATTCCACAAGCATACATCAGAATATGGAGATCAATTTACCCTGGAGAGATGTGTAAATAGAATATGGAGATTACTTGCTCTGATGGAAGAGGCTTTGTTTTGTACTTCTGTATAGAGAACCTTAGGAAACCTTTCAATCATATAGGGGAAATACTGGAGGATGAATGCCACAGTATAGAAAGAAGTCCTGTAGCATAATGTTATTCAATTCTATGATGGTGTGAAAATATGGAGGCTTTGCCTTGATTGCATTCTTCAGTCATTCCCTTCCCTCAGCCTTCCTGCGTTCAGAGGTAGCTCATGATTAAACTTTTGCATGTTGATGTTTACATTAAATCCCATAACTGGATTGTGTGTGGGCTTCTCCCAGTTCACACATACAAACATATGACAGGCTTGAATAAGAATATCGTAGTTCACCATCTTATGAAAAAAAGGGGAAAAAATTAAAAAATACAATCACAGTTCACGAAAACAGCTGGTAAAGTTCAAATAAAGCTAAATATTGAAGGAAAACTGTAGCTGTGCGATACAAATACGTCAAAAGCCTCATTATTTTTAAGTTTCACTTTTTTAAAGAATTGTTTAAAGCTGTTCTATTTAAGATTTGTCATAATGACAAAGGGGGGGAAAGCACACCAAGGGGCCTTTAAACCTTTTAAACTTGTTTTCAAGACATTTACTAAAATGCTTCACTCACTGCTTAACCACTCTAAATCTGTTTTTTAGCATCAGACTCCTCTTTTCAGCGATGCACTGACTGTTAGCTAGCTGCATAGTACCAAACGACAGAGGTAGAAAGTTGGTAACTCGCCGGTTAAATATTTAGGGAGCAAAAAAAAAGGCCTAAAAACAGGGCTAAAAGGAGAGCAAACACTGCACTTAGAATCCTCAGGCTGCCAGACAAGATGTGAACTATATGCTCATGTTGCTCCGTGTCTGTTGGATGAGTTGGCAGTCGTTTGCTAACACATTATGAGCAATAAACTTTGGGGCTTGTTTTGAACTTTCTTTACCCCCAAGTGACTAAAAGAGACGATTGCTCAGGTTTTGAAGGTGAAATATTAACCGCAACTTGATATCGCACTGGAGCGCCAGCATCTCAGACCAAAAGAAATGTGGACATTACTCACGCAAATATTTTCTTGTTCAACATTTATAGCATGTAGCTACTGGATATCGCATGTTAGAGCGTGTGACTTGCACACATTGCTCACATGCACTCTCGGCCGGACTGGTGACCAAAACAAATGGTCAAATTGCAACACAGACAGAGGGAGTGTGACATCACTCTCTGCGGGTCATGAGTAATGTTCGTTCATTAATTAACCTAAAACAGCCTCTTTTAGTGGAGGTAGAACTGCTGCGTAACACCAAATTACTTTTGGTCCGAAAAGAATAAACCTTAGTGGAAAGAATAAATGAAGCACAAAAAAAAATGCTTTAATTGGAAACTTAGCTAGCCATCAAACTTTTTCATTCAAAAGAATCCACCTATCAGACTTTTAAGAAAGTACAATTTTCCTATGTGGAACTGTAGACTGTGTGTGTGTGTGTGTGTGTGTGTGTGTGTGAGAGAGATAGAGAGAGTGTGTGTGTGAGTGTGTGCACATCTGTGCATGAAAGACTGTTAATTATGAAGCCAAGAAGGTTGAAAATGACAAAGGTTAATGAAGTGTATATGTGCCGGCTGGAGGACGTTTAAGATATGTGTAAGGAATACTTGAGTTAATTCCATTACCTCAGCACTGTAAATACTCTGAGATACAATATTATTGAAATTATTAAATTAGCCTCATATTTTCTATTTCACACAGTCATCTAGTAATTGGATTGTGACTCCTCTCAATAAATCTGTGCCTAATTTCCCGCAATACGCTGCAATAAATAGATTTTTTTTTTGTCGCTGTCAGACTTTAAGCGGGTTCAGATTAGAAAAGCAGTGAAAGAGGGGAACAAATAACAGAGCTGGAGTCGCTCTGGGGCAAGTCAATTTTCTAGCTGTACAGTGACAGCGATGTGGTTGGGAGTGATTTAATAGAAGCTAATGAACTTCACCCGATTCTGGCTGGTTTTTGTAGCAGAAAAACAACTCGTAGACAAAGGACGTTCCACCTGTGGAATGAGGGGGGATCAAGGACAGTTCATATTTATCCTGGTATCTGAGAAGAGCTTTCTCCATGTTTGTCAGCCTCTGCACACCATAACACTTCTACCTGTCTTATTCTGGCCGTTATGATTGTCTTAAATGTTCCAATCTACTCTGATTCACTTGTTTCAAAGAACAAAGTAGAAATCACTGCAAAACTTCTTTGAACCTACTTATCACTTCACTGTGTGGGATGAAGTACAATGCATTTATAAAAGGGAGAGGATTCTCTGGTTGTATAGATGCCCCTCCGAGCAACAGAAGCAGCTGTGGATTATTTCACATCCGTATCAGCGCAGACTGAGGAAGAAAAAGGGAAACGTTAGCTGCGGGTCGTACTTATAAGCCAGAGGTATTGAGTCTGATAATTGAAGCCAAAGGGCAGTGAAAGGGGAGCAGGTCTAGCCAGGAGAGAGTAAAGTATTCACAAGAGGTTGATAAATGTCAGTTGTAAAGACGTGCTGGAGCGGCTAAAGGTCTCGGCGTCTCCTGCCATCACCGCCAACCTCTTTGGCCAAAAGTGCAACAAGGCAAGAACCCAGAGAAAACTTCTGTTTTTCCACTTACTCCTTGCAGTGTCTAGCCATGCAGATACTTTCATTTTTATGTGCAGATGTTTTTATTATCTCTCATTGAGTCATCTACAGGTATGGACGGTGTAGATTTCGCCTTGCAAAATACTAAATAGGAGACTAAAGCGATGCAGTTGTCAACTTTTTATTCTTTTAGTCACTGTGGGAGGGAGAGGTGGTCGTGTCTGCTGTGGTTTTAACGTGAGGGCTTTTCTCGCCTTCCGATTTTGCACGCTTGACCAACATAGGCTACAGCGTCCAGAACCACCCAAACACTTACTGGCTGCACCTGACTGGATGGTTCTGCTCCAGGATTTCAAACCAGAGAAAACGAGAGCAGCCTGTGCTGACCAATCACAGTTTGTGTGGTCTCAGCGGGGTAGCTCTGTCGCCATCATATCAAATTATATGCACTTTAAATGCACAAAATGTAATTCTGCTGCTAAAGCTCTCAATAAAAACAAAAGTATCGTATCGTATCGTATCGTATCATATCGTATCGTATCGTATCGTATCGTATCGTATCGTATCGTATCGTATCGTATCTCATCGTATCGTATCGAGAGCCCAGAGATTACTTTTGAACTTTTAAGTTCATGTAGAGTGAAGAGGTCTGGCTGGGTAAAATTAACACTCATGCAAGAAATGTGAGTGACAAAAATAATCCCATGGTGTTTATTTCAAGGCAAACATTTGCTTTGCTGGTGGTGAACACACACAAAAAAAAACAAGATAGGAAAGAAATGTTTTCTGGATGAGGTAATGTGTAAAAGTTTTCTTCAGGTAACATTGAGTCTCATTAGCAGACTTCCTTGCTCGCTCTCTGACTCTCTCCCATTAGTTGGTTTTAGTATATGTTAAGAATTTACTGCCCACCTACTTTTTCTTCAGAAAAACCTTCTTTCAAAAACATCTTTCCTTCTCTTACATGCTTTTAAAAGGGTAAGTTGCAGTAATTACCCATTCATACTGATACCCATGCACTAAATGTGAGCCGAGATTCATGCCAGGTCATCCTGAACTTAGTGTTGTAAATGTGGTATGTCCATTTTTAATTGGACTTTAATTGGACATATGTGCACTTTCAGGTAAGACTCACTGGAAGTCAACAAGAGTAAATGGTACATAAGTATTTTTACTAAAAAGTATTTAATGCTACTATAAATATTTGCATTTTAACCTCTGAAAAGACTCTTGACATGACATACACTGTCAATCAGTGGCACACACACCTGTAGGTTACCGTTCAGTCACTTGCCACTTAAGAAGATGGTTAATTATCACAAGGCTAACGCTAACAGACATACAGTAGGGGGGAGACTGGCTGTATGAGTTAACTCTACATTTCAAGTACAAGATGGGCCCTCATGTGGAACCACGGTAACGTCTCAAACTGTCTGCACTGGCAGCATGCAGTGAATCGAATCGATCTCGCCGCATCTATTAATGAAAATTCACGACAGACACGATCAAACTCCACGGAGCTATGCGGACATGAAAGAAGAAATAGCTGGCGCACATATTCATAATTATTACTTCTGCTCTCCCCGCCGCATCGACCAGGTGCTTCCAAGTGTTTGATCTATCTTATTAAGCGCAATTCCCGTCTCTCGATCGGAGGCATTTAAGGCCGGACTAATTGAACGCTGCCTGACATTTCGGCTCAACCAGACCCTCCGCTAGACCTGACAAACAGCAGCACGCATCGGCTTCCGCCTTTCACTATAATTGCATCGCGGCTAGTGAGCTATCTGCCCCTTATAAGTCGCGAGGCGTGCGTGGAAACACAGAGCTACAGATTAATTACGTACGAATGAACAGAGAGAAGACGGACGAACACAATCAGATAAGATAGTTAATCGGCAGCAGGAGCGCTTTGGACATCTTGATCTGTCTTTAGCTGCTGAAATATATATAATACAATTCTTCACAGTCATCGTTAATACGTAACACAACAGCATATGGCATTTGGTGCACACTTAGCACGGGTTAAAGCTTTTAGAGGGGAATTCAGGTCCCTTCTCCTGGCAGTGTCAGGTGCATTGAGTTAGCTTGCACTCCCATGCTGAGAAAGTGGGCAACGTTCTGTGAAGGGAAGTAAAACAATATTGATGGAATACCACAGCTCACCCAGATTTACCCATCCCATCCTCCTCACCACTCCACTTCTCTCCCCTCTCGTCTATTTCTGAGAGTCTCGCACGCAGTCAACCTGTCTTCATCTCCCTCCGTCCCTCCATCCATCTGTATTTGCGTCTCTCGGCCTGTCTCTCCTCTTCTGTCTCCGCGGCGTCTTGCGGGGCTCCAGAGCTCTCGCCTCCCCGCTCGTCGCGGCCCATTTGGAGATTGCGCCTCGGGGCTGACAGATGTTGCGTTCCCCTCCCGGCGCCACCAACCCCCCACCACCCACCGCACCACCTCAAACGAAACCATCATCCGTTAACTTGTCCTCAATTGCGTTGCCGCCGCTGGATGCGTGACATTCCAGCCAGCAAAGGGAAGGCTGATTTGCTGTGATTCATTTGGCACGCTTTGTGTTCTTAAAAAGCCAGTTGACAGAAAAAAAAACACTTCACCTTCCTTTCCACTGCTTTATCTCGATGCTATGTGCAGTTAAAGGAGATATGAGTGTGCTGCGCTGTACCAGGTGGTGTTGCTCCAGGTACGTCTGGTGTAAGCAAGCATGTGTGGTACTGACACTTGACCTGTTTCATCAGGAACAGCTCCGCGATTTTGCTGTGGACAAGCTAATGCAGTGTTTCATGTTCAAAAAGTGCATCTGTTGCATTTTATTTTCTATAAATAAGCTGAAACTCTTCTGACGGCTTCACTCTGAAGGAGGAAATCTCCTCTTTTGCTGCCAGTGAAACTGCAGTACGTGTGTTCAGTTTGGAATAGATCTCAGCTGAATCACAGTCTTAAAGTAATTTATTAGCTGACATGACGGAGAAATCTGGGTTGTTCTTTTCCTGATAGCCGTCGTCATGCAGTACATAGTGCTCGATAAAGACCGAAGCAGGTGACCATCATTTTTCACTCATTACTATATAATTAACTGCCGGAACACAGCCTCTGGACTCAATAAATTATTAACTTTACATCGTTTCAGAGTTCTCTCTTTCGGCAAGCGGTGATCTGTCCGTCCTTCACACTCCTCCCACCTGGCTAAATGATACAAATCTGATATTTACTACCCTTAAAAGCATTCACACAGCACTGCCAAGAATCATCAGTCTCATTCATCAGCAGCGTGCGGCTGCCAGGCTTTAATCTGCTGTACATCACAACGACAACCAAGGTTTCATATTGTTCCCATTGAGTCACTTTACCTGCGTTCTCTACAATGCTGAATTATAAATACCATTTATTCACTCTTACTTTTTAAGGACAAACAGTTCATTATGTATCTGTGCCTGACTTGTTGCTATGCCAATATCAGCACTGTGATCATGTGCTATTCATTTAAAGGAGACATATTGTGGCCATTTTCAGGTCCACAGCTTTATTTTGGGTTACTACTGGAATAGTTTGTACATGCTTAAATGCTAAAAAAAATACACCATGTTTCTCCTGGTCAGCGTCGCAGCACTGTACTCGCCCCCGTCGGCAGCAGTGCTGTCCGCGGAGAGAGGAGCTCCCGTTGGTGTGGACTTTGGTCTTTTAAAATCTTTTACGTGCGCAAGAACCTTTGTAAAAGACTAAAGGAAAGGGAAAAAAAAAACAGAAAATGCATAATATGACTACTTCAATTTTAAGCCAGTGAAATACATAAACGTGTCGGCATCAGTAAGTAGATTAAACAACGTGCACATTTTGCATTCTGTCCAGTTCTTCAGCGGTGGTGTGGATCATACTGCCGTATACACTTCACACTTTCCACAGCAACAATTCTATTTGTGCCAAACATCTACTCTTCACAAACCACAGGATGTCAATAATTAAGTCTGCGCTCTCTGTGTTCTCACAAAATGTAATTACTTCTTATTGTCGCTTTAATGTATTATTTTCTCCTTTCGGCTCATTAGGCGCATTATTTATTATCATTATCATTATTTGCTTTTTTTGTTTTCTGATTTGTTTTTTTCCACTATTTATATCCGTTTTTATACTCTGCTATTGCTTTTGGTCTTATATTATTCAAGACCATTAAAACAACTCATCAGCTAAACCTTTCTGACTTGTCCATGACCCACATGTCCTATTATCAGACTAATGGGCTTGGCGGGCACGGCCTTATTTATTTTAATATAAATTACAGTCCGGTAACATGATTATCTGTACTTGTGTTAATTGCAGACATTTTCCAGGCCAAGGCAAATATATTAAATCTCATTTTTTTTTTATTCAATTCGAAAAGTAAGAATAGAGATTTTCGGGTGATTTCTTTTGCTCTCACGCTTCATGAATATTCACTGAGCCTAACCTTTCACACTCATGGCTGCTGCAGAGAAATGCATCAATATTGTATAATGCTGAGTATTTATGTGTGACGATCCTCCAAGTTTTTTTTGTGTCATACAGTTAGTCTGTGGACCCCCTGATTTTTTTTTTCTGGATCGGATATGAAATATTAAACTTCACTTTTAAGTCTGAGCTTGTAGCCAAAAGTGAGACAATAAACAAAAGTCTTTGAAGCCTGACAGTGGGAGAGGTCTCATCTGAGGTGAATTCGTATTCCGCCCACCTGCCTGTTGTTGCCGTCTGAGCCGCACAAGGCCGTAATTGTTTCCGAACGCCAAACACATGCGTGCACACACACAAACAATCCACACACACACGATCGAGGCCCTTTTGCCGTGAGAACGGTTGAGCCCGGCGATTGTTGTTTCAGTCGGTACATTCATAGAAAAAAGCGGTTCTGTATTCCTTTAAGACGACGCACACTGAGTGCGAAGCAGCAGAGACTGAATCCATCTGTCACTCAGACGCTTCCTTTAGAAAAAAACCCTCTTTGTTTTCAAACCATTAGAGGCATTACCCATTTGTATGGGACTGCAATCTGTGAGGCTGTGTATTTTTATTTTTTTTTTCTTTTAACCAGCACTCACCATCCCCTGCCATTTACTGTAATGACGTGCTCTCACAGAATCTCAGGCTAAAACCCCAAATCATTCCCCTAATGTGTCCTCCAAATGTGTTCTCTCATGTACAGGCTCAGTATGAAGCCACAATATGAAAATTGATGTAATTGCTGTGTTGTCAGTCTGTTTTCTCCATGGGTGACCCCTGGGCCATCTCTCCAGTTTTTTTTGCTCTGTCATTCTTTTTTCTCCCTCCTCCTCCTCCCCTCTCCACTCGTCCATGCTCAATTGCTCTCTGTCAGTTTATTTGCCGTCTCTTTCCCCCTCTCCTATCTCCTGCTCGCTGTCTTTTCTTTTGCTCTCTGTGCCATTTGTCTCTCCGACCAACTCTCCATCCTTCAGTGCTTTACTCCCTCCATCCCCTGCAGCCACAGAGAGCTGATTTACTTCCACTGCTGGTTAAAGAAAGGGGCTTTTGTCCGCCACCAGCAGTGGTCACATGGCGCCATGCCGGGGATGATGGCGTGACCGACGGACCTTCAGTATCTGCTACCCTCCCTTACGAGCATGCATGTGAGCGTGGGTGACTACATGTGGATGGGAAACATTGAGATTCTGTGTGTGTGAGAAAGTTTCTCCCTACATGTTTGTTCCGAAGTCTATTTTTTCTATATTATTTGTACTACGTATTATGTTTTGGCGCTACTAGCAGCATGGATGACAATGCCCATCCATCTTTCTGTTCATCTAGCGCTACATTCTTGGATGCAGTATTGAACGAGTAGAGCACAGTAGTGATGTTATGGTTTGCGTCGAGGCATCGAGGCGTGTGTCGAGTACGTCGGCTCTTCGCCCAGCGAAGCTCCGTGTCGAGCTCTGATTCACCTTGGCGAAATGACGTTGCGTGTGACGGACGAGGCCTCGTCTCGGGCTACTGTTCCGCGATGTGTGTTCAGAAGTCTCAACTACATTGCCCTATCCACTATCCCCACTATTCCACTATCATGTTCCCAAAAAATGTTCAATAACAAAAGAACTTTGACTGTCCTGTTGCCTAAAACACATCATTTACCAACAAAAAATACAGTACCCAGTTCCAAGATCACTTTAATGGCTATTAATCACGTGCATTCTCAGTCATGATGCAGTGTGATACTACTTTAATCTATCAATCACTGAGTATTATTAATTAGTAAAGTAGTTGATAAGACATTCTCTTTTGCCTGGGATGACTAGTTCAAATCTTTACCAAATAATTGACTTTCTCATGAGCTCAGGAGATATTTTTGAACGGCACACTCACACACATGTATCACTAAAATGACTTTAATTCTCAAATGATGTTGGATCAGCACACGAAGCAAACGTCACATTTTGAGCTGGGTTGACTGGAGAAATCTTTTTCTTTCATCATAATTGCATTTGCCACTAGGTGTCTACACGTTTATTTGAGGCTTTGAGGTCGAACCATTTTGGTGGTTCATCCGGCTGAGAGGCTTCATCGATTCATGAGGCATCATCTCGCCATCACTAGAGCACAGTACTGTCAGTTTTCGACTTCTCTCTGTATTCCAGTGAAATAAGCTTTTTCAAGCAAGTCTTTGGCAAGGCCCTAGAGTCCACTGTAAAACTTACTCATAGATACTAGCCTCCTAAATACATCTGTCTTTTTTCATCAAGATCCATCCATCCATGCCTTAGAAATTAGCAAAAAGATCATGGCCCTGTCCTTTGTCCCCAATGGGAGCAGATAATGGACAGAGCCACTGGGACATCACCATAGGTTTCTGAAGAGCAGGAATGATGCTCGCCATCGCCATCTCGGCACTGCCTGACTCTAGTGCCCAACTCCCAGCCAATCAAAACCCGGGAGAGAGGCAGAGTGTGGTTACAGCTCAAGAAAGCCCTGTTAATTACACAAACCCACCTCGCTGAAAGCTACCAAGCTAACTAAGGCTAACAAGCTTTCTGTGTTCACAAAGAGAACTGAATCTCACCTCGTGTTATTCACGTGAGTCTGATCTCAGGATCATTTCTGTTTATTCAATTACTCACATAGTTTGACTGCGGGTTCATTTTCCCCGACCAGTCAGCTAGGGAGCAATAACAAGCACCATGGGTGTGTGTGTGTGTCTGTGTCTGTGTTTGTGTTCGGTTTTGTCTGTGTTCTGCAGTTTCCTTCCTTTATCCCATCTCCCCTCTGTGTTTTGTTCAGTACATTTCCCCTTCCATTCAGTAATCAATTCAAGAATTACAGTGTTTTACAGTGGATATCAACACATTAATCAAATCACCAGAGCCGCCTTCTTCCACCTCTAAAACATGGCCCGACTCCGCCCACCACTCTGCTTCTCTGCTGCAGAAACCCTGATCCACGCCTTCATCACGTCCAGGATTGACTATTGCAGCAGCATCCTCTTGCACACCATCCAAACTCTTAAATACACTTCAGTATGTCCAGAACTCTGCTGCTCGCCTGCTCACCAGCCACCATGACCACATCAGCCCTGTCCCCCAGAAACTTCACCAGCTCCCCCTCCCACAGCGGGTCCAATTCAAAATCACCACCTCACTGACCAGCTCCACTGCCGCACCCCATCCCGTAGGCGCCGCTACTTTGATGCAAACCTCCTCACTCCACCACACAGGACCAAGCACCAACAGGGTGACAGAGCCTTCTCAATAGCTGCCCCCACCCCAAACACACCGGAGACTGTACAGACCTCACAACCTTCAAAACACTCACCACAACTCACCTTTTTTAAGTGTGTTGTTTTTATTATTCTGCTTTTTAACCTGGCAAGTGTATTATTTATTATTATTAGTTCACAGCGCCTCTATGGCTTGTTTCTGCAAACAGGTTGAGAAGCAAGAGTGAAGATAAATCCGCTTTTGAATGCCATAGTTTAAAAAACGGCATGCTCTCCTCGACAGAGCGCCACACTGCCCATGGCTGTCTCCTCTGGAGCTCAGCAGCTCCAGCAGCTGCCTGCTGGTTTAGGTGTTCTTATTAATCCAAAGCACCAGCATCTTACCCTCCATTCAGGTCTGTAGTTGAATGTAGGCATATCAAGCCACATTATCTGTCTGATATTTGCGTGAAAAACCCTCCAAAAGACAATAACACCACAAACACAGCAGAGAGGTCAGGATCGATCACTGGAGTTGACTGGGGTGAAACCGAGCAGACAGCACGCGGCTAGCTGTCGCTCAAAGCTGCCACTCTCTTAATCATGCATAACTTTATTCTTTACTATAATGTAAATGAGTGAGTTAGGCTATATTAAATATTACCGTCATACAGTTGTCATAAATGGGGAAATTAGCGAGACCAAAACAATCTTTTGTACAAGGCTGTGAACATGTGCATTTAAGCTCTAAATGTTGGCATTTTAAAGGAAAACGCCACCGTTTTTCCATACTGAACTATGTTCTTCCCTGATGTTAGACGAGTTGACACATACCTCTCTCGCATTCGTGTGTGCACTCAATCGCTACTTTGCCAGCCCAGTACGTTCCTTCGGTCCCACATGGGGGTGAAGTTAGAAGCGACCTAGGAGTGATGATATTACTGCGCGGACGATTAAGTGCTCCCAGGTGTTATTCCGCCATACATTATAGTTATCCTTTTTATCCGCTATGAAAATTGGCATGTTTCATTTGGTGTAACCACACTTGGGTCGTGAAACTACTCACGTAACCGTACTTAAATAGGGAAAACGTGGAAGTGCTTGGTCGCTTCTAACTTCACCCCCATGTCGGACCGAAGGAATGTACTGGGGTCTTATAGGGACTCACTTGCTTTTGGATCCATCCTCAAGTGACTCAAGTCTGAGAAGTCCAAAAGTGGACACGTTTCAGAGGATAAAGCCTTCCTTGGATTGTCAGTTCCGTGCAACAGCCAGATGCTCAGAGAACCACAAAAAGAGCTACGTGGCCGAACAAGGCGGTCCCATCGTAACGTGCTGCTGGAGGCATCAGCTTTCACCTGCGCAGCGGTAAATACAAGGGAGCGGATGCACCTACATCAAATTCGGAACATCCGAGTCTAGCTCTGTCCAAACCACGCTGTGATTAAAGGCGTGTTGTAGTTCGACAAACACTGCCCCGCCATTGTTTGTTCAAGCCTCACACGGTCACATCCACTGACCAGCCCTCGGTGTGACGTGGACACGTCTCCCATCTTGAACACTCCATGACGCCATCTTCCAAGAGATTGCATTGGCCATTTTGGCTCTCTCTCCCTCTTTGTCTCTCTGACACACACACACACACAGAACCACCGCATGCTTGTTCAGTGTTCATAGTGTCTTAATGTTTTAGTTTCATAGTTTAGCTGTTGTAGTTGGATGATATATTCTTGTTGGTTGAAGTATCATTCATTATTTGTCAATTCTGACAAGATTGATGAATTATATCATATTGCACAGAGCAGT
This sequence comes from Lagodon rhomboides, assembly GCA_039737535.1. Lineage (NCBI taxonomy): Eukaryota > Metazoa > Chordata > Actinopteri > Spariformes > Sparidae > Lagodon > Lagodon rhomboides. The sequence continues at coordinate 5,556,306 of CM077786.1, forward strand.
CTTATGTGATTATTTGTGCATATGCTTTGTGGTAACAGCTGGTTGTGATGGTCAGTGCTCAGATTAATTTTCTTTATTTTCCCTTAATTTTAAATATTTTACAAATATTTACATTGAACCCTCCTTTTCAGACTGTTTTCCGGTCTGGTTATTGGTCCCTGATTCTAGGGTCGTCCTCCGTTTTATTGATTTTAATTAATAATTCTTATTATTCATTTCAATCATTACTATTTCTAATTATTAATTGCTAAAGTCCACACACTGCCCGACATCTGTACCCCAACACCTTAAAACCATTTCCTTTTTTGGCACTCCAAGGCCAACATTACATATTTCATCTGAAGTGTGGCAAGGATCTGAGAAAAGCAACACTGTGTCTCTATTTTTCATGTGTGTCTCATTTTTTACTTGCATGTGATAGTTTTAGCTGCGTGGGGCAGCTGTTGTAGCTATATGTAGACTATTAGTCTGGTTTGCATTTTCTAAATTAATGCCATGCTTTTGCAACATGGGAATACTATCAGTGTGAGAGAGAAATAAGACCCAGAGAGGGAGTGTGAACATGTGTGAGACAAAGATAATTAGAATATGTGAATGTAAGTGAAGGCGACAGGAGATAGACACGAGGATAGCACACAAAAATAGATCCAGCATGTATGTGTTTATCTGAGAGCCTGATGGCGTGCATGTGAATCTGCGAGAGAGTGTTTTTAAGCCATCTCTGTTTCCCCTGCGTGTGTGAAAAGATATTAACAACCCGCCAAGTTGTTTGCAGGTCTTCACTCCTTGCTGTTCTGTGTGTTTAAACTAGGGCCTGCTGTTGTTGAGCTAAGTGGTTTCCTGGACTCCAAGGCTACTGTTCTCTCCAGTTGTCTCCTATGAAGTACTGCCTCATTAAAAAAGCCTCAAAATGTCTTCACTGGCTTTGCCAAGGTCCAACAGAGCATGCACTGTTTATCCAAGTTACAAGCAATGACAACATATGGTAGCAAAGAAGAACTTATACCTGAGTCTGCCTCAGTTCAATTCAGCTTTATACATCATATGTCAAAAATAACACATTTAGACCATTTAGACCAAGTTTAGATCATCTCCAACCCCATCCAACTCCAAACCAGCTGAGAGAACCTCTGATTAAAAACTAACTGGCTATTAAACATTCAAAACAGACATTTTTCCTGATTCACTTCAGCATAAGGGTTTCTTCTTTAAGGTTGATTCTTCGGACACTGGACTATATTACATCATGCACATGAGGACATGTCTTTAAAAAGTGAAATTCAGTAAGGTTGGTTGGGTACAGAATGACATGCTAGCTAGACTGCATCTTATCCCGTACCAGATAAAACCATAAAGACAGTCCAGCATCCAAGTGTAGCCAAGAGTCTCACTAACCCCTTTCACACTGGCGTTTGGGTGCGGCTTCTGTGCGCCAATTCTCCGCATCCGTCCCAGTGTGAATCTCTCCGATGCGGCGAGGGGTGCAATTTCGCTCTGGCGCTGATACGCCTCTGGAGGTAGTGTCAGGGCCGCATTATTGGCGAGCCGAACCAGTGTGAACGGATAAGCCGGCGGCGCGTATCGAGGGCGTGTCGATCGGACGGTCGGTGAACTACACAGGTCCTTCACTCAACTTAATACAGAGAAATGTCCCACAAAGCAACGTTACAGGACCAAACAACAGTAACGTAGCAACTGTAACTGTCTTTAGCAACTTATATGAGGAAAAAAATCCCGCACATATGAGCGGAGAAGCCTCTGTCCTCCTGTCTGTCCTCCTGTTTATCTGTCCTCCCGTCTGTCTGACCGACACATTTCTGCCCAAAAAACAGCGTCTGTCGGCGGCAAAAAACTTAAACTCACGGAGTGTTTGTGATGAAAATAAATCACCCCGACCGTCAGCCCTCCAGACCGAGACTTTGGTGAACTTTCCCCCGGAGGACAGCCTCCGTCCCCGCGAGTCAGACAGCGTCCAGTTTACTGATGGTGATGTAGGCTAATTATGTAATTTAGCGCGAAAAACGTAACTTTGTCACTTTCCAGGATGTTTGGTGGGTCAGGATCTCAATCACGACACATCATAACAGCATCCATATGATTATAAACTATCCGCGGGTTTGGATTGACAGGGGGGACACCGGGGAAACACCTTGAAAACACACCTACGTCATCATCATGACGTGTACCGTCACGCCTCTTTAGGAGCCGCAGCGCCGGCTTTCTGTGTGAATTCACGTCGGTTCGTCTTTAATGCGGAGCTGCTTCGCTCTGTGTGAATCGCTATCGGCGGAGAATTGCCGAACTGCTGCTGCGGAGATAATGCGGCTTCTCCTGTGTGAAAGGGGTTACTGACAGTCTTAGCATCTTTAACTGACCTCAGGGATATCCTAGTCACTGGCACACCAACTAACTGGACTGTAGGGGCAGCTGGGATTCTGAAGTGAGGTGGGGTTGCAATTTCTTCATTATCAGACAATAATTAACTCAGGGAATACAACCCTGCCTAATTCGAGTGGTGTAAAGGAGGAAAGGCGAGACTGTGAAGAGAGACAGATTGTTCTAACTATCAATTGACCCAAACCCAGGAAAATACAAGGTCACTACCTAAAGGAATGGATGCAAATATGAGCACATCCTTGTCTTTCACCCCTTTTTGTCTAGCTGACAACTGAATTAGTTCTAGAAAGACAGAAAGGAAAAATGAAACTATAGCCAAGCCATTCATTTTATAAATTGTACAGTGTATATCCTTTGCTGCCAGTTAACTGTCTTTGTATAAGCCAAATCTGACTTATACTTGTCTTCACTTGCAAATAACTCTGGCACTGCATCCGAGTTTTGGAACATTATCAAATCCCTGAAAAATAATTCCCCTGCCTGAATCCCTTCTGAAGTCTGTTTTGAAAGTCAAATCATAATAAATAAAATATGAGTCAGGCTCTTCATCATCATTTCATTTAATCTGGCAATATGTTGAACAAATAGTTTACTACCTTAGAAATCATGGACATACATACAAATTAGTGTCTGACATAAAGTTAACATATTACAGTCCAAGCAGTCAGGATTTAGACCAAGTCATAGCACAGTAACTGCATTGTGTGTACTTAACAATATTATTGAAACCTTGGACAATGAGCTACACTTTCCATTCCAGACCCATTTAAAGCATTTTATTAGGTAAATCCTGGTATATTTGGGGAAAGGCTGGTTAATGCTTGATCAATGCTATGCTTGATTGGACTAGATGATCGGTCCATAGACTGGGTAAAAGAGATCCATTCTCTGTCCTCTTTTATTCAGCATATACATAACCAATATCATCGCAGACATCTAAAATCGTCAAGTATATTTTTTATGTAGATGACACTAAATTATATGCCACTGGCTCTTCTCTTCATCTGGCCATTACAAATTCAGATCCCCAGCCAACTGCCCATATCACGGTTTTGAAATTGAAACTGCTGAATGTTACAAAGACTTGGGACTTTGGCTTGATACCAGACTTACTCTCAAATCCCATGTGGAACACCTATTAAGTAAACTAAGGATCATAATTGATTCATTTATAAAACTGAATAATTGATCATTAAAAGACAATTGTACAATCCCCATTCTGTTCTGTGCTTGATAATGATGATGAGTGTATGTTTGCATGCTTCTCCCTGTCTAACGGTCAGTGTTTTTTTTCTTGAGCAGAGAATGGGGGTGTGGTTTATAGTCAAACAAATAGACAACTTCACTGCTTAACTCTCCCTCTGTTCCAATCACAACTGTCTGCTCTCTCAATCGACCACTCACACACCACGCACTGCCCTTCTTCTTAAAGGAGCTCCTCTTATAACCCATATAAACCAATGCACGACTCCCAAATTCCACTATAGTCATATGGCATTGTTCCATTTTAGAACCAGTATAAATGTTGTAACTTTCAGCACAAACTTAAGTTATTTATCAAAAATATTTGGCAAACATTGTCAGGAAAGGAATCAAATATTACATTTCATGAGAATACCAAATACACCTAAGTTGGACTTTAGAGCCTCTTGAGTCCATGAATCACCAGAGGTGATACATTTGTTACTCACCACTAAATCTAAAATGAAAAGTTGGAATGGTCCTTCATAACAAACAGAAGGGAGCTCTTTCTTTTCACGGCTCTGGTACAACAAATCCCTAGTTACCGCTTCTCTCTGGTTACATTTATATACAGTACATCTTCTTTACACTGAACTTTGAAAAAGTACTATGCTGCATACAAATGTAATGAGCTCCAAAAATGTAAAGTTACATTGTCTTTATTCACTTGGACATTTCAAAAGGTTGTACTAATGTTGCCTGTTTGTACCGAGCCCCTGTAGGGTCACATGGTAGAAAAAAAATGGATGTGGAAATTTGTATGAACAGATTTGTAAACTGTGCAAACTGATTCGCAATCGCTGGTCATGGTTTTGTAAATCCGTGCTTGTAATCCTTTTTGTTGATTCTAACATACATGCATGCATTCTGACAGCGACCGCATCCGTCAAGTAAGACAATATTGTCTAATGCTGGGTTTGAGGGTAACATGCTCTTGTTCTATCACCGTGCATTGGACTCTTATTTGGCAGTTTAATTACCTGGGAGGATGTGGTCATCGCAGTTCATGCAAGGCGGGTCTGAATAATAGAAGAGGGCAGAATCTGTGCGCACGGATGGTGAATCCAAGAGCACAGATTTTTTCTTTTTCTTTTAAACCCTACACATGACCCCAGAGGGACTCAGTATATTGGCAATCACACGTGAAAATTATTACATTAATTGTGAAAATGTACATGTGTCTGTAAATTATCTGTCTGTATGTCTGCCCATATGTTTATTCACTGTATGTAGAAAGTGGCAAGGCGAGAGACACAATCAAGACAGATATCAAATTTAAAGCAAAAACAGAAGAATGACATTACCTTTCTCTTGTTGTTAGGGCTCACATATAGATAGCTGAGTATTGTCTTTGCTCCTACTTTGTCATTCAGCTTCTGGTACGTTGCTCCGTAGTCAGTTGACCTGAAATTTAATCAAAAAGGTCTGATGAACACTTGATGAATTACTTGTTGCAATTAAAAGTTCCCCTCATGAATTCAGCGCGAGAGGCGAATAAGCACAGACGCAAATTAAGTCCCTTTTGTGATCAACGCAGCGACATGAAGCCCAGTGGGAAGACAGGGGCCACTTCATTACAGTCACTCTGCGGTGACTTGAGCCGCTGCTGCAAACAAACAACACATCCTGACACAGAAATATTTCCCTGTTTTTACAGAGTTACAAAGGTGAAATAATGAAAAAAGTTCAGGAAAACTTCCATTTCAGCTGCTGTTTGGCGCACTGCACACATCAGCGAGCATCCACAGACAAACACAGATTGTATGTGTACAGTTTTGCCTCAAATGTCCGTCTGTGTGGTTCAAAACAAATGATATTCTTTGATAAACTGGTAATTCCGCAAACTTTTACAGTCTAGTATCATACAAATTACACTAAAACACCACAACGACGAATAATCAAAGATCTGCATCAGAATTAAAATTCCCTTCCTTCTAGCTGAACATGACAGCATTAAGTGGAAAATAAAAAATATGGAGAAACAAAATACTAAAGATTCCAGCTAGAGTTAATTGGAGCAGTAAATAATAACGTATAACAATTCACAAATTTCGTTTTTGCTAAAAAACAAGGGTTGCATGCACCTGCTTTTCGGTTAGGATAACGGTTTTCTGAAAATAAACACTGACGTTCAACGAGCTGATGTCTCACCGTTTCACTGTGAACTGTGTCCAGTGTGTTCACAGGATGTCACCATTTCCAACACCTAATGGTTTGCTTTGTGTAACATGACAGAATACTGTTAGACTGACCAGTGTGAAGCAAAAACAGAGGTTTGTGTGGTTATTTTACAGCAATCTGGATTGTGATGTAATGATGGATCATGGTGCGTGACTTGAAGTTTTCCATTAGAGGCTACAGATACAACACATCTATCTGTCAGATAGCTGATTTAATGAGCTAAACGACTCTGTCATTAAGATTAAAAGCAGCTGCCTATGACAGCTACTTGTAACAATCACTCATTAATCTGCATTGGTTGAGGGGAGAGAGGCACTAAGAAGAGACACAGGCTTATAAAGGCAACCAAGAGGGACATTTATTGCCAGTAAAAAGTGATTCATAAATATAAAATGCCACAAATTGTTACATAGAGCGCAGAACATACGTTTTTATTCTTAATCTGACGTAGAACATGTCCACATGTTCTAAATGGGGCTCAAGTCAGGACTTTGGGGAAGTCATTCCAAAACCTCAACTCTAGCTGTTCCTTTACCACTTTTGATGAGCGTTTGGGTTCACTGTCCTGTTGGAACACTCAACTCCACCCAAGGCCCAATCTTCTGGCTGATGATTTTAGGATTTGGAGATAATCCACCTTCTTCATTATTCCATTCACTTTCTTTAGAGCAGCAGATCCACTGGAAGCAAAACAGCCCCACAGCATAATGCTACCAGCACCATGCCTCACAGTAGGTGTGGTGTTCTTGGAGATAAAGGCCTCACCTTCTCTCTTCCAAACATATTGCTGCTCATTGTGACCAAACAACTCAGTTTTTGTTTCATCTGACCACAGAGTTTTCCTCCAGAGGGTTTTTTCTTTGTCCATGTGATCGGCAGCACACTTCAGTCGAGCTTTAAGGTGCCATGTCTGGATCAAGAGCTTCTTTCTTGCACAGCAGCCTCTCCGCCCATGTCGATGCAGAACACACTTGACTGTGGACACTGACCAAAAATGGTAATTCAGTTTGTTTTATGTATATTTGGTCCCAGCAGATCCCATGAAAATTCAGATTTGAAGCTGACTTTGTGTTCAAATGAGAGCTGTAGAAATCATTGGAACTGAAGATTGCCATGATATTTATTCTTTCTTTACAAGAGTATCAAATTTTGACCGCAGCTGTATATGATCCAAAGGTACTCTGAGCAGGAAATATAAGATTATGATCGTTCTCTCTTTGCCACATGCCTCTTCTCGACTAACACAACACAATCATTTCTATAGCAGCTTTCAAAACACAGTTACAAAGTCCTACAAAGCTGAAACCCATAAAAGCTAAACACATAATAAAACACAGAGAGAAGACAAATGATCCTAAATGTAATGAAATAAATTCAATCGCAGAAACTGTGGGTTTTAAAAATAAATTTAAGGACTTTATGTTGACATGATCACAACATTGGTTGTAATTTTATATCTGGGGTCCACTTCATGATTTCTGGGTTATATATTCAGAATTTAACGCTGATATTGGAACTGAAGTAGTACAAGGGTTGTCTCACATGACAGAGTTAATATCCACAGAAAGAGACTGAGTTTTGAACAGTCAAATCAAGAGCAGCTTTGAATGGGTGCTGAAATATTCAAATGTTATAGTCAAAGTGCAAATGCGAAATCCGGTTCGGTTGAAATTTTGCCTTTCAGTCTGTCTTGGGAAGTTTGAGCGAGTTATTCAAGCCGTCAGGTCTGATTTATTTTCAGAGGCTTGAGGCTCAATCAAGGGGCTACTACAATTTCACATGAAGTTAGATAAAAAGCCCAAAGCATGCAAATCTTTAAAATGCAGCAAAGACACCACAGAATGCCTTGTGTGATTTCAAATGAAGCAATCACTCACACCGACTGATGTGTTTTTTCCCTCCGCTCTCTTTCCGTGAAGCTGTTAAATCCACTCTAAACTCTTGTTTGAAGAGTTTTCTGAGTTTCACACTTGACGTGTACAAACAGCCGTGAAAATACAGAAATATTTATGGAACACTGGCAATTTTCCCTCATTTGCCAGCCCTTTGAGGTTTAATATGGGCTAGATTCCATGGTGAGCAAATACATTGCCACCGGGCGAACTCTCCTGGATGAGTCCACTATCATTCATAAGAACCCATCAACAGCCAGGACCATGGGACAATGACATCATCAGGCTATTGATCGGCTCCTCAGAGGCCACTGTCACAGAATTACTTGATTTAGGGGACAATGACATATTTTTAGTGTCACAGCAACTTTCAACATGAACCGATAAATAACGGCCCGACCCCAGCACATCCAACAAAGATGAAAAGTTAAATGAAATCGAACGTGATAGCTTCTCAAGGACGACAGTTCTGAGTGAAACTTCTCTGCCTTGTTAGTGGCTCTCCAAAGGCTATTCATGTGCAGGCGTAAAATGCAACTCTCGAGCACGCAGCTGTGATTCCATCAGTCGCGAGGATGTTGGCTCCACAGGCGCTTATAGGTAAGCCAATGCTTCACACTGTCCATATGTTGGATTAAACAAGAAGGAAATAAATGAAAGAATGACTGAGTCCTATTACAGAGATATGGCTCACTGAAGAAAATTGATTCTGGATATGCTTGGAGGATGATTGAGCTGTTCCCAATTACATCCTTGAAACACACTCTTTTCACACACATACGCACAATCAAAAAACCTCCTCAATTCCACCCCACTTCTCACTTTCTCTGAAATAGATTAGAATAATGTCTATGAACACTCATTATTAGATAGAGTTTCAATTATAATTTCCAGAGTCTACTATACATTGATAGGCCCCTGCTACAAAGCTTTTTACATTTTCCATAGGGGTTGGATTAATCATGGTTCGGAGGATGAGAGCTGCATACATCTTAGGGTAGCTATCATGAGGTCACTCACTGCATTAGAGCACTGAAAACACCAACAGCTTGAGACAGTGGACAAATGGCAGCCGAGCTGAGTGTTCCAGGATGAATTTATGAGACCCCTTAGCTCACTCAGACAGTACAGTATTTCTTCTGAGTAGCAGGCTAAATCATACCTTTCCCCCCCTCTCCCTTCCACATCCGCAGTCCCTTTCCATCATATCCCTGCCCTTCAGGTTTCTGGCAAACTTCTATTATCAAAGCTACACTTGGAGCCGGCGCTGACCAATTCGATGCCCTTGGCAAGATTTTAGCCGGTGCCCCTTGCATCTTAGATATTTGATGCACCATTGGATGCTGCAGGACACTTAGAAAATAAACCCTATTTAATATGTTACATAGTTTTGTTGTTGTGGGCTTCTTTTTTTGGCACATTTTAGAAGTAACAGTATTAAAACAGGATGAGTAAAAAATTGTAAACGTAAATTATTTTTATGTGTTGCTGTCTCACCTCATTTGTGGCGTCCCTATGGATGGATGGCGCCACTAGCATTAGCCTATACTGCAGGAGTCTCAAACTCAAATTAGCTTGGGGCCACTGCCAGTACTGTCTTCTCGTAGGAAGGTGCAGTACTGTTAAAAATCTGTTTTTTATTTCCATTATTAACATAATAATACAAAAATGCAAACAGCAGATTGTATACATTTTTAGATGATTATTTTTTTATGATTAGCAGCAGTGCACATATTTTCTTCATATTTAACAAGAAAAGAAGACAGAAGTAACCTCTGTATGCACATTAGTTTCTAACAGTGCAAATCTTTTTTTTTCTAATAAATAACCAATTTAAACCTTACACTAGGCTTGCTGTGGTAGTCTGTTATCCCGTTGTTGCACTGTGGTCGAGGTTAAACCGATTACATTAATGGTCACTACCCCCACCGTTCTTTTGCTTTTTAATAAATCAATAGTCTAACGATGGACGCTATGACCGGAGGTGTCTACTCTGTGCAGCAGCGGGGATAGCACTACTGAGGAGTTCATTTCAAAACAGAAAAGAAGAAAGAAGAGAATCCTAACACCCTGAAATAACAAGCTACTTTCTGTTGGGAGTTATTGTTTTTGCAAATCCATCCATTCTGAGGGTAAATACAGTATGTCCAGCCTGTTCTCACTTCGCATGCGTCAAATACAGCAGCATGGTCAGTGGCCCTCTGCTTCTAAGTTTGATATTGTAGTTACCCCTCTGGTGCGGTATTAGAAAGAGCAAGAAAAGTCCAAGTCAGTAAATGGTTGGGGTGGTGGTGCACGTCTGGTTTGTGAAAAAGACTAAAGAGGGATTTGATTTTAATTTGATTTGTGTAATGTAAGTAGGTTAGGGTTAGGGTTAGGGTTAGTGTAGGGTTAGGTTAATGTATATAAATGATGTAACTTACATCACGTTATGTGACGTGAAAGGACTGAGCTATTTTAACCCTAAGTAAGATCTTTTTCTCTTTTTTAGTAGTTTTGGTGCCTTAACCCAACCGAACCACGACCCATTTAACAATGTGAATAGCAATCCAAAAGCCATACATGTCATCTAAATAATGTGTGAGCTGTTTGAGAGTGAGCTTTATTTTGAAAGTGTAACTTAACTTTGCATATTATGTATTAGGGCTAAATTGACTGTAGAACCCTTCACATGCAAAACATGGCGGTAGGTAGGGCGTCTTTGTTTAAAGCTTAAAAGTGCTATTTGTTAGAAAAGTTAATTTTTGAGTGTCAGTTTTTGACAGGTTGAGAATGAGACTCGAAAATAATTGTTTGTACAAATGGCAACTGAGAACATGTTGGTATTTAATACACACACTACTGTAATCAGCTTATCTTTCGCACCGATAGACTCTCCATTGAGGATAACCATCTATTAACCCTTATAATTTATCTTGCCTCACAGCCATCGATTAATTGTGCTCCTAGTATCAAAAGTAATGGAGTTGATTGTTTAAGGTCACAGAGTGCTAGTGAACTACCATGTACATGACTTTTCATACTGCAGATTTGCCAATTGTAATTATCCAATTAACCCATGCCTAAGGAGCGGTGGGCAAACATTTTATGGCGCCCTGGGAGTAACTCAAGATCTATTCCAGTGACTTGGCAGTGTTTACCACACATACATTTTACTTGGGTGGGCAGCCTTGGTATATTAACAGCCTCCCGAGAACGACGCCATCTGCAGCTAGGTGACAATCTGCCCTCACTCTTCCCCTCCCTTCTACTGTCAATCACACATGCTCTGCAGACAGAGAGAGAGATGCTTTCTGGTATACCTCCCTCCTGTAAACCCATTGAATGTCAGGCAACCTCTCTTATTTAATGCACGCCTACTTCTTGTTTCAGCTTGTAAGTGCACCTGGTTGATGCGATGTCATTCAGTACCACGTTGGTCTTGATCGGCTACATAACAAGCGTCATGACATTGGAACCCATCCCAAGCACGATGTGTGTTTTTTGGTCGGCTTTATGAGACTGTTGACAAAGAAAGCAGATAACGTTGCTGGTGGAGAGAAAACAGAAAGTCGAGGCAAGCCAGTGTGCTTTCATTAAGGTGGATAATTAAAGCAGCATTGTGTGGGACTGATGAAGCCAAACCCATGAAGTGATTCTAAAGAAAGTTGATCTTTGGGTCTCATTCTCAGGTCGTCAAATATAAGGCGTGCGATGTCCCATTAATGTGGTTCTTACATCCCTGCAAAACCTATCCATCCATTCTTATAATTTTTGTCGATATTTGCAATGAAAAAAAACTTTTTATATTTTATTTTTTTTTAAGAATAAAACAGACTTCACCTTGCATTTTGTTGTACGATCCTGCGTTGTACAATGATAAATGAACCTTGCTCCTTGTTCTGTAAATAAAGGGAGCGAAAGCTGACAAAAACACATAGTATCAAAGCTTGTTTTTGTGAGATCTTTTCCTTTATATGTCCTTTGGCATTAAGCGATGACAGACAGGTTTCGCCTGCACACATAATGGCATGTGATTTCTCTGTATAAAAGTTTCAAGCTGTTACCTCATGCTGCTATTTGGGGCCACAACAGGCACAGATGCCTAGTATAGCTTCAAACTCTCCCTGAGGAGAGCTGGATTTCTGGCAGACCAATCGGCTATCTTAAACGTAGTTATCTGTAACTTTGCTGCTCTGTCTTTCTGCCCGTGTATTGCCTACTAATGTTCTGTGCTGTCATTATCCCCTTTGCTCTCTCAAAATATCTATCATCTCTTCAATCCTCTGTCTTTCCGTCAATACGTCAGTTTAGCCGCATGCACCTTCAATCATCCGTCCATTAACAGAAGCTCTGTTTTCTCAAGGCATCACATTTATAACACTGTGAGTGAAACATCATCAGTAGATGCACCATTACGAGGGTAATGACTTCAGCGACACAGAGCAATAGCTTCACTTGGGCCTCTATGAGGTTAGGGCAGTCATATAATGGTACATTTACCATAGCGCTGGGTGAGCGTTTAAGCCTTTAGGCAGCCTCTGTGGAAAACTGTGTGTTGTTTGCTCTGTGAACTTGAAGTCTTTTTACCACATAAACGGCAGAGAACAGGGAATCTGGGAATAATTTGTTAACCTTTCAAGACTAAATGAAAATACACAGACAGATAGACGGATGGAAAACAATCATATTAATGTGTTCCAAAACCCAAAGGTTTATGTATTATGTATTATGGCATAGACTTTACAAAATATTTGATCATGAAAAATAATTCATTTTGTCCCAGTGCCTTCACCCAAATCCCCTAAACTGGATTTTAATGTTTCCAAAACTCAAATAGAGTTTTGTCTAGTTTCAAAGCAACAACAGGGAAAATGTGGAGGCACCTTTAGTCAAAAAGGTGAAGGTGCTTTTTATTGCTACACCATGTGGTTTACAGAGGTATTACGACTGTATTCAGATATTAGATTTAACTTAATTTCCTTGACATAAGAGTAAAATTACTTTTGAACATGTCACAAAAGTGTGCTTATAAATTAGGTGTGTCTTAAAGACATAGTTTGACATTTTGGGAAATACACTGTCAGTGAGAGATTGATGCCACTCTTGTATGTTAGGCAGACTCGAAGGTATACTAGAAGCAGAGGGAAACAGCCTAGCTAGCTATCCTGTCTCTCCAGACTTAGAAACATCTCCTGCCAGTACTTGTAGTAAACTTTTTATACATTTATGGTAGTGTCATACAAATTATGAAGGTGTTTATCGGATGCACAATTATTTTACATCCCAGAGTGTAGGATGAGTTATCATCTCTAACATACTATTAAGAATACCTACAAAATGTGGTAAGTAAAGCAAAGAGCAAGTCCTGTGGGATTAAAAGAATTTTAAAAAACATGGATTTTGACTTCCCGGGAAGTTGAATGTTAGCTGGACAGGGTGACAGAGCCAACAGTATGGGTTGTGAAAGATCGCAGGATGAGTTAATGCTTTACAGAGATGCAGGTAAAATGATGTTATCACATGACTCACAGCAAACTATTACTCAACTTCCTGACCTTTTCAGTGACACTCAGGCAAGTGTTTTTTTCTTCGGTTTATGGCCCTAAAATGTCATATTTGATTCAGTCTCGCCCATTATTGTCATCTACGTCAACTCAGCAACCCACAGAATTATAGTGCAATTGGGGTGGTTAAATGGAAGATTACAAAACCCAATTTCTAGTAACTTATTTCTTATTTCACGATTTTACTTCTACTTTGCAAAATACTTTTATCTGCTCACCTTGCTTTTTCCTTAGATGGCAAAATTACAACCATCATAAGCAAAAGTGGTGACACCAAATTCAGTGCTTTCACAGATGGACATAATATCTCTATTTCTCTGTATCCTTGGATACAGCACATGCACAATTGTTAGTAGATGAAAGTGATAGAGCGAGGGGAGATTGTCCACTAGGTAGCCGATGGCAGATGGCATTTTTCTCCTGAACTGAAAAAAAAAATGTAAATAAAAAATTTTAAAACAGGTCACCATAATGATTTACTTGGGCGATCTGCCCAGGTAAATAAACAGCAAAGGGTACGTGTGGGAAACACATGACACGTATTTATGAGAGAGAGGGCTGCTTAAAAAATGAATGTTGTATGGCAAACTCTGCAGTTTAAAAGAAAGAAACAAAATAATCAATGCCAAAAGCTTGGCAACAGCCGCCAAAGTCAGCAATTCAATCATGAAAATAATGGAACATTTAGCGGCTAAGGTGAAGACCAAAACAAATCTGAAAAAGAATGAATATTAAACTTCTCTTTAACAGGTGGACACAAACACAGCTGCCAACAAATGAGCCGCTGTTTGCTAATGCGTTCACACATATCAAGCTTACAAAGTGATTTTTTCTTACTTTATATCCATGTTGTAATTCAGATTGTTGTGCTGCATCTCATTTAAGACTTAGTGTAAGTTAGTACTTGTATGACCCCCCTGCACCCCGTGTTTATTCTGCTGTAAACTTGTCAATCAAAAGATGAAGGTAGCCCATCTGTATTTTTACTCTTTTTAATCTTAAGTACTGTAAAATGTGTCATAAGTCTGCCAAGGTGAAAACACACATACGGGATATTCCCTCTTTTTTTCTGCCCTTCCATCGTAAAAATTACCCTTGGAAGCAGTGCATTAAGTGTTCAGACTTGAAACGGAATCTACTGCCTCCAACATGTGTAATGTCAAAAATTAAGCTGACAGGTATAAACCTCAGAACACAGGAAGAGCTCTTCGACACGTTTTACATGTTTTATAATCAGAACTGCTTTATCCATTCAGACACAAGACTTATTCAAAATGTTGGTGAAACTGAAAGAAAGTAAACGGAATGCTACAGGTTGCCTTGGCCATACTGTCAATGGTCCATGCAGTGAATTCAAAGGCTATTTGTTAAGTTATAGGTAACTTATAAATATCCAGTGATAACTGGTATAACCTCTAAAACTTTTGATTTTACCTTTAAACAACCCCTTCCCTCATTTTTTAATCTTAAGAACACTATTTTCCATATTTAGCATCATATATGCAGTATGAGTATCAGCTTGTTTCCGACACTTTATTGAAGCTACATGATGCTTATACCAAGTGATACACTCAAACTCTAGATGCCGCGTTTTTCAGCTGCACCATTGCATCAAATAGAATTAATCTAGATGTCTTGAGGATTTTTTTTTTCATCTGTATCCCTCATACTTCTGTCTGACATATCTGATATATTTTCAAACTTTGTCATCTCCACAAGAATTTCGAACCTATTCAGATTTAAATGAGACTTGTAACGCAGAATAGCATATAATACAGCATGATAAACGTGAAGCTGCTACCCAGATAGCAACATTTTACCAGGCACGTTTATCCAGCCCACATACCATGTGAAATGATGGCAGTTTGGCGGTCTGCTACTGTTTGCCATAGCTGAGCCACAAGAAGGCCATACCACAGGCACATGGAAAAATCCATCTCCATGGCCCATCTCTGATCACGTCATTCTTGCTAGTTAAATTACTTACAGAACATAACTTAAAAGCAAATCAATCTTGAGTCTTGGTCCCACATGGGACAAGAACCACAGCCTCCAGGGGGTCTGAGTATGACCCATTTGTAGAGTAGAGCCAGGGCCGAACAGGCTGCTGTAACTGATGCATTGGGAGGGAGACAGGGTCACAGAAAATAGATTTTTGATTGTTTTCTTATTGCAAATGATATCAACTATACAGTTTGAGTGAGAATTTGGATCTTTGAAACATGTCCCCCTTTTGGATTTACTGGCAGCATGCTTCCTCGAGCTAATATGGACTCCAGAAGTTCAATGCAAAACCTGCTGACTCATGTTATCCCAGCATGATTTGACAATGTCCCACAAAGTCTCTTGTGATGTCACAGAATGTTTGGTTTTCTCAGTACTCCATGTGCCCCTTCGAATGTTCAGTGGGGATGTGGTCAGGTGACTGTGGAGGGAAGTCCATGGCAGTCAGGACTCCATGGTCTTCTTTGATCTTCAAGTAGTTCTGACAAAGTAAGGTGTCAGGTGTGTTTGTTCATTATCCTGCTGCAGTGTGAATCCCTCTCCACAAACCCCAGAGTGTAGCATGTCTCTGAAGAATGGAGTGGCACCCGTTAGTCAGGGTAGAGTCAATTCTGTGCAGGTGTCTAATTCCAGATGAGACAAAACAGCCCCAGATGTGAATATTCCCACCACATGTTTCACCGTGGGTTTGAAATAGTGTGGTATCATCCCCTCTCCTGTTCTTCTCCCTGCATAGAAAACTTCTATTGCTGCCATTAATCATTAACTGGGATTCATCGGTAAATAGGACTTTTTACAGTCATCTGCTGTAATTCTGGTATTTCTTCTCCAACCTCAGGCATCAGGCCTTGTTTCCATTCTGAGATGTGGTTTAGAAACTGCTACTCGCCCTCTTGAGATGCTAAGACAGCCTTCTTGACAGGACTTTTTTTCTGATTGGAGCCTTGCATTGTTATCTTTGGCAAAAATCTGTATCAGTGATGAAGCTCTCAGGGAAGGAACTTCAGCTATTGATCCTCTAATGGTGTGGTCTTTTTGGGTCAGCCTGATTGTTCTTTTAATGCAACAATCCAGTTTCTGTAAAGTGTTGGACAGTACCCCACACTGCCCCCTGAGAAACTGTGAGCCTAGCCATGATTTGGCAAAGGTCCACATACCGTGACACCATGTGGTGGTGTTTTCTGTATTTGCAGCATGTTTCCTGCAGCCTGTAGACAATGTTTTTTTCTTTCAGCTGATGATTCTTTTTTAAATTGCTTGCGTTTTGGCTGTTTGTTTATGTTTTCTTCAGGGCATTGAGCTCTGGGGGCCACCGTGCATTTAATACAATACATACAGTTTAAATATTTAGCAAGATTAAAAATATGGGGCTGATCAGTCCTTTTCTCTCTTTACTTCTTTGAATTAATTAATTTAGTTAATCTTTATTCATTCCGCTTTCCTAGAGAGAACATGCCTGTGCTACTATATTTCATAGGGAACAATGATGAAAACCACATTTTATCTTCTTTGATTAATGTTTTCTTTTTTTTTCTAAATGTAGCCATACTCCTTCCTAAATGGCTTCTACCAAAGTTACATCAGAATCGAGTCAGAAATGAGGTCGGCGCTCCAAGCAAGGCTACGCTGTGTTCAAGGCTGGTCAAGGTAATTTGCTGGATAACACTGGCAGCTCTGGTGGTGTTGATTAGTGGCTTTCATGTGAGCGATTTCTGGTGGCTTGTCAGGCTTGTCATATGAGAGATGTTTTTTAGACTGTTGCCTCTTTCTCAAGCTTAAAATGTCTCATTAATTCACATTATGGGATCCTTGTCAGTACTGGTATTCTTTATTACCAAGAGCAGTGCTGGGAGCAGTTCAAACACAGGATTAAAAAAAAGATCAGAAATATATAAAACTAAACTCTGCACTCCCTTTTGACCAATTTATTTTGTCAAACTCATAGTTGCTCCAGGGTTTTCTAGAAATGTTATGAGCTCGTGTAGTGGGATAAGCTTACCTCCATAATGAACTCTCAGTCACGCTGTTGAGGTTGAAGTCAAATAGTTTGGTCAGCATCAGAATCACCTGCAGATCAAGAAAAGCATTGCAATCAATATAAAGTCCTATTGATGAAATGTCTCATCAGCAAGTTAAACAGTAACAGTGCAAAACTGACAGCGATCATTCAAGAGACCCGAGTATCCATTATGATAGAAGCATTGTTTTGTTTTTTTGTTTTTTTTAAATGCAATTAATGTGATTAAAACTGCCTGGAACATCATTGGTACCCATCTACAGAGCATCAGTGACATCTGTGAAGTGAGATGTCTCAACTGAGCCTAAAGGACACTGAAAGAAAACAGCCACCCCAGCTGCAGTCTGTTCACCCTGCTGCCATCTGGAAAAAGGAATATCCTCTGCTGTATCACCAGACTACAGAGTAGCATCATTCCTCAAGCTGTGAGAGTACTGAACACCTCCTCTGCATCTCATCATATACAATTGTTTGTTTTCCTTTTTTCTGTCGTGTAGTGTAATGGCACTAAACTCATTTTTAATTTAACAACTATGAGATGAGAATAACTGAGCCTTTTCCTGCAATTGTTTTTTTATATGTCTGCTTTATTTTTCAAGTTGAGATATTCATTGGTTCACATGTTCCTGGGACCTGATTCACCTTGTTTAGGCCAGGTCCAATTCAAATTTAGTCCATGTTGCTCCACATAGTGTTATTTTACCGATCTGAGTGTAAACAGGTTTGGATCCAACCAAATGTAGTGCAAATTTCAACAGAATTTTCTGAAAATGTACTAATGAAAATGTGCGTTTCCATCCAGTACTGTTATATGAATATTAGGAGGGTATCAAAATAAACATTGCCATTTTAAATTTATTGAAAAAGAGGGCAAAAAAGTAGGTTATATGTTGATTTGATGAAGGTTACAGTATTCTCATTGACGCACATGGATCTGAGGTTTCTGTCTGCTGCTATTTATCACTTGAGTGAAAAAAAATTGCCAATACACAGCTCAAGTGTCATTGACTCACCGATGCAGTTGTAATTTCAGCGCCCACATTGTGTAAGTAGCAAATATGCGCGCCCCTGGGTGAGTAGGTCTTAAAATGAGCACCTGAGCACAGAAAGTGATTACGCCATTGCCAACAACAGCCTGGTCTAAAGTCAAAAGGTGCAGTATTTTTCTTACTATTTAAAGGGCGCAACTGCTAAAATTGAGTTGTTGATGGGACAGAGGCTCCTCAGAGATGGGTGAAAAGCAGAGAACAAGTTTCACAATGTTACACTGAGTATGACTGAATTGACATATAAAGAGTCTTCTCACTAGATATGTGATAACTATCACAGGAGAAAAATGCATTTTTTTGATGTGAGAGAGAGAGTGTGACCTGTGAAGAGCAGAAAAAAATGGCATACTGCTTCCCTTTAACGGCAGCTGTCCATACAGTATGCTGCTGGCTGCTTGGGTTGACCGCATTTTGGATCACATCAGATTTTCCTTGGGGCTGTTCACATCAGCTCATTTTGAACCGGTTCAGCAGCGTAGTTTTGAGGAATGGTTACCACTGACCTTTCCATATTGTTATTTTGTGTCTCTGTGAGACATAAGACTTACATAAATGACATAAATGTCATTTACAAAAATGCATCCAATCAAGTGTGATTTCAAATAACCAGCTTACCCAGCCAAATCATATAAGGTGCACTTAATTTTGTTAGTTTGTGGGTTGTTCCAGCAGGATTATGAACCTAAATGAGCTCTAACTGTCATTAAACTGTTTTTAAAACCATTAATCATTTGTTTAGGGACCTTGATTAGTTTTAATTTTGTGACACTAAGCGCTGTGTAAGACAAGGCATTCGTCTTTTAAAATGTCTCTAGAATGAAACTCATTCGGTCAACACCAGGGATCTCCACCCACAGCATCCACCATATATACTCCGCATTACTTAAAGTGATCTCGTCTAATTGCTTCAAACGCATTACTTAATCATATCAAATTGATTCTAAACACTCCACTGTAAATATTGCTTATTCTGCTAACACCCTTGTGGTGCACGCGATGAGGGAAAGTGGGTCAGCCAAAGTCTTGAGGGAAAAACAGAGGCAGAAACATCACATTTTGCTCTGAGCATAAAAGAAGTAAAGCAGCATGGAAACTCACAATCTATTTACTTTGTGACTGGAGGTGTATTTGAAATGGATAAAATTCCAAAGAAGCAGAGGAGTCAGAAATATCTTTACAGGGAATGCTGCAGTTTCAGTTTAATATACAGACGTGGTTAAAAGTTCACATAGACTTGTAACGAATGTATATCACATCAATCGTGAGTTTCAATGATTTCTAAAGCTCTCAGTTTTTTTTTTGAGTGGAATGAGTGGAACACATGCTACTTTGTCACAAAAACTTTGACTGACTGAAGGTTGGTTCAATAATAAATTTAGTGTAGGTCTTCTGAACCAAATCTGCTGGGTCAAAAATATACATACAGCAATTTGAATGATCAATTTAGATGATTATAAAAAGTTGCCAGAATCAAATTTGCTTTGTAGCATGGCCTCTTAACTTCTTCTGAGTGATTATGATTGATAACAGCTGATTACTTTTCTGGGCCCATTTTAATAGGGCTTGTTTGATACACCCAGTAGACTCAGCCACAAACACTACAATGGGAAAGTCTAAGGAGCTCAGCATTGATCTGAAAGAACACATTATTGATTTGAGGAAGTCAGGAAAGTCACTTGGAATTGACACAGTTGTGTCACTGCCACGATCAGGAAGAAAACACAAACTATCACCTGCTGCTGAAAAAATAAAACTGGTCAATATGGTCAAGAGTAAGAAAAAACACCAAACAGCCAGTCTGCAATGAATTAGAAGCTGCTGGAAGACAGGTGTCACAGTCAATTGTGCTTTGCATCGACATGGGCTGAGAGGCTGCTGTACAAGAAAGAAGCTCTTGAGCCAGACATGGCACCTTAAAGCTCGACTGAAGTTTGCTGCTGATCACATGGACAAAGAAAAAACCTTCTGGAGGAAAACTCTGTGGTCAGATGAAACAAAAACTGAGTTGTTTGGCCACAATGAGCAGCAATATGTTTGGAGGAGAGAAGGTGAAGCCTTTAACCCCAACAACACCATACCTACTGGCATGGTTCTGGTAGTGTTATGCTTTGGGGCTGTTTTACTGCCAGTGGATCTGCTGCTCTAAAGAAAGTGAATGGAATAATGAAGAAGGAGGATTATCTCCAAATCTTCAGGAAAACCCCAAATCATCAGCCAGAAGATTGGCTCTTGGGTGTAGTTGGTTGTTCCAACAGGACAATGGACAATGACACAAATGGTAAAGGAAAAAGCTAAATCAGGCTAGATTCGAGTTTTTGTGCTGTAGGAAACAAGTCTGTGCCAGGAGGCTAACAAATTCAGTTCAACTTCACTGTTTCTGTCTAGAGGAATGGCTAAAAGACTACCAGAAGATTGTGGGTGTGAATCAAAAGCACCTAATTAGCTGAAAATGGAGACATTTAACCAAATGTTAGAATTACTGTATGTATATTTTGACCCTCCAGATTTGGTCACATTTTCAGAAGACCTATAATAAATTCATTATTGAACTAAACTTCATGAAGGTTTTTGTGACAAAGTAGTTTGTGTTCCACTCATTCTATCACAGACAAATGAGAGTTGTAGGAATCATTGGAATCACATACATGTTCTTTATCAGTGTATTTAAACTTTTGACCAAGACTGTAGTCTTAACATATTTAACAGTGATAGTGTTCTAACCTCTCTAGCTCATGAGTAATGTATTATGTTGATAACACTGCGAAATTCCCCAAGGATATTATTGTGTTGATTCTGATTCGGTTATCTGATGACCCTTTTGCATTGTGGGTAACCCACGACACAGTGGTCAGGTGACATGGTGTGGGCGAAGAGGAGATGCCTCCAATGGAGAAACATCTATCCGCATACACTTGTGGTGTGCTGGAATATCCTTATCTCCAGCTTTGCTATCGGGGAAACTGAAACTATTTCCCTGTGTATGGAGAACAATAAACAACCGAAGCCTATACACTTTATATTTGCTGCCTTTAAGTCATGTGCCACGCTGTGCACGGCCAATATCCAACTGTTTCCCCTTGGCCCATCTGCCTTTTGATTTCTGTTACTGCGGCAGCAACCAAGCCTCTGTATGACTTGTGTGACTTTGTGAAACAGTGACGCCAGCATGGGGTTCCTGTGAGTACAAGCAGAACAGATGCACCTTGGGTAGTGGAATTACATTGCCAGGTTGGGG
This sequence comes from Lagodon rhomboides, assembly GCA_039737535.1. NCBI lineage: Eukaryota > Metazoa > Chordata > Actinopteri > Spariformes > Sparidae > Lagodon > Lagodon rhomboides. The sequence goes on from CM077786.1 coordinate 5,577,869, forward strand.
CTCCTGTGATCAAGCTTATTATGTATGCACTAACATCTGCAGCCCCCAAAACACTGAAAACGTGTGGTGCACTCAGCCAGGGTGTAGCTGGCAGGGTTTTGGAGTGTTGTTGAGGATGTTGTGGAAAATAACCAGCAGGCCAACAACCAGTAGCAAAAAGGCATTGATTAAGAGCAATTCAGGAAGGATTAGCCTGGGGAATGAATAACCTTAAATGTCCGGACTAGACCTTAGCATGCTAATGACTGACCAAGTCCATTTAACCGCCCAGCTGGAGGCTGAATTCACACTCGCACCACGCAGCTTCTCCCTTTCTCAGTTTTTGCCCACTCCCCTCCTTGTTTCTCTCTCTCTCATCAAATCGCAACACCATTTTCTACTGCAAGGCTGCATGTGTGTGTGTGTGTGTGTGTGTGTGTGTGTGTGTGCATGTGTGAGAGAGAGGGGTGAAGGTGAGGGTAATGGTACAATTATGTTTTTAGCATCTCTGAGTCACTCTGCTCTGTGTTTGTGTGCCTCTGTGTATGTGTCGGTGTATCCATCTGGATATAGGTGAAGGTGGGGTGGGGGGGCAGTTATTTCTTTAAAGCTCTGAGTTGTCCTGTAAGGTTGTTTTTGTGTGTATAGTTGTCTGCGTGCATGGCGTGAAAGGTGTTGCTTTGGCTTCATATTATGGATAAAGTCCTTTAAAAGGCTGAGGTATAAGCCAGCCTTGGCTTCACTAGTTGAAGGGCAGTGTGCGTACTGGCCCTTCTGTCTGCCACATATGGAGACTATGTAGGCAATCATCAGCAAGTGGCCCTGTCAGATGGGCTCCCACTGGAAAGTGCATATGCTTCACCACTGACCATGCCAATTAGGCCTGCGGGCTTATCCTACTGTAAATTACTAAGATGAAGCAAGATTCCCTTCTGCCAAAGCCAGCAGACACGGCCTCTGGACAGACACACACTCGGTTCTGACAGTTTAGGGGTGTGCAGAGGAGCATGAAGGCATCAAATTGACATAGGACATAACAGGTGGCTTTGCTTAACAGTTTGAGAATAGAGATGCAGTGATTACTGGATGTTTTAAAAAGAAACTGCAGTTACAAGAATGCAGAATTGGGTTTTCAAAAGATCGTACTGGAAGATGATATCGTCGATGTATATGCCCAAAACAGTAACCATCAAAATCCACTATTGTAACAGTGGTGCAACATTGTCAAAGACATCCAACTTGAAAACAGTAGCTTCAGGATCAACAGTCATCCTTACCTGCTATAGTCAACATAACAAGACAGACCAACAGGAGGAACATTGTTATCTTCTCGGCTTAGTGAAAAGTTCTGCACATTCAAACTACAGCAAAGATGACAGAGCAGCTAGTGTTGCATGTTTGGTTTCACCTTACTGTTGATGGTCTGTGGTGAAAATGTCACTACCTAACCAGCTAACGTGAAATAAAGGGGCTGTCATGAGGGCCTCAGATTAAAGCCTGATCAATTTGGGGGCAAAAGCTGATATAAAGGGTACATTTATTTTGAATAAAAAAGTCAAATATCAATATATCTGCCCATATTATGTTTACAATGATCCTCAAATGTGTTTATCAGATACTTGTGGAAAAAGATAATTAATGGCATCAGGATATTTTACAGTTTAACATTACTGTTTAAAATGACACTGAAACAGTGTATTTCACTGGAAATTTGATAGTTATGAATTAAAAAATAAATAAATTAAGAGGCCAAAAGGGCCAATATGGCCCATTAATATCCGTCTACCAATGTATCTGTCAGATCTATGCCAAATGTTACAACACTATAGGAAGGCCTTATAAGAATTTACAATCTTAAAAGTGAGGACAATTATTTTCTGTTTTGAAAAATTCATACAATGAAGAATGAAAGGTGAGGGGCAGCAAAGACAGTGCACTAAGTGACAATGAATAAGCTGCTGCTCTAGACACACACACACACACACACAGACACATAAGCTTATCAATACATCAACCTGTGGTTCTAAATAAATAAATCATATTTTTTAAATTGATAATGGATCAAAGGACTTCATGCAATAAAAGGTGTCACTGTGATCAGCCCACAGAGAACTGTCACCAACTCCTCTCAGCTCTGCAGTCTGTTTTAGCGTCTTTCAGATCATTGTGTTGGTTTGGTAAGCGTTAGCATTTACTCCTTATCAAGCTGCAGCAGGCATCTGTCTTCAGAAAAGCTCTGATAAACAAACCTCTGTCACCTATCCAGTACCAAACAACAGACAGACAAAGTTACATTATCAATTAGCTGGTGACGATAGCAGTACAGCTCAGGATCCATTTATTTTTCTCATTTATATCTTTTTGTTTGTTCCATGTCTGGTTTGTAATTTAAATCTGGACCCTATCGCTTTATCAAGCATGAGTCGAAAGTTGTGGCCCTAATCTGTTCACACAGCCTGCTATGCATTTCAAACCTATTTTGGCCGCTTGTATCCGGGATCTTATTCTTTTGGTCATGACCCAAAGTTCATGACCATAGGTGAGGGTAGGAACATAGATTGACCGTTAAATCGAGAGCTTTGCCTTTTGGCTCAGTTCGTTCTTCACCACGACAGACCTATACAATGACCGCATTACTGTGGCCGCATCACCGATCTACCTGTCAATCTCACGTTTCATCCTTCCCTCACACGTGAACAAGACCCCAAGATACTTAAACTCCTCCACTGGAGGCAGGAGCTCTCCCCCAACCCGGAGGGGACAAGCCACCTTTTTCCAGTCGAGGACCATAGCCTTGGACCTGAAGGTGATGATTGTCATCCCAGCTGCTTCACACTTGGCTGCAAACTGCCGCAGGACATGCTGGAGGTCCTGGCCCGAAGAAGCCAACAAGACAACATCATCTGTGAAAAGCAGAGATGAAATCCAGTGGCCCCCGAACCGGACTCCCTCTGGGCCAGAGAAATTACGCCCATAAAAATAATGAACAGAACCGGTGACAAAGGGCAGCCCTGCCGGAGTCCAACATGCACTGCCAGCAATGCGAACCAGGCTCCTGCTCCGGTCATACATGGACCGCACAGCCCTTAGCAGAGGGCCTCCAACCCCATACTCCCAAAGCACCTCCCACAGAATGCCACGAGGGACACGGTCGAATGCCTTCTCCAAGTCCACAAAGCACATGTACTGGTTGGGCAAACTCCTATGAACCCTCGAGCACCCTGCAGAGGGTATAGAGCTAGTCCAGTGTTCCATGGCCAGGTCAAAAACCTCATTGTTCCTTCTGAATCCAAGGTTCGACTATCAGCCAATTTCTCCTCTCCAGTACCCTGGAATAGATTTTCCCAGGGAGGCTGAGGAGTGTGATCCTCCGATAGTTGGAACACACCCTCTGGTCTCCCTTTTGAATAGAGGGACCACCACCCGGTCTGCCAGTCCAGAGGCACTGTCCCCGACTGCAACGCGATGCTGCAGAGACGTGTCAGCCAAGACAGCCCCACAACATCCAGAGACTTGAGGTACTCAGGGCAGATCTCATACACCCCCCGGTGCCCTGCCACTGAGGAGCTTCCGAACTACCTCAGTGACTTTGGCTTGAGTGATGAATGAATCAACCTCTGAGTCCTCAGCCTCTGCTTCCTCTAAGGAAGGCGTGTCAGTGGGATTGAGGAGATCCTCGAAGTATTCCTTCCACTGCCCGACAATGTCCCCAGTCGAGGTCAACAGCTCCCCACCTCCACTGTAAACAATTAAGTAATAACCTTTATCATGGTTAGTGATGGAATGGTTTCTTCAAGCTATGAAAAAGAAAGGTCTCAGGAGAGTTTTACTGTCATTTAACCATGAACGGTGGGAAGTCGGCTAATTTAGTAACTAATTAAAGTAATTGAAGTAACATGATCATTGTACTGCATATTTCATCTGATTAGTGCAAACAACTTATTTGATTTTGCAATGGCAGAGGGGGTTTACAAAACATAAAAGAATAAATAACAAGTGCTCAAAAGTTTAATTCAAACTTAATCTGGGTTTTAGTATGTTACAAGCAATTTGTGTTTCTTTGTTAGTTTAAAGGCTAATTAATAAATTAAACTTTCCACCCAAATAATATAGAGAATATATATTTTTACAATTGTGGCAGACACAGCTCAGCAAAGTTGCGTTCCACAGCAAGGTCATCTTAGATACATTCAAACAATATGATTCTTCACCACTTTTAACAGCCACAAAACTATCACTAATGACGGTTTCCAGACTTAGCTCAAAGGCCAGTCAACTTATTGTTTCGGCACGAGTGTGATTTGTGTGTTGATGCATTTCAAACAAACTTTACTGAGGACCCTTCACTGTTACATTATCATGACATCCTCTTCTTACAAAAGAGTATAAATCTGAGCACCGAGTATGATCTTGGTTGCCCAGCAGGTCCTTTCACATCTCCAGAGTCCAAAGTCCAGATTCCTTCTCAGTCTCCAGTAGAGTGTTTCTCCAGCAGTTTTATGCCACAGTCATAATATTGATTTTGTTTAACTTGTGTTTTTTTTGTTTGTTTTTTTTTTTCCAGTATGTCCTTGACTGGTTTGGTAACTGTGTTTGGAAGTTACTGTTTCTAGTTGCTGGTATTTTCTTCTTGTCAAAGCACTGCTCCTGAGTCAATCTTACATGCATCAACTGACATATTTGATTTCCTCCAGTCCTACTTTGCATTCATTGCAATTTAGTTTCAGGTTCTGAACCCTGGCTCATTCCAAAGCCGGTCTCAGTCTCTTATCATGTTGTTCTTTAGTTTCACCCCAAACACCGTCAATGTATGTTTCTACATCATTCCATTCCTTCAGAAACATCCTTCATTGTTCGATTGTAAATTTCTAATGCAGAGTTTATCCCAAGCTCCTCTTCCCTCTTTCAGCTCTGAGCAGGACTGTGATTTTTGTTGGAGGGTGTACTTTTGGTACTGTAGTCTCTTCTAGCCTTATGGTGTATTTTACTGCTAGGCAGCCCATGCCCAGAAAGACATCTTCATGTTCAAAGAGCAAATCATCTGTTTGTTCATCTTTGTTGACTGCTTCAAGTCCACTATTTCTTTTTGATCAGGTGCATTTCTTCACAGGCCTTCAGCCCAGGCCCAGCTTTACTTTTCTTTACACCACAATGAATGTAAGCACACACACTTTTTCCCTTTGTTTCACCTGCAGGTTGCATTTCCCATTTGCTTGAGCACCCTGAGTCAAGTTGGAAGTTTATTTTTTTGTTCTCCATTTTCACATCTGCAGTCCACTCCTCTGGTTTCTGGTTTTGTGTCACCCATATCTGCTTATTTTGAATGCACTGCACCAATAGCAAGCTGTTTTCCTCCATCACTGTCATTACACATCCTAGCAAAGTGGTTAATTTCTCCACAGTTTTTGAATTGTTTGCCAAATGCTGGAGAGCTTCATGGTGCATATTGATTCCAAAACCTTTAAATATTTATTTTGTCTGTCCTTTGTGCTTTGTGTCTTTCGTTTACTGCATCAACATATTTGCTTTTTTGGATGTGATTGTCTTCCTTGCGCATGTGTTTAGCTATGCCTTGGTCATTTCTGATGATTGAAAAATGCTTAGTGTCTTCCAAAGATATGTCAACTTCTCTCAGCAAGGTTTCTCCCGTGGAGTTGGAATTAATCCCACACACTATTCTGTCTCTGATTAGGGACGACTCCAAAGCACCAAATTCACAAGACTTTGCCTTTGTTCTGAGTTCAGTTGCATACCGACTGACAGACTTCAGTCTCAGTCTCCCTGGACAGACATGAAAAAAATGTATCATTCATTTGACAAGTTCTCTCTCAGATTGAAGTGTGCTTCAAACTTCTGCATTATGGCAGCCAACTGTTGTTGTTTCTCCTCATTTGCAAAAGGAAATGTGCAAAAACTCCAGTGCTTCTTCTCAGGCCACATGCAGAGAAGACCTGAGCATGTTTTTCAGTGTAGCCCAGAGCTTCCAGGTAAACCTCATTGGGAACTTTCTTCAGTTTTCTGAAATGTTATCCAACTCAAGTCAAGTCCAGAGGACATGTTTAAACTCTGCATTACGTCCTATTACCGCATTCTGCTCACTTCTGACACCATGTTGTGTTCTTGTGTTCTGACACCTGTGTTCTTGTGTTCTGACACCTGAGTCCCAAAGATGCCTTTCAACCAAACTTTATTAAGGATCCTTTCAGAACCAATCACTGTCTTTTTAGCACATTGTGAGTTGAGCGCTATATTCACTTCAGTATTACATTATCATTACAACTTTTATGGTAGTATTTGTAAGTACGACCTACACAAAGGCCTGATCTAACTAACTGTCTGGTATGTTTAAAATACATGAAGCTGCTGATTATGCAGAGGCTTATAAATATAACTGAATGAGTTGAAAGAGAGAAAACATACCTTTAAAGAATGTCTTTAGTGCAGCCCTACTTTTTTTTTTTCCTTTCTTTTTCGGAACATAATCCTTCTATCAAAATCTGATTCATCCGTTGTTAAAAACCCACTCCTTTGGACATGGTTTTGGAGGAGACAGAGAACAGTTCAAAGAAAAAACTTGCTACTCAGAAGGTTCTTTGAGAAGGTTTCCAAATGTCGAAAGAAAAAGTGCAGTGATATTAGCCATGCAAAGGGAAGCCTGAGCTCCGGGTGGGGATCAGTAACAACTGTGTCTGTGCAAAGCTTTAGGTGTTTAAAATATCTCCCCATTATTTCTTTTTAATCAAAAGTATGCCTTTGCTGCTAGCAAACAGTGTTATCTTCTATACTGTTTGGTAATTGTCCTTGGATGGAGGAGAGAAAATATCATCATGGATCAAAATACCCAAACGTGCATATGCAAACAACAATTACCATTTCCTGGGGCACATGGAGGCAAAATAAACAAATATGAAATGCGTATCAGCACACATTCTGAAACTCCCAGAACAGGAAAATGTGCTGGGTTCATGGTCTGCAGGGCATTATGAACTATTTGTTTTTCTCACATCTCATTTTTGTAATCACGTGAGACCAGATTTCACCAGGGGACAGATCTTTTTGCACTGTTTCATTACAGGGAAATAAAAAGGAGAATGATGCAAGCGCAGACGATGATGAATAATCAGAGGGACAAAAATAAAGTTTCTCGCCACACAGATTCATTTAAACGAAAACTGTTTTGCAGCTTTGTTAATAAATTCCTTCTTTAATGAAGATTCAGGGAGGGAGAACACTGCGATACACACTGACACCGATGTAAACAAGTTTCACCTGCCGACATTTCCAAATACCTCAAACTGTCAGACTCATGGGGGATCGTTGAGCCAGGAGCGCTCCACTCTGTGGATTAGTCTGTCACATGTTCCTTTGGAAGATTCACCACTTGTGCCTATCGCTAATATAAAAGTGAAATATAGCTGGAAAGGGGGTGTTCAGGTGCTTGTCACATATCTTAAAATATGTTTTCACTGGCATCAAAACTGATCAGGACCTGTCAGAGGTGCATATCTCTGGGATGTTATACTGTATATGCCATAGCGTACTAATGTTCAGGCACTGCTTATTAATCATCAAACAATCAGCCTTCTGTGGCCTCATTTAGCCTGATTTCTTACAATCTTCATTAGCAGCTGATGGAAATCATTATTAGAACAGGCAAAGTGGAGTGTGTTATGCTGTCAAACGATAAAAATCTAATTTCTCCAATATATTCTCCTGAGATAACAGGAAACATATACGTTCTCTTTTCGATTCCATTGCAGCAGATTATTTTTGGATGTGTGATATTTGAAGAGACGCACATAGAATACTGAGGAGGACTTGGTGGCTGCCTGCAGTTTCATGTGCTGAGTGTTTGATCCACACGTACCTGTCACCTTTGTTTTGTTCATTTTCTGATGACGATATGGTTTTAGGACTCCTAATTTTCCTTTATCTTTACCTATTTGCTGCTCCTAATTGGTTGTTAACCCACTTTCTAATGTGTAGGTTTTTGTCTACCATACCTTGGAGGGATTCAGGGGATTAACATTGTTGCAATTAAGTCTCAGATCTTTCAAGTGTGGAGCCGTGAATGCATTTCCAGACATGAAAGGCTTAAGGAAGACATTAAGGGTGTACTTACTGGTAATATGCATTAAACATATGCAGAGAGACGATTCACTATACACAGTGATTGTGTATTGTGAGTTCCTTTGTGATGACGACACAGTATGACAGAGCTCCAAGCCCTGCTCTTTATTTCATTTCACGTATTGTTATTAATTATCCATGTGCATGAAAAAACGTATCTGTGAACATGTGCGTGGAATTGCATGAATATGTGAGTGCATGGTCCAAGTGAAACATGCCCATGTGAATAAGGGGTCGTGCGAATTAGAAGTCATTCCACTTTCACATGAGCAAACACATACTTGCATTCACACATACCATATTTTCACATCCATTCATGTGTGTCATCTTGACTTTCACACACACACGCGTACATTATTTTCACATTTACATATCCCTCCACATATATCAGTGCAGTGCCTGTTCACAACATTATTTTTTAAAGATTATAGCATATGATGCATTATTATTTCTTAAACTATTCAGCATGACATTAGAATCCACCTTGACCAGACATTTGCCTGGGGCCCACACTCCAATAATCAGCTCCTGAACAACACACCCAAGAAAGTTACAAAGCAGCCAAAGAGGCCACCTGGTCATGAACATTCTGTTGCAGGAAAAAATATAAGGCCCAAAAATGTCATACTAAACAATCTGAAGCAACAAAAGCAGTATAGGGAGACTTTGCAGTTACAAAACCGTTGATCGGATTTGATCAGCACTGCCTAACTTTACAGCGGGATCTGAGTTTGGCGAGTAGTGTGTGTTCAGATGATGCTTTCTTCACGCAAGTGGCAGTGTATGTCGTGTATTTAACCTTTAGTAAATTACTGCAATGTTGTTAAAGTGAACTGCATACAGTTAGCAAAGTTATTAACTTCAAATCAGGCATATTAGATGCTTGCATGACAACCACACTTGGATTTAAATAGCCGAGGTATTGTGCCGGTGACATGATAAGTGTTATACAGTAGTGTGGCAAAGTTACATAGTTTGAGTTCCAATGGCATTGTTTCTGTAGGCTGTCCCACTGTGATCGGTGTTTGGCACAGATAATCATGTTTTTATAGTAATGATTTAAAATCTGAATGATTACATCTGTACTTTTCCAACCAGACAACAACAATCAATGGGAGGGACATCCCAGAGCAGCTGCAATGCTGCCAAGCAACAGTAAACAGTCCAGCCCTCATGCTAGCCTTAGCTTGCATACTCCTGTTGAAAAACCCTTTAAATGTCACCTCCAGTTCTCGCGGAAGACAGGAGAACCTGTGTTACCATGTCTCCGCACTCATCTAGATTCCTTTAACCGTCTACTTTTGTTTTTCTCACTGCAACTCCTTACTACAGGTGACAAGCTGTTGCACCACTCTAATCTCTAATTTATTTATGTCTGCTTCCCCATGAGATCACGTGAGAGGGATCAAGTGTGATTCCAATTTCACTCTGCATTAAACCAGAGCGCTGAAGCCATGAAACCACTGCTGAACAAAGCAGTGTTTTTTCACAATTTGTTAATATTGAACTTGTCACTTGTCCAAATTGCACCAAATGCAATACTGCACTTCCTTGGCTCAACTGGCTTAATTTTTAACCACTCCTCTTGACAGAATGAGTGATGTTCAACTAAATGTGTTGGCTTCCTCATACAGACTTGTTTCTTCAGCACAGTCCACATGTTCTCAATGAGGTTCAAGTCAGAACTTTGGGAAGGCCATTCCAAAACCTTAATTCTAGCCTGATTCCTTTACCACTTTTGATGACTGTTTGGGATCATTGTCCTGTTGGAACCCCCAACTGCACCCAAGACCCAGTCTTCTGGTTAATGATTTTAAGTTTTCCTGAAGATCTGGAGATAATCCTCCTTCTTCATTATGCCATTTACTTTCTTTAGAGCAGCAGATCCACTGGCAGCAGAACAGCTCCACAGTATAATACTAAAAAAATACGGCATATTTGGTGACCCTTGTCACTATGTCGGCTTGTCTTCTAAAAGAAGAATGTGATGTGATGACATTTGTCAGGGCATAAAACGAGTGATCTTTTGATTTTTAGAAATAAGAGTCAATAGTCTACCATTGGCATAGTTGTCAGTGCTGACAATGTTAAAGTTGACAACTGGATCGGATCCTGATGATAATATTTAAAGTCAAAATGAATTGTGGATTTGGAGAGTAGTCAAAGCCCTATCATTCAGACATTCATACATATACACAACAATAGCATTAGGCAGTCTTTGGCACGCTTAACCAGTGGCACACTAGCAATAAGTCTGCAAGATAGTTTCTTGGAAATGTTGAGATGCCCTCTCATCCGCATGCCAAATTAACTCTCTCTAAGCCATTGCCAGTCCTGTGGTCTGTTACTTCCAGCAGTTTGATAGCCCCTAATGGCCATCCTCCCTACTCCGTTACTGATTGGCACAAAGCAGATGGAGAAAAAAATATAAAGCTGCCAGAGCTGGCTTAGTGTACAACACTTTGTACATGAGCGAAATTCACCGCAAGCAGTAGGATGACATGTGAACTATTCATTTAATTTGTAACCACAGAAATTAAAAAAATGCTGATGAACAACGCTGATGGAAGGTTTGTCTGGTGTGTGATTTCCAGTTGATGTGGATGTTTAGATAAGGATGGCAGCCTATGGTGCTCTCATATATAATAACAATGTCCTGATTATGGTAGATTTTTGTATGTCGCGTTGCAGGCTGCCGTACTGATGAAACAAAAGAACAGATGTGCTGGAGATTAAAATTTTGACTTGGTCTCATAATCAAACTTAATGTTAATCTTGAGGTTGTTGTGACTGATTAACAAGGTCATTTTAAAATGGCAATCAGTAACAGAAAGGTTGTTGACCCCTGCGCTAGAACATCACATACACATATTTTTATCTTTATAATGATTCTACTCACATACCTTCTGTCTGAATTACTGGCATTTTCTAACAATGTTTTTTGGGCATTTATCCATCTTTACTTGACAGAGTGAAGTAAAGAGGCAGACAGGAATTGGAGGAGAGGCAGTGTACGTCCCATTTCACCTAAATTGCATCCACATTTCCCTCATTTGCGTCTTTTCCTTGTGTCTTAGTCCCTCCCACCAAGGATTTGTGGAAACCATGGGAGGAGAGAGGAAATGAGGCAATATGTTTTAAGAGGACTGAGACGTCTTTCCCCCTGCAGTGTCATGTGAAGCGACGTCCGTTTCTGATGACATCAGTTGGCTTTAACAGCTGTAGAGACATTAGATGAATTTGTGCCATGCCATTACCTATATATATTTTTTCAATAACACAGAACTAATAATTGTCGAGAGATTTAAATAATCAATTCAGTCAAACTGATGAACTGCATGCGTAATTGCGCAGAGCCCTTTTAAAGGAGAGACGCACGTATATCGATCACTTTATTTTTCAAAAGCTGATCTCTGGAGACTCTCTAACAGCTGGATCTGGTGGTTTTGTGATTTGAGTTCAGTTCTTGTTTTATTCTCACAGTTTTACCTAGCGTCAGACGTGTCAGGATGTGATACACCTGCTGATATCCTCATTATTCATTTTCTGCAAATCAAGCTTCTGTTAAACTCATTAAACTTTGTTTGTATTTTTTTTTGTGGACACACAACCTTAAAGTTCAAACTGCGCCTGTGTATTTATACTGAGTACTGTGTATTTATACTGAGTACTGTGTATTTATACTGTACACTGTGTATTTATACTGTGAACTGTGTATTTATACTGAGTACTGTGTATTTATACTGAGTACTGTGTATTTATACTGAGTACTGTGTATTTATACTGTGTACTGTGTATTTAATACTGTGTAATGGGTATTTATACTGAGTATTGTATATTTATACTGTTAACTGTTTAAGTATAATGCGCACTGTGTATTTATACTGTGCACTATTATATTATTATACTGTTTATATTGTGTACTGTATATTTATACTGTTCACTGTGTATTCATACTGTGAACTGTGTATGTATACTGTGTACTGTGTATGTATACTGCGTACTGTGTCTGCTCAGAGGCACATGAACCATTTCAACTGACAGAATGCATTTTTATATTTTTCCACACTTCCCTCTGTATTCAGTGATATGATGATAAGGGGGCTGGTAGCATGTAGGCTGGTAAAAAGACCCCCATGAAAGCTGCTCTCATGTGTCCTCGCACATCGCTCCTCAGTCCTCACTGCTCGGAGCACAAATAAGAGCACTGAGACGGTCTGTAAGATAGCAGACACTTCCGGTTCAAGCGAGGGAAGGACGAATAAGAGAATTGAGACGCACCTAGAGAGGGGCCCGGCATGAAATAAAGGTCGCCCACAAGAGTTGAGTTTTGTGGCATGGACTATAACCATTCAGCTTGCAGGGGGCTACAGAATCTCTGATAATACCAAGACCTTTTGGATACAAATAAAAAAGGGAACTAGGATAACAGGACTGAAGTCCTTGTGTGGATGTCTTCATTTGTTTACTAAATGCTTATGAAAGCAGACAAAGCGGACAACATGCCCTGATGCTTCCATCTTTCTTGACATCAAGACAGACCTTGATACAGTATTTCAGAATCCTTTCAAATAATTTTAATATTCAAGTTTCATGTGTTTTGTCTCATCCTCCCATGCTGCACAGTAACTCGCCATGAACCTGTAGCAGTTCTCCAACCACTTAAAATGTGTAAATGGCATGTCGTTTGCTTAAACTATCCTCTCACAGTAACAGTAATCCTTCTATTACATGCATACAGTCTATTATACATTCACATACAAACTATGTACTAGTAACAACAGGTCTCCAGGTATCTCCTCCATGCTCTTGAGACTGTGCTGGGAGACACAGCAAACCTTCTTGCGACCGTACGTATGGATGGCGCTGCTGCCTCATGCTACCAGTGGTGACAAGGACACTGTCATAACACAAAACTGGAGAAGAATCAGTCAGGAAGGGTGAGGAGGGAGAACAGTTGTCTGTGGCCACCACATGCAAAACCATTCCCTTTTCAGGGGGTGTCCCTCCACTGCACCTGATGTCACTTTCATTTGCACCAAAGCATTCGATCCACAACCACTTGTGCTTCCTAAACGGACAGATTGATATCCCTGAAGTTTCACTTTTTGAGCAGTGTATATATATATATATATATATATATATATATATATATATATATATATATATATATATAGTGTGTGTGTGTGTGTGTGTGAAAGGCCTCTCATGTGTATAAGTAGCACTGCTGTGAAAAAAATTCTTACAGCTATAAAAGAGTGATATGCCTGCATACCATTCATGTTTAGGTAATGAATCACTGTTTAGCACTTTGTCATAGGGGGGAGATAACACTTGACACAGTTATTGAAAAGAAATGCAGGGACACTTCACGCCTGCTGATAACACATACCATCCCTCCGAGTACGTTATGATCTCCTACACTGAATGAAAAACTAAACAACAACCCAGAACTGGGTTACTCACCCATCATGTTTGAGAGAAATATTGTCTCCCTATCCGGATTATTTCAGCAAAAAGACTGAATAAATGAATTTGAATCACATGTATTGATTTTGCTGTTACTCAAGGATGTCTTTCACATGCTGTGGTAAATAAAACGCATGAATCGAGTGCACTTGGCTGGACAGTCCACTTCTGTGAAGTTTGTGAGAACCGGTGAAGGCACTGCCTCACCACAGAGATAGATCTCTTTATCACCGAGAGATGTAATGTGGTTTAATGTAATGAAGAGAAGGCACACGCTGTGACAAGGCCGCAAACTAAATTTAGAATATCATAGAGATCTCTCTCGTGTCATCAGTTAATCTTCCTTGAAATGTGTTAGCTTATAGGTACAGTAGATGGACTGTGAAGAACTGAACCAGAGGGATCTTACTGCCAATGTAGAATAATTATTCAAATTGGCGTTGTCTGGAGAACCACTGGTTCACTAATTGTTAAATATGCCTATAAAGGATTTAGAATAACATAATCCCCAGCCAAGATGCTGTTGTGACAGAGGAATAAAATAATTTGTCAACTTTCTCAAAGAGAATTATGCCTCATTGATTTTGCTTAATTTCAACTAGTTCAGACACTTCAGGGCTGGGTAGCTGTTGCCCAAGGCAATGCTAGACTAAAAGTAGTCCCCTAAGGACCTGCCTGGAGAGCAAACCAACGGTGGTTACTAACAAGCTCTTATGTTCCCTCCCATCTCTCCCTTTGTTCCCATTATTGTGCATTAAAGATTCCCTATTCTCATCATTTGCATTTTATTAAAGTGATAAAAAAGAAAGCTCTTCAGAGCAGCTCACCTTAGCTCAGCTACGGCTTAATCAACACAGACGCCGACATAGAGCCGACATTGACCGTCTTTTGTTATTTGCTTCCTCCTTTTATCATCCAGGCGCTGCGTAGTTAACACTCTGCCATGCCAGCATTATACATGTAGTTCATTTGAGTGTGATATCTGTGTTAAAAATACTGACGGTGTTTAAAGTGAAGATAAAAAAAGACGATTGATGATGACACAAAAGACAAACAGCAATTAAAGCACCATGATGTAACTCATTTACTTTAAAATACCAGCTTCAAAATCATTTTGATGGTACAGTGTCTCGTAACAGGGAGAATGGTGTTTTTTCACATCCACTCAAACCCCCTATTGCATATTTCTGCACTATATAACTTCCGTGATTGGGTAGGATCACAGTACATCACATACAGCACCAACTGTCAGTGATTGCAGTGGAACTGAATCATATTTCATGGAGAAAATATGTTCTGGTTATCCTTCTGAAGTCCTCCAGCTGCTCTGCCTCGACAGTCAGCTAGCAAGTTAGCTCTGCTAGCTGACTGCTCGGAGCGCCACTGTGGAGCGTTGGTGTTCACATCGTTATCACAGCAGCTTTGGACCGCAGGGAGGAGGAGGATTTCAGGTGCAGAGCCAGAATGGGCCCTAGAAACAGAACCGGGTGAGTGGGCAGAAGCGCGTTCAGCAGCTTCTACAGGCAGCATGACAGAGGAAGCTCGGAAGAGGCGAGAGACAACTGTAGATCTCAGACTTGCTTTTACTCTTTGCCTAGAGCTTTGCAGAATAACAGGCTGCAGAGAGACATGAAGCTGACCTTGTTGTTGATGGACTAGTAAGAAGTATCAGCTAGTTTGCTAAGGCTTGTGTTGTATCACTTGTTTGATATTTGGATGTGTAAGAAAAGTTGTCGACCTAGTAGTTTTTAACCTAAAGCCAAGTCAGACCATTTAAAGCCAGTTGTTCTTTTGTCACAGACAGTATTTGTATTTGACAGCTGTGTTGCATTCAGAAACTGTGAGAGGTGGCTTATTGCACAAAATACAATTTTCTATGTAATGTTTTTTGAAGGCATAGGGATTCTACATTGAACCCTCACCTATGGTCATGAGCGATGTGTCATGACCGGAAGAATGAGATCGCGGATGCAAGCGGCCAAAATGGGTTTTCTCCGCAGGGTGGCTGGGGTCTCCCTTAGAGATAGGGTGAGAAGCTCAGCCATCCGGGAGGGACTCGGAGGAGAGCCGCTGCTCCTTTGCGTGGAAAGGTGCCAGTGGTTCGGGTATCTGATGAGAATGCCACCAGGGCGCCTTCCTAGGGAGGTGTTCCTGGCACGTCCAACTGGGAGGAGACCTAGGGGTAGACCCACGACCAGGTGGACGGATAATATCTCCTCTCTGGCCTGCTGAAGCTGCTGCCAACGCGACACGACCCCGGATGAAGCGGGTGACAATGGATGGATAGATGGATGGATTCCACATTAATGTAAGTTGTTATCTCAATGATTGCAACCTTGTCAATGCCATGGTAATGAGATGATGAAGTGTTACCCATCGGGAGACTGGAAGCAGCCTTTGTTCCATATGTACATAGACAGCTGTATCGAGACCCACACAGTTGTTAGGAGAATCGAACTGTAAAACATGGATAACCTAATGTATATATGAACTTTTTTTAAGCATGTCCAGAGTACCATTTTTCAGGCTTCAAAGTTTCAGCAAGACTTTCCTAGGATTTATAGGGCTTTAAAAAAAACACAAAGAAACCCTGAGGTACTGGAACATGGATTTGGATGCTTCTACTGGATGTCAATGACATCAGTAGAAGCTTTGAAATATTCGGGTCGGCAGAACACCTGTTAGTCAGGAAGGTCAACAAAAAAGTCAGACTTTACTTTAATTACCGTTGGCATTTTATCCATCTCCTCACGATACCAATCCTGACCAAGACTTCAACCCAGCCCACCCAGGAAGTCATTCAAGGCCAGGCTGTCGGGCCAGCCGTGGTCTTGGCTGCGATGTGTATGTACAAGCTGAGAAAGAAGGCATGCTGGCTCCCCTATTAGAGGAATAAATCCAAGGACAAATGAGCAAGCTTGGCAGGACTGAAAGTGAAAGGAAAACAGGCAAATCAGAAGAATTGAGTCTCATTTCTCTCTTCAAGTATCATCTGTACAGGCTCAGTGGCTGCTAACCAGAATCCATCTGCAGACTGTGCAGTCAGAACCACTGATCTTATTCGGCGTCACTACCTGCAGGTTAATGTACAGTACGCGACATCATTAAACAACCTGAATGACCACGGCCTTTGGTAGCCCCATTCACACTGCCGTCTGTGTGACAGTTACAGCTGCATAGAGGGGGGGCAGTTTTGCTGTGGTTCTGATCCACCTCGGGAGGTAGTACCAGAGCCGCAGCAGAGGCGAGACAGTGTCTGTGTGAATGGAAAAGCCGGAGGCGCGAAACAGGGGTGTGTCGGTCTGATGGTGTTCACAGTCTGACAGCCAAAACAGATCTTCACTCATCAAGTAAAAGAGAAATGTCCCACATTTCAACCCACAAAGCAACGTTACCGGACCAAACAGCAGTGATGTGGTAACTGGTAGTGTCTTTGGCAACTTATATGAGGAAAAAAACTACAGCAGCCATATATGGCAAAACGTCTGTCATGAAATGACACACTGGATCGGCTTTGATCCGGCGCTGCTTGGTTGAGTGTGAAAAAAGTAAGGTGGTGTAAAGGCAAGCCTTCGCTGCTTCCATAATGTGGAGTTTCTGTGTGAAAAGGGCTAATGTGAACCTTGGTTCGATACAACTGCTGGCCCTTTGGCATTGCTGTGATTATATGGGGGATTTCATATTGGTCTGCTCCTCTCATGGTTGTCTTTGAAGTTATAATGCTTAAGATTTGAATCAAATCAAAACCTAGTTTGATATTATTTATAGCATGCAATTTTTTGCAACAGCAGTTCAATCTGCAGCTTTTGTATTCTGCAGCTACCTTTCTACATTTTAATCTGAATTGCTCTTCAAATTACATTACCATGTACGAGGAACTGACAAGAAATGACGCAGGCACGTACTGGGCATAATGTGAAAGACAAAAGCCGGTACATGCACCCATTTCATGTTAAGTGGAAGATAATTTTCATGGGTACAGACTGTTTTTGACTGCTCCGGTTGGTTTATTAACATGATTGGATAGGACAAAGACGAGACAGCCATATCATGATGAAGACAATAACAAAGACATGACGAATGATGTGACAGAGATGGGATGAAGACATGACAAAAACATGACAAAAACATGACAAAGACATAACTAAGACTTGACAAAGATGTCACATGACACAAAGAAGATTTGACTTGTATAATCCTTCTCTTACTTCTTCTTTCTTTCTCTGGGTTTGCTACATGGATTAGGTTTTTCTTCTTCTGTTTCATTTACTAGAGTAGATTTCGAAGGCGTGTTTAGCACCCTCCATACATGTGAAATTTTGAATGGAACTATGGGGCCTGTACTATCAAAATACACAAGTTACCACCATTAACACAGGTGTTGCGAAAACAAACAAAGCAGAGAATTATATTGTGAACCCTGGATTTTTTTGGCTTACTTCTTGCTCGTATTATTTAAAAGCCGTCACAGCATGTGTTAGCTAGTTATTCTCTTTGGGCTGTTATTCGGTTTTGGCTACGGTATGTTGTCTCGGACAGTTTTTATCAGTTCAACTTTTACCTGTAGTATCAATATTCCTGGTCTTGCCTACCACTACAATATACCAAAGGCTATTATGTTGTGGTTTTAACCATTGTGCTCCTTCTCGTTTTATCACAGGAAAGAGTGAACCATGCTAATCCCAGCAACATACACGACAGGGAATCCAGTACTGAGGTGGTTTTGGTGGCTTGACTACTGGCACCCCAGGGCTAAGTCAGCAAATAGAACCACTGGCCATGTTGCACAGCTTACAGAGCCAACTACCAAACTGCAGCTGCATTTAGCAGCAGTTAGCATTCACTTTAATAACAAAGTTAGCAGAATCTAACAATCAGAAAATTTCATAAATCAACTCAGTACTGTAACTGACCTCCGTCATCTTTTTCAGAGGCTGCATAGAGTCCCAGTCTGGAGGTGTTCATTGGGAGGAGTCAGCAATAAGTAAAGTGTTTTTTTTTTTTTGCTTACAAGGTTATACATTTTTATCTTTGTAGAGTAATCCTTGAGGGTGGCCCCCTAAAAGACTCTGCCCTGGCAGCTTACTTCTCAATGCATTTATGGCGATGTCATAAAAGTGGGGAAAGCATTTTTTGGATGAAAAAAAAAAATGTTTACGCCCCTGAGTACGGGATGAATCATCAACAATTTGTATTGTTTTCCAGGAAGTTTCCAACTCTAAAATGCAACTCTGCAAACTCTGCAGCTATTTTGCCTGACACTGGTGTATTGGTGAGAAATAGAGCAAGACTTGATAAAAACATCAATTTAGACTTCATGGGACCTTTAATGCTGATCTGGTATTTGAAATCTGGTATGGCTTTGAAACAAAAAGAGACAAATTCTTGGCAAAAAAAAAACAACGTAGAGGAAATTAAATTTGATATTGTCTGTGTACAGGCCTGATGGTTGTGGTGCGAGAATGATTGATTGTTAACCTGCTTCTGCCAGCCGCTTTATAGTTTTTAATGTTATGCCTAACACCACCCAATTACTTACTGTGGTATCGTTTGAGCTTGCACCGATGAGTTTTGCCATTGGAAATTTCTAACTGGACCCATTCCAAGTTAATGCATAAATTAATAAAGGGCTGGCTGGGAGGGGGATGTGGAGTCTATTGCAGGGTGTTGGGCACGGTAGCAAACTCAGATACAGCTCCACCATAGAAAGCAATAAACCGCAGAGTTATTGGTGAACTATAACTCTCCACTCCGCTATCTGCTAGTATATTTATTGCTTACTGTGGCTTCCTATAGCCACAAAACAAAGGATGAGCTCACCACTGTTCACGAGAAAACAGTGGTGTGATCCAATAGCATTCTCTGTGGTCAGCTAAAACCAGGGAACAAGTCCTCAGAGGGCTACATGCAGATTAGGAAGAGAGGAATTACCGACTGACATGTTTGTAAGGAGTAGCTTCAAGGTGTTTTTTTGTTGTTGCGGTTTTTGGTTTTACATCAATATTGACTTACTGATCGAGTCTAAGATCCATGATACAACTTGCAATGATTTCAGTTTTACTAACAAAGTGGAGGGATGATGAGATGAGTGTAGACCTGTATGTTTCCCACAATAACCAGGCTTCTGGAATGACTGGAAACCCTGATTAAGACAGTGTGCCTTTGTTTGACTAATACACTGGATTTGCAGGTGGAGCTCTCAATACAGACGTGGTGAAAAGGAACTTATCCAGGCAACGATCAAATCAAACGAGTCTTTGAAAGGTCATTGACTAATTTATGAAATTGTTATGGGCGGATTGATTTGTAGGCTTTGACAATCCTTGGTAAATCTGCACATTTCTGAAATGTAAATGACATTTTCAAATGTTCTCTGTGGTTAGAGAAAAAATAGTGGATGGCTCCATTTCCCTTTAGCTTCAGTGTACTCGCTGTTGTAATGACATTTCTGTTGTGTATCCAGGAGATATTGTGATAAGCAAAGGATGTACAAGCGCCTAAATTTGAACAAGAGACTGGCTCAACATTACAATTCTTTCCCTTCTCTTACCAAATATGCCTGTCAGTACTCAGATGTTATTTTGACTGATCAATTCCACCATTTTCTGCTATTATAAACTGGCTAAAAGCTGAAGGAGACTATTGTAACTGAGACTAACCATCTGAGATTTTGGATATCGCTATCCAAAAAGTGTTTTCTTTCTTGGTTTTAAAAGCTGCATTACAGTCAAGTGATGTCATTTTCTGATCGAACCATACTGTTCAACTTGATCTAAAACTTGCCTTTACCCACTTTATTATATCCACATTACTTAAGACTATTGATCTATTGACCAGAAATCTTATTGTGTTAGTATTTTCATAAAGTACAAATAGTCCTCCCTACAGTATTGTTGCAACATCAATATCAACGTCAGGCCTTTTTGGTAAAAAATACTGTGATGTCTGACTTTGTCACCCAGTCCTAACATTCATGAAGTACTTTTGAGAAGATTTCAAAAAATTGTGGTACACACTGTACACTGTGATATGGCCTGAAAGTATTGTGATATCAAACTGGGATCCAGACCACTCTATCAACTCGGTCTGGTGTTGTGCTCATTGATGGCTGTAAAAAAATGGCGAAGGAAAAGCAGAGCTTTGTTGGCATTACTGAGAATGGGTACATCACCACAATGTGCCAGACCTTGAAAGAATCCCACAAAAATGGTAACAAATTGACGCAACTGTACAGGGTGTTCTAAATTAACCTAGAAATATACACTGGTGTCATGTTACATGTGTTTACTCCATTTAAAGGTGGGGATGAGCAATTCTGCAAGTGCACACATTTTATTTCATTTTTGGGTGTGTGTGTTGGGGGGGGGTTAGATTTAATTTAGTTTAACAAAACAGACACAAGGAAGTGGCCCTAAAAAACCCATTTGCACCACCAGAATCTACCACAGGATCTACTCCTTCGAACTCAGACCTATCATCACTTTCAGTGGTGCTTAGTGAAATGCATTGCTGGCCTGGAAGTCACTGAATAACATAATGTTTATGTCCCCATCCTTTACCCTTCTGCAATAACCGTCATGTCACTATTATTGATCATAATTTCACTTTGCCATATAACATTAACCGTATGACTGAGCACATTAAGGCTGCAGCACCTGCTGTTTTTTTACATTGGATTAATTTACGCTACGTTGAGAGTTCCCCCTGTGACCAACAGCAGAGGCACTAGTCATCTCATGAATGTGATCATTATAGACTAACAAATAAATATTGCTAAAGATGACATATTTTGGTAACGTTAAGCAAGAAAGGACGTTTCTGATCAGAGTTTGGTTCATAATGACTTAATGGTTCAGAATAATAGCGTGGAGAACATGTGAGTTAACGTTTAGAGGGCATCAGAGAGGTGCATTTCAAATAATGTTTTGCCAGTGACCTTACTTACTATGTTGCTTATACACCTACCTATTATCTAAATATAAAGATAATAATATATTTGTCATTTTTAAATATAAGCTATATTCATGTAGAAATGCCTTGCAGTAAGAAAAATGCTTAATGTCTGAATTCCAAAATGCCCCATGTAACTTTAGACATATTTGTAATTATTATCAATTACTATTGTAAGTATTAATCTTTATTATTAAAACAATAAAGAAATGTCCCTGCACTAGTTTTTGATGATAAAAGTATTCTGTAACAGTAAAATGTTTTGCCTTCAAGTCATAACTTTATCATAAGTATCACAATAATTGAAAAATGCACAAATTTAATCAGCTGATGTATCGGCATTTTTTACTCCCTATTATCGATATCGGCATCGGCCCAAAAAAATCCATATCAGTCAGGCCCTAATTGTGTAAGACAATAACTGTTTTTGTCATTCGGAAAAATGAAAATACTCGACAGAGGCTCATCGTCCACACTTTTTACTGTAACAGTTAAGGCACTCACATTGTCAATAAGAAAACAATAGTAACAAATTCTCCATCCTTGGACAATTCGTGAACAACTGCAGCTTGTGCTTCATCCACCAGGGGTGGATCATACCACTAAATTTTGTTTCGATTTGATACCAAGTAATACAAGGCCAATATCACTGATATCGATATAGATACAAATACTTTTTATAGTTAAAAAACAAAGGCAAATAACAGAAATATTAGGCTCTTGGGGAATCACCTAGGGGACATACAAAAACAATTAGTTCTGTAGTCGAGGATAAACTACATGTAGCCTAAATATAGGAATCCTAAACCTTTCACAGTTACCCAGAAAGGTTATTATATCCAGCTATTTTTTGATGTTTCAGGTTTGAGTTCTATAATTTTTTGTTTGTTTGTTTGATTTACAGATATTAGATAACAAGTTTGACGCTGAATATATTGTTTGGATGTCTGAATATAGTGTGCCAAATGTAATCAGTTTGACTAAGATATTTATTTCACTCTATATGCCTGGATAGAGTGGACTGTCTGGGGGGCCTGGATGCCGAGGCATTTCCCTCCTCCCTTCCCTTCTTCTCTGCTGCAGCTCTGAGTTCTCTTTCTCGTGTTTTTTTTTCTTTCTTTTTTTTATGTGTTTAAACAAGTTGGTGGTGGTGCCACAGTAGTGAACAGCCTTATACACAAATCACAGTTCGAAACATTTATCATTTATAGCTGGAAAATAGCACAATGGCTGAGTTGTGCACACAAACAGCACCGGAGATGCAAAGAGAAGGCTTACATGTGTTCAAGACAATGGGACATTTTTAGACAGCTCTACTCGTTGATGAAATCCAAATATGTGGGCACAAAGTAGAAGAGAGAAATGGAAACTGATCCCTTTGTATTGATCCAATTGACGCTAGAATCAATACCAAAGAGTATTGGTAGTATCGATATTTTGGGATTGATCTGCCCCCCCTTACTGTCCACATATACACAGGTTTTTCTTAAAATTAAGATTTTTGTATGTGTTTTGGCCTTTTGTACATATAAGGTAGCTAAAAAGGACTTTTTGAAAAACTCCTTCCAGGTTGAATATATTCAGAAACTCTGTTTTGGTGTTTATATCTCAACTGACAGAAACAAAATATTTGGAAACGATGATACAGACGCCCACGTTTCCTAATTGGGCCTTGACAGTGTAAGCAGCATACTTCATGCTACGTTATGATACTGGAGTATTAGGGTTTGCACATTGACAGAATAGAATGGATGTTATACTGTTAATATTTAGATAGACACAAACTGACATTGATAATAAAGTGATACAGAAGAGAGACAAAACTGGCCGCTTACAATGTTTTGCGGACAAAATTATCCAGGAGGATTCTGGGAAGAGCAGTCGTGTTTCCCTGCCTTGTACCCTTTTCCAAAAATACAGGTGTACTTCTGGACTAGGCCTACATGTCAAATTATGGAGGTGGGGCCTAAGCACGTTGAGCATTTGCCTAAATCCTGTATTCTTCAGAATGAGTTTGGTCACATAATAGAAATAAGTATTACTATTGTTATTATAAATAGTATTAGTACAATTATAATATATTTAGTCCAGGAACACTGCTGACTGCTGACTGATGAAAAGATGAAGGCAGAGAGTATGTCGTTTGATCACACAAACATATGACAGTCTCAACGGAGCAAAAATGGATGGGCAGCAGATGGTACAATGTAAAAGCTGTTCTTAAAGTAACACTTAATCTTGTGCTCATTCTCTGCCATGTCTATTCTCTGCTCTGCGATCTAGAGTAAATCTGCATCGTATGGCGTACTTCATTCTCGCTCTATTTGATTTCATTTAATGTAGTACCTCTCCTAGTTGTTTGAGCAGGTTTCGTTTGACTCTTTTACTGTTCCATCCAATTATCCTCATCTCCTTAAGCAGAGATTCAATGGAGAATACTACACTGATGGTTGAAATAAGGCAAGACTTCTGTTGAGCTGCAGGCAAGAGCTAACTGGAGCAAGCAGGACCTCTACAGTAGAACTAGTCTCTATAGCAGCTACATGTGATGGGGCCCAAATGAGAGGCCTCAAGATATCCAGATATCAAGATGTTTCTTGTCATTCTTGCTCTTTCAACATTGGCTTTGGGGTTATATGGACATTGTTATGAAATTTAGTTAAATCTGTGGTAACTTCAGTGTATAAGACTTTACTCTTTACTTTACTAGAGCCAGCCCAACAGAATAGAATGAACTGTGACCCTACTGTAATATGGGCCAGCTCTGGTGTATTTGGTTTGCTCTTGGCTGACGTGTCGCCATGGTATGGCCTGCTTATGGCTCAGATCTGGCAAACAGGAGTGGTCCGCCCAAGGGCCATCATTCCATGTGGTGAAATGGCCAGATTAATGTATCTCGTGTGGGCCAGATCTGGGCTGCAACAATTTTGCTATGTGGGTACACATTGGAAACAGGATCATGAACATGTGCTGCCCAGCCACAAACAAAAATCTGTGAGAGGAAGATAATGAAGCAAATTAGTCCAATTAGATTAATTATTTAGATTATATTTTCTGAAATAGATGATTCCATTGAAAAGGTTCCTTTAGACTGCACAAAATGAGCAATGCTCCATCTCAGGCTGTTGGACCCTCTCACAACTTTCTCCAAAGACAATCTAATCATTCCAGTGATAAAGACAGAATTAATGAGGGGATTTTCAACGTTCTCTGGCTGGCAAACGCTCTTTTTATTCAGGATAATTTCCAACCAGAATAACATGTAAGGAGGACTTAGCAAGTGATTACAAGACAGGAGACAGGACGAGCATGTTGAACTGGAGGTTTACTGTTGGAGTCTTATACCATTGTGTTACCATTAGTACTAAGCTGCTTGTATGTCCATGAAAAGTGACAGATAATACTAGAAAGTTAAGAAATGGGCTTTAGCTTCACAGGAAACCTTAGCGTATTTATTAAAACCAGTGGAACCTGCGGATGGTGGCAGCTGCACTGAATAACAAGTTTAACCTTGGAGGTCTTCAAAATGAATTACTAGTGAAGAAACAATGATGGTTGTGTAAAAAAAAAATGACATACTGAGAGGGTTCAAAGAAATATCCAGCAGTTAGCGCATCAGCAGCTTCAATCGATGTCTCCGAAAAAAGGTCTCATTTGTGCATCTTTTTCTCAGGCAGCTGTTCCCTCTAACAAAAGGCCAGTGGGTAACATATTCAGCATAAGACACAATGAAAGCCCTACAGCATATTACACCTTCATGTAAGGTCTATTTACTGCTACACAAAGTCATTTCTCTTCTCATTCTTCCTCCTTAACCCTTGGTTTTTTTTTACTGCTGCTACAGCACATTTCTAAATATGTGTTAAAAATCCATTGGACGTGCTTTGTGTAGTGGCAGACGCTCTCATCCCAGTATGCCGAAGTCTGGCGGTCTGGCAGTGGAGTTGTTTCTCTGCATAGATCTCATTACTTAAAATCCTCAGCTCTGAAACAGAAGGTCAGGGATCAGCAAATCCTCTCTTCTGGCCAGGCTTATGATTCCATTCTGATGCAATTTTCAGACTCCGATTCCCTGATTATCACACTCCTACCCGCCAATTTGATATCTCATCTGTCTAAGTTCAGACACATTCACTCTGCTTCAATTCTCACCAAGCTCTGGCATTGACAAAGCATTCTACACGCCACTTTTCCAAAACAAGTTATAGCTTCCTTTTCTCTTTTCACAGTTGGCACACTGTGAACAGGGACTGTACATCTTAAAAGCTAACCTTTTTGGCTTTTCTTTTCTGTTTGTGTGTTTCATTAGAAAATTGTTACCACCAACATCTCGGCCAAAAGTATTTGGAAATCGAAGGTTAACTCTGCAAGATTGCTACATTCTCTGTTCCTGACTGTTACCACTTTAAATCTATTTCAGTCCTTGTTGTAAAAAGTAATGCAAAAAAATACATTTAATAAAAACTTAGCCTGGGGGTGTAATATAAGTCGATGTTAGTAGTGCCGTGTCAACAGATTTCAAATACAATTAAATCTTTAATAAGTGCGTTTTTGGTATTTTTAGGAAAATCTTTAACAATGAAATATGGAATGATAGTGTTTTATGTGAACATAACTACTATGCTGTAACCCTTCAAGTGTCCCACACAGGAAGACATTTACATAATTTTGCTCAGTTAACCACATGAGGCTTAAATAAATCAAACAAGAGTCTTAAGCCATGTTAGCGGCTCTGTAGGGCTATACATAGGCACGGCACAGCTTTGAGGTAAATGCAAACACTGGCATGCTAACGTGCCGATGCCTCACATGTATAATGTATAATATATCATGTTCACCATCTAAGTTTAGTGTGTGATCATGCTCACATTTGCTGATTAGTACAAAACACAAAAAGCACAGCTAAGTAGATTTTTATGAGAACTACATACCAGATGGTATTGAGCTGTACTTATTTAGCACCTTTCTAGTCCTAGCGACCACTCGAAGAGCTTTACAACACAGGTCAGCATTCATACACTGGTGACAAACCTCCTGCTCATCAGGAGAGATAACCATACATACACATACACCGATGGAAGAGCCACTGGGAGCAATTTTGGGTTCCGTATCTTGCCCAAGGATACTTCGACATGTAGACTGCAGGAGCCTGGAGTCGAACCATTGCCCTTCCGATTGGTGGGCAACTGCTTGACCCATAGACTTTACATTATGATGACGTCAGACATTTTTAAATAGCTTTTCTCAGCTTGTAGAAAGTTTTACAAATATGAAACCTCCATGGATCAAAAGTTCATCATAGAAAGAGTCATAATCAACACTGTTTGAAGTTGTGTTCTGTCAACAGTTTCACAGATGTCTCTGTTTTAATCGCAGTTTATGGGGAAAATGCATTTTTGGACGCAGGGGAATTTTTTGCTGCGATACAGTGAGTACCATAAATAATAACTGTTACAGCAAGCTCAGCTAATCAGCCAAGATCTGAGGAGGCGCTCATCTTCTTGACCGCCCTACTTCACCTCTGATTGGTTGGCTTTGTTGGTTAAATAAAGCAGTTTAAACACACAGGCTTCTTTGGCCTCTCTCCCTGACTTCTGCTACTCCTGTCGGGGTCACTCATCCTCCAGAGCCACTCCTGACTGTCAGAGTGTCTCTGGGCTCATCATGTACAGCGCACAGGCTGGCTGAGCTGCTGCCACTAGGCTGCCCTGCTGCTGCTCAGCCACCCAGCCTGTCTGCTCCACCTAACGAGCAGCTGCGACAGCCAGTCGTGGTGGCAACTACGGCTCACAGTCCACTGCATCAGCTCCACTGCTGGCTGTCTGTTTTAACCCATTTGTACCGGATGCTGCGCGGCGCAACATTGTTGATTTGTTGTCATTTTCATGACGCATGTAGCATATAATGCACTGTCATTGGTTCAAATACCTGCAAATCGCTGCCGTCGCTGTCACAGTATTCGTCTGTCGTAGCCATTTTTGCCGGTAAAAAAGTTAAACAAACGCACGTGTATTTCTGATTGATTGACGTGATTGTCGGCCAACCACACGACATTTGGGTGGTCACGTGGT
This sequence comes from Lagodon rhomboides, assembly GCA_039737535.1. Classification (NCBI taxonomy): domain Eukaryota; kingdom Metazoa; phylum Chordata; class Actinopteri; order Spariformes; family Sparidae; genus Lagodon; species Lagodon rhomboides. The sequence goes on from CM077786.1 coordinate 5,605,468, forward strand.
TTAAAAAACCCAACAAGACCCACCTCATGTGTGTCATTTGAACCAATGACAGCCAATGACGTAGCAACCGGCAGTAGATGGAATGTTGCGCCTCGCAGCATCTGGTACAAATGGGTTAAACAACTGTGAGAAAAACACAAGCACAACCTACTGTAGATGGCCACTGAACATAAAGTTAGGAAATAGCACGCTAGATAGCTAATTCTTGTCTCTCTTGTCTCTGATCTCGCTCCTTCTTATACAGTGGACTGCCAGGGCTGCGAAAATCTCTGTCAGTGTAATTGACATGTTATTATTTCCTAACTGTATGGTCAGTGGCTGTCTGGTGATAAAGAGCTGTGTTTGTGTCTGTTTCAGCCAGCCAGCAGTGGAGCTGATGCAGCAGGCTGTAAGCCATAGCTGCTCTGGTAAAAACACGACACGACTGGCTGCAGCAGCAGTGTCTCTAGGCTCATTGGGTAGAGCCAGGGTGCCGTGCTGAGTTTATAAGTGGGAGGACAACAGTGTCCCTAATGGTAAATTACACCTGTTATTAGGAAACTGCTTGCTCCAGCTAAGTGTGGGTTCTTTTTGTAGATATTACTGTTTTTACTGACAGAAAAATCCTCCCTATTCCAATGCCAGTGGGTGGAGCAGACAGGCTGGGCGATGGAGCAGCAACAACAAAGAGGTTCCCATCAACATTTGCTGTCTTGGCGTCCTTCCCTTCTTACTGATGTGTAATTATAAACGAGAAGAAAATCCTGTTAAATTATCAGAGTATCGCAGACAAGCTTTTTTGTCAGAGAAAATGAGTTGCAAGCACAATTTCTCCCCTCAATGATACTATATATGACAATGGCATTGTAATGAACGCTGTCCCTTTGGTAATGTGGTTTTACTTTTAAAAGGTATTTTTCTTCCTACTGATATCTCATTACTTGTCCCCTAGCGACACTCTTTTGTAAAATGTGTTTTGTGTCTGTGAAAAAAAAAAAATAGAACTCTGTGTTCCTCATTTCAACAAAAGAGTATTTATATTCCTTATGTCACCACCTACTGAAACTACTTTTCTGAAATGAATAGTGCAATAGTGTTATGACTTTTTGCATTCGTGTTGGGACTTTTGCATTTTGTTCAACCCTCCTGGGCCACGGTAGCCTAGCTTCCAGTGCTACAGCTCTGAAGGCTATTTGAGAGATTCTCCTTTTTCTGGACCAACTGTGTTCTAAAGGGTACAAGCAGACAGCTGTAGTTAACGTAACGTTGTATAAACAGGGACATTTTATTGATTCTCTGTGGCAGCAAACACAACAGCCTCTCAGTAACTATTGCAACATACAGCAACCTGAACACTTTGTGGATGACTAAAGTAGAGTATCTAACCCTAAAGGCACGGACTCTTCTATGACTGTGGCAACCTGCTGGTGTCTTCAAACTCGCAAACAAACATGTAAGAATCCACGGGTTGTGTTCACCTTATAGCAGCTGTTGCGTCTGTCGCTTAAATTCGTCACATTTTCACAAATATTAATGTCGATTTTAACCAGCATCGTATCTAAAGTACCCACTGTGCAGTACAATCGTTCCTGTTAGTATATTACTCTCATATCTGATGTTTTTTGATTAATACACTGCTCAAAATAATTAAGGGAACACTAATCATACATCAGATCTTGATGAACAAATTGAAAATCTTTACGTATCTACGTTGTTTAGATCAGGGTTTCCCAATTCCAGTCCTCGAGGACCACTGCCCTGGATGTTTTAGACGTGTCCCTCCTCCACCACACCTGATTCAAATGATCAGCTCGTCATCAAGCTCTGCAGTGGCCTGATAACGAGCCACTCATTTGAATCAGGTGTGCGTGAATTTCATCATCACAGTGGGACTCGGTAGTGTGTATGGCCCGAGTGCCTGAATGCACTCCCAGCAACGTCTAGGCATGCTCCTGATGACTCTGTGGATGGTGTCCTGGGGAACCCCTCCCAGACCAGGATCAGGGCACCAGTGAGTACAGTCTTCGGCTGTACTTGGTGGTGTCAGATGCACCAATACATAACGCCCCATAGGCGCTCGACTGGATTTATGTCAGGGGAACGAGACGACCAGTCAATAGCATCAATGTCTTCGTCGTCAGGAACTGCCTTCACACTCCGGACACATGGGGCCGGCACTGTCCCGCACCAGGAGGAACCGAGGGCCCACTGCACCGGCGTAAGGTCTGACAATCATCCTGATACCTAACAGTTTGTGGCAATGCGGTCATGTGAGAACCACACATCTCTAAAAAGTCTGGCCTAAGCCTCTCTTTGAAAATGTACTGTATATAAGAGAATAAATGTGGATATCAAAGTTAATATTGTACACTGAAGCATAGCCTGATATACGAGTGAGATGTTATTCATGAGCCTGATCACCAGGCCCAACAACGGTGACTTAATCAGGTTAAGTAAAAATACTTTTCCAATAAGATGTTCTAACTTAAAATGTTTTCTAAAAGACACTGAGAAGATCATTGAAGGGTTAAAAAGGTACTATGGAAGTTTCCAGTGACACAAGCAATATGGCTTTCAAACTTCAACCAGAGGAAGTGAGTTATTCTCCGGGCTCACCGGGCAAACAAAAAAACAAGCACAGATTGGTATCCCCTCTGAAATCTAATGCAAATCCTGGAAGTATTTCCAACAATTCCATAATGTTATCACAAAAATAGCATCATATAACGTATAATTAGGAGCCTCTGAGGTGCAAAAATGTCCCCAGCAGCGAGACAAACAGGTGGCAAATCTGATTACAGCGGTGACAAGCTGGAAGGAATCTGTTTCAGCTCTGAGCCTTTCTTGGAGGCGCCGCAGATGTGATTTATAGTGGACAAAATGAGAAGTGTTCGCATAAAACAAATGAAACCCTCTGATCCAGCATCAATGCGAGGCCCTGCAATTCTGTAGGTAAGTACCAGACAGAATTTAATTTTAGGGGTAGCTTATAGCGGCGGTAACTTTAGAGTTGTTTTATAAAAAAATATGTGCACGCTTTCCGCCTCTCCCTCTGAGCCAGGGAAAGAAGTGAAGTAATGATAAAAAAGCAGCAATAACAGGGTTAAGAAATGCTTTAACATGTACATTTACGGTTTACATCTGCCAAACATAGATGAGTTTAAACTGCAGTTTATTCCCGGCGCACGCTACGAAACGCAGCGTGCATAAACGCAACTTTAGTGTTGCCCATTATTCCACGACCGGATTCCCTTTGATGCAGCTTTTCTCCGGGACCTTTTAAAGGAAGCTGCTTAGCGCGAGCCGTAAAGATTCCGGGGTAAATAATGTCTCGACTTCTCTTATCAGGGCCCGACACGCCGGCTGACAAAATATTACCATAACAAGCTGCCGTGCATTTTCATGACTTGACAAGCAGAATTGTCGGTGTCAGCAAAACAAAATGCGGCTGTAACAACGCGCATACCCCTGATCTTAAGCCATTAAAGGAGGGAATGAAAAGAGGAGTAAGATACAAGAGGAGTGGCCTTTGAAATGACATTCATTATGTATTCGATGCTAATGTGTATGGCGAACTCCTCGACAATAAAGGCGTGGAAAACATGATCCAAATTTAGAACAAAAGCACGTTTTTTCCACCACGGCGGGTGTTTCACATTACTGTATCAGGCAAAACATCTCTAATTACCTTCACGAGCCAACATGTGGGGTATTAACGTGCACCTCCTCACTGTTTTAGGGGCATCCAAAAATTAAACAGGAAGCCTTTCCCCCCTGTGTGTAAGCCTGGCGAGACATGACTCGGAGCCGTGCCAGGCACTTGCAAATGTGGTCTGAGCCCCTCAGTAGCGATCCTTTAAGCTGCTATCAGCACAAATTGAACAGAAAGCAACTGCTTTACATTTTCATTGATTGAGGATTAACTTTTCTTGTGATTAAAAAAAAAAGTGCTCTGTCAAAGAGGGATGCCTCTGGGTAGCCATTAGGCCTTTTGCACCCCCAACCCCCACCACCGGCAGCCCCCATCACTGTCAGCAAATCTGTGATATCCAGTAGCAGCGTTTCACGCCGGGGCTCCGCTTCTTCTGACAGTCCCGAGCGGACAGACTCTGCTGATGCTTCCAATCATTTAAATGGTGGTGTCTTGTATGCTGAAGGCTGCAACACATTACTACACTGAAAAAAGTGAATATATAAGAATATATATTTGTAACATAATTAAGCCCGTGATAATAACAATAAAAAACAAGGTTTGTCTCTTGACATGAATATATCAAGTTGTGAATTAGTCTACATTTGTTCAAAACACAAGTCATTTTGATTTTTTTCCCTAACAAGCTGTATGTAAGTGGCTCAACAAGTTTTCTTATGCAGATACACACAACACACTATTTGCTTGTTGTATTTACTCTGCTCCAACTAAACCCCGCCCCGTGTGGTGCATTCTGGGTACTTCTGGGTATTATGCCTTATTATAACCTTTCCTCTGGTGCAACTCTCACACAATTTGCTGAGTGTACTTATGGTTTCCAGGGAATTCACCCTCTTAATTTTGTTGTTGTCATTTTTTCTAGCACCATGAGTCAAAAATGTCATGTAATTTTTATATTGGACACATTGACCAACAATTAGTATCACATACTTGATTTAAGTGGCTCACCGTGACAAAAATATAATGTGTTTTAGTCTACTGAGAAAAAGTAAGGCAACTTTTTGCATCACTTTATCATGTAGATGAAACAAGAGTTGTCTTTGTATGTACAACATTAATCTTGCAAGTCATGTTAACTTACTTTTGCTAAAGTCAACTTACATTTACAAGTTAAGTCAACTTACTTTTGCAAACAAAGTTGTGTTAAGTTGAATTTACTTGCAAAAGTAAGTTGACTTTACTTGCAAAATTAATGTTGTACAAACAAAGACTACTCTTGTTTGATCTACTTTTTTTAAGTAGATCAAGCCCCGTATTTTTATCAGTGTAGCCTTATATACAGAGACAATTTAACTAATTATGTCTGTTACAATTAGCAGGAGGATGTTTATTAGTTCCCAAAATGCACACACAGCTCATACAAGGCAGCTGTGTGTTCGCTTTTATGCAAGTAGACTTCGTACTGCCACAGAGGGAGTGCATTCACAGAGTAAGGGTGAGGCATTTAATATACATGCAATATATGCAACCTATTTTATATCAGGCTGGGGATGTTAGGTGATAGCTTGGACCCGAAATTGCAGGTATAAGCAGAACATGGCCAAAATGAGCAGCGCTAGGCCGGTCTTTAGCTCCGCGCTAATCACCAGAAGGCATCCTGCGAGTTCACGAACTCACATGTAAAGAGGAAAGTGAAAGTAACAAACACGTTTTAAATTCATGATATACAAGATCTGGATCAAGATATTCATCCATCGGATTTAGAGATGTTATTTTCCAAGTTTTTCTACGGCGTTGTAGCTAATAGAGGTCACACGGTTCACACTTTTAAAAGTCTTAGAGAAACACGAAAATAATAATCAGCAAACCATTAGTCTGAAACAAATCATTCCAAAAGTCAGAATTACATTGCAGAAGTTTTTGGCCCCTTCTATCATATTCAGATTTATTACCTGCATCTTATTGCTCATGAATTAAACATCGCAGTACAATTGGAAGCAATTTGATCAATTTGGAGATTATGGCTTAGTTAAAATTCTCTAACTGTTCCCATAAAACAGCCACTTTGCAGGCTTCGTGCGGGCAACGGAGAGACTACAGACGCAGCCGCCGTGTCACTTTGCAATTTCCAGGTAAACGTATAATAAAGATTAATGGCTCGCATAAAAGAGAAGCACGGGAGCTAAACTGCAGTTTTAGAATCGCAGCATATCACAGCAAACACAAGTGTTTTCAGCAGTCTGTGGTGGAGCACAGGACAGGCCTGAGACCGCACTGCAGCACTGCTCACTGCTCAGCGATGCCTCCTCAGCAATAAGAGACAGGAATCAAAGAGGTGATTATTGAGGAATAAGTTCACTTTGTCTAATCCTTCAGTGATTAGTCCCAGAAATGCTAAATTGCCGGAATTACAGCAATTACCAAACAGCAAGGGACTCGTGAGCAGAGAAAAAAAAAGAGAAAGAGTTAACCTGAAGGCAAAAGTACAGAGCATTTAACAGCTCACAATAATCTGTCCCCTATGTAATCAATTTAAGGAGAAACATCTCATTAGGGGTCCGATCTCCATACAACAGCTGGCAAGGATGCTATAAAGGGGCCACCGTGCTTGATGCTCCTCACATTAACTTTCAACTTATGGAGAGCGTGGCTCTTCTCCAGCTATATCTCCAGTCCAACCATAATGACTGTCAAGGTCATATCTGATGAAAACATGATGAAGCAGCAGTTTATCTTTCCTTCCTCTCCCCCTCTCTCCTTCCCTCCCTATCTCTGTCTGCCTCCCCACCTTTACGTCTCTCTCTCTCTATCTCGCTCTCTCTCTCCTGGCACGGAGTTATTGAACAGTGGGGGACCGCCGAGTTTTAATTACAGGAAGATCTGTGGAGTTAATTGAACATAGCGCGGGCCCTAATTTCACTTTACGCAAATCAAGATGTTAGTTATGTAAATTCTGTCCGGTCCCGCAGGGGGACGGGGGACTTCTGCCAGACACCAAAGTCATTCGCTCCCCACAGGCGCCGAGCTGCTGTCTCTGCAACTTACCTGAAGGCCTTTTTATTAAAACAGTCCCTTAAAGATACTTCGTATATTCATGATTTCCACCAGGACAACACATATCTGTATATACAACTTTTATCAAAATGAAAAGCCACTTGGAGGTAGAATACCGCCGCTGAGGGCCCGTTCAGACAAAGCGCAGTTTTTGCAGTGAGAGGCTTCTTTTTCCTGTTTGTTTTCTACAAGCAGTAAGCATTTTGCACACTGCTGATGCCTTGCTTAGTGCCCTGGGCGCCTCGTGTTTTAGCGCCTGGGGCATCATGCGTTTCTGCAGGAGCAGTCTCAGCGCCGAAAAAAAAAGTTCAACTCAGAGCAGAAAACGACTGACATCTTTGTCAAACTGTCCCTGACTCATCCTAAACTAAGTACAATAATCAAAACTCTTTGCTTGTACTTATACTGATGTCTCCTCTATCTCAGGTCTCTTTTATCTAAATGGATCTGTTTTTTCTGTTTCCATCCGACTATGTGGGATCAGTCCCTCAGATCCTGTGCTGTCTGTTCTTTAATGCAGATGTTTATTCACAAGGTGGCTCATTTTCTACCGACTAGGACGTTAACTACATCTAGCAAGCCAAAATAAAAGGTACAGATCTGCAAGATATCAGGCCTTAAAGGGATAGTTTGGTTTTTCTGAAGTGGGGTCATATTAAGTACATATCTATAGTCGGTCTGTTCTCTACCGTAGTTGCCGATCAGCACAGCCTCAGTTTGGAGAAGCAGAGAGCCGCTCCAGCCCAGACGCTCAGCTTTGTACTGTAGTGATCAGGGTCCAGATGCAAAGCAAATTTTAACCACGTTTAACAAGGCCCACCTAAAAAAATCTATATCAGTTCAAGCGTACGTTGTATAGAGAAAATTCACACATTACATTATTTTCTCAACAATAGTACCTCCGTATCCTTAGCATAGGGATACAGATCACCTCTGCGAGCGGTGAAATACAGTGCAAGGCCCAGTTGCGCTAATGTGTAGGCATACAGAGGTTCTACGGTTGAGAAAATGTAGTGCCAAAAGAACGGGCGGTCTGACGGCGATGTAAAGCGGTGTGAATTTTCTCTATAGAACGTACACTTGAACTGATATAGATTTTTTTAGGTGGGCCTTGTTATAGGTGGTTAAAATTCGCTTTTCATCTGGTCTCCGTTCACTGCAGTACAGAGCTGAGCGTCTGGGCTGGAGCGGCTCTCTGCTTCTCCAAATTGAGGCTGCGCTGATTGGCAATTACAGTAGGGAACAGACCGACTATAGATATGGACTTTATATGACCCCACTTCAAAAAACCCGAACTATCCCTTTAAGGCAGCACAATCCTCTTGATGTATTATATCTAAATTTGGATCTGCATCAAAATAAATAGAGGGATAAATAATCATGCGAATGATTACATGAACATGTTTGAACAGTGGTGAAACTCAAACTGTATTGAAAACATTTTTTAAGGATTGGATGGTGGATCTGTATTATGGTCTAAATTTAAAAATACAAATGCCATACTCATTCAGCTGTCTGGTAAAAGTAACAGAAAGTCTGTGTAAATAAGGACAACTGTGAATCTGGCTGCATTAAAACAGGTGCTGACAGAGCTGGAGGAGGCTGAACAGAGGTGTAACACGCCGTCACCTTGCAGAGTCACAGCTGTGTGTGTGTAGTCTAATCGCAACTGTGTGGCAGCAAAGTGGAGAACTTCCTGTTGACCAATCATCTTTGAACCTGGATGTTCCCAATCATACAGCACAGCTGCCGTCATTAATCTGCGTCTGTGCTGATACTGGAATAATGATGTGGTCAGCCAGGCTGTCGCTTCAACAGTGGTGAAAAGAAGGATGAAGATGTAGAAGTATTGTCAGGTGGTCAAGTGTTTGGAACAGATCTCTACCAAACAACCTGGAAACACTTCAGTGGACACAATTCCTTTACATACAGAAATAGTGTTTAAACACACTGAGGCAGCTGACTCAGGATGGAGAGCAGGTCGTCTGCTAATCTGAAGGTCGGTCGGTGGTTTGACCCCGGGTTTCCTGGCAGCTGTATCCTTGGGAAAGACATTGAGCCCCAAATTGCTCCTGATGAGTAGGTCAGCACCTTGCACTGCAGCCTATCATTAGTGTATGAATGCGTTTGAATTGGTGAACTGTTGTTTGAGCAGTCCGTAGACTGGAATGTACTGATAAAATAAAAGAACTATCTATCTAAAAACTAAATCTTTGTGTTCGTTTTTTTGTGTGTAGAAACAACACACTCATCGCATACAGAAGGCTACAGTATATACGGGCTGTGCAGATTTATCTTTTAAAATGAGCCTGAGTCAGCATGGGGAGCAAGTGTCAATAAGTTAACACTCCACTGATTCATTTCTTACCAGACTGAACCTACAGCAGCTTAACACTAGGACCACCAGCATTCTAGCACCTGACGCAACATCTACTTTTATCTGTGTTCACAAGCACATACTGTAAACAATGTGTGTTTGATGAAGTTACTAGAAATTATGAAAAATATACAAAATAATTTGTATCATAGACCACAGAGCAGGATCTGCAGCCTTTTTGATGCCAATTCACAATGTTTAGGCCTATATGCTTTTTATTTGCGCATTGATTTGAGCCTTGATCATTGTCTGTCGCTGTTTGCATTTGACGTAAGATGAAAACAGCCACTCTGTGAGTGTTTTACCATAATTGTTCTACCTGGAGGTGACGGGCGAGCTCTCACGGAGACCAGTGTGTGTGTGCGCTGGGCTGGACAGCAGCCGACAGCTCTGGTCGATGCACTGTTAAACTTTATTAGGCTAGATTGTAATTGTTTATTCATTATTAGTGAGGATAATTTTAAATGATGCGTATTGTTCATAGCCTTTAGTATTTACAACACCAAGATCTAGGTCTGTAGGCTAACAAAATATAGGTTTGGCATGGAGCCGATGCATGATTACACGTTATGTGCAATGAACCAACCCTAAATTTAGATCGTCCTGAGTAACAAACTAATATCCAACCAGAATTTTGATTCTGACACGCAGTAAACCGCCAATTAATGAGTTTTGACACATTCTTTGATACGGGCCAAGCCAACGAGGACATAAAACAGCGTGTCTGGTTTCAGATGTGTTTCAGATATTCAAATGGCAACATCATATTTCTGCTCCAACAGATCTGCACCAAAACAACCATTCCCCTGTTCTTCAGCCCATGGCCTGTCTGGCCCCATTCTGAGAAGAATTATTGGGACCACAAATACATAGTCCAGAAGAAATAACTGATTTATCACTTTTGAAGGCATCCTCTTTCTGTTTCAGTAAAATTCCATCTTCAACCAAATCTGGCATCCATATACTGCAACTACATTTTGAAGACCGACAACTGTAAAGAGCGAGCTGTAGCACGACTGCACGCTATTGAGCATTTTAATGAGATCAAATAGATTGGAAGGAATCCTTTAATGCTGACAAGGTGTTAACTGTAGCCTGTATCTTATGACCCTGTCCAATACAGCGAGGACTTATAGGAACAAGGTGAAAGACTGAAATCTCAGATCCAATTTGGAAACAAAGTGGCACCATTACATTCGTCAGTACACAAAGCTGAACGTAAGTGGGGATTACGTTTGTCGGGCTGATTTGATTTTAAGGCAATGATGAGGTCTGCGGGGAAAGACGTGTGTGTGCAACACTATAGCGCCGTAAAAGAGGAGGAAGCTCAGCATGCATTGATTGAATTGATCTCTCGGAGGGGATGACTGGCTCGCAACGTCCAGGCAGGTTTCTGTTCGACGTCCCATGATACCGAGCGCGGCTACCCCACCGTTTTTGCAGGAGGTTCATTCACTCAGTTCCCCCGTAAGGTCTGTTTGTGCTCCGAGCCTCATGGGAAATCCCACACAGCCACGGGCATGTCTGATAACAAAAGAAAATATTCTGTTGGCCTCTCTCCCCGGTCTCTCCCTCCATCTCCACCTGTGCCTTATCTTAACTACCTTGAAGTGGATGGAGGCGCTGGCTTGTCGGAAGCTGTCAGCGGAGCGCCAATGAGAGGGGGCCTCGCTGGGGTTGATAGGACTGTGGCGAGCTCCATACGCAACACAACATGAGGCTGTATTACACAGTTGGAGGTTGTACATTTTTCATGCGCTGCTTCGAAACTGCCTTAGAAAAAATGAGCAGTGCTCAAATTCTATAAATATGTAAAGATGCCTAAAGAAATGATGCTGGGCGCTGAAAAGAGAATGCCCTTTTTTTATCTGTCCTGTATTGTGGAGACATCTTGAAAGATCTAGAGTTAGAGAAAGATTCAAAAAGTTAACAAACTTCTCATTCGGGGGGAAAGAGTAAATTTTTTTTTCTTTTTTACCAATTTTGTTCAATCCTCTGTGACCTGACCACAAATCAGCTTTCAGCTCAGCAGGATCCTCCTAAAAGCCCAAAGAACTCAATGAGACAGCGTGAGTCCCCATGATTTGCCACAAGAAGTGCCTTTACAAATACTTCTGACGGACATGATGACCTCTCCTCCACACTGGGCCAGACTGCAGGCTATTTTGTCACCGTGGCGTCTCGGCATAAGTGAATGATACATGGCGTTCCTCCGCGGGATCCGCTGCCAAAGCCCTCATAGCGATGACTGCTTGCATCAGTTTCCAAGATAGTACAGCAAGCGAGGAACTGAGGGAGGGTGAAGTCAAAAGGCGAGAGCATGGCACTTACTTAAATGTCATACTGTCTATTTCATTTGCATGCGGGAAGCATCAGGACCAGAGCGACTGCAAAGTTGCAGACAACAGCGTTCTCCGTATTCGCTTCGGCGCGATGGGAGGAGAATATGAATCTCTAGGAAGACAGCAGGTTGGATGACCTATTGTATGTAAAAGTCACCATTTACTTCAGGGATTATGAACTAATGCATCAGATTATGATTAAAATGACATTTTACAGTTCATATTCATAGGCTAAATCCCATTTCTATTTTTTGCTCCTACCCCTTATTTCCGAGTGCCTCCGTGCCCCTCGGAACAGATTGACACGTTGTAGTGGTTGAAATCTCCCCCATGACAAGCCTTCATGACCCTCACACATCATCACATGTCCTCAATTTTATGTAAACAGACTGGACTTTTCCAATACGCTGTCCTCAGTTGTGGGGATTTTTCGTGTGTTGCTGTGAGAAATTAGAAAAACGTCATCTTCTACCCCACCTCACAATATTAAAGACAGTGAGGAAAAAAATCCTGGATGTGACCCTAAATCTAGATCCACATCAAAAGTTAATGGGGTGTGTTCTTGGCCGAGACCCATACTCTATACAGGTTTTATAGAAATCAGAGAAGTAGTTTTTATGTAACCCTGTTGACAACCAACCAACCAACCAAGGACACAGAGAAAAACATTATCCCCTTGGCAACATTATAAAAAAGAACATTGCTTCATTACCTGGCGACTAACGTCAGCTGTGCTTTATAGGCTAACATTAGCAAACCTGTGCTGAATGATTTCTTTGCAGGTGTTTTCATGCAATTGAACACATTTTCTCTAGAGTTAGACTTTGAATCAGTATATAGCGCATCATCTTGGAGAACATTTAATGTAAAGTATGTAAAATTGAGTGGGTATTGTTATTTTCACACCTGCCATTAATGCTTCAGTCAAATCCCTCTGCCTAGAAAAGATCAAGATTGGAGAGAAAAACACAGTCTCTCCTGTGACTTCAAACCTGTGGTTGTTGTAATAATAACAAGCGCTAAAATCAGAGAAAACTGAGCCAAATATCACAGGTAGGGGAAGCAAAATGACGTCTGTGTTCTCTGGGAATGAAGGAAAAAGGCTTGGCACAGAGCTGGCCAGGCGATGACAAAAAAAAAGCTCCCTGGCTCTTCATTCATGTCCTTCGCTTGGTTTACATTTCTCTCATTCCCCCTCATCCCTTCAGAGACTAATTAGTTTACCCATTCCTAGTCCTGTATATTTAATCAGAAGAGTACGACAAAGAGAGTGTTGCAGGGTGAAAGACAAGTGGCTTTCATTTCTCTTCTCAACCAGGTCTCATTTTTCATTCTCTTGGTTTGCCGCCTCGGGTTTATTTATGTGGCATTCTGTTTCTAAGAGGCAGAAAGACAGTGTTCGAAACTGTCAGAACTATTGCATAAGTAGACACCTATAGAAGGGGTCAAAGGCACTACTTGTTGGTATTTTATATTTTATCATCACATCCACGCAAAAGCCTCATTACTTTACTTTGGAAATTACAGTCAATGATGATGAAATGTAGTCCCACAAAAAAAGTTGTAAAAGGTGTTTTTTCATTTTTGTTTTCAACGCCTCTCCCAGAAACACGATAGGCATGGAGCCGCATGCACACTAACACATTTTATTTGGCTTATTCAAATTTCTAGACTTGGGCGGATTGCAGATGACAAGACATATGTGTTTTGGTTTTTCTGAGAAGCACATCTCTGGCTATAAATGGAGACTAATTTGCACACAGGCTCACGCACGGTTCCATGGTAATGATTGATAATGTTTTATTAATGCAAAATATTCTCTGCCAAGGATCTAAACAAATTGTGGCAATTTAGTCCTTCCATTGTGTGGTATCAATCATTTCTACCAAGGAAAGATCATGCATCAATGCCATTTTCCTCTAAAGGAGGTTCATAGGTCCGCAGGCAGCAGCTACACATTTTTGGCAGAAGAAAATCAGAAGTTTTTTTGTTTTTTTCCAAGCCAGATGATCTTTTCTGAATTGTTTATGCACTAAATGATTTACCTGGAGGGGGAGACCTTGACTTTAACACAATAAACATTTTTGAACACAGTCTTTTACATAGAGAATAAACCAATCGTTGGCAAACTGGTGTTTTTTGCAGTTCTAATGAGCGGCTAGCCAAAGACACAGCGAGGGAAGCCTGGAGGCATACTGCACTACAAGGATTTTTTTTCTCTTGATGAAAAGCTTTTTTCCGGTGTATTTTGAGGTCCTAATGACTGAATAAGTGTTTTTTTGTTTTGTATTTTTTCTGCAATGTTGTTTACAGAGTGAAAAATAACACACTCAACTTGACACAAGAATAGAGATCTGGCGTCGGTTATTTTTATCTCAACTTATGTTGAGCACACTGTTTCAAACATTTAAAATAATACTTCTAGTCATGCCAGTAGCCTCAAGGCACCGCCATCTGATTTTGTTCGGAGACTATGGTTGGGTCAGTGTAATTTTTCAGACTGGTTTGACATTAAGCCAAATACCAGACCAGACTGGAAGTATTGAATTTGAACACTAGGTGTCGTACATGACTCAGCCTCTCTCAAGAAAAACATCCAACAACTAGCACATCCTCATCAGAAAAATTACCACGTAGGTCAACTGTCATGCAGCTTATTACAACCCATATTGACGTTTCTTGATAGATGACAACCTCTAGTGGCCATCGTAGAGGTCAGAGGAAGTCAGAGAAGTAGCATTAATAGCGACAGTCCATTTAGGGAGGAGTTTAGGGATGGATGGTTGAGTCAAACAAGCACAGGGCTTTCACCCAGAAGACTGTTGTCCAGCGTGAAACCAAAAGTAAACAACGACTTATTTTAAGTAATGTGGTTACGAAGTTACGTTGTGTACATAACAGTCATGCATAGTATATGTTGTGTAGTGTGTGTTGTGTAGTGTGTAGTAATGTTTGAAACTGAAGTTGCACAGCTAACAAAGTTGATTTAAATGAAACCATGATCTTTTCCTAAAACTAACCAAGTAGTTAGTTTTCAGGTCTTTTCTGAGTGTACAGACTGGCAAATGGTCAGAGAGGCTGCCCCTCAGGATCGGGACATTGGTCTTGAAGAGTTAACATAAGTGGCATCATATTATCAGTAAATGTGTAGATAACATGGTTGCCACAAAGACAGTAATATCATTCTCAACCAGAAGGCCTGGATGAATGGAGAACTGAGGGCTCTTTTCAGAGCCAAAAAAGCTGCCTTTCGGTCCCGTGGCAAGGAAACATACATCACAGCCAGAGCAAGGCTGTGATGTATGTTGCTGGCATCAAGGAGGCAAAGACTGGAGAGGGACCTCAACACCATAGCAATAAAGATATGTGGCAGGCAATTCAAATAGTCACAGGCAACAAAAGCAGGAGTGCCCCCATCATGTGTGAGGCCATACTGCCGGATGAGCTGAACACATTTCATGCTCACTTCGATCTCCACAACAAAGACTCAACTGGGAAGTCTACACTGTGAGTGACACACAGCAGCTGAGAGTGTATATAAATAAGGCTGCTAGTCCAGATAATATACCTGGTTGTGTACTAAAAACATCTGCCGATCAGTCAGCTGTTATTATTACTGACATTTTCCCTCCTGCCTCAAGACAGTTATCATCGTTCCTGTCCCTAAAAAGTCTGCTGTGTCTAGTCTTAATGACTACTGCCCTGTGGCTCTCTCCCCCCATTCTGTTGAGGTGCTTTGACAAACTGTTTCTCCAGCACAATACCACCCATAAAGCTGATTGGAAAACTAAACACTCTAGGCTTGAGTACGACACTCACTAACTGGATATTAGACTTCCTCACAAGCACACCCTAGAAAGTTCAGATTGGTGCACCTCTAACTTAGTGCTCTACACCAAAGCCCCCCCTGTGTGCTCACCCCCCCTCCTGTTCACATTGTACACCCATGACTGCACTCCCTGACATCAGGAGAAGTGTATTGTGAAGTATGCGGACGACACCACCATCATCGGCCATATTATAAACAATGATAAGAGTTCGCATCGGGAGGAAATCAACAATCTCGCAGCATGGTTCACGGAGAACAGTCACTCTGTTCAATGTAAGCAAAACCATGGAGATGATTGATGAATTTAGAAAAAAATAGGCAAAGACACACACCCTTGTCTACATCAGTGGAGCTGGGGTGAAGCAGGTGAACAGTTACAGGTTTCTTGGATGTACCATAACTGAACCCATCTCGGTCATCACATATTACCACCCCAGTTTAAAAAAGCACAGAAAAAGCTTGACTTCCTACAGAATGTTAGGAAGGCTAAACTGCTGAGCCAGATTCTGGTCAACATTTACAGAAGAATACTAGAAAGCATCTTCACTGGAAACATTACAACTTGGCATGATCGGCCCAGAACATGAGGGCTCTACAGCGGGTGATTAAAACTACCCCTCTACAAAGCATCAAGGACATCAGTAGAGTGAGATGAATGCATGGGGTCCAAAAGACACGAAAAGACAGCATCCACCCCAGCCACTGTCTGTTCACCCTGCTGCCATCTGGCAAAATATACAGTATCGACTGCCATACCACCAGACTACAGAGCAGCTTCATCCCCCAGGCTGTGGGACTCCTGAGCTCATCATCAACACTCCATT
Organism: Lagodon rhomboides; assembly: GCA_039737535.1. Taxonomy (NCBI): domain Eukaryota; kingdom Metazoa; phylum Chordata; class Actinopteri; order Spariformes; family Sparidae; genus Lagodon; species Lagodon rhomboides. Next base: position 5,621,525 of record CM077786.1, read on the forward strand.
GTCTAAAATAGATGTAGAAGGACTCAAGGACTCAACTGTTCTTTTGTTTTATAAACCCTTTCACCTCATGCTCTTTCGGTCCTTAACAAATAACAAAATTAGTTTGGTCCTGCTTTGAACCTGCAGTATAGACTTTTTTTAGACCCAACATTTCTCCCATGAGCAAGGTGATAGCTTCCTCCATTTTTGACTAACTCACTCTTGATTCCCTCACTGGTAGGTGTTCAAGACAGCTTGCTGTTGGTGCTATTGGTCATGCTGATTTACAATGCCCCCCTGAATAAATTCAATAACTGAAGTGATTCCACTGAAATGAATGTCACCATTATAGATGCTGCTGTGATCGGTCACAACACCAACTCCACAGAGACAACAAAGTAAAGAGGCAGCTTGACTGTAAGTTGAGGCAATCTTTTGAGTCAACCTGACGCTACACACTCCGAATACTACAAGCTAAAGAATGTTACTGATGTTTGTGTAGAATACTCCTGGCAGTGACTTGTGAATGATGCCTGCCAGTCTGACCTTCACAAGTCTGCCTGCACATTCAGCCAGCAGAGGAGGAAGAAATGGAAATATGTCGTCCAGCTGCCAGTTCAGGGAGATCAATCACTTTAGACAGGTCATTGTTCTTCTCAGTGGTTAAAAGGACAGAGGTATATCCCTGAAGTGAGAAAGGTGCTTTAGCCGGGAGCCTTGGCTGCCGGCCGGAGCAGCAGTACCCCTAGATTAATTATGAAGGTACACGGCAGGGGTGAGATGAAAGGACACTAGGATGGACTATCTGTTAGTTAAAAAGAATATCACCCAATATATGCAAGAGAATGAATATAAATGCCTTATTTCTAAGTCTTTAGAAAATTATCTGAAGGCACTGTTACCTGAAGCAGTGTTAATCTCTCATGTCCAATCGGCCCCACACTCAAACAAAACCAACTTAGAGGAAAGAAAGATTTACAAAAGAAAAGATTTAAGAATCTTATTTAAAATATGTTTTCACATTTGTGCATCATCTGACAGGAAGAATACATTTTGCCATTCCCACTGTACTGTAATGCACCGTATTTTAATTAAATTTTTCTGAGCAGTTTGACAAATTCATCGAGCCAGTTAAGATTTACGATAACAATTTTCTTTTGCCCATATAATCCGAAACATATCACCCACGTGCTACTTTAAATCAAGTAATCAATTACTGCGTGGTTTCCAAGAGGGACAGCTTGGTCTGCCCTGTGCCCATCTATCTGAGGAGCATCTGAGTAGTTGGCTAATTAAGCTTGAAATCACAGAGAATCGAGTATTACCATCATATGTGCCCAGAGCTACAGTAGGATTGATCAAACAAAAACCTTGGCATGGTTTGGTCATGCCAAGACAGACTTTATTTTATTTTAGAAAAGCAGGTTACTGTTTAGAGGGACCCTTCTCTGAACAAAAATTCCCACGTGCTCTTCTCTGGGCCAGCCTTTTAAATATGACTATGGAAAACTTCATAAAATTGTCTAAGTTTGTAAAAATGCTGTGAATTAAATTAAAGCAAAGTAAATTATTGAGGTGGGAGCGCTAACCTGGTAACCCAGAGCACCTTACACTTACCCATCATATACTCATCATCCAGCAGCGCTAATATCATACTAAAATGGTCTATGGCCCAATTGGCATTTAACATTTAAGTCTTCTGCACATTTAATTTCTGCATCCATTTGCATAACTGTTGGCAAAATGAATAGTATTATTTAATTTGTTTATGAGACAAGATAATAAACTTTATGGTGTAGATGACATGTGTCACTAAATGTATATTTTTGTCAACCTTTATCACAATATAAGTTTCAGATGCCTGTGTTCATGTAATCACACAAGGTGAGAGGAAAAAAGTCCCAAGAAGTAATTAAAGCTGCACCTCATGGGTCAACATGTCAAAGCACACAGCAGCAGTTCTGTTGCTGTTAAGGAGGAGAACTGGAACTGGAGTCAAATGAGATCCATACAAGAAATACTTTTTAACTATCTACATATGTTGTACAGGTATATTAGTTTAGGTTCAGCTAAGTTTATGTTGCTGTTTATCTCCCTCTATATTTGTCTCTAACACTGGGTGTGAGGGAGCCATGGGCGGTTGCCTGCAGACAAAAATAAAAGTGACTATGTTGCCCGGCAGGCAAGTAAAATAGATAGATAGGGCTTAATGTAAATAGCATTACAAAATACCAAAGTCGCGTCTATATTTGTGGCAGGCAACAGATCTGACAAGTGAACAGGGAGAAGAGGGAAAGGGAAAGAGAGAAACTTTCATCCGTGAGAATGAGGGGGAGGACAGAGAAAGTTACAGCAGTTGTAATGCTGTTCGAAACTTGCTTGTGATGGAGAAGAGGAGAAACTATTTGAGGATCTTGACTGTTTTTGTCATTGATCTATTCTGGCTTGTCACAGGTGCTGCTAAAAAGGTTTTGTCTCACACATGGTGCTCACACCGGAATAGTCAGTTACTGGATTGTTTTAGCACTGCGGGTGTCAGAAATAAGCGAGTGGACATCACAGAACGGCCGGAAAAGCAGCGAATCACCAAATTGAGAGAGCAAACTATTGACTTAGAGATAAGAAGGAAACACGGACTGAAGTAAGAGGCGAGCGGATGATGAAAACTCGTATAACAATTAGCTGAGGATCAGGGCTAAATCTGCTGTCACAGGTTTAACTAACATAGTGTAAAACCCTGGAGACAAGCAAAAGCTTTGCATCAATATCCACCATGGTAATTGGCCGTGCCACAAATAATGACCACGTGCAGAGAAATAACAAACAATATTAATCACTAATGGTTAGAAGTGGAATGTTGAAGATACAGCATTTCAAAAAATAATTAACATGTAAGCATTTTAAAGAGTCAAAAGGAAAATTTCAAAAATGTGACATTTGGCCTGCCCTCCAGCAGCCATGAGAGATCAATACGGACTGAATTAATGGACAACTTAACAAGGCACTTAAAACCCTCTTAACAGGAAAGATAAAAACCCAGTGAACTCTGAAAGGTAATGAACATTTTTTATCCCGACGAAGCTGCTGGCTTTATTGGCTGAAACAAATGAAGCGGGCACTTAAATCAGACACTAAAATTGACTTCTAAATAAATTACGCCGGCTGAAAACAGAGGTCCTTTTAGCCTGCTTTGCAGCAAATCAAGAGACGGACAAAAAGTGAAGACATGATATTTGTATTCTCCAACTTCTTCCCCGAGATCTACACAAATACGGATATGATCTAAGACCATTAGCAGCTTCAGACTGCAGTGTGATGTTTGATCTGCTATCATCACACGAAACAATTCTTCAGATTGTTCTGATCAGAGCGATCAAGACACCAATTCTAATTACAGCTATCATTTTCATATGCTTGAAATTGGCTTTAAAAACCAAACCTTTATTTTGCTAATTTGCCGGCTTTTGATGTGGGATGAATAGCGTCTTCTCAGTGATACATTTTCTTTCATTCTAGTTCCCAATAAATCCTCATACTTAAATGACCTACCTAAAAGAAGTTGTTACTGTTGTCCAAAACAACCCATAGCCTATAGGAGATGAGCATTTTCTGGCCTGCCAAATTTATGGTTTAAGCTGCACAAATCAATATTTAAATCTAATCTGTCCAAACAATGGTCAAATGACTCTACTGTGAAATGGGCCACTCATAGTGAGGAACCCACAAACAATTATGACCCGACCCTTCAGTTTCTGCCAGCTCAACATCACTGTATTCTTACTAACTTAGTGAAGTTATGTCATGTACATAAGGTAACTGTCACATACATGATGTTGTTATTTTAAGCCAAACTATAATTTTTTCATAAACCTAACAAAGTAGTTTTCAGTCGTTTAGATATGAGGATGTGTTGGATTTGGACGTTGGTTACCATGGCAACAGTAGAAGCTTTGACACATTTAGTTCAGCCCTATGGAAATCATCATATTTTTACATAATTTGGTGCTCTGTCAAAAGTACAATCAATAATTCTAAAAACCATTAATATAGGGCTGGGCAATATAATCACAGGCTCATCCCACTTGTATGAATTTTATGACAGCAACTCATAATGTGACTCAGTAGTGTGTGGCCAGACAGCGTCTGGCTAGCTCCTGATGAGTGGACGGATGGTATCCTCAGGGATGCCCTTGACATGTCAGAGATTCAGGTTTTTTCCTATCAGAGAGAAATGCTGAGGAGCCTTATTTTCTGATTCATCATACGTACACTGTGTTAAAGCATTACGGCAAATTGAACCTGGATCAGTCATAAATGATCCAATCACATTTCTACAAAGATCTCTTGAGACGACTATTAACTGTTACTGTTAACTTTTTAAGACAGTTTCCCAACTTTTGTGTCAGACTATATACTTTGGTAAGGTTATCTTGAAGTTTTGTTTAATGTACATGAATGCTGAACTCGTAAGGATGGATAGTGTGTCCTGGAGCCTGAGACAGCTCACTGCAGTCAACTTTGTGAACCCGTGGATGTGTTGTGAACTGTGGCAGTCTTTGACAAAGATTTATGTAAATTGCAAACTTAGTTCTTATACGACATTTTACATATGAAGCATCTTAAAACTTCCCGTTCCTCCGTGACGGGTCCATGCTCAGACCTGAAAGAGTCCGTAACTGGAATGAGATCCCCGCGATAACGCAAGGCCAAATCATAACGCCCCTAAGCGCCGTATGTGGCAGTGATAATGAAAACGGAAACGTTACTTCATTCGACGGGTGTGAGAGTGTGATTCCCACACACATATAACACATATAATGATTGTTAGGCCATGATATCATGAGGTCATCAATATTATGCTTCAGCTTTTTGTTTTTCACCAGTACTGCATGAAAGTAATATGACTGGGGAATTAAATGATTTAACAGGAAGGAAAATCTGCGTGTAGTTATATAATGTAATTTCTCATGTTGGTCATCACTGCTAGACCAAGCTGTCACGTGCATGTGGAAATCTGAGAGCAAGTGTTTTTTTGCCACACTGAAAATGTTATTTTTGAAAGGTTGAATACCAGCAAATATGGATTGAGGCAGAATATTTCGTTAGGTAGAAACATGGTGTGGATTTTGGAAATTATAATATTGATCTTTTTTGTTAATGAAGTGCTATATTGTAGGCAACTGGATTCGTTCCAGTTTCATGAAGATATTTCACCTCCAAGAGGCCTCTTCAGTTCTAACTAACTGCAGAGGAGCTGCAGGATTTTAAACACTGTGTAGGTGTGTCCATAATGAGTCATTAAGGACACATGTGAGCTCTGAGTTTCAGAGTCATTAGGGCCACTTGTGGGTCGTAGACCCAACTGCCCTTCATGTGGGTTGCTAGGGCTAGGTGAGCCCAGGCGTGAATGATTGCTAAGCTATCTGGGAAGTACTGACTAACCGCATTCACACTGGGTTAGGGTAGGCTTTAGTGCGCCAATTCTCCGCCTCCATCCTGGTGTGAATCCCTCTGAACGACTCTGAAACTCAGAGCTCACACGTGTCCTTAACGACTCCATAAGGACACTCCCTAACAGAGTGTGGTTACAAGACACATGAACTATTACGCTCAGGTGAGGTGACACATTTCCATCAGAAATGATCATCACTGCACTGTATAATGTTTCTGATGTTTTTATCAGAAACTCCTCACGCAGTGGTGGATGATAAAAGAGATGCAATCAGTTTATAAAAGTGTGTTCACAAACATCCTCTTCTTATCTTGGGAGGTGACAGAGGCCAAACACAGCATCAGCATTACAGCGCATCTCTTCGTTCTTATTCAGTGGACATCACGACGGAGCTCCCAGCCCCCACACTCATCTGGCGGCTGCAGGGCTCTTGAATCAACTGGAGAATTTTGTCAGCGTGAGACCACAGACACAAAGAGCACAGACAGATGTAGAGAGGCACTCTTAATACTGACCAGATTATCTAAACCTGGCTGTGCTGATAAAATAATAACCAAGAATCTGTCATTGCACTGCCTAATCACCCCCTAACATGCTATGAGGAACATTTTAAGCGTATTACTCAGCTAAAATAGAGAAAGCTCGTGAACTGGAAGTCCCTGCCATTTTGTGTATGTACTATAAAAACGGAGGCTAAAAGACTGATTAAACTGTAAAACAAGACGGTCAGGGGAGAAATGTTTCACTGCTCTTGGCGGAGTGGTTTGTGCGATGACAGGCGGCAGGGTGATGGCACGCAGTAAGAGACCGCGAGACTGGCTCGAACCCTGGGCGTCTGCAGGGCGTCTGTATGTGAGTCACCCACTCAGACTATCGAGCTACTGGGATGCATCAGTGAGAGATATTATAATCAGAACAGAAATTGACTGATTTAATGTGCTTAAACACACTAAATAAACACACAGTCTTCGTTTTCATGACCGAATAAAGTGAACAAACAAATGCTCCATTTCAGAATAATATATGTAGGGTATATTCTCAAATTATAACTATTGATGCATTAATGTGTTCATAACTTTAGGGCTACAGGTAAAGTATTAACTAATTTTAATAAGTGTACATACTGTTGGGTGGCTTAACCTATAATGATATAACTAAGCTACAAGTTCAGATTATTGATATAGAATATAAATTAAGTAAGTAAAGTAAAACAACCAGTTAGGCTAACTCTAACTAAACTAAATAAAGCTTTAAAAAATTTAGTGGGATAAAAGTGTAATATTTGCCATTGAGATGTAATGGGGTAGAAGAATATTGTTTAGGTTTAAAGGGTATCTATGCTGTATATGTTTTTTGTGGGGGAAGCACCATCTAACTAACCTGACTCTCGCCAGATGCATTTCGTTCCGCCTAGCTCCGTCTAGCTCAGGTTAGAGAGTCAGGTTACCATCTAACGGTGGCAACCTGTAATTGAATGAATGGGCGTGTCTACAGTGGAATCTAGGCAAACCCCCAGGAGGAGGAGGGACTCCCAGTGGCTGGGAACCAAATAGGAACCGGCCGGCAGCCGAAAGGCAGTGGGATGGGAGGGGAAATCGTGGTGGCTGTGACTGCAGTTCTCAACACTTGACAACACTTTGCTGAAGAGGATTTCCAGTGCAGTACTTCTTCCTTTGCTTCTGAGATACAGTGACGATTTGTTTTTAAAGAATTCTTGTCAGTAAAATGTAAATGTAGGTGGTCTTAAGCATTAGAACAAGTGACTAACGGAATTCTTTCATTGCTGTTAGTGTAGTAGCATAACAAAGGAACTAGTCCCTCCAAAAAGACATGTGATTTCTTGAGTTCCAGTACCAGTCCAGTCATACACTACTTGAGATAAATATGCTAATGTTATCCGGAGGAGGGACCTCCAGGAATTAACTACGTTATTGCCCTTTAATGAGAAACAAGTCAATCTAATTTCTCAGTAAGCCAATCCAATTTTGAAGAACAGATTAATAGCTAACTGCATTAATTGACTCACACAGAGAGCACCAAGGAGGACCCCAGGAAAACATCATCTCCATAAAATTCATTGACTTGAGATACACCTCCACCTTTGAGTTCACAATGTGACGCAAACCTCTGCTCTACCCCTCTGGATTGCTGATTCTGGATAGCTGGTTTTTGACAGGAGCAACCAAGTTTGTTTGGTGAATTATCAGAGGCTGTGATGGGAGCCATGCTCCCCCAAGCAGATGGCACTTTTTGCTATAATCAGTGTGCTAAACACTGGATGATACAAACTTTAATGAGTTCATTGCAAACTTTCTCTCACTAACTCACAGCTGCTTTGCCTCAGAGTCACAAATCAATCCATTATTACAGGTAAAACAACAGCAGAGCGGGAGGGAGGGAACTGTGGTCATTAGAGCTGACAAATGAAAGGCCTGGGGATCCGGGGTAGCCTAATTCATCTGGAGCTGAATATTCTGCTTCCAAAGCCAATAGGAAGAAGTTTTGGACTGATGCTACGGACCACACATCCCATTAAGATTCTGTACCCATTTATAATGTAATTAGTCCAAACACAACTACAAGTGTAGAGTTTATTTAACATTTCAAACTGTAGTATAACTCCCTGCTAAGGTAAAATTCTTGTTGTGACTTGACAAATTTATTTGTGTCTCAAAAATACAAATGAGGACAGTGATAGTGAGTTACTTGTTACAATTACATTTATTACATAAATGGACGTTGATTACCATGGCAACAGTAGAAGCTTTGACACATTTAGTTCAGCCCTATGGAAATCATCATATTTTTACATAATTTGGTCCTCTGTCAAAAGTACAATCAATAATTCTAAAAAACATTAATATAGGGCTGGGCAATATAATCACAGGATGATCCCACTTGGATGAATTTTATGACAGCAACTCATAATGTGACTCAGTAGTCTGTTGTATTATATACAATATACAGTATTGATGAAACTAGTGCAGTGTCCATTCAAAACCTGCTATTGGCACAGATTATCTGGTAATGTGAGGGGTTTACAGATCCAGTCTTAAGCTTCCTGAACAGCTCACAGACTCAACGTGGCCGCCCCGGATAAAATTAAACATGTTTGATATTTACAATTTAAAATCTGGATGATTAAATCAGCATTTTCGAGCTGAAACACTAGTGAGAGATGCATCTAGGTGAAGCTGACAGTGCTGCCAAACAATGGAAAACATTCTAGCCTTTGAGGCTAACATTAGCATACTGCTGTTGACAGAAACTTGAAATTTCACCTCCAGTTCTTGCTGAAGAATGGAAAGCCTGTTTTGACCATGTCTCCCCCCTTATCCCGACTTGTTTAATATTCTGCTCTTGCTCTTTTCTCACTTCAACGGGGTACTTCAGCAGGTTGTTGAACCATGCTAATCACCATTTTGTTTACATCAGCTTCCCCATTAGATCATGTGAGAGGGATCATGTCTTAGCCCAGCTTCAGTCAGTGAAGCCCCACTGCTGCACAGAGCGCTGTTCACTGTTTATTCAGAACTTATGAATATTGACTGTGTCGCCGATCCAAATTGCACCAAATGCAACATCGCGCTTCACTCTTAGAAATAAATATAAGGTATAGGAGAACCCTTTTTGGCTCTATGTAGAACCTTTTATAAAGGTTCCACCTGGAACCCTTTTGGAGGGTTCTACCTAGAACCCAACATAAAGGGTTATACCTAGAACTGTGTGTCTAAGTTTCCACCCAGAACCCCCATGAGAGGTTCTACAAAGAACCCATACAGGATCTTATACCCATGCTTTCAACAATCACTAAAGAACTCTTTCTCCAAAAAAGGGTTCTCTGGATCAAAATAGTTCTTACTGGAACCATTAGTGTTACCAAGAACCCTTGAAAAAACGTTTCTTCGAGAAAAGGGTTTTTCAGAAGCAAATGTTTCCAGGTAGAACCTCAGCCCTTGTAGAAGAACCCTTTTGGAACCCTTATTTCTAAGAGTGTTACTCTGGTCCTCAGTAACAAACCTGCCAAATGTGAATCCAACTGGATGAATGGTTCTCGAGTAATGAGAATAGCGCTGTGAAACTTCAACCTTTCACTGAGTTTGTTTAATATTGGTAAGTTAATGTCAAGAGGTTATAGTAAGCTGTATAAGGGATTCAGTTACTGCAAAACCAACCACTGCTAATATTAGCACAAGGTGAGTGGAAGCCTGTTATGTCAATAAGGTCAGATCACCCAGCTTTTATTTTTACCAGCAGGGACAGGGTTGCCTGGTATTGTCTTCACCTTGCGAGTCTTGGTGTGTGTATGTGTGTGTGTGTGTGTGAGAAAAATGTGATGATGGTGACACGTTTTGTGACATGCACTAACATAACGAGTTCTGAGTATTTTGCCAGGTGTTTATATGTCTGTCTGTCTGACTTTTGACTTCTGACTTATTCAGGCACCAGTGGGTTCCAATCGTTCCCCTCCACTCTCGTGCAGCTGGTATTGTTTTCACCTTGTCTGTCTGTCTGTCTGTCTGTCTGCATACAGACTTTGGTACCATGATAACTTCAAAACCGCAGATGCAATCATGAAACTGGTGTGTAGCTGACTTTAAAATGAAGGGTGTGAAAATGGGTGTGGTCTCATGTAATAATGTGGTAATGCTTTCAGCATGAAAGACTGATCTATTTAGACAATTGTTGAGTGAATGTCCATGGCACATGCAGCGCCATCAGCCAGCTTGAGTCGAGCCAGTTTTTAAAACAGTTGTGTCTTGTCATGAATCATCTGAACTGGGCTTTGTATTAGTGTTTGCATTTTTTGAAGTTTTTAAATACAAGTTTACTGCAAGACACCCCAAGTTCTAGAGAGAGTGTCAGTAACTCCAAAACCTTTTGTAAAGTACCACTAAAAAACCTCTGTGACAGTTCCATCCCATGAACAGACTGTTCTCCCATTGCTTAAGTGAACAGGGATTTTCATCCAAAACATCCACATAAATCATATGGAGTAGCCTATGTTGTGGAAAGCCCAGTCCTACAGGCAGCAAAGGTATGAGACAGGTCCAGCACCGGATCTCTTGGGCACCCAGTGACAGATTTAACAACGGTAGCTAAAGGTACTGTTATTTAGGGCTTCATTTAGTTGGATCCATGCTCACTCAGAATACATAGGGGAACCAGTTGCCATTATTCAAAGGCCTCCAGATGGTTTAGTCCTGTCAATCAAAGCAAATCACATACATGTGATATTGTTTCTTTCCATTTCTGTTTTTATTTTCCCCAGGACGATGTACCGCTGGTCCAGGTATAACCTAAGAAATCAGGGCAGTAAAAAAAGCATACGTGGATCTGTACAATAGACACTACTTTCAAGCCACGAATAAAAGCTTAGAACCCTTGCACTTATGCAGCTCATACTTAGGGCCATAAATAATGGATTGTTTCTTTAAATACAATGGCTTTATGAATATATTAACATCATGTAGAGTAAGTGTTGGCAGAAATCCATGCTAAACTCACAATCATGTTTAATGAATGTGTTCTATAAAAAGGCCTGCGTTTGAAGGCCGCAAGTATAATGAGCTATTTCCCAGCACCTGATCCAGGCTGAAGAGAAGGAAGGGTTAAAGAATTACATATAGTTTTTTCTTTAATCAGAGAAATGCTGACACTTGAGGAAGCTGACAAGTATCTTACTAGGTATAATACGCTGACTATAATTAAGCAGTAACTTGACTTACTTAATGCAGAGTAAAACCAAACAATCCCTTTGTGTGAACACAAGCAAAATCCTTACAAATAACCTGGCAGACTTTGTTGTGCCTCTGAAACGAGACTTGATATTATTACAAATGACGTAACAACTGGGAGACCAAACATTTGTCTGATGAGCTTTTTAGCTCGGGATGACAAATGATGGTGCATTATGTATTGTAATTATGCAGAGTAATGCAATTCTCCATAAAGCTCTATTCTCTGCAGCCTTTTGATAGGGAAAACAAACCCAAAGCAGAATCATCTTCAGTTCAGCGCAGAGCTGTCTGTCTTGGCCAGCTGTTTAACGGGGATAACAAAGGGGCTCCGTTCAAACTCTCAGCATGGCAAGTCTTTTGATTTGCTTTCTCTGTAAAGTGCTTCAAAAGTGCTAAATAGAAATGTCTTTTTTGATGCTAAGAACCTCTTCACACGTCGTCACATTGTGCCACTGATAATACTACCTGTCTTCAAGTTTTCATTGATGCTTGGAACAACTCTGAGTGTCATGAGCACCACTCAAACGTAAGCTTAGCACAAAACGTCCACGGTTTTATCAGCAAACTCTAGGCTTTCACTTGGCTACATGCTATATCATCAAGTTGTACAGTGTCTCATGTAAACCCTGCACTGGATGATTGCCAGTCTATCTAGCTTGATCTTCTCCTAACCCTAACTGTGGTATTTATGCCTAAACCTAACCAGACTATAAGCATTGTGTTGTCAGAACATTCATTTGAAAATTGAACTCTAACAAATGTAAAGTTGCAACAGTTTCTGACTGAATGTAAATATAGGAAATCTACTTGCACCCACTTGTGCGCCCCTGGACGTTTGTCTTAAAGTGAGGTGTGGTCTGGCACACTGATGGCTGTGATTGCTATCTTGAAGCAGCAAGAAAGCGATACACCAAAAGTGCCATACACCAACAAAAAGCTGGTCTAAAGTCAATCGATGCAGTCTATTTCCTGCTATTTAAATAGAGCATTAATCAGATAGTATGGTGCACCTACGCAGTCAGATTCACAACATGTGTACGCTCTGATTTTATGATGAGGGAGGCTGCTTTAAGCCGCTTCAAGTTTCACATGTAGTCACAATTGGTTTCATGTGCAATCCTACAGGTTTCACATGTAATCTCATAGGTGTCACATGTCAATTTACATGGGATTCACATATTATACCATTAACAACATGTGAAGTTCATGTGGTTTTTCTGTAAGGGTAATTGAGAAATTGTGAATACATTCGCCCAATTATGAGACTTTACGCTTCACTTTCTCGTCGGTGTGTGAGCTGTTGTCACTAATCAAAAAAGGACATGCATGACGAGCTTCGACTGCATGTCATATCTCACCTACTGCTCATATTCTGCTATACCATACTATTTCCTCACAGGCTTGTAGGCAGCGAATAACTGAAGCAAGAGCTTTAATAAAATAATTATCCAGATAATATTTTACAACCAGACACTTCTCGAGGACGCAGTATATTAGACAATGACTTGGTAAATGTGCGCCATGCTGGTTTAATTCAAATGTTCTTAACTTTAATGAAGATGTCAATTCTTCTGCAGTGTGAGTGATTCGTTTTCAAACCGTGCTATGGCGCCACATTAATCTTACTGATACTACATATCATGTGGTGGACATCAGTGCTGAGGCTCCTACCTGTCTGACGTCTGACTGGATGTCTTGACTGCACACAATGACTGATGGATACACACAACCTGTCCTCTCTTCTGGGCGCTGACTGACGGGCTGGGTTTAAATCAGAAATGCCACTTATAAAGAGAGCTGCAGTCCTTTAGGCGGAAGATCAGAGAGAAACATCACACAGTCGCACACTGCAGGGATCAGTACAAACATGCTATTCAAATGACAGCAAAGCGCTGGATTATCACCCACTAGCAGGGAAATGGGAGAAAGAAAAAGCAGCAACATTCAACATACATAAAGGACAAGAAAACAGATGTCTGTCCAATTTGCGGCTAAATGGAGTTAGATTGCAAATTGTTAATTCTCTATTTCATCCAATTTCTCGATTTTTGTCACACACAATTTCTGATTGTGACTCGAACAAGGAAACGCTGATCACACTTCTCTGCCCGAGTGAGGAGGAGTTACTGTGTGTTTCGGGCAGGGAGGTTTGATAAACAACAGCTGTCTGTTGCTACTTAAAAACTATTAAATTAAATAGAACATATAATTAAAAAACCTTAGTGCACAGTATGTCAGGCTGCACTGTGGAAATGTTGTGATTGCGTTTACCACACTGTAATTACAACAAATCATCCACTAGGTGACAGAGGGTTCAGGAAGAGGGCCTTCATGCATAATTCAAAATGAAATGAAAATAAAGTTGTTGCACAGCAAAAAAAAAAATACAGAAGCCCTGAGGGGCAAGTGAAAATGTTCTTTTTTTCTCGTGATCGATTTTCTAAGTTCTAAAATATTTTTTTCATGTGTAGAACTGAGTGAGATAAATAAATAAATAAAAAAAAAACTATTGCTAGAGGAAAGTATGGCTTAAGTGTTTTTGCTATACTCATTTTGACCACAAGACGCTGAAGTGCACGACCATCATGTCCTGAAAGAGATCATCCATGTTCCTCCAGGGGAGTTTGAATTTCTCTCTGCACTCTAAACACAGGACGCATCTATTACAGTACATGTTAGCAGATTACGTAACATGACAGTCAAGTTTCTTTTGGCGAGGAGTATGTCATACTTGGCGCTAATCTGCCGTTAGTGCCGCGGTTGGAATCCTATTATCCGATCCTATTATGAAAGTCCATCAGCATTAATCACGAGTGCCACCGCAGTATTTCTATGTTTACAGCGATCAGACTGACAGCTTCACGTGAAATTATGTGCGACAATCAGTGGTATCCCTCAGCCTGGGGTATCATTTAATGAGGAAATTTGATACGTGAAGGCAATTTTTTTTTTACGTGTTTGTTTTTGTAATACTCATTTTAACCACAAGATGCTGCATACAAACACTGTGGAGACTGGAGAAGCTGGCGAAACAGAGGTGGTAAATTTTAAGCCAGATTTTAGAACTTGAACATGAAAGGCATTATTTTACACATAATGATGCATCACTCGCATGCTTGTACTTGTGTACTCGTGCTTGTACTGAAGTATAAACATTATTCATTATGCAGCTGTCAACATGGTCCCAAACCATGGAGCTGGAGGAGCTGGTGTGACAGATTGGGCTGTAACATCGATGGACAGAAAAACTGATCCGGTGTTTTTCAGCGGAACAGTCACGGGCCAGTCATACCTGCAAAACATCATCCAGCCCATCATCATCCCCCACCATCAGTGGTGCCAGTCTATCCAAACTTCACGTTGATGGATGACAATGCACCCCCACTTGTGCTCATGTGGTCACCATGCATCTCCAGGAAGTTGATGTCACCTGACCTAAACCCTACGGAGCACCTCTGGGACCAGTTGAAGCGTTGTCACACCCCCATGTGACATCCAAGAAGTCCAAGTTGCTGTTTTTGCAGAATGGAGTGCCAAAACAATATTCGACACGCAGTGAGGAGTATGAGCCGAAAATCTTAGGCTGTCACCGATGCACGTGGTGGGAATACTTTGTGACTTTGACTATGTGCTAGTTATAAAGTATGGGGCTTGTGTCCTGAATTGGATACTGGATATGCAATACAAGTCAAATGAAATGTGTTGAACCAAAAATATTCACAAAACACAAAACACCCAGATATCCCTTACTAATTTTGAGTAGTGTATGTTTTATATATGATTGATTGATCTTTATTAGATATACCAATATCACTGGAAAGAGTGAGTGTGATGTCTGCAGTGTTGCCACAGTTACTTTGAAAAACTAATCTGATTACTGACTACTGATTACTCCTTTAGAAAGTAACTTAGTTACTTTACTGATTACTTGATTTTAAAAGTAACTAAGTTAGATAACAAGTTACTTTATTAGTTACATTCAGCAGCTCCAGACAACACCCCCGCCACCTCAAAATAAAAATGACAGGTGGTTTCACCAATACTCACTTTAATGAACATCAACAAGTCCAAACAAATAAATAGGTTGATAATTCTTTGTCTCCACCAGCAGCACAGTGTACAACGAACCTTGATATTGTTGTTTTTAGCGCCAAGGAACACAAAATAATGACTGTATTTCCACTTTGAAAATGCGCTTCCCTCTCCCCCCTCCATTGCTGTTTACGTTTCGTGTCGCACACGTGCGTTGTCCTCATGCTGAAAACGTGACTTGTCACGTACATGACGTCACTCTCCGTTTTCTCAGAGACAAAAATAAATCTAATAATATCTACTTTACTAAGGAAAATGACAAAAAAAAGTAACGCACAGTGACTTTGATTTAAGTAACTTTAATCTGACTACTGGTTTGGAAATAGTAACGCGTTAGATTAGTCGTTACTGAAAAAAGACGTCATATTAGAGTAACCGGCATCACTGGATGTCTATGTGTTCAAATGTGTCTGAGTTATGTCTCTGAGGAAAACAGGGTGGGGTGTTTAAGGCAAATTGTGTCAGGCAGGTGAAAAGTCATCTTAGAGGAAAAAAACAACAAATAATGCTCTACAGACTTAGATGCTCTTCACATCTATTAGGAGCACATTATTTTCTCATATCCAAATATCATATGCCCGTACTCACTAATATATTCCAATGACAGCTGGTAAATTCTTGAATTCCAAATTGAGTGCGTGAGTAACCAGCCACTTGCAAACATCACTTACTCATCCCAATTAACTGTTTTTCAAACAAAACATTCCATTTCTTTTCGTCATTAAGTCTTAAATCATCCCCCGTTAATGACAACTGCTAATTATGCATTCACATTTATTTCTGCAACATTAATTTATATGAGGTTCTAATTTATCCTTGCTGTGACATTGGAACCATCCCTATGAGCTAAATATGTATATGGAGACAGGAAAGAAATAGCAAAGGAGACTGAAGCCAACATTAATCACTAAAATTAACAATTTCGTGATTGATGGTAATGAAACAACTGCCTCCACTCTCCCCCTTTGTGAATGCCATTAACCAAGTTCAGCACCCTCACGGATGGCGGAGATATCTGTTTTATCTGTAGCGTTATTATCATGCAGAAGCTCGAGTCGTGCCGGTATGGGTTATACGTCTGTATATAATAGCAGCAGCTGTCAGAAACAGAAAGAGAAAATGTCCCCAAAAGTATCAGGCAGCACCGGCTGCCTGTGTTCTGCATGAAACAGCCAGAGGCCAAAGTCAAAATGCACTGCAATAAAAGTGAAGCAGAACAAATTAAATCTTGGGAGGCACAAGTTGTATGTTCTAAAAAAAAAAAAAAAAAAAACATACCTGCGCTGCCATCTGTCATTGAAAGGTATACTAATTAAAGCTGCTCTTTTTATCCTTTCCATACGGATTCTGGTTGACAAGACAGGCACTCACATCTAATGACACAATACATGCATCGCTCTGACCTGATGCCCATTTCTCCAGTAATTAAAACCTTGAAGTTGCTGGCAGATCACATAAGATACCATAAGATAGGGCTTTATTGATGCCTCCATCCCTCATCATCTGAGAGTAAGGCACTTTTTTATTATTTTTTTTTTTTCCCTCAGATCAACTGATCATTGCAGTGCTAAGGGATCAAACAGGCTGAAATTTGCTTGAGGTGTGAACGTGAAGTCCTCCGATTGAGGAATACGGTAATAAGACCTCCACTTGAACTACTGTAGGCAAGGCTCTTGAAGCCCCCAGGCAATGGGAAACACACGAGGAAATCTCATTAGGCACAATATTTCTGCAAGGCTGCCCCATCACAATGTCAAGCTGAAGGAATCCCAGCATTCAAGTTTAAGGACGGTGGGGGAAAAAAATGGTAGAAACCTGAAGAAACAAAGACATAGCGCTCGTCTCGATGTGCCTCAGTGGCACTGAAAAAGACGCCTTTAAAAAAAGCTGGCAAGCTGCAAATTTCCTGCCATGAGATGAAGTAAAAGTGCTCGAAACAGCAATATTTTAGATTCCCAGGTGGAGGAACGGAAGCTCTTGCATACCAAGCACATATAAACACAAAAAAGTCTCCCCGAGATAACGGGAAAAAAAGTCTCCCTGAGATAAAAATAGACATCTTCAAACAGGTCTAGACTTTGTTCTGTTGCTTTTTGAGGAAGGAAACCTGTGAATCAACGCTGCTGCTGCTGCTGCTGGAGTAGCTATCAAGGCCAGCTTCAACTTTACAGTCCTATGAAAAATGCACTCATGTACTATTATTTTGTAACTTTTCAGTCTTCAATAAATCACTCACTTTAATCAGTAACAATGCCTTTATAAAAGCTGTAAAAGCTGGATACAACCTGTCGAGCCTGAGTCATTTAATTCACGAGGGAATTTTATGTATGACTAAGATGATTAAATCGATTGGCAAAGAATTCATTTTTTTTGTTATGTGATCTTTTAGATTATTTCTTAAAGATGGTTGACCTTGGAGGAGGAATGGTGCCAGATCAAAGCCAAACTGTGGCATCACTTATAAATTATTTAAAGGTTGGTCCTGACGGGCTCCGCAATAATACG
Source organism: Lagodon rhomboides (assembly GCA_039737535.1). Classification (NCBI taxonomy): domain Eukaryota; kingdom Metazoa; phylum Chordata; class Actinopteri; order Spariformes; family Sparidae; genus Lagodon; species Lagodon rhomboides. Next base: position 5,639,294 of record CM077786.1, read on the forward strand.
TAAAATGCAGCATCCTGTTAGACTTTTAAAATAAAGCTCGCTGACAAACAGATCACATATTGTGACTTTTGAAAAGTTTTAGCGTTGTCAAACAGTTGCAGCTTGGTTAGGTTTAGGCAAAAACACTACTAAGGTTTAGGAAAAGATCATGGCCAATCGATCACCCAAAACCCATTCCTGCTCTTTACTCTACTGCATACCTGGAGGGGTATTTGATGGGCTGTTTAACAGCTGCATTACAGTAAAATGCTAATTATCTGAACTAACCAGACTGTTCTACCAATTCTAATATTTGCCTTTACCCACTTGATCATCATATCCACATTACTGATGATCATTTATCAAAATTCTCATTGTGTCAGTGTTTTGTGAAGTCACCAATAGTCATCCCAACAATACCGTCACAATAGCCATGTTGAGGTATCTGATATAAAATGCTGCCCAGTCCTACCATTGATGAGGTGCTGTCGAGGAGATTTCAAAATATCTCGATACATGTTGTGTATCTCGATGTAGCCTTAAAGTATCACTATTATTATTTTAAAGCCATATAACTCATCCGTAGTGTAGTCCTATACTGGTATCATTATCAAAACAACTCTAAAAAAGAATCACTCTTGAATTTAAGTGCACAGATTACAGTTTTTCTTTTATAGTATGTGCTGCATAATTATAGTGAGTGCAATGTATACGATACGGTCGGTAATCACATTACAGCTAAAAGTACCAAAGACCTGGTCTGACTATGATGTGGAGTTTACTCCCACAGCCAAAGATGTACTGCGAACCTCACTATGATCCCGAATAAGATCCAAATGGGTGAACACGAGGCCATTGGACCGTGGGTGTTAAATTAATTTCGAAAGCAACGAGTGCCGTCTTCAGAAGAAAACAAATTACGGCTAATTGTTCCACTAATATTTAACACTAACATGCGCTCAAGTTGTTTTTCACATCGTGCGCATGCACTGCACATAATTATCATGTTATTCTGGAAGTGTTAAAGTCTGCTCCAGGTGTAAGACGAGCACAGGAGGAGAAAACGTGTCGTGGGCGACACTACAGACAACAGGCAGAGAGACAGGGAGCTTTAAATGTCGATCTGCGCTCATTGTGTCAGACTTTATTTAAATAACAAATCAGCAAATGTCACAGTGACATCAAGTAAAGCCTGTCGAGCGGTCCGTCACTGCACCACTATCTGTAAAGTACATTATTGTTTTTGTCTCCATGCTGCCTATGAATCAGTAAACATTTGTATTACAGTGTCCTTTTGTAAATGTTAGAGATTCAAAATGTCTCTGACTCGTGCTTATTTTGATAGTCGCTTTTTTTCAGTTTTTAATCCCTGTTTGAATCTGTTTTCCTTTCCAATTACTCTTGCGCACGCCTGTGCCAGACATTTAAAGGTCTCTCCCTTTTCTCTTTGTTTATTTTATTTACAGATTACATAAGCACATGTTTTCCCGGGGAAGGAGGCACGTTTGCATCTCAATATCCAAACAGGGTAGAAAGCATTGTCATTTTCATCAGCGATGCTTCTGTTTCTGCGCCTCCCATCTTTAACCTGATTCAGTCAACATCTGACAGCAGAGAGTGAGGCGCAGGGAAGTACCCCCGCACAACACAAATACTGTTCCTGTCTTCTTCCCTGCATCTGAGAAGTGTGAGAGGTGCCGCGTTGTGGGTAGTGGCTTCTGTTTGAGGGTCGACATTTGTTGCGGTAGAATGATCTCGTGCTGTTGATCCGGTGAGAAACCGCACATTTTTTTGACGTACAACATCAGATATGAAAACATGAATCTAATTACCTTTCACTGCATCAGAATACGTATGAATTCCTCTAAATTTATTAAGAAAATAAGCCAGATACTTTTAACACTCTCTATCACCTTCAAAAATCTTTGTATTAAAACCATTTCAATCACTATCTGAGCCTGCAATCTCCATCCGCGGACAGATAACATTATATCAAGACCGTGGGAAGCCCTGGGGACGTTTCGTATGAGCCACCGACTGACCGGCTTCCAACAGATATGAAATGAATAGATATGCTTGTACAGTGTTTTCTGCCGGTAACCTTGACCTTGTACTGGCCTGCAGGGGGAGTGTGCATTGTGTGGAGAGAGTGGTAAGATCATTTCAAGCTTCAACTTTTCTCAGCACGTCATGCTGCAGTGCAGTTTGCCGTTTGACAATTGATTGTTCCTTTCTTAATTTACGGCAATCAAGCTGGGAGAAGCATTGAAAAAGGGCGACGTGGTTAATAGCTCACTAGAATGCATTGGACTTGACTGAATTAAAATCCATTCTGTGTGAGGAATTGTCATTGGGCAGACTGTGATATGCCGTGAGACGTGTATAAGACTTCCATATATCTGGTACTGATTTCAGGGTTAAAATTTAATAACATTTCCATGACTTTCAAGGACCCATTATAAAAATCACCATTCAGAGCTGTATCATGCAGGTCAGTTCGTATATATAGTTAAGTATTACTCAACTCCATATGGTATTGTATGTAGATTAAATGTCAACCTTTTCCACTCTCTAAGAGTTAGTTATGTTCATAGTCACTCCACATGCTTCAAACTAAGGACACATTCAATACATTGTCCTTTAGATTTTTTAAGCACTAATGTTAGCCTGACACTGGCTTTCAAGCATCAGGGAGGACTGAACTGATTGCACTGCCTGTGTATTTCTGGTGCATTTATAAACACACACCCACACTGTTTGATTTTAAAAAATTTTGGATGCAAGTCTGAAAACAATGCAGCAACATCGGTTCAAGCTCAGAATTTAAAAAAAATTATCATTCTTAACTTTTCTCTAAAGCATCAGATGAATATATTATCAATGCATTGTCAACTTAAAAATGGCCCGAGGTATTTCAGCTGTCGACGGGTGCTGGTGTTACATTTAATGTACCTTGCGTCTCTGTGGCAACCAGGCTCTGGTGGGAGATCTTACCGATCTTGCAGTGACTTTTGTCGAGTCAAATATTGCCTGGATTGGTAGGCCATTTCTCATGGTCTTCTCATGTTGGATGTGCTTTTATTCCCTCAGCAGGAGTTGTGCTGCCCCATATTGCTAATAGTGAAGCTCACATCTTGCACATTGGAAATTCTCTTGTTCCGTTACAACCAAAGTTTTGAGCTCAACTTTTTGAATGGCTCGACTTCCTGAAATGAGTTTCTCATTCATTTACTCCACTTACATTTCAGAAGATCATTGATTAATAATACAAACAAGGTTGTCATCATGTGAATTTGTAGCTTCTACAGGATCATATACCAGCACTTCACAGTGTCATAGCTTGTGGTAAGTTTATCTTGGATGGTTACAACGTTATGGCTAATAATCAACATCCTCAATCCAGAATATGAACATAGACAGAAAATGATGCACATTAGACCTACGTTACATCACCAGCAACTAAAAATAAATACAATACTTTACATTGATTTCATTGTACACAAGTTCATGACTTTTCCAGGCCAGGAAAACAACTTTTCCAGGTTTTCCATGACTATTCTAACCCTGTGATTTGAGCCCAAACACTTCGACTGGGCAATATATCTAATGTCAATTTTGCATGATAACGTACATCCAGTAAGATTGCAATGGCTAAAGCTATAGCTTGTAATTGTTAGTGATTTTAGTGTAATCTCAGTGTTTATTCTGCCTTTTTAGGATTCTTCATTTCCATGGCCAGTGGTCTCCAGAAGGACTCAGAGGGGGGGCTGAGTGATGTAGCCCCATGGACGGGCCATCTGGCTTGAAAAGCGCTACCTGAATCTGGCCCCTACACTGTGGCCACGGGCACCTGGTCAAGCTGGCAAGGCACACCTTGGCAGTTTGCCAGAGATGGAAAGATAGCACTTCGATTTGGATGGGTCCACTCAGCATGGAGGCCCTTTGGCTGGAAGGTTACCAAATAGAGCAAAGGAAGTTCAAAGGGCAGCGCTGCTGGAGTTTCATGTGCAAGTCATACTGACAAAAACAATCTAACCGAAAAGGGATGCAGCTTTTCAAGTGGATAATCATCGAATATGAATGTGCGGTGATGGCGCAAAGGTGAGGACATGAAGTTAATGCTTTATTTACCAAAACAAATCTAAACTGAAGACAGTAAAACTCAGCTTAAAGGTTGCCTTCAAACCTCAACACTGGTCACGACGGGTTAAACTGCCTTTTTGAAAGAACTTAAAGCACAAGGTTGTCGATACTCTTCATTTATTTATTTATCTCAAAATAAACCCATGAAAAGGTCAAAAAGATGATCACCATCTCTCATTAATTAATGAGATTCCTAACCTGTCTGTGGGCTGAGGCCCCAAGGACAAGGTCTTTATCAAAATTTGTATGTATGAATTTCCTTAAATGTTAAAATAAAGTGGCCAACTGCTAAAATTACTTGGATGGTGTGTTTTGAATAAAGGTTGTCATCATCTCACCAGCAGGGCTGAACAGCTCTACATGTGTAACTTGTGTCATACCACACGTACACTGTAACAAGAACACCGTGAAATGTTCAGTAACTGGCTGGCAGCAATTAGCTGGTAAGTTGCTGTAGTAAATTATACAGAATGCTTACTGTAAATGTAATAAAAATACTGTCATTGTTATTACAGTAATAGGGTGCTGTATTTTTATCACAGAAAATAGTAGACTGTTGTAACAGGTATTACTGCATTCATTTCAATAATGTAAAATAATAACTGTAAAGTAATTATATACTGTACAATGACGACATTGTTTTTGTCATTAAAAGTGTCATTTATTTAAACGATCAACATTTAACATTTGAACACACATAGGCACTACATAGGTTTTCTGTACAAAACGGAGAAAACACAATGGAAATATGACATTGTGTTATTTCATGTATTAATGTGAGAGGTTACATCTGTGTGGAGTAATGAGACTGTTCTAATCTGCCACAAGATGCCGACAGCTCAAACAGCTGCTTACTGCTTCCTGAACTGTATGCCTCTCCCCGAGCTGTACTCTTGATCCTGAACTGGATACTGGAGACTTCTTCCCTGTAGTGGAAGGGGAAAAAAGGAATCTGTTACTGATGTAGAAATCTATAGGTTAGACTGATGGCTCTGACAATTTTTGGTGACTTCCTTCCTGCCCATTAGCAATACCAAAATGTGCTTCTACCACTTACAACACTACATAAAAGGGAATACAAGTTGTTGAAATTCTCTGTGAAGCCTCCAACTGAATGTGATCCCATGGAGGTTGTCACCTACAATTGCAATTACTACCCCCTTCACAGTCCCACCTGTCTCCGAGGTAATACCAGATTGCTCAATGTCTTTTAAGTCTTTTACAAAGGAGGGGAACACTTTATCTTGTCCAATAAACTGACAATCAGACTCCCTGCAAAGCAAAACTAACTGCATGGGGTCAATGGATGACCTGTTAGGAGGCAATATCTCACTCAGTGTCATGTACACAGCGAGGAGCTTGGGTTTCTTCTCGCCAGATCCAAGAGGATTCACAACTTCAAAGGCCTCTTGATACAAGATAACTGAGATTGAGGAAGGTAACTCTTGTAGAAGGGTGTTTTCTTTGAAAGTCTTACCATCCCTCACATCCTCAACCTGTATGGGTTCATGAACTGAACTTTTTCTTAAAAAATGTCTTCCGGGTTGTATCTGATCTGAACCAGCCGTCATTATACATCTTCAGTAACTTTGACAGTCCGTCTATGATACTGCAAATCCAAATCCAACTGTGACATCACATTTGTGCAAACTTTTTTGAAACTCTTCTGTTAGAGTGGATATTGTGGAAGCAGGTAAAAGCATCTTTGCTTGCATTCCCAAGTGAAAGAGGGCCAAACGTGTCAGAAAAACATCAGAATGACCGACCTCAGAAAATTCTACAGTCTCTGTCAGGTCATCATTCCCCATAACAACAGCACCATCAGGCATTCCTGAATCATAACTGTTCACTGCTCATAGAGACTTGAAAAATGTGAAGATTTGAAAGTGCCTTCCTCAACCTCACAATTTACATTCACACATTATGAGATCTAGCGAGTTCAGGTTTTGAGTGGTTTCGGTACGTGTGTCTGTGATGCACAAAATGTGTTGAAATTACAAGGACAAATGGAAATCCCAAATGGAATCCTGAAGTTTGCGCGGTTTCTGTGCACTTTTAACATGCTTGACATATCTAGGGACTGTGTCTGCAGAGAAACAACATAAAACATATGTTATGCATACTAATTTATTCCTTCATATAGCTGAAATAATTGTTGTGGTTTCTTTGCTGCAGCAACAAAAAAAAACTGTGGGATTTAAAAATGAGAAAGCCAAACATCTTAATGCAGTGGAATTTGTTTACTTATGCTTCCAAAAATTGGAAATAATACCCCTGTATGCTCAAGTTAAGGTTAGCAAAAATGCAGTGTGCCCTGTGATTAAGCTCAGAAAACACATAATCCTATCAAAAATGTTGTGTTGTTTGAAAGTCTTACCTCTTGTGATGCTCTGTTTTGCCTTGGCCCTCTTCAGGACTTGGTACCCATGCCTCATGGTAGCTAGCAAGAGAAAAATGAGTGACAAGCTTCTCCAAATGGAGCTGTCAAGCTAGTTCACCAGCACACACACGCAGCAGTCAAATGTAAGTTTATCCAGTAATGTTACTCCGACAAAAAACTGATAACATCATCAACTAAATCTCGCCAGATAACAAAATCTATCAAAATTTCATGTGCAAATAGCTTATTTTGGTAACGTAGTATGCACACTAACATTAGCTTCACTTCACACAGCGCTAACTTTACATGAGAAAACTGTGTTTAAGTAACATAACGTTGCAGTTGCAAAATAATGAGCTTACCTTGCTGAAGAAAGTGTGGAACCTTGTCAGTAACCTTTCTGCAACAAAACCGTGCGGAAAAATTCAGGTTGTCATCAGGGTCAACATTACAGAGGGTATAAAGATGTTGGGTCATGTGATAACACAAAACTAGAAAAATCTGTGTTTGAAATAATGCTAAATGCACCATCAGCAAAGAGAGAGTATTCTTTGTAGGCTACCGCTCAAAAAAATCCCTCTCAAAATGACTGTATTGTGATTCACAGTAAAAATATATTTACTTAAGAATTCAGCCTCCAATGGCTTTTGACCATGATGCTTTGCATATCTAAAGCGACATACTGTATGCATGCATACATAAATACATACATACATACATACATACATACAGTAAGTCATTATACAGTAATAATGCTGTGAAAACCACAGAAATGTGTTACAATGTACAGTCCTGTCAATTACTCTGTGTGCAAGTGAAGATAGGCGCTACTGCACATGACCTACACACTTCAAACAATTCATTGGCTAAAAGATACACAACAGGAACAAAAGCAGAAACAGCAACTGCAGTCAAGTCTGAATCTGCAAATTATTAATTTAAAACATGACATAGCCAAGCTTAAAACATAGAAGTAATATTACAAGGCCAATCCTAAGGGGTTTTATTCCTGTGTTTTAATGTGTACAATGCTGCCATTGAGACGTCTTTGCAGTTACAAAGAGGGTTGTTCAACTTAAGACAATGATAAGGAAACATTTCACTACTCCCGGTAAACTGATTAACTCAGAAAAAAACTGCCATGGATCATAATCAAAGTAAGTCTAATACAGAAAGGACATGATTCAGATTGAGTCAGGTAATACCACCACTATCTCACCACTGATGACTGCTGTTTGTTCCCATTCAGCAGATCTTCAAGCTCATTACAAATACAGCTCCTCTTTGTCCAAATGACTAGATTTATGATCTATGTTTTGTTAAGTTCCTGTGGATTCCTAGAACATTAGAGGTGTAGTGTCCTGGATTTGCTATGCTGCTCGACTCATCTGCCTCCCACTATCATACACCTCCACAGCACAGCGCTCGGGCAAGTGGTGAGTCAAGGTGCCAAGTGCCATCCACTGCTCACACAAGGATAATCACATGGAGTATCACCTTATTGCACATGGTTGAACTTGAGCTTTCTTTTGACTTTCTGTCCATTTCCTCGACAGCAGAGAAAAGGTATGACGCATGGAGAGAGCACTCAACTAGGTATGAAGGCCACGCTGCCTTTTGTAACCAGAGTGGGCTGATTTCTTTTCAGGCCATGTCAGCCCCGGGAAGGGTTCCTGATATGACATAGTCCTGCTTTATAAGGTCCTCGCTGCCCCCTGGATTGACTCACTGCCTAGTAGATGAATTAATTAGACCCATGTATTCATGCCGTCCCACAGGAAGCCCTGAAATACTAATGAGCCTGATGTAGTCAGACACGCTTATCCAATCTATCAATCTGCCACCTGCAATACATAGATGTTCCAAAAAACTACTGTTTTTTTTTTTTTTTGTTCTGTTTGTTCACTGCCATGTAATGTACAAAAGAGATTTACAGGACAGTGATTCCAACTTTCCGATTATGATTTTTGACTGAGGTAAGGGGTCTGGAATAATTAAAATTTCAATGAATTAACGTCACACTTTTCCTTTTAGTGTCTTTAATAATTAATCATTTAAAAAGACTACAGTAAAACCACTTTAAAATGATACCAGGCTACTAGAGGATCTGTTGGATATATAGATACATGGATATGGTTGAGTTGGCCAGCCTTTCTGGCCAAGAGTACTTTTGGAGATAAACAACACCACAATGCGACAAGACTTTCAACTATATGAATTGTTGAATTGAACTGTTTTCTGTGTGGCTCGACCGTGCAAGCCTTTCACTGGTATGTGCGACTTAAAATTGATGTTTGCAAACTGTAAATTGTAAGGAGCAACAAGGAGCATTGTGGGAGCATACTTTTATTGTCCCCGTGGGGAAATTTGTCTTGGACTCAAATGCTGCGCACATAAATGCCTCCAAGTTGCAGTAAAATAAACTACATAAAACAAAACAGCGCAGGCTCTACCTCCTGAGACCTGGCATGTGTGCGAATTCAGCCCAAATAGCCACTGCTGTTTCACTCAACAAGAATTGGTGTATCCGTAGCTCAGGAGGCAGAGCATTATCCAGTAATCAGAAGGTCACTGGTTCAATTACCCGGATCCCCCGGCTGCAAGTCAAAGGATCCTTGAGCAAAATACTGAACCCCAAACTGCTAAGCAATTGATTGATTGAATTATGAGCAGGTCGGCACCTTGCATGGCAGCCTCTGGCAACAGTGTATGAATGTGTGTGTGAACAGGTGAATGTGACAAGTGTTAAAAGGCGCTTTAAGCGGTCAGTTGACCGTAAAAAGGGCTATAGAAATGCAAGTCTATTTACTATTTATCAATGACTTTATTGGCGTACTGTTGGCATGCAAAGTTAATCTTTGGTTGTTAGATTTAAGCTCAGAGTTTGTTAAACAGGCCCCAGACCTGCTTTTCTTCCTACTGTTCTGGAGGGACTATTCAATGGCCATTTCTGGTCCTTGTATGCCACTCCTGTAAGATGTCAAGCAAGTTTCTTCGAAGACTGCCCACCTTGTTCATGTATTACTTATACATTTAATGTATGTTGTCAAATTATAAACATAGATGTCATGATGTGTATATGAATGTTGCAGCTGGCAAAGATGGAGCAATTTAATACATATACTGCTGACTGTCTTGTGAATCACCTGTCAGTCATTGTGATCATCTTATCCACACTATCAAAAATATTACATCATTTATTTGATTATATTTTAATCTGAATGTGCAAAGTAAGTTATCAAAAATGTAGTGGCAGTGTGATAAAAAGAAAAAAAAAACATCCTGTATGCGTCTGAAGTGTACTGGAGTGGAAAGGAGAAAGGAAATGGAAATACTCAAGTAAAGTGCAGGTACCTCAATATTGAATCTAGCATAGCTAATAACTTACCGCAGAGTTAACATTAAAAACACTGCAGGACCAAGAGTCTCTGTTCTGAGGGACATCACAATACATCACAATGTAAATGTACTGAAGTACTTCAGCTAGGTACAGTTTAGAGGTAAAAGTACTTTGAGTTTGAAGGAACAGACTCTTCACGTCATTTTACCAAACCGCTGTCAGAGCAGAAAGTAGCCAGATCCACACAGTGAGCAGTTGGTGGAATTGTCGCTCAATTTGTTAGTTATATCTCAATTTGTATTTTATATCACTCATAGTATTATTTGTAATTTTTTATCACTTTACTTTGCAATACCTGCAATGTTATACTCCATAAAGTAAACTACTGTAGTAGAATGACAATTCTTTTTAGTAGATCTTTTGTCTAGACTATCACTTCACTGTAGTGTTTTTATCCTTATGTGCTTGTTATTACTCTTGAATTATTGTATCTATCTACACGTGTGTGTGTGTGTGTGTGTGTGTGTGTGTGTGTGTATGTGTGTAGATGTGTATAACATCATTGTCAAGTCAACACTGTCGTATAATTTTACGCCAACGAGTACAACTGCTAAATTTGCCACATGAGCAGCTAAACATTATTTGTTTGTACCACTTCAGCGTTCCCCTAAATGCACGTAGCACCTTCGCTGCTGAAACATGACCGCCACTGCTGCATTTTCATTTTTTTTACAAGAGGAGGGGAGAGGAGGAGGTTGGGGAAGACAGGAGAGGAGTGGAGAGGGCTGTGTTTTATAGCTACCGCTAAATTAACTTTCCAAACCAACAGCAGTCTCCATGCCCGACTCAAACTGCTAACTCATAAGCTTACATTGACAACTAATCAAAGCAGAGGGCACAGCAGGGTGCCCCTCCCCTGTAATGTGTCCCCCCCCACACACACACACACACACACACACACACACACACCAAACAGCACTGTCCATGGTCCTGAAACAACAACTAAGCATAATCACTTGTATTTAAAAAAAAAAAAAAAAAACATATTGTTTTTGGTATTGTCCGTGATGCGGGACAGCTGCCAATCAACGACAATCGGCAAAATCCCTCATAGGTGTTAACAATTATTAGTAATAATTATTCATAACAGATCGTCATAAATGTAAGTTACTTTGTAATTGAAAATTTTGTTAAATCTCATTAATTCTAGATAGGATCTAAGGATAGTTAAGAATGAATAATTTAAATTTATTTAATTGTCTTCTGCAATCTGCTGCATTCGGTCATGGTGAGCAAAGTATGCAATATCTGATGTCCTGTAAGTGGCACATTTACACCACAGGGTATGTCGAGTCGCTAGTGGAATAGTGCAAGAGTTGGATCTTACTCAAAAAGTATACTCGGTAATCCAGGGATGGAAGTCAACAGTGTCCTTTATTTACCACTACCAGGATGGAACAGCAGCCTTTAAATGAGTTAGATTACACCTGGAACACGCACATATGATGATGTATGAACATCGGGGCTTTAAAGGTGTGGTTCTGCAGGTCACGTGGACATAATGTACAAATATTCATAAAAACACAAATTACAAGAAAGGTACTTCCATTCTCTTAGACAGAAAGGCTGGCTGCTACAAGCTTAAATCAACAGCGTAGTGTGAATATTAGCTGCAGCACCAAAATATTCCTGAAGGTAGAGCTCCAACAAAAGCAGGAAATGCTGCTCAATAAAGGTGCACTCTAGTTTTGGGGCAAGAAATTTTAATCAAACGAGAAAGATCATCGAGCATTATACAATCACTAGAGCGTGTTGAGTAGTGACTCTGTGACCAATTTAATAAAGAGCTGATATGTGGTGGCATGTTGCCCTTCAAGGCTATAAAAAGAAACAGAAACCATTGGCTGTCACATCTTACTGTCAAAGGTGCCCATCCAACTTTTTCATATATAATACAATGATGAGTGGAATAACAGTCACCAGTAATTAATCTGAGGGCAGAGTGATAAACCGAGTCTAGTGGAGTAAGAGTGGAGACAGAGGCATGTCTATAGATAACATCACCATAATCTAGGACAGGTTAAAAAAAACAGCTTCAATGATTTGTTTCCTACAGAACATGGGGAAAGTAGTTTTGTTACTGTTTAAATAACCAATTTTTTTTAAAGCTCGACTGAAGTTTGCTGCTGATGACATGGATAAAGAAAAATATTCTGGAGAAAAAGTCTTTGGTCTGATGAAACAATAATGTAACTCTCTAACACCAAGAACACCATACCTACCTGTCAAGTGTGGTGCTGGTAGTATTATGCTGTGGGGCTGTTTTGCTGCCAGTGGATCTGCTGCTCTGAAGAAAGTAAATGGAATAATAAAGAAGGAGGATTATCTCCAAATTCTTCAGGAAAACTGCAAATCATTAGCCTATAGATTGGGTCTTGGGCACAGTTGGGTGTTCCAACAGGACAATGATCCCCCACACTCATCAAAAGTGGTAAAGGAATGACTAAATCAGGCTTGTGTTGAGGTTTCGGAATGGACTTCCCAAAGTTCTGACTTGAATGTGAATTGGTCACATTTTCCTAAGAACAATAATGAATCCATTATTGAACCATTATTCCATTACAGAAAAATGAGAGTTGTAGAAATCATTGGAACTCAAGACTGCTCTGATATACATGTTCTTTACAAGTGTATGTCAACTTTTGACCACGACTCAGCTTCATCAAGGAAACCCACAGTACAAGAACATTACTCCAAGCGGTTCATGAGTTATTAGCCCAAGCATAAAATGCTTAATAACGGACCACCCGGTGGTGCTATTGAGGACGTCCTTCAACATGTTGAGAATATTTCCATGGGTACCTGTGTGCCAAGTATGATGAATTTAGCATATATAGTTTATGAGATATTTATGAATTTATGCCCTCTCCCTTTCCACAGACGGCCCATTCAATTATATGAGTAAAACATTTATATTAAAATTACTGTAAGAGAGATTGCCAAGACAAGTAATAGCTGCTATGGGACAAAAATACTTGATATATGGAAATAGGAATGATGTAAGTATGTATGCAAAACTGTAGGTGAAGCAGGAGCTTTGCCGCTTGCAATCCCACAACTAGCTAGCCTCATATCAGTTGATGTGACCGGTCACCAGTGGGTGACAAGGGGTCACATAAAATAAAAGCTTGTTTGTCAAATCACACACTCGTAAATCCCAGGAGGGACTGGTGGGGGAACAAATACAATTTGCCTCTCCAGTCTATCACCTTGAAGACAAACCAGCAGGAGAAACACTGTTTTCCTTAGCAGGCAGGGTTATGGAGTTTTCATTAGCAGAGTTCTTGGTGTCATACTCAGGAATTCAGGAAGTTGGTGTCCTCCAAAGTTCATAGTAGATTTTCACCCCTGCAGTTTGAATTTTCAGATGAGTTGAAAAGACTGGCTCAAAACAACTACTGCATAATTATGTACTACTACAGGTGCTGGTCATATAATTAGAATATCATGAAAAAGTTAATTTATTTCAGTAATTCCATTCAAAAAGTGAAACTTGTATAATGTATACATTCATTCCACACAGACTGATATATTTAAAGTGTTTATTTCTTTTAATTTTGATGATTATAACTGATAACTAATGAAAACCCCAAATTCAGTATCTCAGAAAAATAGAATATTGTGAAAAGGTTCAATATTGAAGACACCTGGTGCCACACTCTAATCAGCTAATTAACTCAAAACACCTGCAAAGGCCTTTAACCCTCAGAGGACTAAGCCATGCTTGGCCCGTTTTGACTACTTTTACATTTGGGCTTATAAACAATATGTAATGTACATGGAATATCATGTGTTTGGTATCTATAGATTCAGAACAACCTTGGCTATCATAAGCATGCATGTGATCTGCTTAGAAATTAAGTATGAGTGAAAAAATGTACAATATACTGAAGGCTTTCAAAAACGAAAAGTAGATTTTTGTACTTTTATATTCAAAATCACACCTCAAACAACAAGTGTGAAGACTTTTTACACAAAAATATTATTTTTCAATCCCTTGTGAATAGATACATGTGCAGTTTTTGCATGAAATCTATCAAGAACAATAAAATAATCCACACTCAATACAAATAGTTCTTCTCTACAACTTCTCTGTATCATAAACCGTTTCAGAGATATTTATGAATATGTAAAATCATAGGCTTTTTGGGCGGATCCGCCCAATCCGTCCTCAGAGGGTTAAATGGTCTCTCAGTCTAGTTCTGTAGGCTACACAATCATGGGGAAGACTGCTGACTTGACAGTTTTCCAAAAGACGACCATTGACACCTTGCACAAGGAGCAAGACACAAAAGGTCATTGCTAAAGAGGCTGGCTGTTCACAGAGCTCTGTGTCCAAGCTCATTAATAGAGAGGCGAAGGGAAGGAAAAGATGTGGTAGAAAAAAGTGTACAAGCAGTAGGGATAACTGCACCCTGGAGAGGATTGAGAAACTAAACGCATTCAAAAATGTGGGGGAGATTCACAAAGAGTGGACTGCAGCTGGAGTCAGTGCTTCAAGAACCACCACGCACAGACGTATGCAAGACATGGGTTTCAGCTGTAGCATTCCTTGTGTCAAGCCACTCTTGAACAACAGACAGCGTCAGAAGCGTCTCGCCTGGGCTAAAGACAAAAAGGACTGGACTGCTGCTGAGTGGTCCAAAGTTATGTTCTCTGATGAAAGTAAATTTTGCATTTCCTTTGGAAATCAAGGTCCCAGAGTCTGGAGGAAGAGAGGAGAGGCACAGAATCCACGTTGCTTGAGGTCCAGTGTAAAGTTTCCACAGTCAGTGATGGTTTGTGGTGCCATGTCATCTGCTGGTGTTGGTCCACTGTGTTTTCTGAGGTCCAAGGTCAACAGAGCCGTCTACCGGGAAGTTTTAGAGCACTTCATGCTTCCTGCTGCTGACCAACTTTATGGAGATGCAGATTTCATTTTCCAACAGGACTTGGCACCTGCACACAACGCCAAAGCTACCAGTACCTGGTTTAAGGACCATGGTATCCCTGTTCTTAATTGGCCAGCAAACTTGCCTGACCTTAACCCCATAGAAAATCTATGGGGTACTGAGAAGAGGAAGATGCGATACGCCAGACCCAACAATGCAGAAGAGCTGAAGGCCACTATCAGAGCAACCTGGGCTCTTGTAACACCTGAGCAGTGCCACAGACTGATCGACTCCATGCCACGCCGCATCGCTGCAGTAATTCAGGCAAAAGGAGCCCCAACAAGTATTGAGTGCTGTACATGCTCATACTTTTCATGTTCACACTTTTCAGTTGGCCAACATTTCTAAAAATGATTTTTTGTATTGGTCTTAAATAATATTCTAATTTTCTGAGATACTGAATTTGGGATTTTCATTAGTTGTCAGTTATAATCATCAAAATTAAAAGAAATAAACATTTGAAATATGTCAGTCTGTGTGTAATGAATGAATATAATATACAAGTTGATATATTCAAGTTGTGATATTCTAATTATATGACCAGCACCTGTATATACTTTACGCCACCTTTCATCATCAAAAAACCTTTGCTGCTGCACCTCCATCATAGAGGAAACACTTCACACAGGCTGCATACCATCTAACAGTATGCATCAACTTGCTAATATGTGGCTTCCTCTCTGCATGTTTCTGAGCTGTTAACAGCAGATGGATATTTTTTTTTTTAATATGATCCAGTGCTGCTACTGTAGCTGTGGTGTCAACGGCCTTCCGTTGCTGCTGTCTAATGGGCTCTGATGGCTGGGTGCCTGCTTCAAGAGCTTTGACACGGGGAGCTGGGCCGATCAAAGCATCATCCGAGGGATACATGGTAATTCACATGGTAATGTCAGGGTTGAGGTAAATGTGTTTAGACATTAGCAGATGTGGCAGGTACTGTATTTCCAGATGTCTTCATGTGTCCCTGGTGTGTCTTTTCAAGGATGACTTTATACACAGATGGGGCCTGCAAGAGACCAGGAAGTGATTTATTGTTGTAGGCGACTTTTCCTTGTTCATGACACACATGGACACCTCTTGCAGGGCATTGCCAGTGGCAGAAAAAAGGTGAAGACCGTTCATGGTAAGTACAAAAACGTAGGACAGCTTGATTTGCCACCAGCTTTTGTACTGAACAATATATAATGTATAAATTCACACCTGTAATGAGGCACTTGTCAATACTGCAGAAGCTGTTTGATTCTGATTCTACAGATTTCTACATTTCAGCAGGCTCTTCAGTCTTGACGCCACAAGAAAACTGAACAATCTGAAGCATCATTCTTTGAAAATACAACTTCATTTTTACCATCACATAACCACAGAAAAATTACATTTTGAGAGGTTAAATGGGGCAGAGCAACACACATTAATCAATGACTAAATAACCAGGCGCTGACACATCTGGCTTTCTGGCCTGCAAATTATTTTGGATGAACAACTGTCGAGACCTTTTCAGCTGGAAAATACTTATCAAATGTTATTTATCTATTTATTTTAGCGTGAGCGTAAATTACACAGTTGTCATCAGCAGAGCCAGAGACCGGTCACTATTACGGGCTGTGGAGAAAAAAAAGTCATCATCTGTAATTGGATGCTTTTGACCTTAAGCACCCGAGTGATGTGTGTTGCATTGAAAATCGCACCACTGTGTCGTGACGCAAACTCGTGGAGCTCCTCTTGGTGTTGAATGTTGCCTCATAAATCATCTAATGTAGTAATGAATAATTTGCTAGGTGTTGTCGGTACATCCGCGGTCACAGATTATCAGCTACGCCTGTGCAGATTTACCAAGATGTGTTTTTATCTTTTGAGGAAAATGCAGCAGTCAGCTCGCTTGCTGCCAGTAAGCAGATACCCTCATTCCATACTACGATACACTATGTGCTCTATACTAATTGGCTTGGGATGTATGTTGATTTTTTGGTTTTCTAACTATAAAAAGAGAATTATTCTTATAGTTAGAAAGCAACAAAATCAACAAACATACTTCATACTAACAGGAAATTATACAACATACAGCATGTGCCAATGCATGTTAATAAAACTGTGACCATATTTTTTTCTTCTTCTTCTGCAATAAAATGTCAGCGATGTTGCTTGTTTTTTTTGTTTTTTTTGTTGTTTTTTTTATGTTTATATTTGTTTAGACTCTGTTGCTTTATTCTTTAGTGAAATAAATCCACAGTCACGTTTCTCCTTATCTCTGTTCTTCATTTAGTCTCTCCCGCACAGCTGTCTTATTGACAGCTGTCAGTTCAATATGCAGAGACAGTGGGGGAAGAGATGGGTCAAGCAGCCCATAACTGTCCGAGTATATATACTGTTATTTTGCAAAAACACGTAGGCCTACTCAGGCAGAAGTAAAAGTAGTGATCAGAATAACTGCTTGAAGTAGAGTCATGAGTGACTTCACACACAAAAAAGAAAAAAAAAACGCCATGCAAACTAATGTCTTTCACTTGATGTGGATCTGACTGAATCCCCGTTTGCATCTCTGAAACGTGAACAAAATAATACATCAATATTAAACTCTATTAAGTTAAAATTATAATGTGTTGTCTCCTCTATTATGTTATGGTCTGTAAAATAAATTGGCAAATTGTGTGTATGTGCACAATAGATCATATCTGTTATGCCAAAAAATAAATGTAAAGAGAGTCAAAATGTTACAGTGTCTTTAAACACTTGAATGAATCCAATATAGATGTCCCAAGTCCCAGTTTGAATCCCCAACATCTCTGTCTGTCCAATCACATGAGACGGTAAGATTAGAGTTGTGTCCACGTCAGTCTGTTGTCTTATAAGTTTTAACACAACAGACACACTTCCTGCTCTCTGACCGCCCGGCGCTCCGATGACTTCACAGCTGCAGCCTGCTGTACTGTGCCGTGGTAATTGGTCCATAAGTATTAGCAGTTAGCCTGATTCGAAAGCCACACCCTGCTGAAGCTTCTGCCGGTGTGCTGCTTGACGTGGCTGTGGTAGAATAACAGAGCGCCGGCAGACCTGGGACCAGCTGACCAACAGCCTCTTAACGTAATGTGCATTAATTTATAAAATAATAGTAGTGTAGAGCTCCTACACAGACACTTAAAAATTCATCTAAGGGCGCTCCGATTTTTATCAGCCGATATGCGTTCTGAAAAGTTAGATCTGTTGGCTCTACAGTATGAAGCCCGATCAGAAGAGCCGATCAAATAAACACAGGACAGTTTGTCGCTGCTCCACCAAAATGTCACACACAGTGCAGGACCCTGCTGATTGCCTGCTGCCGACACCCAACCAGCTCTCCTCCTGTCATTATCCATACAGATCTTCATGACCTCTTGGTGTAACCAGTGCAACATATTCACAAGTTCCTGCCAGCCAGCTGTTTTCGGACTGAGGCGATGGATGGAAGGTACAGGGCAGCACCCCCTATTTTTTCCCTGATAATGCAACATTGTGAACAGGATATCTGTGTTGAAATAATAATGAAAGGAAACTTTCCATCGTTAAAGAAAAATCTGCTGGTCACTATTTCATCCCTTCAGTGTGCATATTCTGATTCATCGTGACGCTACTTTCTGCTAACCTGACTCTCGCCAGATGCATTTCGTTCCGCCTAGCTCCGCCTAGCTCCACTCACATACATCTGGGATCGCTCCCGTTGGGAGGGATTCCGGCACCAGATTTTATGGTAGAGCCAATCAGGACCGCCGGGCGGGAGTTTCATAGATGTGACGTAGCAGAGAAGCGACTGCTTTGATTCAGACAACAATGGCGGCTCGCATCGAGGAAGCAAGCGTCAACATTGATGCTGCTATTTCATCCGTGTTGTCCAATCTACCCTATATATTTTCGTTAAAAGAACATCAGAGAACGGCTCTGAAGGCTTTTGTTGGTGGAAACAATGTTTTTGCCCTTCTCCCGATCGGATTTGGCAAGAGCTTGATCTACCAAATGGCTCCAACAGACAAGTGGTTTATCCAATCATATGCAAGGATTTTTGATAAGGCCCAGCCCTCTGAAACACATCTCCAATGGAGCGATCCCAGATGGATGAGTGGAGCTAGGAGGAACGAAATTCATCTGGCGAGAGTCAGGTTAACTTTCTGCTGCACCAAGACCAATCCTTGCCACACAAACTTCATTGCAACAATCAGAGCTAAAGACTCTGTGTGTGGTTAATAAACCGACTAGGCCACTGTTAAGAATGAACAACTGATCAGTCAGATTCTGTGTATACTCACGGTGATGACCGAGGACGCTTCACCGTCCAGAGGACACACAGTGTTGAAACAACAGAACTAAACGACCATTTTCTTTATTTTAATTCTATAGACAGGTTATCTGCCTTCTTTGTCAGCAGTATTTTTTATTTTTTATCAAAAGACAACCTGCCCAACTAACATCTATCTGTGGGAAATACACTTGTTATATCTTTGGGACAATGACTCTGTCCTCTTGTCATTCATATGCAGATATACAGGCAAAATAAGAACAATTTCAATTTGCAAACTTGCTTTCCTATTGCAACAGACTTTATATGCAGAGAATGTATTTTTAATAGAAATAGAATAGAAATATGATTAGTGGCTTTTTGAGTCGCCCTTATCATGAAAACTACAAAATATGGCAAATCTAACTGGGTAATATTGTAAACCTAAATCAAAAACAGCCTCTGGTTGACAGCATTAACTCTCCTCCTCTGTTCATCCGACAGCATTAGCTCACAAAACTCACGTCACCCCCAGCAAGACGGTAAAGCTGTCCAGACATTCTCTCCCAGCAGTCAAGTGCATCCTGACATTCAGCAGTACAGAAGGGACCACAATCTGCAGGGAATATCTATTAAAGCCGTACGACTGATCAGCCTCTCCACAAAGACTCTCTCCGTATTATCTCTCCTTCTGCGAGCATCATAATTACAGGATCGGCTGCTTTAAGTGTCATTTTTGGATAGCGTACTCTGACTTTGGCATTGCCAATTAAAATCCGTTGTGTTGATTTGCAGCACTAATGTGGCATCATGCACTTCAGCTAAACAGAGGTGTTAGACACGTCCTTATTCCAGCGTGTAACTGAGAGCCGAGCTGATGAAGATACAGTCGTGTTTCACAGATCTTGATTATAAGTAACCATGACGACTTTACAGCAGACAATTACTGCAACCTAAAGAGCAAACTATTTTTTGTCAACTTTTCTAATCGTGTGAATACATGTAAAAGAAACAAATTATGAATATTTATAACTTTCTTCTTTAGTGTTTGGCCGATCACAGTTGGTGATGCACCGCTTTGGCGGCTGGTTCTGCAGCTTCCACTCACACATATACATGCACACACACACTCACGCAACCCACAACGGATGCCCTACATCAGCCTTTCAGAACCTTGGCAGCTTACAGAGGAAAGAAACACTGTGTGAACCTCACCACCCAGCAAGATAAGAGAAAAACAAGAAATAATGAATTTTAGCATGAGCTCCAAATAGCATTGTTTGTATTGTACTTTTTTTTCGAGCAGCAGCATATATACAAGGTAAACAACGGGAGAATGTATTGATGATAATGAATAGCAATGTGATACGGACTCATTAAAAGATTTGTGAATCCCTACGCCGGGTCATCAGCGCATGCAGAGCCAGGAGTGTGTGGGCTGTTGTAAAGGCAGAGACAGAAGAAAAGATGTGCTTGTTTTTACTTTTGAACATTAAGTATTCGGTGTGCACCATGTCAATTTCAAGAGCGCGAGTGGGCACGAGGTGCCTTCCTGAGTCTTATTTTGATACACATGCAAACAGAGCAGGAAACAGCAAACAGTGTTGAGAAGCAGAAATTGATCCTTCTCCCGCTCTTCTTTGTGCTGCTAAGGGTCTGTCTTGGCTATATCCACCGCTCTGTGTCTCCACGTTATATCAGATTTGGTCAATTAACTTGACTGTCCATCTCATCTACTTCTCACAGTCAACGCGCTCGGCTCTTGAAAAACACCTTTTTCATCTTCACTTTCAGATACATTCCTGCGGTTTTCAGATTGCCACGGATTGGATTTGTGCCGCAGAAAATGTCCCGCACAATTCTGAACCTAATCAACGGCTGAGATGGGACTCTGCCTCCTGAAAAGAAGACCTCTGACTGCCTTGCAATAGCTGCGAGAATCATCCTTGTCAATTTGAATTGCTACAAGGAGGAAGAGGTTTCAAAGGAAGCAGATAATATATAAACACCATGACTAGCAATTGAATCCTTGTGCCTCAGACTGAAAATCTGCAGTCAGAGGGTATCAGCCATATCTCCATGAGCTCCATCTGGCAAATCGGCATTTTCAGATGTCCCATAGTACATTTAACTCCTTGCCGTCACTTAATACTCTCTGTGTAGTATATAAATCGCATTTAATCCTGTCACAAACGTCCAGACGAAATCTGATCTGAGTTTGCACTCTACCTTGCAGCTCAGCCTTTTAGCCGTGCTTCAGTACTCCCCTAATATTGTACAGAGCTGCGCTCTCCCGCAAACCCATCAACGCAATCACCATCAGTCGCATCAAAGTGTCAATCACATCGCAGGGCAGTGGGGCAGCTGCAGTTATGTCACCAGAAAATACAGCTCACTGACATTTGTGAAGAGAACACATATCTGATACTGGGATTTGGCAACACGACTGCTGTATTTGACAAGTTGGGAGTGAGAATGGCCTTTATTTGGAGTACAAAAGTCAAAGCTTAAGTGTAGAGGTTTTTGTTCTGATTGTTGATCCAATTCTTTACCCAAAAATGGCAGCCTTCGGTTCACTTTTTGCCTTGATGGCTATATTGACAGAACAGTTGAAGATGCGACAGGAAACGGGGAGTGACACGCAAGAAATGGTCCCCAGGCCAGGACTTGAACCAAAGCCTCTGCACATGGGACGCCTGCTCTACCAACTGAACTAAATGGCGCCCGCCTTAGGTTCACTTTGCTCCAAAGCTAACACATCCTTTATCGAATACTGCATTTCTCTTATTAGCAAAAAGAAATGTACAGAACACTGAGGCAACAGGCCTGACTGACATGACTAATGACTTGTTGTTAACAACACACTATATCAGCTTAGGTTCTGTAACTCTGTAAGTTGCCCAAGGATCAAAATGAAACTCTTGGCTATTGTTTTATTAATGTTCCCTCTGCAAATAGATTTATGATTTATTTTAAGTCAGGATTTATTGTTGAAGAAAAAGCCTGACATTTTGTGAAATATGTCTTTGTAGTTTGAGTTGAAGCCAGGAGGAGATTAGTTTAGCACAGTACAACAATGCAGGAGGAGACTGGCACTTGTGTGTAGCATATGTTTTTATTTTAGGGATTAGCATGTGGCCCATTATCTGTATCTCTAAGTGCTACATCGTAGGACTTGTTGTTCAGTTCTCAACCGAACTGAAGATTGGATGAGAGGTGAAACATCTGAAACAAACTGAAACATGTCCAGCTGCCTACGATACAGTACTTAGAATTACCAAGACCTGGATGACTGAGAACCTTCATCGACATTATCTGTATCTGTGCGCTAACAAATTATCTGCATCCTTACTGGGAGCGTGCTCCTCCAGATAAATCCCTCCAAAGTGGAGGGATTATCCAGAAACCGTTAATTTAAGCCTCAAATGTCTGAGTTGATCAGAATATTCTATATCTATTTATTTATTTTTAGAAAACTACAGACAGAACAGCTTCAGGGTGGAGATTTTCTTTTACCACAAGAGTAAAAGAACTATTGTGTGCTGGCTAAACTCAAATTTATGTTTTTAATTATGAGTCAGGGAAAAAAGTCACTGTTCAGCCACTATGTAAAAAAAAAGTCCAGCGTCCAATTGTTGCTGAGGGCTTTGGTAAAATATGAAAGTGGCTGGTAGATGTCAGATACAAAGTAATGATTTACTTTACTACTTTACTTACTTGCTTACTACAATCTACAAGGTAAATTGATTGTCATTTTTGTCAAGGGTTAAAAAAGTAAAATAATGACTGAGTCCTTGAGTCCTACTACATCTATTTTAGACAATGGAGTGTTGAGGATGAGTTCACAGCCTGGGGAATGAAGCTCCTCTGTAGTCTGGTGGTATGGCAGTGGATACTTCTTTATCTTTGGCCAGGTGGTAGCAGGGTGAACAGACTGTGGCTGGGGTGGATGTTGTCTTTGAGTATCCTTTGGGCTCTGTGCAGACATCTCACTGACGTTCTGTAGATGGTACCAGTGATGGTACCCGCTATAGAGCCTTTCTGTCCTGGGCCATGCCCGAACCATGCAAGTTTGTGATGTTTCTAGTCAGGATGCTTTCTGTTGCTCCTTTGTAAAAGTTGACCAGAACTTGCTCTGGAATTTAGCCTTCCTAAATTTCTGTAGGAAGTTAAGCCTTATCTGTGCCTTTTTTAACCAGTGTGGAGATGTGTGATGACCGAGATCTGTTCTCAGAGATGGTAATGCCAAGGAACCCAGTTTTCCACAGGACTTCGTGGCTATGGTGGGTGGACCTCCCCGGAAGAAAATATTGCACATTCTAAAGTTAAATGCATCAATCTGGTGCACTTTGAGAGATAAATTAAGAGGCTACCACAAGCCTATTAGCTATAGTCAATAGTCCATATCAATCTATTGTTTTAAATCTTGTAGCCCATTAGTTCTGACTTGTAACTAAACCTTGACTAAGAAACCATATAATCATTGTCTTGATTCAGATGTATGAGTGCCATCTTGGCTATACATTGTCTAGTCTGTATGGTTGAGGTTGCTGGAGTGTCATCTCGTCAAGCGCATGTGAACCAGCGTGCACACGCAACGTGGTAATCTTTCGGAGCCGTGGTTTATGAACACCACTTCCCACTGGCATTTATCAAACGTAATAAATAAAGCAAGCTGTATTTCAGTCTCACGATTTTCAGGCACAGAGTCACAGAACAGCGCTGGAAGTGTCTGGTAAATAAAACACAGAGAGAAATAGGCTAAGTACTGCCCAGCTAGGTTAACAAGACAGTCAACAGACTGGAGAGAGACTGACGACAAGCTAGTACATGAACTTAACGTTACTGTTAGAGACAGCTGTTCCTGTAAGTCTTTCTTCTTTTTATTTTTGCTTTCCATGACCAGAAGATATAGATAGTTCCACCTCACTAAAGTTGCACTGGCACCGCTTTGATATGAGGGGGAGGCAGCGAAATTTGCGGGGAGAAAGCGGGTGCTCGTACAGCAGGGCGCAACGGGGTCGACTGACTGGGAGTAAAAAATGTTTTGCTGAAGAAAGGGTTCAATTTGTTAGAGATCTCCAGCGCTATTATGAGAGGTGACAAACATTTTTGGATCAATACGAGACTATGATGCAGCAAATTTAGACTATGGCGGGCCGCCAGTCTCATTAATTAATGGGAAACACTTGAACCTATAACTGTAAACCTGCTCCAGCTCAGCTCCACTGATGCAGACACTGGTGTATGCCGATGATGGTGGTGTAGTCTCAGTCATCACTCATCACTGATGTCTGAAAGTCATTGGTGTACATTGTGGTCAGGACTCACGAGGGGGCTGAGCACACAGCCCTGGGACTGCCAATCCAAACTTATCTGGGATGTGCTTGTGAGGAAGTCCAACATCCAAGTACTACATGATGGGGGCGCTCCTGCTTTTGTCGCCTGTGACATTTTGAACTGCCTGCCACATATCTGGCTTGTTGGTGTTGAGGTCCCTCTGAAATCTCTGCTGGTGACTCCTTTTTGCCTTTTTGATGCCAGCTTCCAGTCTTCCTCTGGCAGTGAGGTGTACTTCCTCATCACCTGACTGAAAGGCAGCCTTTTTGGCTCTAAAAGATCCCACACCTCTCCATGCATCCATGCCGTCTGGTTAAGGAATGATCTTACTGTCTTTGTGATCACTGCATCATCAATACATTTGCTGATATATGACGTACAGCACAAAGCAACAACAAAAGCATTGGTGAATTGTCAGGGCAGATAATATGGTCGACATCTTAGTGAATAAGATACCCTGAATAAGGTCCGCTCATCCAGTACAATAGCTTGACCCAGGATGTTAGGGGTTAACCACGTCTCCTTGTTGCTACTGCGACTGGGCATTAGCCAGAAGAAGACTCGGTAGAGGAACTGCTCTTAGTCCATGTCGGGTCATCTTAGCTCTGATGCAACCTCTTTTTCCTCTCTTCCTGGGGTGATCGTACCACTTTGTGTGATGTTTGGTCCCTCTGGTCTGGCTGGCAACTCGGCAGATGCCACTGGTGGAGATCATCTTGCAGTCTGCTGCACTCAGTCCAAGCCTCACACTTCCTTTTCCGATGACAAGTGTGTCTCTATCATAGGTAAATTGTGCTTCAGTAGAAGGGGGCATGGAGTCAAAAAACTATAATAAAAAATGAAGCGAGGGTGGAAGGAGCTAGTGGCTGCCGCATCTGCACTCACAGATACAAAAAATACACACATACTGGGTGAATTTGAACATTTGACCGTCAGTGGCTGGTGGATTCACATTTTAAAAAGTTAATTCCCTACTCTGGATTGAACTTTAAATGTGAAGACGAGTAGTGAGGCTACAAGGTTCAGACACAGATCCTCTCCAAATTACCGTGTCACGGTCGTCCTTGGAGTAGGATGTGAACAGGGAGAGTGCAGAGCCAGTTGTCAAACGTGTATTAATGAGGTGGGTGAGGAAAGGAAAGAGGTTGGGAGCAACGGGCTTGCAGAAGGTGAGAGAGTGTAGGATCAAGAGGGCAGGAGCATTATCGAATAAAATATAAGGTAATGAGTTAGACAAAACCACAAAGCTATAACAGCTCTAATAGATGCACAGTTTTCAGACTTAAACTAGACGAGAACAACAGTTTCCATATACCACCACCCTCCTTAATGACCTCCTCTATAATCCACAATGCGAGCAACTGAATTTCTTGTGTACAGTACAAGACGAATTCATGAAAATCAAAGGGGCTACAAATTGAGCGGGCTGTGACAAAGGACAAGCAGAAGTATTGTCATTGCGCGATTGATAAAAAACCTAAGAGGAGAAACTCAAAGGTGGAAGATGATTGAAGGGAAGAGTTTTACAGCATGTAACTTCAGACTGAAGGAAACGCTGGCTTATTTGCAAGCTTTTCACGTGGGATTCTTCCTTCTAAAAAGCAAGGGGACTGGGATCCTACTTTGTTTATGGGCATATGCAGCCTGATGGCAAGTAAACACTGCTCACTGGACCGTGACACTGTCCGCCTGCCTGATCACTCCCAGGCACATACCCGAAGGATCGCTTAGCCCACACAGTGGCTTCAGTTATGCTTGTTGCCTCAACGTGTCTTTTCCTTTTTTTCTTTTTTTATTCTCTCCTCTTAGCGGGATATTAAGTAACAGGTCTGAAAGCACACAGATTAGGCCACACTCACGTTGCAATTGGATGCTCGCAACCTGATTTGGAAGCTCACAATGTGATTTGTTGTGTTACACGGGATGACTATGGCTGAGATACAAGGTGCATGTGAGCGAAGTGGAGGGAGAACGAGTGGAGAAGAGGCAGAACGAAACAAGGACACAGATTTAAGAAAATAAAAGCACAAGAGGAGGAGAACTCGCTAATGAAGCCCTTTAACAAATATATCAAATGTGACCCAACCACTCATACAGGTGTTATTGGATAAGACCTGCATGGCCACACCGTTGGCTCAGGCAGATAATACAGACCTATTATCTATATTGTATGATGAATAGCCAGACTATCCGGTAGGCCCCATAGTGTGTATAATAGTATTCAATAGTATTTAATATTGATTAAATATTTGAGTTGGCTCATTCACTACCAGCACAAAGGACACACAACACTGCTGGTTTGAATGTTTATGATAACATTAATGTTTGACATTAAGTGAAATCAATTGTGTGATGCACCATTATGTGTAGAATAATGCCTTTCACATTTCATTTCAACAATCTGGCTTCGATTCACCACCTCACCATCAGCGACTCCAGTTCTGCTTGCATCCAAAATGTATGAATGCAGTACACACATTTCGATGTCAAGCTTTTCTTTAATAAAACCTAATTTATGCCTAGGAAGTGGTGTATGCAAGCGTTACTAGGGAGGCCCCTAGACTTACCACTCTGACACTGTCTCAAAAACAGCTATTCTTCTTTGTAGGCTGCAGAAGTTCAGCATGGACTCCAGGATACTTCACAACTTCTAATGGTGCACAATTGAGAGAAACCCAGCTGGCTAAACCACCACCTGGTATGGCAGTCCTCAACCACAAGGCATTAAAGAGGGTGGTAAAAACTGTAGCAATGGTTATACCGTGGTCTGGGTGAATACTCCATTCTGATAGGACACCTATGAAACTAAAAACTTCCATTAAAACTGTCTTTTTTACAGTTCTAAAAAGAAGCACTACAGTCTGTATCTGAAATGAATAACAACAGCAACACTGAGTGTAGTTCTTCCGTGCATCATCTCCTGAACAAACTGATACTTTGTACCACACGTGATCATGTCTCATCCCATTATTTGTCATGAAAAAACAATTACATGGCTTGCTGGCTAGCAAGTCCTGTTGTTAAACATACCATCAAATTATATTTACTGTTTATCAACTGGATTCTACGGAGGCCCTACACGGCCATGCATTCATACATTTTATTTCCTCCGTTTTCCCGAGATAATGGGATAATTTTCTTGGGTTCCCAAGATAACGATATAAGTAATTCGAGATCTTGAGAAAACAAAACGATGGTGTAGTATATTAAATCATTGCAGGAAACATCATTCAGTGTAGCAATGTGTGCAACAAGTGTGCGTAATCTAAAAAGACGGTTAGCAAGGCTTCAGCTATATCGGCGGCGCAATCTAGGCGAGCCTGATCGTTAACTACATAGCTGACCAGCTACGAGGTCCTGGGCGTCTCCATGGATACTGGATGATGACTGAGAGACGCAGATCAGCAGGAATCTCAAAGTAATTATATTGTTACTCGGGAAAACAAAGTTTCATTATCTTGAGATAACGAGATAATGAAACTTTGTTTTCCCGAGTAACAATATAATTACTTTGAGATTCCTGCTGATCTGCGAGATAACGAGATAATGAAACTTTGTTTGAAACTTTGTTTTCCCGAGTAACAATATAATTACTTTGAGATTCCTGCTGATCTCTCAGTCATCATCCGTTATCTTGAGATAACGAGATAATGAAACTTTGTTTTCCCGAGTAACAATATAATCTCGAGATGACAAATCTCGTTATCTCGAGATAACAAAGTTTAATTATCTCCAAATCTCGAGATAACAAAGTTTCATTATCGCTAGATAACGAGATAACGAAACTTTGTTTTCTTGTTCTTGTTTTCAACTTGTCTTTTCTCGAGATCTCGAGATAATGAAACTTTGTAATCTCGTTATCTCGAGAAAATTATCCCGTCATCTCAGGCAGATAATAACTCGAGATCTCGAGAATACAAATTAAATTAAAAATGGAAAATGGAGGAAATAAAATGTATGAATGCATGGCCCTTTAGGGCTTCCACAGTATGCAATGTTATATCTAATTTAAATCTTTCTATTATAACAATAGCTTTCCGGCTCAAAGCTGAGCCAAAGGTTCTGTGAGCTGAGCGTGCTATTTATCTCCTGTTGCTAAATTGTATCTAAGGCTTGTCCTATTTACTGGAGCAGTGAACAGCGTTTCCATTGCATAAGAACCTTATGGGATTAAAATGATCGCTCCAGCTACTAATTAAACCCTCAGGTGTTGCCCTTTACAATCCTCCCCAGTGCCAATCTCTTGGCTAAATGGTTACTACTGGCTCCAAAAAAAATGAATCCTCAAGGTTTAAAACAGAAGTCCACAAACCAGTGGGTGATGTTCCACTTGGCCTACTGCATTATAAATACATGATATAATCATTTATTTTATTTCATTTTATACTCTCTCTAGGATATCTCTATATAAAACATAGAGACTTCCGCACTGTTTGTTTCTTTGACTTGGATACTCTTTATTTTGTCTCATTTTTCTGATTTGGGTGATTTTCTTTTATACATTCAGATGAACATTGTTGGAGCAAGCCTGAGAACGAGAATGATCAACAAATATGACAAATGACAATGAGTTAACATCATTTCACGCCATCTATTGTAGTGAGATATTTCAGTTTGGAATAGAGACAGACTAATAAATATAAGACAAACACTGCACCATCCACACACAATGCCATGAGATTTATATGCTACAAAATCTAAATGTAGATGGTGAGCAGATGGATGCAAAACTTGTTTGACTGGAAATCCTCTAATTCTAACTTATCTTTTAATGCATTGTCCTTTTTAAACAAGGTAACAAATATGTTTCAGACATGACAAACTATCACATGGTACAGCACTGTTCATCAAAGAGAGGAGGGAGTCGTACTCTCCTCTAACCTGACCACTTTCTCTTGCTGCACAAATCATGTCAATTTGTCCTAAATTGCAGGTTTGATTTCTGCCATCTCGGATGAGCACGCTGTAAATGTGCTCGGTTTATAGCTCATCCTGCAACTCCATGTGGCGTTGACAGCCTTCAAATGTCTGAAAATGAGCAAATTATGAAGGCTGGGTGGTGCAGAGAGAATCCCACTGCACAGCAGAGATGCGACTTTGGTGAAACAAATCAGGGATTGGCAGTAAATTGGGCGTTGCCATGGCTATGAGAACGCACACACAACCATACATTCGCTCAACACCTAGAGAGGTAGTGTGAGACTGTCAGCTGTGATGGAATACGTGAGTGAGTTTCTCACAACACTTCAAAGAGCATCATGTGATTGACTCCTCATTAACTGGTGACAAAATCTTTGGATATTACTTGTGTGTCTGTGACACTACCGTTTTGTCTGTAGGGTTTCATTTTATAATTTAGACGTTCCTGTTTACTTTTATTGGACACGTTTCAGATGGACATGTCCTATGTCTCTGGAAGAATTAAAGCTCCAAGTAAACTTCTTAGCCTGGTAGACAATATGTCAGCCTACATCCATCTGAGTGACAGAGCAAAGTACTCAATGCCTGACATTTCATAATGTAAATAATACTGTCCCGGTCCATGTCGTACATCCATTTGATTAATATGCCACCAGCCCCATGGTGAGTCTGCTCTTTGCCTGTAACCTTTTTCTCAGAATCTCAATGCTGCTCTTCCAGAGCCAAGAACACAGCGGGTATCTGATCGGTTTTGTTTCTCTCTCAGTGTTTCCATGATTATAGATGAAGGCTCTGATGTGCCTTTAATTCCTGGGCCAGTCCACTGATTAGAGATTGGATTAGTGAGTTCAGCAACTTTTTCGCGACCAATAATTGACATCTTGGCACAGGATGAGTTTGCAATCTGAGTAGTGCTGTCCCGTGTCGCAGCATTGGTTTAATTGAAGCCTCATGTAAATTTTCAACTTTGGCACTCCTCAGTGGTAGTATCAAAGCAGGATGTGGAAGACAGCAATACACACCAACAACCCGCATGGATCCCACTGGGAGACAATAAGAATAACAGGAGCAAACCAGAATACAAACTGCACCAATTTTCACAAGAAGTGTCCAACATTGCAGAAACTACACTTCTACAAATGTTGGTTAAGAAAATGTTATTGTAATCACTGTACTTTCCTACGAGGGATGCACAATAAATATATCAATCAATATTGTTTAATTTATATTATCTTTGATTAATTGGCATTGGTGAAACTGTAGCTGTAAACAGAGACGTTGATATGAAGCTAGAGCTGTCCCAAACGATTATTTTTCAAACGATTAATCTAGTGATTATTTTTTCGATTAGTCGATTAATTTTTCAGTTACCGATTATTTCCCATTACTTGATCAATTTACACAGTATGGATATCAAAACATTTCTTGTTAACATTTCAATATTTATTTAACATTTCTTTAACAAGGCACTTAGAGAATCTTTCCAGAATAAAATTCTGTGTTATGAATTAAATTGTACAAAATAATGCATTCTGATGCCAGATGTAGCATCTAACAAACTAAATCATATTTGCCATTTTTTGGTTCTCGGTGCTCGCGCTGCTGTTGCTGCATGTCGTTGCCATTGTGTTGATTGAATTCTCCTTCTTCCGTTTTAAACTATGGAGTCCACAGTGATTGGCGACTAGCGTTCTGGTGCATTACCGCCACCACTGGACTGGAGTGGGACAAGAGTTAATCTAGTAGCCTAGCTGTTTGCATAGACCTAAAAGAAACGGACAAACAGACTCCGTTGATTTCAATGGGAGGGCGCTGACACAAATTTGAACGTTTTTTCAGTTGGCCTCTGCTATACTGCGCAGACTCGAAATTAGCCTGGTTACGTCGACCAGCGAACCCCAACACTGTAGATCACCTGGTAGATGTACCCTCTAAATCTATAAAGAACTGTCCAAATGTTGTTTCGTGGACATTCTGATATAAACAATCAGAAACCTCACAGAAGCATTTTGTTCTGGTAAGTTTGCTCAACATACCTCAAACGTCAGCTTTCTCTTCAGATCGTATGCTAGCGTCTTGTCCGAACAGTACGGTTATTTCCCTCCTGTGCGACCGAAAGACGAGGGCATAATTATGTCAGTGTTGGCTTCCCTACAGCTAAAAATGCTAAAAATTCTTCTTACGGGACCCGAACGTTACGTACAAGGTAGTTGAGCCTGTTATGCCTTGTAT
Organism: Lagodon rhomboides; assembly: GCA_039737535.1. Lineage (NCBI taxonomy): Eukaryota > Metazoa > Chordata > Actinopteri > Spariformes > Sparidae > Lagodon > Lagodon rhomboides. The sequence goes on from CM077786.1 coordinate 5,670,862, forward strand.
TGTTTATGTAGAAAATACAGAAGCTACATGTCGGCACAGGATACATGTTATGTTAAGTTATGGGATTTTAAAAAAATCCCAAATGAATGGGCGTTCAATGGGGCTAGCGAAGGGTTGATATTCTCAGCCTCCGCAGGTCCTACCACTTCCGGATATTCGCCTACCCCCTTGGTTGTTTGGGACGACGCGCCGATGCAAATTATTCATGTCAACAAATTTATGTCGTTGATTACATTGATTGCATCGACACGTCGTCCCAGCCCTATATGAAGCCAGATTGCTTTCTTTGTCCTGTTAATGTAATGTTGTTTTAATCTTGTGGATATGTTTGTGTTTATATTATATTCACTGACCTAACAAGTGTACCATCTACACTCTCTGACACAGTAGGTGGCAGTATGCCCCTATTTAGTTCGGTTTGTGAACTACGTCAGCTATGTGATCACCAAGGTGGGCGTTACAGTTTCAGAGGAAGAAAACACGACTGAAATGTGCAACACATGTTCTGCAAGTGTTCAGAGGAGACAAGTACAGATTATGAACTTGTTTCTGAATGTGAAATTATTGGTTACCTTATCAGTATTGGCCATCAGAAGCGGGCTGAAAATAGCCACATTGTGCCTCCTCAATTCCTTCTTTTGACCAGAGCTTCATTGTCTCCTCTTTGGATATTTTAGGACATGCCATTTGTAGAACCATGCAGCTAGCATTGCTTTAAATATGTGTGTAGAAGTTTAGCAACTGCATGATACAGTTTTATAATTGGGAAATCACTTAATTTTAACACAACCTTAAAGTCATCGTCCTTTTTCAACAGAAGCTGATTACGTTACTTGAGTCAAATATGTAACAAACTCAATAAACCATCAGACTGCTTTAAATCTTTCTGAGTCAAAGGGATAGTTGTGAAGCCCATTCAGGCCTTTTTCACTATCTCAGTACATACAGTAAGAGGAAACCTATGGTTTATTACAACTTTTATTTTTTATCTTCATTTTTGTAATCCAGACGATCTGTTCCATCATTTATGTTAACACTGAACTTATCAAAATAATTGGTGGCATCTGCCTTCTTTCATGACTATTTTGTGTCGAGTGTGGTTGGTCAAACCAGGAAGTCAGTCTGTAAAAGTCTGGCTAATATTTTTTTGTTTTATTTTCAAAATAAATTGTGTTAACCTAGCTATTTGTTAAAAACCTATATAACCATCTGACCACTAGTGTTTGTTGCCCCAATCAGTGCAATTATTTCTCACAATGTTGCTGCAATCAGATTTCTCAACAATTACTTTGGAGAATACGGAGCAACCCTAACTGAGAGAACTGATGGCCTGAGCTTCATCAAGTTCTAATAAACCATAGTTTTCCAATACGGGAGCTTGTTGGGAACAATACACAGTCAGACAGGAAGTCTGGCTAACAGGCAAAACACAGGACAAGGACAGCCTGCTGCTCAGCACAATAGACTGCGAGAAGAACATGCTGTGTTAATCTATCTAAGAAGGCATGAAATATTGATTTTCAGTAAAAGTTAACTTTTTAATGGCTGCCCATAATTTTACTGCTGAAATAATGTTTTTCTTTTGTGTTTGTTCTTGAATATATATTTACATTTTAGGGCATTTAGCAGATGCTTTTATCCAAAGCGACTTACAGTAATTGGTACATACATTCAGACACTGAAGGTGGTGGCTGCCATGCAAGGTGCCAACCAGCACATCAGTAGCAGTTTGGGGTTCAGTATCTTGCCCAAGGAGACTTTAACATGCAGACCAGGGGAACTGAACCAGCAACCTTCCGATAACAAGACGCTGGCTCTACCCCTGAACTACAGCCGCCCCAACATCTAAAGCAACGTCTAAAGCTAATGAACTGACGGCTAAAATTCAGATGAAGTCGGTCAAATGGCAAATGTGACTGATCGCAAGAACAGAATATGTTCACCTGCACTATTTAGTTAAGACCTTGGCACTATTGAACCTAGCTGTGAAATAATTGTGAAATGACATACATTTTTGTTGTGGTCTTATTTTTCTATTCTATACTTATTTATTTTATGTTGAGACTCAATTCAGCCTTTAGTTTTATAATAAAAATGATGCACTTATGAATTATAGCTGATATTGTAAGGCACAAAAATCATATTTGTGGTAATTTGTGATTTGTGATTTGATTGTTTAAAACTGTTTTATATTCCTGGTTCTGGAGGAGATGAATATCTCAACTGGAGAGCGATTCGCTCTTTCAGTCTTTCCCTGCCATCGCTACACTGCTGTCCACCTACACTGCTGAATGCAACAAGCTCACACCGGTTCTCCGGGAGCTGTCAGACGTCTTCGTAAAGAATGTAGAGAAATCAGTTACTGAAGCAGACACAAAGGAAAGGTTCAGAGAGAGCACCTGGACTGCAGCTAATGGTCATTTTCAATAGTGTTTCGTGTGTCAAATTTTTTCTCAATGAATGTATTAGTTGTTGTATATTAAATGTTTTTCCACGACTTAAATGACAACCCAATTGCAAAGTATATCCTGGAATGTGCTGCAAACACAGTTTGGTTTAGCTCCGGGTGACATTCCCCTCAAGGGTGAGTCAGTTTTAGATTAAGCTTTGGATCATTGCCTAATGCAAAACTTGGGTCATGATCAGACTGTCGACTGTTGGTGGAAACTTTGACTTGAGAGAAGTTTGAAGTCGGAACGTTCGCAGCTGAAAGCAACTCATGTAAACACGCACGCTTTTATTGACTTATTTATCAACTATCTTGTTTCTAGACAAATTAATGTGCAAGCGCACATAAGAGGCACAACATCCGGTCTGACACACACCATCGTTTGCTAAAGTCTGTCCATTCATCTGCTGTGTGTGTGTGTATGTTTACTCATGTTACGTTTGCCTCTCTGTATTTGCTGTACGACGCTTACATGACTCCTGTGGCCAAACGTTTCGTGAGTCATAATTATAACCTCCAATCCAATCTGGCATACAGGCTGTCAGTCGTGTGGAATTGTTAAAAAAAACAAGCTCTGTAAATGCCTTAAAGGTTGAATATTAACAACAGCGAAAGGAAGGCCTTATCTGTACGATGTTGACTCATCTGTTTATTTATACGGCAGCTCAGATTGTAAAGACTGAGGATGTCTGTTCCCACTTATAGCAACAACTCTACATATTTAATCGGGATCGTCTCTTCTCGCACAGCCGCCGGTAAGTTGTGTGCGTGTGACTGAAAGAATAGGGGCAAACCGTTTCATAGCTACACGTCTGTTCAGATCACAGAATCCAACAGGGGTGCTAAATAGTAATGGGAGTTTTGTTTCGAGGGTAAACAGAAATTGGCAGAAGGCAGGAGGCAAAAATAATCACAAAAAAAAATAGAAATCTTCTTTCTAGCATTTTCAGGATTTTTTTTTTTTTGCCTCCACTTTTTTGTCATTAGCTACAGCGGTTTGTTAAGCCCACAGAAACACCTGAGGCACAGGATGGAATTTCAGTCAGAAGCGAAGTGGAGGGCATGGGAGCCGGTGATACGTGTTTGACTGTAATTGGTTTTGTTACAGACAGGGCTAAGTGGTGTGGGTGTTACATCGAGCTGTGCAGTTGTGGAACAGTCAGGACACTGACTCATGGACAGCCCAGACAAATACACTTCTTTTCTTCTTTTTTTCCCAGGACCGCGGTTGTGTGGGATTAAAAGACGATTTTATAAGTTTTATTGCCTTCGATTCTCCGTCAATGGTAATCATATTCTGACTCTGAAGTAGAAGGAGCAGGTGTGTTCAGATATGAGTCCTCGCAGCAAACAGATACATCTGAACTGCACTCTGGTGCCTTTCTTTAAGACTCCCTTCTTTCCATGCTAATTTCATTTTAAAGCAATAATCTAAAATTGCAAAGACCATCGTGTTGGGACGCGACATAAAGCGTGTTTGTACAGGTTTGGATTCAACGCGAAACCAAGCTTTTCTTCCCTCCTCTTTTTCTCCTACATCGGGTGACAAAATGCTGCATTAAAGGCAGCTGGTAAAACAAGCAATAAAATTTGTTGCACCGCGGATGACACTGCGCAGGGCGATACAATAAGGCTCAGAGGAGGCAGGCTGCCCAGGGACTCCAGCAGAGGTTTCACCGAAATGAATGTGTTGGTTTTCAAACAATTACGGCAACCTTCAACCTCACCGTCTGAACTCTAACACCAGATTCACTCCTTTTCTCCCATATTGTGCTTTTAATCAGAAGGAATAGGAGGACATTTGAATCAGTTCCTTTAGAAGATGTGCTGCAAAAGGAAGCACAGCGGCGTGTATGAAAAGCTGGACACGGGTGCAGGACATGTTTGACATTGTCGCAATGTTCACCTTTTGTATTGCGGACACATTAATAAAAAATCTGTATCTGTTTATGTGCAGTATGGGCCTGCGTCATTTGAAATGAGATTTTTTTTTTCTACCACATCAGTGCCATTATACAATCCAGGTGTGATTACTGACAGCAGAACGATACTTTAAAAGAAAACACTCAGCTGATTTAACGATGAATCGATCGTCATAGAAATAACCTGCGACAATTTGGACGGCTGATCCGTTCTGTCAGTTTTTTTTTTTTCAAAAAGGTAACTGTCCTTGCGTATCTGTGGCGCTTTTTCAGTCTACCGACTGTCAAAGCACTTCACAATACCTGTCACCTTCACCCATTCACACGCTGATGGCAGCGGCTGCCATGCAAGGTGCAATTAGGAGTTTAGTTTCTTGCTCAAACGTACTCTGACGGGGGAGCTGGGGAACGTTATTTCTGCAAAAATGCAAAACATTCCCTGATTCTACAAACTGTAATGTAAGGATTCGCTCTCCTTTACTTTACTGTTATTTGATTATATTTGGATTTCAGATTGTTGGATAGAAAAAAGCCGTGAAGAATCGCAGCGGGCTTCACTATTCCTGACATTTCAGTCTAAATAATTCATTGAGAAATTGAGAAAAACAATCAACAGTTAAATTCATCATAATCAAATTATTATTATTATATGAAGTCTTCGATATCTTACAGAAGAAAATCAGAATATGTTTGTTTTTTTCCTACAAAACCGTCTGCAAACATTAAACCTGAGATGCAGGCGACAGGTATAAATCTGTCATCCAGACAATCCATATCAGCTGTTTGATCAGAACTGTCTCTTAAACCTTCTCAGTGAAGAAAGTAGAAGAAAATACTGAGGTGTGACATCCGCGACCAGTGCAGCTCCTACTGTTCATCTGATTTGGACAGACAAAGAGCGAGCAGAAACATTTTAAACAACTTATTACCTGCTCTGGTCTAAAGCACCTGTTATACAGCAACTTCACTCATCTGATCTCCTCATTACTGCCTTTACATGAAAGGACTGAAAGCCAGCGAGGGACGAGGCTAAGGAGGAGAGGCCTTCGCGGCTCCAAAGTTTGCAGGCGCCTCGAGGCTTGTGGCTCAGGAAAGCTGGCTCCAGAAAGGGAAGGAGGACGGCTCGAATTGTTTAACCTGTCCCTAGAAACCCACTTGAAAATCCTGCCCTCTGGTCAGAGATGCTCCCCGCTCAACTCGAGCAGCTTTAACCCGACATCAATTCAGCCGCTCAGACTGAAGAAGCTCCCCAGATTAAGCCCATCGCTCTTTCACACACTCCTCTACTGGTGGGCACTGTCCCCCTCTCCAAACTTAAAAAAAAAAGAACTGGCCAGATCAGAAGTGTGTGCATTTTGAGCTCTCGCTTTAATTTGTGATCAAAATATTGAAACAGAAGTAGAGTAAAAAAGAAAAAATAGAAAATTGCTTCCATTTTTTCTTTTTTACTCTACCAACGGTGATATGTTGTGGTTTCTTTCTTGTGACAAATGTACTTATTATAAGTCGCTTTGGACAAAAGCGTCTGCTAAGTTCCCTAAATGTAAATGTTAATGCAAATCTCTTAATAATTAGAACAATGCACTAAAGTGAGACCACTGTCTTGTGATTCTCATGATGCTGTTCTGCACTGCAACTCAATATTATACACTGCAAAAAAATGTCCTTAATACCCGAGTGATCAGTGTTTGTGTTGGAAACACAGATGTGAGAACAGGTTTGGTGGAAGACAGCAGCTTTATCCCGTAATATCCCATTTGGGGGTGACAATTCATTAAGCAAGTCTCTCTCTCGCTCACTCACTCTCTCTCTCACACACACTCACACACACACACTCATCTTAAACGCAGCAGAGATTTGCCTCCTCACTCTGTGTGCGCACCTGACGGCCAACACAGCCGCGCGTCTCCCTCCTCTCTCGGCTCGCGCATGTGGCCACTGATGCTCAAAGTGCTTATTATAATAAATCACTTACACTGCTGTTCTGGCCGGACCAGTGCACCATAGCCTGGTTGTGGGATGAATCCCCGGTCAGGGCGAACGTGGAACTGTTAAGTTTTAGCTCCTCCTGCCTCGGACCGGCGGCTCTCCGCTCGTCTCCGCTCCAGCGCAATTCAGAGCGCGTCGCTCTGCGTCCGGCCGCCGGGATCTGGCCCGCTCCCGGGTCCTGACTCTGGGCTGAGCCGGAGGGTCCGAATTTATCATCATCGCTGCTCCTTTTGGCGCGCTTCGTGTACCAGGTGGCAGAGGTGGACCCTGCGCCGCCCCGGGTCTGCTGCTGACCGTTCATTCTGACATGAGAAACTTTCACCTTCGCAAACTCGCTCTCACTAAATTCGCCTTTTGCGCGCAGTTCTTCTGTATTCCTCTCCAGCCTCGGCTCCGTGGATCCTGCGCGCTCCGCTCCGCACTCAGCGGAGCCTCCTCCTGCGCAACGGAGCCTCCGACTTTCGGCACTTGCGGCCCCGGCTCCCCCCGGCCCGTCTCCGTATCCAAAAACTTCTCCCTTTAATCCCGTGGCAGGTTCGCGAAATTTCAAATTGGGCACTAATTCCCGTGCGCCCCACTTACTTCCAAGCTGGCACGACCTGCAAGTTATCTCAGCCTGAGCGGCGTGAGAGAGAAAAAGCATGTTGAAAAGCAGAAGCCAAAGCGCGCGGCGCCACTTCGGACAAGATATGACCTCCCTCTCCATCGCTGGCGGCAGATTAAGTATGCTGTGGACGCGAGAAGAGGTCCGACTCCGCACTCTCCTCTTTTGTCTTCTCGGGGACCGAACTGACACTCGGCGGCGGCGGAGGAGGAGGAGGAGAGGAACTGCGGCGCAAGTTGTGGCGTTGCTCAAATGCGGTGTTGTAAAAAAAAGTGCGGCTCCGTCTAAGTGGTCCAAGTTGACGGATTTGATCAAATCAAGCCCCGCACGCACGGAGGGAGGGAGGAGCCTCGGATACAGACTGAGATAATGTTGGACATTCTAACTTCGTATTTGTTATTTCACACCATATGGTCGGCTATAATTAAAGCAGTCAGTAATACACTCATTTTGTTCTGCTGCTCTTTTATTCCTCCTCGCAGCCACACGCTCCGAGCGTCTATCCCGGGTAGTTTCTCTCCTGATGCACATTGTCAGCAGCCTCCCTTCAGGGAGAGTAAATTGCTTAATTTGGCAAATGAAACGGAATACTTTTTTTTCCCTCTCTCTCTCTCTTGCCTATGATGAACCTGTTTAGATCCAGTCCTTTCTGGTCTCAACAGGGGTTTCTGCTAATTGGAACGTATTTATACGTTTCCAATCCAGTGCGGCGTGTCAGGAATGGAAGCTTCTATGATTTATTAAAACAGCAATAAAAAATTCAACAGCTCACATAGGAACATGAGATTTTTTTTTTCCCCCAGCACTTCTCCGTCTGCATGCATTTTGCAACCGATCTTGCATCCCCGCAGGATTATACAATGGCTCGGTGTTTATTGTGTATGCGCCGGACCAGCTGGGGGCAAACCAGAGGAACACCTGTAAGGTGAAGCACGCGGGAAACATTTCCGGATTGAAATCATGAATATTTAAGTGCTTTACAAAAACAAGACATCGTGTTTTATGTTTGTGATTCGGTCCCAACGAGCATCTCCGGTGACAGGGACGCGACGGAACGACGAGGCTGGAAGTTCTCCTCGACACGGGCCTCGCAGCTCTCCGTGTCTAATGACTGGGGGGTTATGGTGATTGCTGATGAGCACTTAGTAGTACAAAGAGATATACAAATGGCCACATACTACCCAAACAGCTGGCTGCTTTCTAGTTCGCAGCCGAGGATGCCGCCGCATGAGGGAATCAAACGGGCAGATTGTGCCTGGAGAGGTGATTCATTTCACCAGCAGGAGAAATAACCACGAGCGACGACAGCGATTAAAGACAAAAGGATTACAGCATTATGGAATTTTACATACTGTTAAAACCCGCCTCCTCCCAACACATGTTGCATCAAGTGTGTTGAAAATAAACACATTAGTTTTAAGACAGTCATATGCCGACCCATCTGTGGTGATCACAGCTCAGAGCCGCTCCCTCCGCCACATTCATTCTCCTTCTGTTGTTAGGACATGTGACTGTTTCCTGAGGACGAATCCACGCAATAACCTTTTTATCTCCTAATCAATCAGAAGGTAATTTAATCGTACGCATGTTTTCAAACATGTCTAATGGGCTGAGGCTGTATGAGCTGCATGACAATGAGTTTATAACTGAAAAGATATTCATTCTGTTTAATTAGCGGCAGTTCCACAGACCTTGATATTCTCCTGATAATCAGAATAACAGCCTAATCAGAATAAAAGTGTCTCCAGTTACCGCCCTCGGAAGATCCAGCCTCCTCCGATCCAGTTCTGGCCCGATTTGAATTATCAGTCAGATCAATCCATTCAAAAGGAGAATAATAACGCCTAATAACCATGTAAACACTTAATCCGATCGTTTCTCTCTGGCTGGAATACATACAGAAAGCAATGTCCCCAAATGTTACGTGAACATGCACAGAGGGATAATACAGTATGTATTATCCCTCTGTGCATGTTCACGTAACATTTGGGGACATCGCTTTTTGTTGGTAGCAAAACAGAACTGGTCTCTTGCCAACAGGTTGCAGGCTTTTTGTTGGACATCTTACAGAATTTAAGGATTGTTGAACCCCTTGATAGTCGAAAGGCTCGAAACGACAAGTTTTTGAACGTTAAATGAAACTGAACTAGAAACAAAACACAATTCTGGCCCATCTTATCTGTTGTATTGGCAGGACTGGTCAGAGCGAATTAATTAAATGAATTTTCTCATTAAAGTTTGGGCAAAAACTCTTATCTTCTATTTCAGGCAAAGTAGACGCTTCACAGCAGACAGAACTATTTCGCATGTCGGAAAAGTTTAAATTACAGCACCACCTGATACGCAGGCTGCATTTTTTTCATACTATGAATTAACTGTCCAACCTCCTTCTAACACTGACTTTTTGGCACTTAAAGGGACAGTTCAGGTTTTTTGAAGTGGGGTCATATAAAGTACATATCTATAGTCGGTCTGTTCCCTACCATAGTTGCCGTAGGGATACGGAGAACCAAAACAGGAGATCTACGAGTGGCGAAATACAGTGCGAGGCCCAGTTGCGCTAATGCATAGGGATGCTGATGATATGGCCCTGGTCGCCGGCCTGCAGGATGCCTGCTGTCCCTCCTACTCCCAACACATCAACCAACTTACCACCTGGTTTGAGAACAGCTTCCTTGACCTTAATGTCAGTAAAACCAGGGAGATGTGTTTGGGAGAGAGGGCAGGTGCAGAATGCACAGGGTCTATCTTCAGGCCTGTTGGCATGAGAGGGGAGGATGTGGTGCAGGTCAGTGAGTTTAAATATCTTGGCACAACCATAGATAACAACCTTACTTTTCAGGGAAATGCAGACAACATTTACAAAAAAGCTAGACAGCGGCTGCATCTTCTTAGACAATTGAAGAGCTTTAACGCCAGTAAACAAACCCTGACCATGGTCTACCGGTCACTTACTGAGAGTGTTCTCTCCTTTAATATCATCTCCTGGTATGGGAACCTCCCAGTCAGACACAGGAAAAAGTTGCCCCAGGTAATCAACCAGGCCAGTAAGATAACAGGAGACAAGCAAATGCAGCTTCAGGAAATATATAATCGTTCCATGGCCAAAAAAGCCACTCAAATTTACAGTGACACCCCCCACCCTCTCAACTCCGCATTTGTTTTGATGAGTCATTTAGTCAAAAATGAGTCAAAAGTCATTTGTGCCGTCTGCAGTGGATATCTTGAACCAGAGCATCTTCAGGTGAACTTTGAGCTACAATGAATCCGCAGCTGTTGATATTGTAATGTTGTATTTTATGTGTTATTGTATATCATGTATTTATTTATTTACTTGTTACTGTGCTGGATGTGCCCAGCTGTTGTTGCTGGCTGACTACCAAGAAGCCAAAGGCAAATTTCCACTGTGTTTTAAACCATTGGACAATAAAGTCTTCTTATCTTATCTTCTTATCTTATACAGAGGTTCTCATTATCACCCCCTGCTGGTACTGCACCTTCATGCACATGCATGCTTTTCTTGCCTAGGCAAGTGTCTCCTGACACACTGATCTCAACTGGATTGGCAGATCGCTCTCTATTGCTCGCTTTGGCATGGGAGTGGGCTTGTTTGTGTCCACCTGATGAACGTCCAGTATTCACTCTTTTGGCTCTGTTCTTTAACTAACTGCTAACTCTTGAGAAAAATATTTTGTACTTTTTATACTTAAGCTCCTTAATGCTCGATTATGCTCATTAGCTAGAGACTAACTACATCTGTCTGCTGGGCACACTCTCTGTTTTGGCAGCGAGCCAAAACAGAGAGAGTGCCCTAAACGCCTTAGATTACAAATATCAATGAAAGGCTCCTTAACCACTTGTTTTTGTTTCCGTACCCTAACCTCGACTTTCCCCTGTTTATTTGCTGTAACCACAATCTTTCCCTCATCTCAACCAAACCTCGGTTCCTATGTGCACATACAGTAGCAAGTGAGAATTTTAGGAACTTTGGCATTGAACCTAAAATAAAACGTAAACTCCAGCTAAAATGGATGCAAGGACAGTCCAGCCTGACTAATCAGATTCGAAAAAGACAAAGGATAGACCTAAATAAATTAGAGAGAGAACACCAACAATGGCAGCAACATGACCTGCTATCAAGTAACACTCAGCTGATATTATTGCAGATACTGTATTGCAGTTAAAAATGCAATGTAATCTAAGGTTATACATATATGATACAGCATTTTTACACTCCCAGGTACTGATATCAGTATAGGCCCAAAAAATTATTTATCAGTCAAGGTGACGAGCATTTTTCCTGCAATTCAGTTAACAATTACCATGTGCTTCAAAAATTCATTAATGCTACTGCATGAAAATATGCTTTTGTGATGTGATCAGAGAGAGATCCATTTGGGGCCTACTGATTGACACGCAGCCCTGAGGCTCACATAGCAACGCAGAAAGAACTGAACTGATCTGATCTCACCTCATCTGAGTGTTCCGATGTAACTGAGACCCGTGCAGATCTCTGGTCTGCTGCCTCTAAATGCACTGCCACAGCCACATACAGTGACCTCCGAAGTGTCGGCATGTTTTTTCATAATGCAAGTGAAATGACCCTTTAAATTACACTCTTAAAGTGAAGTCTGATTACACCCTCCCTTTTTTTGGGGGGGGAGAGCGATCCTTGCCAGCCATGTCTGACCAGAGACGTTAAAAATGATAAGTGTTGCCTCTCCTCATGGCACACAGCATTAAGCAGACATATTGTGTTGGATTAATGGTGCTGCAATGGACAGGGCCCATATGGCTCACAGACACTTATCAACCAGTTCTGTGGTGTGTGTGTGTGTGTGTGCGTCTCCTGCGGTAACACCCCGCATCATCTGCTGTCCCCGCCTGGACTCGCCATCCATTCACAGGCGATCGATGTCCTGCCAATAACAGAAATTGATTTTTGAGGATGTTGCAGAAAGCAATATGCAGGCCTAAGTATCTGATTTGTATGTACCCCCTCGGATTATGACTTTGCAACAAGGTGTTAAGCTTCAGAAATCACAGTAAAATGTCATATATGCAGCAGTGAGGGCAGAATACATGCCCCCAGGCTTCACTGAAATGTAACATAGTAAAGGGAGCGTGGTTGAAAGCCTTTCCAGAGGCAGGTGGAACACATGTTCACTGACATCTTTAAAAAGTGTTATCACAGTCTGTAGCTTGCCTGGCCTTTGAGAAAAAACACTGTGGCTGTTTGAAATCACATACTAACCTGCTGCCTACAACAACAACTCAATCAGTATATAGTGCGTACTGCCTACTAAACAAATGTTTAAGTATGTTATTATTAGCAGATCGTTCACCCGGTACAGGATATTGTGGGTGGTGCGAGTTTGATTTAAAAAAGAATAATAATAATTATAATTATAGCTAAACTATCTATTAAGATAAACAAGGCAGAAGAGGAGTCTGCTGAACTGAGGCGACTGCAAGTGAAAAGAGTTGGAGGAGGTCTCTGGCTATGTACCGTACATTGTATTATAAAGTTTACCTAAAGCAGCGCTTAACTTTAAAGGCACAAGAAGGCACAGAATAGGCCACCTATTGAACTCTTACCCCAAACAAATACAGGGCATCATACAGGGTTGGAATTTCGTCATTTTAGAGGCAAGGCCATTTGGCCTTCACTTTTTTTTTTTAGGGGCACCAAGGCCACATGACAGGGCACAAAGGTCATTATGTAAAATTCAATGGTTTTACCTTTCAGATTGATACCATAACAACCTTATTTATAATACGACATGGATTATGTATTACATTTTTTAAAATACCGATATCAAGTTAATGTTACATTAGAAAACTGTTTTTTTTTAAAGTAGGGTTAGAGTTAGTTGATTTTGGTGACAATACACTGAATATTAGTCAAGTTATTGAATATTTGATTTTTGTAGTTTCTCTTTATGGTGTTGCACTTTGTAGACGGTCCCTGCGCCCTCATCTCACAGACGGCTGACAACAGAGACCAATGTTATTTGTCCAGCCCGGAGGACCGCTCATTTTGATAAAAATATGGTTGTAGTTTGTTGTCTACCTTATTACGGTAGTTAAGAGTCGTCGTTTGTGTTTTAACAATGTTTCGCTTATGAGTTATTGATCTGGGAAGTTCGAATCTGTGAATATATTTCCAACTTTACTGAACTAAATCCTATCACATAAGTCAGTCACGTATCATATCAAAACCGGCTGAGCTCGCTTGCGTACCTGTGCTGTAAGTGTCGTTCCTCCGTTTTGGGATGCTGCTGCTGTTCGAGAGGCTCAGGCTTTCACATGAGATCATCGATGTGATGATGAGACTCCACCTGCGCGAACCACGAACTCACAAGTTCTATTCAAGGCAAGCCCACTACAGTGCACTGGCGCTTTTTACATGGAACTTGGTCAGGGGCACAAAGGCCACTTGGCCGTACGCTGATTTATTTATTTTTTTTACGGGGCATCAAGGCCAATGTGTGGCCGCCGTGAAATTCCCGCCCTGGCATCATATCTCCAGAGTAACCGCTAACTGATGCTAACTATAGCTGTCATTAACTAGTACGCTCCGAACCCTGGGGGAGCATTGGTTTTGTTTACTATTGGACTGTCGCCTCTTAAGGTACAAAGTGGATAGGGGTTAGCTGGTTAACATGCTAACTTCAATGTACATCTCTGCAACACAATACACAGACATATGTCATATTATGTCAAAGCTGTTGATAATTTTATTCTATTTTTGGATATGAATGGAAAATGAACAGAATAAATGCGATACAGACAGAAATGTGACCGAAGTCGCCCACTGCATTGGCTGCAGTAACTGTGGGTTAAAGGCTAATTTCCACCGGGGACGGAACGGCCACGTGACAGCTGCACCGCGGTCACCGGAGTTGATCGCTGCCACTCTAATCAATGAGACAATCCCCACCGGGTGCGCCGCGTAACGTCTCAGCAGCGGCTCTCTGCTCTGCAGCGCTATCAATCCATAGCACTTCTATTTCTTGACGGAGCTGTTGCGAAACCGCGTGAAGCTCAACAGAGCAGATTGCACCAGACAAGAAATCCGACACAGAATCAACGTAATACACTTCCGCCCCCTTTCAAAATAAAACACAATACACAGTTCATGTAGCCTATCGCAACTTCACATCAACATTACGTCATGACCGGGGGCACCAGGTCAGCAGCCAATCAATCAAAGGGTCTCAGAGGGTTGGCGACATGGACGAGAGAGACTGACTGTTGAAGTGGAACATTTAATTGCAGGTGCCCATGACGTGTCCGGTGGGGATTGACGCCGGGCAGAGGACAGAGCTAAACCGTGGCGCAGCCGTTACGCGGCCGTTCCGTCCCCGGTGGAACTCCCGCGAGGGGGCTGTAAGCTGACAAGCAAGGCATTTAGCTGGCACTTTTGGAGCTACTAATTTCAAAAATATCGGAGCATTCTTTCAATCAGGCATCAGTTTTCTTAAACTGCCCCAAATTTGAAATCTACACAGTTGATTTATCACATACAATTTGATGAAATAAAAATAAAATAGAATGAAAATTTGAAAAAAATCTGTTACTACAAACTCAATTTGACATTATTGTTAGTATGAAAGGTACATTAGTAGGTGATTCCAAGCACAGCCAAAACCTAGGTTTAAGTTTAGGTTATACATCATGGTTTGGGTTAGAATAACTGCATTACTTCCATAACTTCAGTTATGAATGTACATATGTTAAGAACGTAACTTCGTTTGTTACATTATATGTGTGACATTACTTTCCCACGTTAGTAAGTTAAAATAACTCACGTAACTCAATTAACCTAGCCTTCTCCAGGATCTATCCCCATCCTTCTCCCAATGGACTTTGTACTACTACTACTACTACGTTATACTACTCTGCCTGACTTCCTCCTTTAGTGCCATAATAATTATGTGACTGCTAGAGGTTGCAGTTCAACAGTAAATGTAATCATAAGCTTTCATAGTCAATCTTTATGGTCATTTGTCTGATGAGGACGGACATTAATAAGAGTGGTCTTTCATATTGGGTGAAAAGGGTTCATGATGGTGTTACTGGGTGAGAAGGCTACTTAGCCAATAACTACAGTTAGAGACTACTTACAACATTTGTAACACCACTGGATACTTTAACAAGACCTTGGGACAATTTCCAGCCGTGTTTGTGGTGACCAAACAAGGGTTTTTTTTTTTTATCTTTTCCTCGACCTAACCAAGTGGGTTTTGTGCCTAAACCTAACCAGATCAGCACATCATTGTCACAACATAAAACTTAACCTAATGAAATGTGAAGTTGCAACATAGAGACAAGTTTCAACATATCCATGGTTTAGAGAAATGTACATTTATTCTGGCAATTTGGTTAAAAATTAAGTTAAGCAGTTTCTTTTTTTCTTTTTTCTTTGTAGGACATATTAAAGCCACCACTTTATATTATTTTCAGTCATTTCAGTCTTCTTTATACAACATTTCCCCCCCCCCTCCCTTGCTTAGCTCCCAGGGCTACCCTCAGCCTAATACAAGCTTTAGAGCATTAACATAAACAGGAGCTGGAGCAAACAGCAATGTACTGATTTTTTTTTTTCCTGAGCCAAAAAATTCCCCTTTCAAACTAGAGAGCAGGAGACAAACCAAGCCCAATAAATGTAGAGGCAAAAGCTTGAGTTTTAAAGGTTCTAGATGAACAAGTAGGAGTTGAAAAGAGGCAGGAAGTCAGACAAAAAGAAGCCAGGGCAAGAAAGAAGAGGAGGGGAGAGGGGGATTAAGTAAATGGCTCTTTTATATTCCCTGTGTTCGACTCAAATGAAAAGTTACTTCAGAGAAATACGTTTCCAAGTAACATTGGTATTCAGCCACTGCAGAGAGCAGGCGTGGGGTCAGGAGCAATCAGTTTACCGTGGGCTCATGAAGAGGAGTTCAACATCTGAGTTCAGCATCTTTCAATTTCCAGCAATTTTTTTTTTTGCATGTTGTGTCTCAGCCTGCCATTAATTGTAAAACTGTTCACTGATAACAATAGGAGTTTGTGAGATATAGACTGCAGCCTTCCTTCAAAAGCCAGTCCTGCATGAGGCACAAAAAGAGCACAGCCGACAGAAATAGACCAGTGGTTAGTTAGACTTCTATTTCCAATTCAAGAACTGAATTTCAAGCGGTGTCCCAAATTGGCAGAGTGGGACTGCTCTTGCTCTGCTCTGTATTGGTATTTGGTATTTGAAAAGCAGTAATTGGATTACGCATTAAGATGGTGATGAAGGCACAAACTAATGGCAGAGAGGGATCTACCAACTGAATGTGGATTGTGCTCATTAATGCTGTCATCTTGAAAAAGAGCCTTCATGATGTAAAGTAACCTTGACACTGTCAGTCTCGCTGCACAGTATGTGAATATCCCGTAAGGCCCAATTCTAGTACACCCCTTGCTCCCACTACTTAGCTAGACCCCTCTGTGTCCTGATTCGTGTTGACATAGAGGAGTAGGGTGAAATGTTTCTATATACTGTATTATGGTCTTTTCCTTACTAACAAGCATTACAACGATTCTTACTACTTTTCTGATGTCCATCAATCCATTTTCATCCATTTATCAAGGGTCGTGTTGCAATGGATGCAGGCTAAGCAGGGTATTCCAGACGTATCTTTCTCCAGCAGCATTTTCCCGCTCCTCCTGGGGAATCCTGAGGCGTTCTTATTCCAGATGATATAAAATCCTAACCTGACTCCGCCTAGCTCCGCCTCGCTCCACTTACATACATCTGGTATCGCTCCCGTTGGGAGGGATTTCGGCACCAGTTTTTATGGTAGAGCCAATCAGGACCGCCGGGCGGGAGTTTCATATATGTGACGTAGCAGAGAAGCGACTGTTTTGATTCAGACAACAATGGCGGCTCGCATCGAGGAAGCAAGCGCCAACACTGATGCTTCTATTTTATCCGTGTTGTCCAATCTACCCAATATTTTTTCATTAAAAGAACATCAGAGAACGGCTCTGAAGGCTTTTGTTGGTGGAAACGATGTTTTTGCCCTTCTCCCGACCGGATTTGGCAAGAGCTTGACCTACCAAATGGCTCCGACAGACAAGTGGTTTATCCAATCATATGCAAGGATTTTTGATAAGGTCCAGCCTTCTGAAACACATCGACAATGGAGCGATCCCAAATGGATGAGTGGAGCTAGGCGGAATGAAATTCATCTGGCGAGAGTCAGGTTAATATAATCCTTCTACCGAGTTGAAGTCCAGGTCCAGGAAGCATCCTAATCCGATGCTGGAACCTCCTCAGCTGTCTCCTTTTGACCCTCAGGAGCAGAAGCTTTATGTCCGAGCTCCCTCTGGATGTCCGAACTCCTCACCCTATCTCTAAGGCTCAGTATTAGAGCCTTAGGGATAGATGATGCCTTGGTAGCTGACTAACTAGCTAGCTAATTTTACATTATTATTGCCTTTCTTTGATAGCCTTTGACGCATGAAATTTAGCAGTTGAGCTTGGATGCTGATCATGGAGAGGACGCCACCCAGCCTGTCTGCTATCTCTCTCTCTCCCAGAGACACTCCTGCAGCAAAGAGCGGGTCTGGAGAAGGAGTGTGACTGCGACAGCCAAAAAGGTTTGCATGTTGATGGGGGAAACTACAGATCATAATACCCTGTATTAGTACGGCCGCTGTTGGCTGTTCGTTATACAAACCAACCACAAGCAAACTACACATACTGTAAGTTATACGTTATACCGTGTCTATTCCTGACTCAAACTGTTAGCTCATAAGCTTACGTTAACCGCGAACCACAGTAGAGAGCCACCGCCCCCCCCCCCCACCACACACACACACACACACACACACACACACACACACACACACACACACACACACACACACACACACACACACTCACACACACACTCACACACTTAATGCAAATATAATAGCAACAAATTGATGCTTTCTTGCAATTCACCAAATAGGCCAAAGATGCAACAATTGTGCCTTGTTGAAATTGTAATGAACAACGGAGGGAGAAGGAGGGATTTCTCAGCCTATTGAATTAGGCATTTCACTACACAGTGGCTTTATTCATACGATTTAGGAAATGTGCATATTTCACACACAAAGGCAGCTCTCACCAGCAGCACTCGGCATCTTCTGAGATTTGCTCTGCCTTTCCTGGAAATTCTCCCCTTTCAACATCCTGCTGGGGTGAAATGACTCTCCCAGAAAGTGCTGGTGATTGGACACATAATCAGCTGTGCTTCTAATATTTAGAGCAGCAACTGAATCCAGCTGCTGTTTATTCAGTAGATTTTTATTCAGCCACAGATAAGCCATTAGCTCCTATTCATCAGACTGGCTTTTCTATTCAATTCCTCAAGAAGAATACAGGCAGAGAGGTGGAGGCACACTTTTTTGGGGCTGTCACTGTGGTTTCCTTCTAACATCTTGAGTTCTCATATCAACATCAGCCATAAGAGGTGGGGGGGATTTTTGGAAAGCCAGGTAAAGAGGGGAGAACAAGATCCATCGTATCCCTTTTGAAAGGCCAAATAAGTGACTGCTTTAAAAGCATGCCTGCAAGGGCTGAAATATTAATATTTGCTGCTCAGGAACATTAGCAGTATCCTCGGAGTAAGGCAATGATAATTATTAATGAATCTCATTTTCAGACCACCGCTCTGGATTTTCAAAGTGCCGGTGACCTTCAGAGGGAAAGCAAAGCACAGCGTCGCCTTCTATCCGGAGTCAGCAGACAAGAAATGAACAATCTGTTACTCTTCTCTTACAGCAGTTGGAGCTCATCTCGCTGCTTTCTTTACCTTCCGTGGTTGTGCTCAAGATGACTTATTACTAAACGTGGAAAACCACATATCCCCAGAAGACGCTACACCCTTTTATACTCAATGATGCTTCAGGCAGGGACATTGTTTAGAGCAGCCGCTGTAACTCCTCTGTCACAGAGAGACAGTATATGAGTAAGAATGAGGTCGTTCAAGAGAAAAAGCATTGTTCCACTGTCCATAAGCTGTGTGCTTGAATAGTGTGCTCTAAAAATATATCACAAGGAAAGCAGTTCCTCTGCTTTGCAGTGGGACTATGTAACTTTTGCTGAACAGCGGCCACTGTGGCTAAAAGTAGCAATTACAAGATAGTGGCACTAAGAATTTGCTTTAATTTACCAAGACTCTCTGGAGCCAGCTGCTTTAAAGCTGTCTAGTCAAATGTTTATCGGGGCAGTGTGAAACTCTTGTGCTGTGCTGTAAGCCAGGTGTTGGTTTATGTCTGCAGGTTCCATTTCTAAACTAATGCTAGCTACTGTTGCTTTCTGTTCTGTATAAAGTTACATTGAGTCCATCACAAACAAAGCCACAGTCCAGCGGCATTAAGCAACTTAAACAAATTGTCCACATGTTTGTAGGCAACACAATCACGTAGCATTACAATCTACTCACATATGGTCAATAAAAAAGTGATGAATGCATGAAAAATTGCTACAAATTGTTACACAGAGCCCCTTTAATAATGTATTAAATGAATATATGTAATGTGCAGGAGTGAAACTAGTGCTTGTGTATTTTACTCAAGTAAGAGTAAAAAATCCATGCATAAATATGTGGTTATATAGAGGTGAAGTCATTAATGATCTATGATACTACTGTTAAATTAAAGAGCACCTTTAGGCTACAAAATAATTTGCATTACGTTCAGCATACAGCCCCCTCCAGTCCAAAAATATTGGAACCACCAATTCCTTAATTTTTATGTACAGTGAAAACATTTGGGTTTGACACCAAAAGATGAATATGAGACAAGAGATCAGTATGTCATCATCCATTTCCAGGTATTTTGATCTTTTAAATTTCAATTATTGGAACATGTGACTGACAGGTGCTGTTAGATGCCCGGGTGTGTCCCATTACATTTATTATTCAGACACTTAATAGCGCTGGATGTCTACTCTCAGTTTAAGCTTTGGGTTTTGCCTTTGCAGACTGCATTTATAGTCAAAGGTAGTTACCAACATGTCTGTCTATGGGAGAAGGGCGAGCAATTTTGAAGCTGAGAGAAGATGGAAAATCAATCAGAGCTATTACACAAATATTGGCCATAGCCAGTAGAACCATTTGGAATGTCCTGAAGAAGAAAGAAACCACTGGTGTAATCAGCAACAAATGTTGAACTGGTAGAAGAAGGAAAACATCAGCAGTAAATGACCAAACATTGTGAAAGCTGTAAAGAAAAACCATAGAACAACTGTCAGTGACATCACCAACAACCTCCAGAGGGCAGGAGTGAAGGTATCACATCCCACCATTCTCAGAAGACTTCAGGAACAAAAGTATGGAGGCTACACCAGAAGATGCAAACCCCTCATTAGCAATAAGAATAGGAAGGCCAGATTGGAATTTGTAAGTACAGAGACGAGGTTTATAAGTATTATGGACTGATGAGACAAAGGTTTATCTTTGTCAATGTGATGGAAAGCCCAATGTGTGGAGAAGGAAAGGATCTGCTCATGATCCCAAACACACAAGCTCATCTGTGAAACACGGTGGAGGTAATATCACGGCTTGGGCTTGCATGGCTTCTTCTGGGACGGGCTTATTGATCTTCACTGATTATATAACACATGATGGCAGCAGCAGAATGAGCTCAGAAGACTACAGAAACATTTTGTCTGCCAATATAAAAAGGGATGCAACCAAACTGATCGGGTGATCCTTCATCATGCAGGAAGACAGCCACCCAAAACACACTGCCAAAACAACCAAGGAGTTCATCAGGGGAATGAAGTGGAAGGTTTTAGACTGGCCAAGTCAATCTCTAGCCTTAAACTCTACTGAGGATGCATTTTACCTGCTGAGGAGGAGACTGAAGCGTGAAACCCCCCTAAACAAACAGCAACTGAAAGAGGCTGTGGTGAAAGCATCACAAAAGAAGAATGCAAAGGTTTGGTGATGTCAGTGGGTCACAGGCTTGATGCAGTAAATGCAAGCAAAGGTTTTGCAACTAAATATTAAGTAATATTCACTCAAACCTATTTTTAGTGTATCTGTTCCATTACAAATTATGCTGTCTTTTCAATATTTTTAACAGATCTTGATGTAAATATCTGGAAATTAAAGCTGACACATCCATCTCTTGTCTCATATTCATCTTTTGATTTCAAACCCAAATGTTTTTCAGTGTACAGCCAAAATAAAGGAATTGGCCTCGCTGCTCCAATAGTTTTGTAGGGGACTGCATACAATAGTGGATTAACTTCAGCAGCATGAGCCCTGATGTCCACAATAACAATTCATTTTCAGCACTTTGCAGCCTGTGCATACAACCAATTGTCACTCATAAGTATACAGGCACCTCCCTGGAGTAGCCTGACTTAAAGGGATATTCCGGTGTAAATTTAATCCATGGTCTAACACACCTTGACACAGAGTAAGACTCCCCCTCGAGAGGTCAAGTTTGCTGACCGCTAGCTTAGCTAGTGTTAGCAACCTCAGAAAAGACCGCACAATAACAATACACTGCCGCTTACACCTCTAATTAGAAACTGCCATCAAAAAGCCACAATTAATGGTTAGAACAGCACCAAACTTCAGCAACAGTACATGTACAGTCCCAGCACACAGTACGAAGCATCAAACATCTGCTAGCTTTGCCGGATTTGTAAACACAGCAAAACTCACCCATCTCCTCCAGCAGCCTGCCTGTGTGGGGAAGCCCTGACGAGTCGATTACCGAGTACAATAGAATTCCGCAGCTCAAGGATGAAAATGTATGATTATTATTTCATGGAATCCTCAGTTCTTATTATCGAGAGCTGACAGGGAAAAGAACAGAAGTAATGGAGTAATAATCATACATTTTCATCCTTGAGCTGCGGAAATCTACTGCACTTGGTAATTGACTCGTCAGGGCTCCCCGAAACAGGCAGGCTGCTGGAGGAGAGGGTGAGTTGTGCTGTGTTTTTAATACAAATCCAGCAAAGCTAGCAGATGTTTGAGGCTCCGTACTGTGTGCTGGGACTGTACATGTACTGTTGCTGAAGTTTGGTGCTGTTCTGACCATTGATTGTGGCTATGAGTGGCTTTTTGATGGCGGTTTGTAATTGGAGGCATAAGCTGCAGTGTATTGTTATCGTGCAGTCTTTTCTGAGGTTGCTAAAACTAGCTAAGCTAGCGGTCGGCAAACTTGACCTCTCGAGGGGGAGTCTTACTCTGTGTCAAGGTGTGTTAGACCATGGATTAAATTTACACCAGAATATCCCTTTAATCAAAAAAGAGCTAATCTGTCCCACTGTAACCAGTCCAGTCAGCCTCTCAGACCACAGCTAAAAGTACAGAATATATCAGACAATGGCTACAATAGTGTAATGGCTGTGACTCTCAATAAACGCTAATGTTGCGTAACTGTTTCTATTGGATGTGTAAATATTCTACTGTTTGCTGCCGTGTTCCCCACACGCTGATATTTCAATAATTGTGTTTTTACAGTGTGTTGTCTATCTCAGCTGCAAGACAAACAACCCATGTAGGTTTAAAGGATATGGCTGATTTTATATTTTGCAGATTGTCAACCATTCCCAGAAAGTGACCAAAACCAGCAGTATGCTACTCATGTCTTAATAATTTACAATTTACCTTAGTTTGTCTTTGATCCTAAGCTCCAACTCCACTTGTTTCCACTGTAGCTGTACCGGTACAACTGGTCAAAAGAGTCCCAAGGAGGCAAAGGAAAATTGTGATTTTACTTCTTTCAAAACTGTGCAAGTATGTATGCTTGCTTCACGACAGATTTCCCGTCTCTCCTTTGGCAAAATACTGATTATTATTCATGATGTTATGTTTATTTTCGTTAGAACTTATTTTTGATGTATTTAGTATATACAGTTGGTTCATGACTGATTCCTGCTTACATGCACCTCCATGCAAGTGAGAATATTTGTAATTGACCTCACATCTGAGCAGAGCCACCAGCCCGAGAGGATAATTATGAAAAGAGTTGTGCTAATGATGTCTTTAAGTTTCAGTGCCCTCCGCCACCAAGTCAACTTTGACCTGAGGAATAGTTTGTAATGGTAGGATTGTGAAAAGTTCAATTAAGCTGTAATTTCAGACAAAGACTGCAGAATAATTGCAAGACGGTGGGTGGTGTTTCGGTTCAGTCTGAGCATGCCTAATAAGCAGGCTGTGTCACTTCTCACCAGTTATTAGCATCTGCTCCCTGATGTGAGATGTCGCTGAATAATGACAAGAAGAGGCAACAGAATCGTACTGTTGAAAAATAATGAAGAAATACATTTAACTGGTTAATTAATTTCTTTATTTTTCATTTTTAATTTTAATTAATCTCAAGTATCTATTTAAAATACACAGAAACCACATACATGTTTTTCTACTTAGAAACTAGAGGGCTGGATGTTTATTGGCATTTACATAATAATAAGTATAGTTGCTTCTATAATAAGTATAGCTGCTAAACAGCTCAGGCACCCTTGTTAAACATCAGAGACATGTTCAGAAAATACAAAACTACTAAAAATACAAAAAACGTCTTCTATCTCTGCTGTATGTGATATATTGGCAACAATTACTGGAGGTATGCTCTGGATATTTGCACACGTCTTTTCAATCAAAGGGCATGTGCTCCTCAGATTTCTGTATCAATGAACTCACTCGGAGAGCGGTGAAAAAAAAATGAAAAAAAAAATAGGATTCAGTGAAGTTGAATCAATTGTTTTCTATCACCGAAAAGGCACGAGCCATTACTGCTCTGAAACCAAATAAAAAAATAAAAAAAAACACTCCAAAAACGGGTGACAATTACTGCTGCACATCAGAGTCCTTCAGCTGAGTCAAATAAATAACGGGCTTGTTTCTGAAGGGGGTTCACAGTAAACTATGGCCATGATGGCCGTGCGTACAATTTGCTGAGTAATTGAGTCCACCATGCATATTTATGACTAAATAGACACCCTGTCGGCCCCTGGATTCATTGGGAAGAGTTGTGGTTTTGGCGGCGGCTCAGCTTAGCAATCTATGGCTTTATAAAAGGGCTTTAGCGAGCGAAACAGTCAATCTGTCATTCCTATTAGAAAGGAATATATCAGGAAACTGGCTGCATGGTCAACAGATCATGTTTCTGTGGACAAGGGCTTTAAACAGTCCATGAAAAGGAAGTGATCACCATTAGCCAAATACCACAGCAGGAATAGATCGGAGCTGTGAAGAGTGAGGAGGCAGTGCCCCATTCATAAAATACATGAAAATACATATCAGCAATACATGCAAGAGATATGTGCTTAATTTATATAACTCTAAAACCATAGCCACACCAAACATCTGGCTGTCTTGGGTGCACCTTGGGTGCCGAACATGGTTATTACACAGAAAGCTCTTTTTTCTTATTATCTTGTGTTTCAGTAACGCACAAAAGGATGGGTCCTCTATGTTAGCATAGGCATTACCTTAAAAAACAGAAAGGCCCTGTATTTCAACATTCCTAAAATTCTCCCAGAGGACCACTGTTCCCTTTAATACATTTGCAGTGCAAGTGTTTATTAATCTAGATAATGACTCCGTTACTACAGCTAGACCCACATAGACACATGACCCACCCATCCAGGATGTAATTTTCTTGCCTCTTGGTCCAATAAATGTGTTTCCTTAAGAAATCCTACATCACAGTGCTTTAACTGAACTTTTCTTCTTTTAATAGGTGAATGTAGTCCCTTAATATTTAGGCTGAGATAACCCAAGCCTTTGTTATGTGATTGCATATTTTTCTTATGAACTGAAATGTTTTTTAAAATCTACAGTATGCCAAAAACTGAAGTACACACAACATACAACAAGAAAAACACACCAAAATAACATTTAAAAAAGCCTCTATAGAACACAGGAACTCAAAACTCGTATACACAAGTTGACACTGTGTTGAACTTTGAATAAAACAATACTATGGTCCGTGACTCATAGAGAAAAGCTGCCTCACCGTTGTGGCAAAAGTTTAACAGGCAATAGAGCGACACTCGATACCTTATAGGCCAAAATATAGAGTGAGACACCTGCCCTCATTCATGAAACATTGATAACTTGAAGATTTGCGCCCTTGTCTTGGGGCAGCAGATGGAAATTAACACTGATATATTTAATAACAGTTTTGTATACTGGCCCTGTTTTAGCTTCACCAGTAAAAAAGAAGAAGAAAAAAACGTGAGAAACCGTGAAAACAGCACAACAAACAAAGTGTAATTTCGGAATAGGATGAAATCAGAGAAGCAGAAGCTTTTGGTATGCTCTTTTTATTTCCATACTCTTACGAAAGTCGAGCCCTAAAACATTTGGGATCATGATGATGATGATGATAGTTAAAAAGCAAATGGCAGCAGTGCCCTCACAGGATTCAGGGAACCCACAAAAAGCAAGTTGTTTCGGCAGCTTCTGGAGTCACTGTCGTCCAACCGCTGACGGAGAAGATCGAGCTCAGCCAGGGTCGCAGGTGGGTCAGCTGCAAGCGCCCTAGGACTGTCCTCAAGGAAGTCCAAGAGACTTTCTACGTCAGAGAGTCGTGTGGTCATAGCGGCCAGTTTGGACAGTTTGGATGGATGCGATGGCTCAGTGCATTCTGTCCAGCTTCTTGTTGTGTCCACTTGATATTTCTGAGCGGAGGTGTTGTTAGCCGTTTCTGCTGGCTTCAAGTATGCTGGTAACTTATTGCCGCTAGTACGGCCGGAGACTGTCACTCCTTGTATCTGCAGCGGGCCTGGTGCAGGTAGCACAGTTGGAGGCTGGCTCATTAGCTGTCGCCGCTAAATGATAATGACACGAATACTGCATAAAACACATCACACATATGCACACACATAATTCACAGAAAATAGTCTAATCAAAAATGTTGACAATGTTGACAAAATGAGACATTGCAAAATAACCATT
This sequence comes from Lagodon rhomboides, assembly GCA_039737535.1. NCBI lineage: Eukaryota > Metazoa > Chordata > Actinopteri > Spariformes > Sparidae > Lagodon > Lagodon rhomboides. The sequence continues at coordinate 5,696,776 of CM077786.1, forward strand.
GTTTATAGAGAATGTCACACACAGTGTTTTAGGTTTCTCGTGGCCATGAAAGCCAAATTAATATGCACATGTGTGCCACTGATATGAGTGAAAAACATCCCCCATCCAAGCAGGATTGTTCTGGTGAGGAGTCGATAGAGAAAACCCATTGTTTGTTCCATTACAGCAAAAGTCATTAAAATGATATTGCGACTATCAGGCTTTTAAACAGCCTGGATATGACACCAGGGTAGTCACGTTCACATGACAGCAGTGATTGACCCAACAGTGTTTAACAAACACTCTACATAGAGATGCAGGGAACTGTCTATACCCTGGAGACATTGTTAACGTGATGGCATTTACAACTCCTGGCTCAGTGTCTTGATCAGAGCCAGAAGGGCAGTGTCCACTAAGTTTTCAGTCGAAGCCTCTCAATGAGGCAGCGACGTAAAAAACAATAAAAGGTCATTGTCTAATTAGATAACTCAGTATTGATAACCACTTGTTATGCTGATTAAACTGGTGTTGATAATAATGACATGGCATACAGTTATCCCTGAAGGTTCAATATGAGACTTGTTCAGATTGTAAAGATGTTCAGGTGCGTTTCTTATAGTCTGGGACTATATTTCTAAATATGTAATCTATGACATATTTCATTTCTTCAAGTGCTATCATATAAGAGACAATGTAAGTTAAAGATGAATGTTAGTTCAAGTGTGCAAGACATACGAATCAATAAGAACACATATTAAATTAGAATGGAGGAGAGTGATATTTGTATTCATACAAACGTGTGCAAATTAAAATGCAAGTCTATTCAAAATAAAATTTAAAAAATTGTGGATACATTTTAAGTGAAAAACTACAACACACATCATAGATGTATTCTCTGCACCCCATTCAAAATCCCATTGACGTTTATAAGAATGCAAATACCTACAAATCTAGTCATGGAGCATAACTTTATTCAACAATATATCATGTGGTTCACTCCATATGTTTAGAACAGGATGTGAACTTTTGAAAAAACAATTTAATATTATGTTTAATTATTATTTTTTTTTATTATTTCAAGCAACCATTTCAGATCACCATTTCCTATAAGCTCAAGACAGTTGGCAGGTGGGCAGCCTAGTCACCAGGATAAAATTCTGGCAGAAAACATTCGTGCCGCTGATTTTCTCTGATATTATTCTTCATTTGTTGTTTATTCTTCATTTTCATTCACTGGTCGTCAAATAGACCTAACCAGTAAGTAAGTATTAAGTAGTAAGTATCAGTATTTGACTACCTTGGAATGAGACTCAGCAATCAACTATCTTTCACCTTTTGCATGTTGTGTTTACACACCAACAAAACCTTTACATTTGACACCATGTTTTCAGGGGCTGTAGATGAACTTAAATGTTATATCAACTAATAAAATTATCATTCCTGGTAGGACAAACAAAAGTGAACTGAAAAATTAGCATATGACACACACAAGTTGCATATTTACTTTTAAATAAAAAAAAAAAGATTTGTCCCTATGCCTTGCACTTTTGGACGTTGCATTGGAATACATAAATGTTGACGACATGCAGTGTAAAATGTATCAAAGAAGAATAAATGTATATTGTAGTAAACTCCTCACTCTGATTTGTGCCATTTCATCATAGTTACATTGGTAATAGATTTGACAGAAGTCTCAAGGAAATTGAATCGAATGCAACTGGATCCAAGAGGCTTCATCAGTTCCTGCTCGCTTCAATTTCCTTGAGATAACTATGACCTGGATGAATGAGAATAGTCACAGGCTTATTTGACAGAAGTGTTTCTCACCTTAAATTACAGTTAAATTACAACACAGTTACATTCAATTACAGCAACAGTAATAACAATTAGTTACTTTCCAGCTCAGAAACCCTACAAGAATAAGTGATCATCTTCATATTTTGTTCACATTAATTTATTTACAGTAACATGTCTTCAGTAGCCGACATACTGTCGAGCTGGACTGTGGACCCTGAATATACGTACATGGTCTAACTATCTGAGCAGTGTTAATGGCTTTGCAAAAGCCTGTGTGAAAGTGGACAGTTGACATGTCGCTCAGTGGAGTTCTGATAAGAGAACATCTAGCTAACCTCTGCATCGTGCAGTTACCATAGTTTCCTCTGGCATATGAACTCACCCATGTGAATAAAGTGGGAGACTCTAAAAAAAACTCCCAACCTTCAAAAGCACAATAGAGTTGTTTCTTTGTTTTCTTTTGTTGTAGGTAAGACCATGAACAACTTCTCCATTTACAGCAATCCTTTTGCAGTACGAAGTTATTGGGAACCTCTCTCACTGTGTACAGGGCAGCTTGATCACGAACAGATATTAATCATACATTTGGTGGAACAAGAGCAGTCACCTCAGTGAACATTGCAGACGTCTTGATGTAATGCTTTTCGGTTCTCGTTTCATTACAGAAATCTTTAACTTCTGCAGGTGAATTTGTTAGGAATTGCTTTTCTAAACAGGGTAAAGCATGGGATAACGCCACTCGTTTGCATATTTGTTGTGGTACAGCTTGAATAGTTTTTACTTGTATCCATTGAAGGCTGAGAGAGCCCACAATGGGCCCAAAGGCACAACACTTTGGCTTAAATGCAGAAGTGAATGAACACTGAATTTCATGTGCCCTTCCCCATACAGCTACTGCACACCTCCAACAAAGTACACTAACGCATCATGGGCGTGATTGATCTATTCTGTATTTAATTCAGACCCCAACAGAATGCTTATGCCCTCTATCAGTAATGCCCAATAAGAGTGTTACTCTTGTGGAAATATGCCTTTCAGAACTGGCAATCTATAGTACAGAAGCCCTTTATGCCCAATATAGTCTTCCCTTCTCTTTCAGCAATTTGTCCAATTTTACTGTGGTTTTACGATTTCTGTCACTTGGTTTTTCATCTGAACATGTGTAAACTTGAGTTTCCTTGTACCTCCTTGTTTGCACCCCAGGGTGAAGGCAGACTCCACAGCCGTATTCACCATTAAATTGCTTAAAGCTCTGTAGTCACGGCCTTGCCACTGCATCACACACACACAGCACAACGGGTGCACCTTCACGTGTCTCCATGACTGATCGATAGGATGCTGCCACTCAAAACCAGCTTGTGAAAGATTAACATATTCTTCCACAAATGGTTTGAAGTAGCAGGCCATGTCTGGCTTTTTGGATCCTAACCACAAAGCACATAAAGCTACATGCTTATCTCTACTCTCAGAGGGTATCTCCTTAACACAACACAGTATTGGCCAAATACCAAATTTTGAGGACTGAAAGACTAGTACTCAGAGACAGGAAATCCTCCTCACTGTTTCATTTAGTGGTATAATATGAGGTGCCATCACATATGGCATTTATCACATGGCTCCTACTGTCATCGGCACAAAAACAGAGATCATGTACACTCTGATTCTCAAGAATATCTTTCAGCTGATCCTTTGATGTAATACTGATAATACTGATACTTAAGAAATGTCTTTCCTGTAAACTAGCTTTTACTGTTATGGATGAGGAACATGACACACATGTAAATGTAGCAACCCACCACCCTGTACAAAACGCCTCGGGGACTATGATTAGCTTTTGACTTGAATGATGGGGTGTTCTGGGTTTGGTTTTGCTTAAGGTTGCTACCATGAAGGTTTACCTGTTTTGGGTGATAATTAAAATACCCTAATAATACACACATAAATAGTCAAACTTAGCAGTTAAATATATTCACCTTAAATATGCCCTATTTGAAATAACTGACCCGACATCTTTCTTGAATTGAAATAAATAATAATTTACTGGTTGCTGTTTTAACTGAAAGACAAATAATATTTACCCGTTTTCTGGGAATAATGAAAAAACACAAATAGGACAATAACACAGAAATATACCTCTGAAATAAAATGTTAGCTTTGGAGACCGTATTAAACACAAATGACTTGGCATATGTCAAAATATTATACTTAAATTATTAGATTATTTCTTCAAGCAAAACTCCTTCCCTTTTCTCTCCCTTCAACAGGTTAATAAGTCTACATTCAATGCTTCTAATACCGTCAAAACACTGTCATCATACTTGCAAAATACGTTCAAACACTTAATTAGACTATACATACAAAGTGGGCCGACACACACACACACACACATACACAACCTACATAAACCCTGTTGCAGGCCCGTGGCCTCGTGCGTCGCTTTGGTGCGGTGCGGCCGATAAACTCCTCTTCCTCAGCGGAGTAAAAGCACAGTTTAGCTCACACTTTATCTTCGGCCCCGAAGAAACTGTTCACCGAGAGGTGAGAGGTGAAACCAAAAGGCAGCGGTGGCGAAGTCCTCTTTGGGTCCTAGTCGGAAACAGCCCACAGTCCAAGTGCAGCGTGGCGTCCTCTGCTCTGGCAGCTCGCAGACGTTAGCTCAGTTAGCACAGCCACACTCGCACAAAGCATGCACTCTGAACCACTTGATTTAAGCCAAAACTGTGAGCTACTGTCCGGAACTGCGACGTCTTCTGTTCAAATGTAACATTTAACATTTAACAGGCTATCTTAGAAAAGTTAGCGTCTCAAACTTATCCAACTCTGTGGCTCTTCTTCCCCTCATGTTTCGTCTCCTCCTCCCGTCTCTTATTTCCCCTTTTATTTAGGAACTAACTTGATTTAATCCCTACTTTTACACCTGGGCTACCTAAGTGTTTTTTCTTGTGATTCTTGTAAAGTGCCAAGGGACTTGGCAGTAATTATGCCTTTCAAATCGATCTACAATACCAGCTAATGCAGTTTCTCCATTTCAAAACTTAAAAGGGTTCTGTTTGCTTTACTTTTCCATTACATAACCTTGTTTTGGTGTACTGTACTTTTAAAATTAAATGGAAGCCGAAAAAAAAGAGGAAGGACAGAAAGTGTCTGTACACTTCCATGAACTGCAAAAATGAATGTGTGTATTTTGTCATTGCATTGTTTGTCTTCATAAGTGTGTATTCTGTAGTTTTGTCTCACCTGTGCTAATGTGAAGGGTTCTGCTCTCTGCTATTCTCTTTGGCTGGCATCTTTCCTGAGAAGAGCACAAGTCCGTTACTCATCAAAAAGGTAAGAGAAAAGGGAGGGATGGGGTAGGAGCAGAGACAAAAAGGTCGTAGATGTAGTTTGAGAGTGAGCGAAAGAGACAGTAGGTTGTATAATACTGTAGTTCTGTCCCACTTGTGTCAGTGTGATAGGTTCTGGTCTCTGCTTTTCTCTTTGGCTTGAATCTTCATCACTTTCCAAAGAAGAACACAAGTCCATTATTCACCAAAAACATAAGAAAAAGTTAGTGGGGTAAATGGGGTAATAGCATAGAGAAAGAGAGAGAGAGATAGTAGTTGTTAGAATAATATTGTAAAGTTAGTGTGAGAAGTTGAGAGAACATTTGCTTTAACAAGTTCAACTCTGTCATTTCTGATTGGAAATAATCACTGTTATTATAAGCTGCATTAGGACACAGATGTAGAACAAATTTGTTTTTCCATCTTGTCAAGGTACATATAGGAACACTTAGACATGAAACAATTGATCATCTGTCTGGCTAAAGTTAACTCGTTTACAGCGTTCATTTAGCTAGCTAACTTAGCTAACAGTAACTTTTAGCTAACAGTCACTTTTACCCAGAGTGGCTCATTTGAGAAGGTAAGGTCAATGTAAATGAGCTTCAATACGATTTCTATGATAGGATAATAATACAAGTGCAGAGAACTCATGTCATGACTCATGCAAGATATCTCATGCAGCCTAGTAATTAGGTTAAAGGGATTAAAGTATTATTTCATTGAAGAGCGAAAATGATAAAAACTAAATTCCCAAACATTAGATGAGTGTGCAGGACAGGTCTTGTCCTATGAATGATCCAGGAGTATTGCCAGAAGTCAAAGTTGACATGGCAAAGTTTTAATTTTTTCCACTTAAAGGCAGGATTGAGGCAAGACAAGTGAGGCAAGATTTGTGAAAAAATAAATGTCACAGAGTCGCCAGGAGAGACCTTTTTTTTGGTGTCATTTTGCATTGTATTGATTTATTATTCTTAATTGAGTGTATGTGTGATTCACTTTTGAAGTGTGTGTGTCTCTCCTGTGTGGCTGAAGGACCTCCCCCTGCAGTAACTCAGCACACCTGCAGTAACTCAGCACACCTGCAAGTACTAATGACTTCCAACACAGACAAAAAGGGAGAAGCAGAGCAGACGCTGGGCCTGGGAGAAGCAGACACGGTCGAGAAGGAGCAGGAGCTGCAAAGGAGGCGCTGACTGAACTCTACCTTGTTCCCCCCCTTTACCTGCAGCCAAGGTGAAACAAAGACTGTCTGGCCTGCTTTTGGACCCCTGGTAAAGACTCTTTTAAGAACTGTGCCCCTTCATCACCCCCATCCTTTTTACTTTTTTTTTTTTTTTTTTTTTTTTAACCAAAAAATCTGCCTGTGCCAATAAACTGGCTAATTGAACTTTTTGACTCTGCCTGCCTGCTTGCCCAGAGAATAAAGAAACCTGTGACATAAACATGCATTTTAAGTCTTTGAATGCTAATGGGTGATGAAGCGTTCAAAACCAAAAAGAATGAGCCCACCCACGTATCTCTCCGTTGCCTTGAACAGGCTTTGTGCTGCATAATGTACTGCAATTCATGGTCTGAATTTCCCGCACAGTCCTGCAGACGTGACATCAGATGACGCTGAATGCGCGTCCTCGACGGCTTGGATACAGGAAAAAGACAAGCGCGGTGGACCCGAACTAGTGTTTGTGTAGTACTGGATTCTGCTACGGCCAGAAAACAACCCACCACCGCACAAAGTCCACTAAAAAGTCATACTAAGAAGAAAACAAAGGTTTTATCAGCGGCATGTTGTGAGTCATACATATACATGAAGGCCAAATATACTTTGTATATTAGATTTCTGCCTAAATATGACTTGATCTCATTCATGAGCTTCATAATATAAAGATCTAAGCTCACAGGACAGCTTTGAATCATTTTAAAGGACCATTACAACACTAAATGGGCATTTTCACTTGCCAAATATTGTTTCCAGCTCTTGATGTTGGACTGAAAGGGGTGCTCTGCCTCAAAGTCACTTCATATCACTCATCAGTTATATTTAGGCAGAAATCACCTTTCATTAAATCCTTTAAAATAATTCCAAGCTGTCCTGTGAGCTCTAGTGTTTATAGTATGAAGCTTATGAATGAGATCAAGTCATATTTAGGCAGGAGGAGTAACTGTATTTGGCCTTCAATCAGTTTTTTACAGGTGAAAATTGATTGAAAACTGCAAAACACATCCAAACATGGGAAGCAAATGCTATGTATGTGTCTATGTATAGTGCCCAGATCAGATAAAAACAATGCAGAGTCACGAGGATCATTGCAAAAGTTATCACATCTTTATTGAAAACCCACCAATAAATCATATTCATTATAGTCTAATTTCCAAAGACAGCGGCTTGGCTGATGGCTGCAGTTACCTTAGCGGCCGTTGTGTTTCTTGATCCTGCCTCATGTCCCTTTAATCCCTGCACAAATATTGCCACTGCCATTTCATTTCCTTGTCACTGTTACAGAATCTTTGCTTTGAGTCTTAACTTTAAATGTAATTAAATCAGTAAGTAGCATAATAATTTATATTATATATTTACTATATGTCATTGCACACTTTGGCCAAAATAATAATCTCTCAACTATCTGTTAATGACAAACACCAGACCCACCTGACCCTCTCTGGTTGACTGTAGGCTATAGAGGGACCTGGCAGGTAGGGCTGGGCAATATGAAAGAAATTAAAATCACAATAATCATAAGGACTTTTTCTCAACATCGACATACTGTATATCAAAATATCTGCTCAATGAAATCAAGACTCATGTCACATTGAACTGCATGGTAATGCAATTTTCAAATTATATTCCTGAGAAGTGTGGTCCTCCACTCTTAAAATCTATACTTTATTATAAGCTAATGAATACAAACTAAGATATATTTTTAAGCATAATAACCTCTTACAATATTCTGTATAACATTTTTCTTAGACAGTCAATCAAGATATTTCCAGTTGCTTGAGGAACATGATTTAAGAAGGGATTCCATAATTGACTAAATGTCCTTACACTGCCACACAAGACTTTGGACAGCCTGTGCTTTGAGTTAATTATGCTATGCTTTGCATTTCAGTTCTGGTGCAGAACATGCGCTCAAATACATGGGAGATTAATAGGGATTATGCCATGGGGACAGTACGTTCATTTCCTCTGCTGCTAAACAGCAGGTCAGTCCTCGTCTCGATTTAAGCATGCCCTCAAGTAACAATAAAGAAATATTGGAAACAGAGGAATAGGTAATGTGAGCACTATAAATGAGCGACCAAGAAAAATGTCTCACCCGCATTTCTTTTTATCTGCTTTACTATCTGTCTCCCTGCGTCTGGACCACCATCGTTATGACACCGTACAACACATACTTTTTAACAGAGCCACATTAAATTATTCACCACCTCTGCAATTTTCATGAGCTAGGTGATTACATAGTGAAATGGTACTGCGGGCAAAACAGGAATGTTTTCCGTCGCAGCATTAGCAGCACTGGGGCAAAGGCATCGGACTTCCCAACATGCCAAAACAAAAAGAAAAAAAAAATTCAAAGATATTCTTATACAATCTGTGGCATCAATGGGCGTTGCATGAAGCTGTTGCGTTTTCAAATGAGGCACGTGACCAACGGCTGGCCACGTGCAGACGTAGAAGATTTTTGTACACAGGCAATGTGGGAAAGATACATGAGTGATGGAGGTATACAATTGAAGTTCTTTTAAAACAGGGTCATCATTTGATGGTTCGGTCAATGACTTCAGTTGTGCCAGTGAAAACCTTCTCGTTATATAGTTGATGTGGATCAAGACCTGTGGTATTGTTTGATCAAACATATCAGTGGTTAGTGACAAGGTTGGAGATGTCAAACTCTGCATTCTGCTGCTGTAATAAACATGTCAAACATGAGCTGCCTGACTAAACTGTCATAAAAATGAAACCAGCATCTAAAAAAGTCGAGGGCTGTGGTATTTGCATTTCTGCACATGAGGGTAACGTAGGATACATAAGGGTAACCCAACATAAGGCTATTTAGTCCTAAAGGTTGGTAACCTTACCAAGGAGCTTTGTTGCCTTAACCTTGCCAAAAAACAACAACAACCTGAGAATTTAAACTAAGTCTAAATTTGATGTCAATGTTCTGGTGGGATTTGAAGTGCAGTTTCCTGTGTTAAAGTCCTGTATCTGACCTGTTCATTGTCTTGATGTAATCTCTACATTTCTCTGCCAACATCTACACTTGTGCTCTCAACAGAGGCAGGACAGACACTGCTCATAGCACAACAGCAACATTGTTGATTTCCTCCTGATATGAACTCTCGTTGTTGTTTATAATGCGGCCAATGATTGTGTTGTCATCCGCATACGTAACAATAGGGGTCTCTTGATTTCTGGGAGTGCAGTCATGGGTGTACAGTGTGAACAGGAGGTGGCTGTGCACATGGCACAATCAAGGCCGTAACTACCATTGAGGACACCGAAGTTGTGTCGTCGGCATATTTTTTTTAGCTTAAATTATGGTAGGCTATATGAACTCAAAATAAATGACACGTGAATCTGTATACTTAACTTGAAGAGCCAAGAGTAGCGCGACTGTTTAATAAAACAGTAGCTCGATCCGCAGCATGTTGTTGATACGTGCTGCGTGTCATCAACAACACGCACTGTCGGTATCCTAACTATCACACACAAGTCGGACGTTGATGTTGTTACCGCTACCGTTAGTGAGTCAGTAGTCACACCAGCCACTGGAAGATGATCACATCAAGCTAGTAATGTAGGTGGAGAGCAGTTTTCACCACATAACACGTTTAAGTGGTAGATAACTGTGAGAAAAAAAAGCATTTTCACGTGGAAATATTTTTATTGCAGCCCAGCATACTGCTCAGATAGCAAGGAAACATTGAATCAAAGTTTAATTTTATTTAACTCCGTCAGTACCGGTCGTCAATCAATTTCCACCGGTTGAATCAACATTCATTCTGCGACGCTGCGGTGCTCCGTTGCAGATACGCAACCCTCCAAGTTTTACCAGACACCGGAGCACAACTCAGTAATTCAGCACAGAGCAGATCCTGCGGGACAGGAAGTGTGCGCAGTAACTGGGAGCCGGTCCTCTAGAGGCAGAGTAGACTTCACAGTTGAGTCTTCGTTGAGGAGATCCAAGTGAACATAAAATGTGTTCAGCTCATCCAGTAGCGTGGTCTCAGACATGATGGGGTCACTCCTGCTTTTGTAGCCTGTCACATTTTAAATCGCCTGCCACATATCTTAAGTGCTGTTGGTGATGAAGTTAGCCTCTTCTGATGTCTCTTCTTTGCCTCCTTGATGTCAGCTTGCAGTCTCACTCTGGTGGTGTTGTATGTTCCTTGTCACCTGACTGAAAGGGAGCTTTTTTGGCTCAGGATTTTGCTCTAACCTCTGGATTCATCCAAGCCTTTTGATTGGGGAATTATCTTGTTGTCACTGTGATCACCACGTCACCAACACATTTAATGATATATGATGCCTCTTAAGATTTACAATTGCGTTCAAAATAATAGCAGTCCAACATCACCAACGAGATCAATCATTGTTTTAGTAGAAATATATTTCTACATGGCAAATAATTTACTAGTAGGTGTTGTAGAGTAATAGAAAAACAACAGACCCAACAGTCATGACATGCATGCTGATGATTCTGTGTAATTGAATCATTCATTGAAAGGGGCGTGTTCAAAATAATAGCAGTGTGGAGTTCAATTAGTGAGGTCATTCATTCTGTGATAAAACAGCAAATGTTGTAAATGCTGGTTATGGTGCATTTCTCTCTGAAATTAGTAAGAGAGTAAAATGGGTCGTTCCACACATTGCTCAGAGGAACAGCACACTTTGATTCAAAAGTTGACTGAAGGGGGTAAAACATGTAAAGAAGTGCATAAAATGATAGGCTGCTCAGCTAAAATGATCTCAAATGCTTTAAATGGCAACCAAAACCAGAAAGATGTGGAAGAAAACAAAAAAACTACCATTCGAATGAATCGAAGAATAGCCAAAATGACAAAGACTCAGCAAATGATGAACTCCAGGGTGATCAAAGGTCTAAAGTTACCTGTGAGTAATGTAATAATTAGAAGACGCCTATATGAAGCCAAGTTATCGGCAAGAAGCCCCCGCAAAGTCCCATTGTTGAAAAAGGTTTAAGAGGTTACAATTTGCCAAAGAACACACTGACATTTTGTGGTTTGATGAAAGCAAGATTGTTCTTTTTGGGTCTAGGGGCCACAGACAGTTTGTCAGACGACCCCCAGACACTGAATTCAAGCCACAGCACACTTTGAAGACAGTGAAGCATGGTGGTGCAAGCATCACGATATGGGGATGTTTCTCATACTATGGTGTCTGGCCTATTTATTGCATACCAGGGATCATAGCTCAGTTTGAATACATCAAAATACTTGAAGAGGTCATGTTGCCTTGTTTCAACAAGACAACAACCCCAAATAGACCAGTAAGTGAGCAGCATCTTGGTTCCAGACCAACAAGATTAACGTTATGGAGTGGCCAGCCCAACCCCTGGACCTTAATCCAAAAGAAAACTTGTGTGGTGACATTGAAAATGGTGTTTCTGAGGCAAAACCAAGAAATTTAGAGGAATTGTGGAATGTAGTCCAATAGTCCTAGTCTGGAATACCTATTCACAGGTGCCAGAAGTTGAACATGCAACACAGATGTGAAGCAGTTCTCAGAAACAGTGGTTATACAACTAAATATCAACTATGATTCACAGGAAAGCTACATCTTCAAGCATTTTTCAGTTTATACAGTAAATGTTTGAGTTTGTGAAAGAAAATGCAGACACTAACAGTGTTAGAAGTTAGAACAGCCTAATATTACTTTTTCTTCACCTTCTGTAAAGTAACAAAAGATTTGATACATTTTTCTTCATTTTTTGATTTGGAATATAATGTACAGTGTTCCCAAAGCAGTTGTGTGTATGGAAATAATATTTATAATAATTTATTAATTTATAATTAAGGATTTTGAACTTTACTCACTTTTTTAAACACACTGCTATTATTTTGAACACAACTGTATGTGCCTCAAGATTAATGTTTTGTACTCCCGAGTGGCGGCGTGTCTGAACATTTGCCAGTCAAAACAGTCCTGTGGTTTTGCTGTAACTTCATCTGTCCACACTTAAGCAGTTCTGACTGATGGTTTGACCATTTTTATGTGAGCAAGTAGGCAGAAGAAACAGCTAAGCAACTATGCATGGAACATGTTTTTTTGTGGAGCCGGGGATTGGGGATGAGGGGACTGCATGAAAATGACTGAAAAGCTGTAGTTTCACTATTCTCACCAATGTCCTCTTCTTGTATGAATGAAACACAAACCAACAGATACATAATGAATTTGGTGCCCTCAGGACAACTAAGGGGCACTAGTGCAGTTCCCCAAAGGTAAAGGTGTAACCATAAATATTGTTGAAAAGAAAAAATCATGTTTTGAGTAAAAATGATACCAAGAATTTCGTATTTCCTAACCCTTGTGACGTTTGCAGCAGTTTGTCGTCAGAAAAACTACCGTATGTGGGTCAACTATGAAAGCAGCATTTTAGGACTCATTTTTAATGTTTTGTGTTAATTGATGACCTGGCTGAAGCAATTATTTTGTCTGCAAAGGCGGAAGTAAGGAGACAGAGCATAAATTGAATGAGAGGTGAAACGGTTGCCTATGATATAGCACTTAAACATTACATAACACACAAAATTATCGAGACCCGAATGTCTGAGAACCTTCATCAACAAAAAGAGTAAATGTTTACTAAACCTAACCAAGTAGTTTTCTTGCCTAACACTTACCAACCCGTGACCGTGCAACAAAGGACGGGTATGTGTGTCGCTTTCATGTTGTAATGGTCATGCTGTTTTGGGCATGGTGATATATGTTGTTTTGGGAGTCGCTGGCAATCAACCTATTCAGCTTTGTTGATATGCAGATGTGTTGGTTTGTATGCATGTTCATATGAGTCCACAAGTTGTAAGACGGTGTGCTTGAGACAAAGCATGGGTTAGAATTTAAAAGAATTAAGAACTATCAGCGTGCTGTGTTGGGCTCAGGAAGTCTTTAAATCTTTCAGGTGAGGCTATCCATCTCTGTCTACAGCCTCAACAAGAGAAAGATAGATGCATTCAATAAATGTGGTCTTGAGAAATCTGCAGGAAATGATTAAGAGTGATAAATGGAGAGACGGGACTTTTGCAGGACTAAGTTTCATGTGACATCTATTATATCATCAGTGGCAAAATGAGTTTTTCAAAGCACACAGTGGGTGCAGCTTAAGCAATCTGTGTAAACTCTTGCCATCTTTCTGGATGTGTCTTTGAAGCAGACAGAGAGAATACTGTCTTTGAAGACATTATTGGGAAAAAAACTATGCCGACAATAATAACAGCTTTATGATGAATCTTTCATTGAGTGAAAATCTCTAAGCTAATTAGGCAACAAATTGTCACATTCTTAGAAGCATTAATACTGAAAGTGCACATGTTTTTACCTAGAGTCTGACAGCAAGAGAACTAGTTCTCGCAGAACTCCAATACAAAATGCATAGGGCAGTTGACAGCATGAATGTCTGTTTTTTTCCTTTAGCTCTACTGGCATTTCTTTGCACGTAATCAAGTGCTAAGAAAGGGAGGCTAAGTAAATGCAACTACGCATGAAGGGAAACAGACAGACCCTGCATTCCCTTCAATTTTTCAAATGGAGTCTTTGTTGAGGATGGATGCCTATAGGGGCTGTGTTTGTCACATAGTCAGTGTGTTCTCTCTTACAAGAGATCAGACTAACTCTGAAGAGATGTAGAGGGACCAAACCAAGCTGTCAAACCTCCAGAGGAAGCACGGTTCCTGTAGCAGAGAAAGCATATCAAAGCAAGGGCCCCACTTATGAGGATACAAGTTTTTTTTTATGTATTCTCCTGCTGATGTTTCCATTTTTTCATATTTTATCAAAAAGTTCCTTTGATGCCTGTTGTATTAAATCAGTTTTGATTATCATTCTCTTATCACCCATTGTTTAAAACATATTGGTCTTTCTAGCATGTGTGTGTGCAACAATCTGAAGTCTGCTGGCTCAAACATTTGCTTACTAAGGTCCTAGTGAGATAAATGCAACCTAATCCATCAATCAAACCAACTTGTCGTGCTACAGAAAAGTAACTTTATGCAGTGAATCCACAAGGTATTTGACAATTGTTTTCCTGATCATGAGAGGGAAAGGCAGTAGGCCTCACAATGGACCAAGGGCCCAATCGCCTCCAAACTATCTTGGAGGGGATGCAACAAATGAATCTTGATATGACTTTGCACTTGGTCTCCAAACTTGAAACTGTTAAAGTCAGCCTTAACAAATTAGAGGGATCACTTTCTACATTGTTTGACCAAGTCTCTGAACTTGAGCAGAGTATTTCCACTAATGATGTACAGGACCTGACACAACGAGTCAAAAAAAGGATAAGTCTTACCTGACAGAACAAGCTGAGGGTACTGAGAACTGAAGTTGGGTCTCCAACCTACATTTAATTTTTGTCCCTGAGAAAGCTGGGAGTATGGATTACCCCGGTTACATAACCCATATGTCATTGCACCCTGTCATCATTCTCCATCCTCCCTCGAGCAAAACACCAAATTTCTCAATTTCCAGGACAAGTTAAAGATCCTGAAGTTCTCAAGGGGGAAAAAAAAGGAGCATGTGTATACTGGAACACATGAGTATAGAAGTAGAAGCTGTTTCTCAGTCTGTTGGTGGTGGATTTAATGTCCTGAACCGTCTGCTTGAAGGCAGCTGTCCGAATAGGAAATGTCCGGGGTGTGTACAGTCTTTACAGATGCTGTTGGCTTAAATAAGAGTTGCTCAGTACATCAGTACATCAGTACATAGTATTACCATTCCTAAAGTAATCCCATCGTTTTTTTTTTTGTTTGTTTTTTTTTTATGTTTTTGCGAAGTTTAAAGGGATATTCCGGTGTAAGTTTAATCCATGGTCTAACACACCTTGACACCAAGTCAGACTCCCCCTCGAGAGGTCAAGTTTGCTGACCGCTAGCTTAGCTAGTTTTAGCAACCTCAGAAAAGACTGCACGATAACAATACACTGCCGCTTATGCCTCCAATTACAAACCGCCATCAAAAAGCCACAATTAATGGTCAGAACAACACCAAACTTCAGCAACAGTATATGTACAGTCCCAGCACACAGTACGAAGCATCAAACATCTGCTAGCTTTGCTGGATTTGTATTGAAAACACAGCACAACTCACCCGTCTCCTCCAGTAGAGTGTGAGTGCAGTAGATTTCCTCAGCTGAAGGATGAAAATGTAGGATTATTACTCCATTACTTCCGTTATTTTCCCTGTCATCTCTCGATAATAAGAACTGAGCATTCCATGGAATAATAATCAGTCATTTTCCAAACAGCGGGATGTGACTGTTTTTACTGTGGCATTGCAAAAGCTGAGCTATGTAAGATACAGTGTAAACTAATACACAAATGCCACACGTCAAGATTATAAGATAGCAGTCTTATTTTGGCTCCCGGAGGTTCAGCAGTTTGGTCGAATTTTGCGTATTCTTGCTCTGTTGTCAGTTATTATTTTCCTTTATTTATAACAGATGACTGTAAATTGTGATATGAAAGGACCCACTGGTAGACTGAAGTAATGTCAACCATTTCACCACATTGTAACTATTTGACATTAGAGTTATGAGATGAGACAAGATTTGAGGTTGGGAAGCTTCAGATTATGAGGCTATTTCACTGTACGCAATATCAAACAGTGTCTTTGCTGCAGTTAGTAAACCATGACATTTTTGCAATAGGTATGAAAAAGAAGCAGGTCTGGCTTCTACCCCTGTGAAGAAACGACCAGGGCCTGCAGAGCTCTGTAGTGACAAGTAAGTCTTAAAGGGATATTCCGGTGCGGTCTTTTCTGAGGTTGCTAAAACTAGCTAAGCTAGCAGTCAGCAAACTTGACCTCTCGAGGGGGAGTCTTATTCGGTGTCAAGGTGTGTTAGACCATGGATTAAATTTACACTGGAATATCCCTTTGAGTAGCTGAAGTTCTCCCTTATTTGTACTACAAGGTCATCTTAGATACATTCAAACAAACCAATTCCTCCTCACTTAACAGCCATCATTAATGATGCGATCCAGACTGGAGAGTTTGCCGTCTTCCAAGGAAGGACAGCTTTTAACAACTTAAACTGATTTACAATAGGGCCTGGTAGGATTTCTAGGGCCAAAAAAAACAAACGACACCCACAGGACGGAGATAGGGTCTGTTCTCCAGTTGGGAAGAATCAGACTTATCTTTGATTGGTGCTGACTTTTTGTTCAATGGCTGTGGACACCAACATCAAAAGAAATCTAAATAACACCTCAGTGTGAGTCTTTAGCCGTTGTTATACTGGGCAGTAAGCCACCAATATGCCGTCCTTTTGGCAGCTAGGTCCGCAAATTTAGACAGAAGGCGGTAAATTGGGGGTCTGTTTTGGTCCGCCAATTTGGCGCCTTGGAGGGTACACTTATTTGCGCCTCCATTGCTATGTAAAACTGAGGCGTCAATGTGCCAGCAATTGCGTGAGATGGGCGGAGGTGTCGATGACGTGCACTGTTGTGCACCCACAGCCGGGGAGTTTCAAAACCAGGAAACAGCTGATCACAGCAGTCAGTCCATCACTTCATCTGCGGATGTCAAGATAAGCAACTGGAAACCCACTGAGATCTGGGAGATGTTAGCATCTCCTCGGTCTCTGTAGATGTTTTGGTTGTCCACTTGTTGTTGTAGCGGCAAGCTACTAACGGTCGCTACTTTCAAATTAAAAGCCCCCCGCTAAGAACCCAGTTCTAAACTCAGATGGCGTGCAATGTAAAGCTCTTATTTTGAAGACAAATTTGTCCTGTTTCTCTTCATGCCCAACTTCGTGCTTCACGTCACGCCAAGTGGCGGCCTTTTTGGAAAAGAAGGAATATTACACCTCCCTTTTAGATAGACAAGGCGGCACATTGCAGCCTTACTTTTAAAATCAGTATGAAGTAACTGTTTTATTCATTTGTCATTACACTCATCACATTTAGTAAAAATTCTTGTTCAAGGTAAAGAAAATTCAATTTTCAACACTTTCCAAGCCTGAGTTATTCATTTAAGTTTTTCATTGCATTTCTAAGTAGTGACAATACTGCCATCTACTGACCATGTATGGGTAATTACTTCTACATTGATATGTAGATAGACTGAGTGAGCAGGACATATCTTCGTACCATTAAGGAGGAAAATGTTGTAGAATCCTGATTTATTTAGCAATATAGTTTGGAATGATTGACCCCTTTGTTTAACAGTTATTTGCATGAAGTTAATGTTCTTCACAATAATTTGCCTAAAAGAAGAATTCACACATATAAATGTCTTGCTTCTACATTCACTTTTTGTTTATATGCTTTCGTTTAGTTAACATACTGCTTATTTGAATGGGTCATGGTGGAAGACGTACATGTGTTTTCAGCAATTTAATCTCCATGTTTTAATAATTTAAAGTTTTAAGAGTTACCATCTCAAACAATGAAAGAAGGATACTCCTGAAAGGAGTAGACTCCCGATTGGTTGACCGACCGTACACACAGCTGTTTCCTGTAAACATAAAATCAACAGGAAACTCGTGTTCCGTGCTCTTTCTTCCCCTTTCTTTCTGTCTTTTTGCCATCTGCTCTTTGCCTTTTTTTTCTTTTTGTTTCCTTCTTTTCCGTTTCTTTTTTCGTTTGGTCTTCTTGTTTTACTTATTGTCTTACTCTCATTTGTTCTCAAGTTTTTGTTCTTAATTTGACAACCAAGTCTCAACGCCAGCTAAGTCTGTTATTACCTTGCTACCAGTTTATACAACCTTAAGTTTTTTCAAAGACTTTGAAATTTTGGTGTCATTCAGCCAGCACCAAATCTTTTTAGGTAATATTTTTGCCATCAATATGCTTGTACCAAGTCCCGTCTGCCCTTCCGGTGCCTACAACCACTCAGCTGCTTCTAGTGAAAAGCCTGCAGGCAGATTTCTAACACCAAATTATCACCTGGGAAAGTTAGATGGTAGGACCCTTTAGACCGGTTAACCACACATCAACTCCCAGAGTTCGCCATGAAGAGGTTTTCCGTCCACTGCCTACAGTCGGTCCCGACTGAGCTCTCGACCCTGGCCCAGCCTTCACAGCTCAAAGTAGGCAGGAACCATGTTCTATATTGTATTGTATTGTGAGACATATGTTATGCCGGTTATTTAAGTTAGTACTATTATTATTTGCATTTCGTGTTTTGTGGTATATACATCCCACTTATGTGAGTATGACATGTGGATGGTTCTTTAAATGAGCCCTTTATTTCTACGCTCGCTGTATGTTGTTTCCATTGTGTTGCACGCCCTCGAAAAATGAGTTCATCTCAAGGGGCTATCCGCTAATAAACTTTCTTTCCAGGGGATATATTAATTCTCCAGCCTTGATTGATTCAAAGTCTATTCTTAGTTGGCATTTAGCTTAGTGCTGAATGATTTTCGGCTCAACTTGTCTCTCTAGCTCTGCCGGCCTTTCGCTTTCTCTATTTTCTCTCTTTTTGTGCTCCCTACCTCAGTGGCTTTCTTCCCTCCATCTTTCCCTTCTTCCCTTACCTCATCTTCTCCTTCTTGCTCTTTAATTACATCTCTTTCCCCATTCCTTCTCTTCCTCTCCTCCCTTCACCACCCTTAATTCCTCACTGGAAGCCATGGTCCATTGTCTGACTGGCTGAGAACAGCTGCCCCTCCAATTGCTCAGGCATGTAAAGATCTTGTTATGGAGCTGGACAAACTGCTTCTTAGTTAGGCCATAGTAAGCATATAATTCTTTCACTCTTTCCTCTTAGAAGTTTGGGGGAAAACTGTTCACTTGATTGATTAACTTAGAGCACAAGGAAAAGATACAGGGTGGCTTTCTCTACTGAGAGAAACTTTTACACATTGCCAAAGTCTTATGTTTTGAAGAGGGTCATAGGTTTGGGTGTTACCACAAAACTGTGGTTTCAATCTGATGCCAAGTGACAATGATATCGATATCTTTTCATTGTCAAAAAACATGGCAGTTTTTTAAGGCAAATAACAGAAATCCTACACCTTTCAGTTACACAAAAAGGTTATTATATTCAGTTGTTTTCATGTTTCAGGTTTAAAGGATTTTTTTTTCAGTTTTAATGACATAATTCATTTAGATAACCAATTTCAATGGGCTTATTATTTTGATGTCTGACTATAGTATGCTATATTTAATCCTGTTTGACTTATTTACTCCGCTGTATATGCCTGGATATTCCCTGCCGCTGAAAAGACAGTCAGTGAACTGTCTGGGGGATCTGGGTGCTGAGGCATTTCTTTGCTGCAGCTCCAAGTTGTCTTTCACGTGTTTTTTTTTTATGTTTGAACAAGTTGGTGGTGTTACCACAGTAGTGAACAGCCTTATACACACATCACAGTTCGAAACATTTTCATTTATAGTTGTAAAATAGCTCCAAATCATGCTCCTCTTTTGTTCAGCCATCACTGCTGAAAGTCAAATTAAACTGGTGGTCAGGGTGCGCACCAGGGCGAGTTGTGCACACGACAGGACAGACAGCAGAGGAGAGGCAGACGAGGCTTGTGACATGTGCTCAAGACAACGGAACATT
Source organism: Lagodon rhomboides (assembly GCA_039737535.1). Lineage (NCBI taxonomy): Eukaryota > Metazoa > Chordata > Actinopteri > Spariformes > Sparidae > Lagodon > Lagodon rhomboides. The sequence continues at coordinate 5,716,615 of CM077786.1, forward strand.
TTCAGACAGCTCTTCTCGTTGATGACAACGTAGAAGAGAGAAACTAATCCCTTTGTACTGTATTGATCCATTTGATGGTAGAATCGATCACAATGTTTTGGGATCAATCACCCCTAGTTTCAGGCACACAATGTTTTTTCTTCAGTAACTGTGACCATAAAGTTCAATGCAGCTTTAAGATGCTTTAGTCACTATGGAAGATAATGGCAAAGACGCTGTAGCCCTGAATGGGTGATTGCTAACTTTGTTAATTTTTAACCAAGGTCTACTAGCAGTCGCAATAAAGGTGTATATATATATATATATATATATATATATATATATATATATATATATATATATATATATATATATATATATATATATATATATATATATATATATGTATATGTATATGTATATATATATGTATATGTATATATATATGTGTGTGTGTGTGCATGTGTGCTTGCTGTTGTTAGTTTCAGAATGACACAGTTGCCCAGTGTACGTTGTTTAAATAGCAAACAGGCACGTGCACACATAGGGCCCAAGGGGTGCTTGAGCCCCTGCCCTTTTTGCCTCGTATTAAAAGTCCCCTTTTATGTGTGTGTGGTTTTTTTTTAATGAATAAATACATTCCTGTGCATAGGGATGTAAAAAAAACGGCGGTATAAAAACGCCACGGTTATCTACCGTACGCATTTCTTTGTAATACGGTGTTGTGTGTGTGTGTTGAGCCTAAAGCCGCTTCTCTGTCTGCTGCGGCTCCACTCTGTCTCTCACAGAGGGGCAAGAGAGAGAGGGAGACAGAGAGAGAGAGAGAACAGAACTTCCTATAGGGGCAACGAGTCGCCTTCCACTTATTCAAGGTGCTTAAATATGAGTCATATTTCAGAAAAGCGCCCATTTGTGCTTGTTAAGCTATAATAATCTAATATGACAGCTGTCTGTGCAGGCTGTTTATCTCACCACAAATCTTAAACTTCTTCCAGATATTGAGTTTTCTGTGAATTTGCTGATGTAAACATTGCTGTTCCTGCTAATATTCACAGTAGCAGTCACAGTAGTCATTTCTTGGTTTTGTCACATTTTTAGATGTGTAGCCTGTATTTCTAGTTTGCACTTGCCCGCCCATGATTTTCTTTTTGTCATGCAAGCTGTGTTAATGTGCAACCTTGGAAAAAATATCATATTAGTCTTAGCCTACCAGTTCGGAAGTCTCGGTTTCGGGAAGTCGGGAAATTGGTCTAGCTTATTGTCTAGCTAATATAGGTCTCAGGCTACGTCATACTGGTCTTAAAATGAGGTGTGATGAGGCGCACCAATGATGGATTTCTATCTTGAGGCAGCAGAAAGTGACTGCGCCATGGACCAACAAAAATCTGGTCTTAAGTCAAATGCGCAGTATTTTTCCTGTGTACTATTCAGACAGTAAAATGCATCTAGACAGGTGGGTTCACAACACATGCACACCCCGATTTAACAGTTAGAGAGGCTGCTTTCAGTTTTTCAATGTTTACATGAATGCAGTAATGTTACTGTAACAAATATCGTGGCAAATTTAATTTAAAAAAAACCCTAAAAGCTGTTGATATAAACTTGACAGCCAACTGACATAAACATAAACTCTGAAATAAATATTTTAAAACAGCTCAGACAGAGCTAAACTATTTGACTGTATGAATCTGAACTGCATGTGTGATGTTTTCATGTGTAGAAGAACACAGAACATTAGTTAATATGAAAAACCAACTGATCCTGCCGGTGAGTCAGGGGTTTTAAATAATCGATAAAGTTCATCCACTGTTTGTGTGCAATGCACATGTTAATGGAGAGAGCCACGTATAATTTCATGTGCAGGGGGGCGAAAGCTGGAAGCAAGACTTAGTGGCACCCTAGTATCCAAGTCTAGAATACATTCATGCCAGGTCCTCTTCCTAATGGAGTGGACACATTAGCTGCGTGAGTAGCATGTGTGTGGTGTGACGCGCTTTCATTTCAGTGTCCATGTTAACAGGTTAGAGTAGCCATAGTGCCTGTGGGATTAGCACAGTTTATGCACGTGGTTCTCTGCAAAAAACAGAATTGAAAACGTCCTCTAGACAATCATATCACGATATACCAGCATTTCACTTCGTTTTTTATAGCTGTATCTGTAGAATGTGTCACAGGCATGAAAAGAATACACACAACAGGTGAAGGGCAGTTTTTTCTGACAAAGCAAACACTGGCTCCACGGAGGACCTTTCACGTTTCAAATTCTAAGCAGCCACAATAGGGGAGGGTGAGACGAGGGGAGTTCAGTCGCAACCGCACCACTAGATAGCACTCAATCCCACACACTGGACCTTTCACACAAACGTGAGGTCTTGGGAATGGATGTGATCACGTAATTACCATTGGGTTAGTTTATCATTATCACCTCCGCCAAGGAGGTCATGTTTTCTCCCATGTGCATTTGTTGGTTGGTTTGTCAGCAGGATTACATGAAAACTACACAATGGATTTAGATAAAACTTGGATAGAGAATGGCTTAGACCTTTGCTGGTTAAACGGCCGATAATCTGGGCACAAGGTGCAGCATCAACGACTCTGTTTGACTGCAAATGAAAAAGTACACTGATATTTAACTGAGGAGGGGGAGCTCTGCTGCACGTCCCTCTGTGTGTGCACAGTTCTTAGTCTGTGGATCAGGCTGGATGGGTCATAAAGATTATCATCCTTATCAACAACGTGTGATGAAACGGGAGGGAAATATTAAACTTCATTGATGACTTAATGTCCTGGCTCATTTCCTTTGGAGAGTATATAAGCACATAAGTTTCCTATTAAACTGATAGGACACGACCTCACATTAAGCATAATACTAACAAAATATAATGGGCAAATTAAATAAGAAACATGACATCATTTGTGAAATTTTTATCAATCTAAAATCATAATATGCAAACCAATAATTTTCCAGAAGTTGGAAAAATTGCTGATAGTTACATGTAAATATAATCCAATATTAAAACTGACACAAATTGGCTTAGCTAATAGGATAAAAATGAAAACTAGGGTATGAATAGACAACATCCACCCCAGCCACAGTCTGTTCAGAGCAGCTTCTTTCCTCAGACTGAGACCCCTTAATTCATCCTTTGAACGCAACTATATAGAATAGCTTTTTTTTGTAATGAAGCATAGAGGGACTTAAACTCCACTTTGTTCTATAACCCTGGTGTTGTAAAATTGCTAAAAAATGAACATTTGATTCAGTATTAAGTGGTTTAACTTGTTAACAAACCACTGAAAACACACATGATCATAATTTCTGGCTGCTCCATCTTGGCCTCCCTTTCTGGTGTGAGTGCTGCATAAGTGGTGACTTGAGGCAACGTAAGGTATACAGTACAAAGGCGGGATCCGCACTCACTGCAATTCATTATCAACCTCTCGTTTCATGTGGAAACATGAGGGGCTCTGAAAGGTCATTTTCCAGTTAGATTAAAAAAAATGGTGCTAATATCCCTCTATATGTCAAATAGCAGCAGGTTCCAAAATGGAATGGACTTTGCTGATATTTAGTCCAGAGTCATTACCGGGTCAAGGTCAGACTCAAAACAAGACCACAAACACGCACACCCACACACACACACACACACACACACAGTTGATTCAGGTGGGAAAAACTGCAGCATGCAGTACTTGTAATGGATATGATTTACCACTGAATGTGATTTACTGTTTGACCAGCCTTGCAAAATTTAATTTCAGCGAAAACAATTGGTGATAACAGGAGATGGAGCTCTTCACACAAAGAGCTGATTGCCTGCGGAGGTTACTTTATAGAAAGATGCATCAGCGAGACTATAAATCATTGATGAATCACACCTCTGTGCAGAAAATCTACATGCATTTTACCAGGATATTAAATACATGTGCTTAAGGTGTCCGAGAACTTCATGATAATTACAATAACAGTAATACTTCCAACAGTGTCCGTTTGTAATTTATGCAGCCTGTCAGTGCTGTTCACTTTTATATAGGTCATTCCAAGTGGCTGATTTATGAAAGCTCCAAGCAAAACTTTTTATCTGTGCGGTTTTATACCTCCATTAGGCCCTCTTTGGGTGTTATTGATGGGTCTGCACAGATACATCATTTATGTCACTGCTTCTGACACAAGTCCTCTAGATCAAAATCTGGGGCCAAGGCATTGCGTCTCCACTTCCTCTAACAGCCGTCTCTGTTCGTCTACCTCCCCCTTCCTCTCTCCCCGCCTATCAATCTATTACCCCCCTCCTTTTCCCCTCCAGTAGTTTATAAAGATGCATGGAGATTAAGTGTTGTGGATAATAACAATTTTAATGTCCGAAAGTAATGTGCAGCGCTGATGTGGCTTGCCAACGCGGAAACAGCTGGTGGACGAACTTCAAATCCCCAATGTGTACTACAACATTTGGCACATGCTGGTGGGTTGACAAACAGCTTCCATGATTAACAGTGAGGATTGCTTTAATTACACTTGTTTACTGGAATGAAAGGCAAAAACCTGAATGCGAATTGGGGGATTTTAATTCTATTTAACTTTTTTAATCAACAGGTCTATATGTGTGGTTAGTGGCTTTAAGCTACTAGTTTAAAAGCATCATTATAACTTTTTCACTGTAAAATAACAGCTTCCAAATCATTTTAATGTTACAATGATGTCTGATAGGATGAACAGTATCGCTGTCTCAGCCACTTCGCCCCCCTCATCGGGGTACACAGCTATACTGCTACTAAAGCTAATGCCAAAAAAACAGCATATCTTTGTAGACTAGAAAGTAAGCTGAGTGTCCATGGCCAAGTACCTCTAAAAATCTACAGTGGTTGCCCTTTTTAAATGCTTGATTCTTTTTGCTTAAAGAAATCTTGACTTTCTGACCCAAGGCTTGCCGTTGGGGTCATTCTTTAGAGTTATATCTGGAGTTTCTATGTCCTCACAATAAAACATCCAGGAGCTGACAACATCATTGAGTTCATCAGTGACATCACTAGAGTCAACAAACTCATAGCAGTCAGCAGAGTCCATGGGGTCTCATTTATAAATGTTGCTTATTCACAAAATGGTGCCTGAAAGAGGCGTACGCCACTTCCAAGGCAAAGTTATGATCTATAAAAAACCAACTTGACAGGAGAATGTGGGACAAAGAGGGACAATTGGCTTCACTTCATATCAAACGTCAATTATACTGCCATTGAATCAGTTATATCCTTTAGCTTGGTGTCTTGGTTCAGCAACCTATCCCTAAAAAATAAGAATTCCCTGATCCAAATTGTGAGAATAGAATAGATTGGTATGCTTCCTTTGTGAACTGAGATGTTGAATGAATGTCCTAATATAACAATCAATATAACTCTGTGTGCTGAATGATGGTCAACATTTTGCCAGTAATCATTGTTGTCAGTATCCCATCAGTGGTATTTTATATCAGTTTATGAATGCCATTAATGCTGACTCTAAGAAAACGCTGCACTCTCTGGTGCATGAGTGCATCACTCTTCAGCTACGAGATATGTATTTAACACAATACAGCCATAAACTAGTTTGAAGAGCAGTTTCAGTTATTTCTTTTATTCACAGCTTCAGTAGCAGTGTGTCTATGAAGAGAACAGGCAGGGAAAGACACTTTTAGACACGAATAGATGTCTACTTATGATGGATTTCTCCTCTCAAGAACATTCTTCTGGCTCTCGACGAACACATACAGTCACTCTGCCAGATGACTGAATGTCTTGCCGACAGTCTTTTGCACGCCAGACAACCAGAATTATGAAAACAGTGATTTCAGACAGTGCAGTGACTCAGCGTTATTGAAAGACAGTATCATCTGATGTCCTCAGTAGTAACAGACAATAAAGAGAATAAAACCATATTACCACATTCACTTTATCTTTAGTTTTACACATTATAAGGGCATGGAAGGCGATGCAGAAAGCTTATCTACACAGCGGAGTGGGCGATGTATACAGTACATGAGTGTTTAGCTCACAACAATTTCCTCACAGAACAAATTTATCCACCACTTGAAAAAGAAAAGCTGTTAAGGAAAACCACAGGGGGGAACATGATAATTTTGCGTGCGCCATCTCCATCAAACTCTCTCTTAGAGCCCTTTCAGAGTCTCCACCCTCTTACTCAGCTGGCAAAGGAATATTAACTCACCGATACTGCAACACACTTAGAAAAACAGCAAATGGCTAATTGTCACATTTGGTCACATGTCAGCGTATTCTTAATAGGGCTCATGAAGGTGAAAAAGCTGCCAGCACAGCTGAGCGTGGTAGCAGAGGCGGGGCTGCAGCAACCATCAGACTGCTGGTAGCTGCAAGTTTAGTGGGGGAGGCACATCTTGAATAGTCCTCTTCATTGCCAGGGCAGCTCTGAACAATGCAGGGAAGTCAAGAGAATCACTGGGCAGTCAGAAGAAGTGAGAACACTTCTTCTTTTCTTTTCTTTTCTTTTTTTTTACATATCTTTGTTTCCTCCCCTGGGGGATTAAGTCCTCGAGCATCGAATGGCACAGACTTGTTAAACCAACTCGCTTTACTGAACCAGAAGAGGCTGTCGAGAGGAGCTGTGAATCCATTAACTCTTTCTTGTCCAGAGGCATCACAAAACACTCCTGCATTAAAAACATTCAAGGGGAGAGTGTGAATGAAATCATCGTTTTTTGAATAGTTTTGCGGATGCTATTGCTAATTTAGGCAAGTCACAAAGAGGCGGCTATGCCTTTCTCGTATGGCTAAAAAATCGAATCTTTGGGATATACCTGTCATTTTTTTGTTGAGCACAGAACAATTATGCTCAAGGTGAAACTTTGTCCATGCACTGAAATAAATGTGTATATCAACACTTTCTATGAAGCCCATGTCTATGATGCGTAATAATACATTTAGAACATACTTATAATGCATTGTAATGCCCCTACAGCACTTTATAATCCTAGTTACAAGCATTCATGTATACTCATAATGCTTGATAGCAATACATGTAATCATTACTCATTATGATGCCAATGCATAAAAAACACACTGTGTTATAGCATGCATGCAGTTATAACAACTTAAACAACTTATAAATCATAAATATTCAAAATGCTTTATAACACTTATCTTAACACATTATAGAGCATTTTATAATGACATATGAGGTCAAGTATCAATACTTCATAATTGCTGATCATTATTTTTGCAAGGATCATAATGTTTAAAAATGCTCATAGCCATAATTGTACATTATGGTAATCTTATAATACATTATTATGTGGCTATATGTCACTATAAGTGGTCTTGGAAGTTAAGTGAAAAAAGGAGTACTTTATAATGCATTATAAAGCGTTACCTTACTTCTTACAGTCTATTTACTCTTTACAATTGGACATGAGCGCTTTCCACTAGCAATTTAAACCCAAATAATTTCCACCTGAGCCACGTTGCAGCCACTTTAAGTGTTAATAAGTCATTTGCAGCAGTTAATTACTTTAATTGGCTGCTTGAGAACCAAAGTACTGTGATGAGTAATGCCGTTAGCTGTGTCTGTGTGTGGTTCTGTTTACACACAATTCTAATAAAGGCCAAGATCTGGCTTAGGGGATCCATCCCACTGCTTTCCCCTTTAATAAGACAAGAAGGATGCCAATTATGGGTCCTTTGCTCCAGACTCAACTCCCAGACCTCCTCTTTAAATTGGACGCTTGAGCTGCCGATGTGTATGGAATGCCTACCCTGTCCTGCACTCGTGTTGAAGTTTCACAGAGAAGGGTAGAGGACGGGGGGAGAGACAGGAAGCAGGTCTTGAAAGCGCACAACAAGCTGCTTGTATTTGGAAGGTTACAGTGAAATGTATTGTTGATTCATCGTCAGTTGTCAGTGTCAGGGGCCTTGAGAGGAATGTGGGATGTTGCAAAAAGGGGCGGAGGTAATTGATCCCTATAAACAGGATTAGGAGGACACAGACAAAGTGGAGAGGGGTAGGAGGTGGGGGTGGGGGTCATCATCTATCAGAGTGGAAGCAATTTACTGATGATCTATGGATGACTGTTTGGATTTGCTTGTGTGCAAAATCACTCAGGCTCTGCAGTACTTAATTTTGCATGTAATAATGAAAGAAAATTGAAGGAAATCATGTTAAGTCATTAAGGAATTGCTGCATGTAACAGTATAACAGTCTTCCTTTTTCTGTGCCATTATGAGCTTTATTACCTTGGGATGTTTGTGGTGTTACTGCGGACATTATGGCTGTCCCCTTTGTCGTAAAGTTTGTGATTTCAATTGGAATCTCAAACACCTTTTTCGCTGCTCGCATTCATGAATGACCTTCAATGGAGTCCCAGGAGCTTTGGTGGGAATGAATGAATCATACCTGTGTTTACCAGAACAAATACTCAGCACCCTGTGCTGCATAGTGCTGCCTGACTCACTCTGAAGAGCTGCAAGGGACACACGGAAATGCTTTTGAATTTAGAAGATAAAAACTTCCATCCTTTAGTACAACAGCAGGTCAGTTCAGGTGATAGTAATACGAAAGGCCTTCTTACAGAGTGTTGGCAGTGTTGTTTTTATTTTTTAAGTAAAGTGCTTTACTGTAGAAAGTAATTTGTTACACTACTCTTTAAATTACATTTTCGTGTCGCCTGACATATTGTCACGTAATTGCCAGTTAAAAATACAGGGGGTGACACACAATATCATTCTCTGGTGCTCTTTAAGTGGCATCTGAATGCATTTCACAGGCCAACACACTCAAGCAAACTCATGTCTTTATACTCGACTAGTTCGGCTTATTAGATGTGTTCATCACTATAGCAGCGTTCAAATCTCATTAAGAGGAGTCACTGAAATCATTTGTCAGACAATCTATTCCTCCTCAGAGTCATCACAAGACTGCCCAGGTTGAAGTCAGGAGATTGTGCATTAGTGTGCATGAAAGGTCCATTTTAATTTGCCCATCATGCACATAATTGTGCAACTTATGTTACACAACAAAATTGTGTAAAAGTAGTAACTGTAATGTAATTACTGAATGAATAAATATAAGCATTATATTACAATGTAATGGGATTACTATAACCCCAATGCTGCTACTTGGCGACAAGTATATTTTTACAAGACCAGCACATTTTTACAACATTGACTGAGTTGGGCTTCCTGAGGCTGAAGGCGGTGCCAGCTCAGTCCGCTTGATGTGTCAAAAGACAGCCATCAGGTCAGAGACTGAGAAGTGGGATCAATCTAGGAAGCAACCAACCTGCGGCACGGCTAACTTTGGCCTTCTCCCTTAGATTTTAGTACTACTTTAGTAGTACATTTTATGATTATAAATAAAGTAAGCTTTTAAACTTTCATTGTGGTGTAGTCTTTTGCCTGTTACTTAGACTGGTTGGTCAAATCTAGAATCTGTTATAGCATGATAACAAAATGTGTTCTGAGCTGGGTTAATTTAGGATTGTGACCGCTCCGTCACTTTTTTGACACTGAGGAAATAATGTGAGGAAATAAAATGTTCACAGTTTGCATAATCCAGCTTAATGTTAAAATATTAAAGTTATAAGTTGCTAAAACTACTTAGTTGTATGGCATGCTTTCAACAAAGGTTGACATCTTCTCATGAGTAAAACTGGACAGCTTTTCATGCCCAACTCGTCACATTATGTGACATATATGTAACGAGCTGTACACGTACAGTATTGACCTGTCATTCACTCTGTGTGCGAGGGTCGAGTGGCTGCATTTCAACGACTGACACACTCTTTCTATAAGAAACCTAATACCTGATCCAAACTATTAACCTATATTCCTTTAAAATTTGACATGTTCAGGTTTTGCACACAGAGTCAATTAGAAGTTTCTGCTCTGACATTTTCAGTGGCAAAAATATTCACAGGGGGACAATCATTATGAAGTGCACAGCAGCAGCTTTGAATAAACAAGCCTACCTTCTGCAGTCATGCCACCCATTACCGCCCGCTAAAGAGAAGGAGACAAGATGACAACTTAGCTTGATGAATAAGTATTTCTATGGTAAGTCATAATTATGAGAGAAACCACCATAATCATGACATAAAGGTTGTAGTTATGCAATATAAAAAACAGTTGAAAATCTCGAATCTCCATTACTTCCGTTCTTTTCCCTGTCAGCTCTCGATAATAAGAACTGAGCATTCCATGGAGTAATAATCATACATTTTCATCCTTGAGCTGCGGAAATCTATTGCACTCGGTAATCGACTCGTCAGGGCTTCCCCACAACGAGCAGGCTGCTGGAGGAGAGGGTGAGTTTTGCTGTATTTTTAATACAAATCCGGCTAAGCTAGCAGATGGTTGATGCTTCGTCCTGTGTGCTGGGACTGTACATGTACTGTTGCTGAAGTTTGGTGCTGTTCTGACCATTAATTGTGGCTATGAGTGGCTTTTTGATGGCGGTTTCTAATTGGAGGCATAAGCGGCAGTGTATTGTTTTCGTGCGGTCTTTTCTGAGGTTGCTAAAACTAGCTAAGCTAGCGGTCAGCAAACTTGACCTCTCGAGGGGGAGTCTTACTCGGTGTCAAGGTGTGTTAGACCATGGATTAAACTTACACCAGAATATCCCTTTAAGGTTGATTAGGTGATTAATCATTTATGACTTTTATATGGTATTTTCATAAAGGTCTAAGCTCGTTCGTAGCGTGCTTTTCAGGAGGACGTCTCCGCCAGAAGAGAAGAGACATGAAAGAGCGTGCTAACATAGTGATACAGGGCGGGTGCGCCACCCTCTGTTCGGGCATGAAATTACACCTCTAAATAACATGTATAGGTTTAGTAAACCTATGTAGGTTCATTACTTTCCACCGCTGATTATCACCTATAACATTCTAAACACAACCAGCACATGATGCGTGCCGTTTGTTTTGACAAGCAAAGGCTTGAAATTATTAATTACAAAACCGAAAGGGAACAGGAGAGCATTTTTATTGAAGAACATAGCTGGGCTAACATTGGCTAACTTTACTGAGATGTCAATAAAAATGTACACCTGGTTTCTTGAGGCAGACAGTGGATGGTCTGTGCATCACACTTGTGAAAGTGTATTTCTCAAAATTATTTTCTAGGTTATTCCCCAAACACCTGAACAGTCTTTACCCTTATGAATATAAGGTGGGAGTAACTGACGATAACACTAGCTGTTTTCTAAATTAGTGAATGTTACCATCCTTCAAGTAAGCTAGTAACACTCTGCTCCAACAGTAACTACTATGCAATTCATCAAATTACCTCCATCTCTCTGCCGTTTTTTCTTCCTCTTCTTTTCTTCCTGTGCCACCATCACAAGATTTCATGATTGCTGATCAGCTGTTGTTCATGTAACATTCAGTCACAGGTAACTCCGCTGTGTTGCACTGGGTAAGTCTAATTAAGAGGGGGTGATGCGCTGTTTGATACTGCAGGAAACGTAGAAAATAGGGCCTTTTTAATAGATTACATAGTTATGTTGTTGGGGCTTTTTTTAGACAAGTTTTAGAAAAAACAGTATTAAAATAGTATAAAGAAAATCGAGCAAAATCTAATTATTTTGACGTTCTTCTTTCTTCCCTTTTTTGTAGCACCCCTATGGATGGATGGCGCCCCTAGTATTTGCCTATAATGTCTATGCCACGGGCCAACAGCAGAGACCAGCACATTGGCTCAAAAGCCCTGATCCTTAAGTTAAACTCACGAGGGTGTAAAAATAAGACAGAACAAATACACAGAAATCAGCACTGATCACTGTGTGTGTGAATAACATCCATATGTCCCAGTCTTGCCTCGCCAAACACTCGTCTGAGCTGATCCAAACTCCGACATTTGCTCAGTATGTAGACAGACTTACCAGGAAAGATTAAAAGACAGTAGGGATATATTCTGCACAAAGCCATGTTTGAAAATAAAATAAGAAATGCTTAGTAAGAACAGGTCAGCTATCTACAATGCAGAGCCTGTACAGACTGCAAATTATTCATTTGTTATGCTCTCTCCTTGGAGTCAGCACAGTTTTATATGTAAATCCAGTTGAAAATGTTTTTTTTTTTAGTTTTGCTTCCTTTCTGCTGTTATAAAATAAAAAAACACATCAGGTTGGTAAAAATAAAGATGTAAATCCACCATGTTCACAAGCTGCTCCCGAACTTTGTCTTTCGTCTGATGCTTGGAAGGTTGTCTACAGTCAGGTTTATTTTTGGCATTTGATGTAAGTGGTGAGGGTTACCCAAAACAGGAAATTAAGGCCCCAGAAAAGCACAACAATGAGCTACTGAGGCACAAACAGTGCTCAAAAACTGAGGGGAACTGGAGAGTCTGGTGATAATTCTCTGTGGGCTCTTAAACAGGGGAAACATTACATTTTACATTTACATTACACACAATGTTTCCATCCATTGTTAAATTTAAACTAAATCTAAACCAATGGTTGGTGCAGCTTTAAAAGCAGGTCTGTCAAAAATGTTCAATGTTGTCATCAATAAAGGGTTCTTTCACTATTATAATCTATCGAGTATGTGGTTGTAAATCATAATTATATGTTACAAATACATTTGGACCCACATGTTTTTCTGCTTTTTTTCATAAGATAAATGACAGCCTGTCCTCATCAATGCTTCTTGATAGGCAGTGACCTCTACTGGCTGTAGTAATTATTACAGCAGCAAAGGAGGAAGATGAGTGAAGAAGTACAAAGGGTGACAAAGTCCATACATAGAGGAGGATGGGATGGACAGTTGAGTTAATCAAGTACAAGACTTCAATCAAGAGACCTCTGTTTGTGTCCATTGTGAAATCAAAAGTCAAGAGTGAGTTCCTTAACTTACCATTGTAGTAAATTGATGTCATGCACATTATGTAACACATGCAAAATAGTTGTTAAATCTAAACTACATTGTTGCCCTTAACCTACAGTAAAACCAAGTTGTTTAGTGCCTAAACCTAACCAAAGGGCATACCCCTTACGTTGTTTTGGGAGTCAAGTGACCTATCAAGTCATTCAAGTATGAGAATGTGTTGTACATGGTCAGTGATAAATGACCACTTGTTCTAAGTGCTGTATCATAGGCAACTGGACTCGTTCAGTTTCTTGAAGATCTTTCATCTCTCATCCAAGCGGCTTCTTCAGTTCTAACTAACTCGAGGGGAGTTGCAGGCTTTTAAACTCTGTGTTGGAGTGTCCTTACAGGGTCATTAAGGACATGTGTGCACTCTGAGTTTCAGACTCATAAGGGCCACTTGTGCATCGTTGACACAACCAGCCTTCATGTGGCCTGCCAGGGCTAGGCCAGCTCAGGTGTGAATGGTTGTTAAGCTGTCTGGGGAGGGAACTAAGTACTGCATTGTAGGTGGGGGACATGTCATGTCGTAGGCCACCTCCTCTGTTCAAAGACGGTTGTTCCAGTTTGACATAGATGAATTTTTTTACTCCTCTTCAAACCATCTGTCTTCTCTTGCCAAGGTAGATTCAGATTCAGATTCAGATTCAGAATACTTTATTAATCCTGGGGGGGAAATTGATTAAATAGATATAAAATATTAAATATAGATGCCAGATGTTTACATTGTTGTCCTCAAAGGAATGATTTTTCTCCTTCAGATGCAAGTGGACAGCAGAGTTTTGACCTGAGGAGTTGGCCCTCCTATGTTGTGCCATTCATTTATGGAGAGGTTGTTTTGACTCCCCAATGTACAAATCGGTGCAGTCCTGGCTGCATTGAACAGCATAAACTACATTACTCTGTTTATGCCTGGGTGTTTTGTCCTTTGAATGGACAAGTTTCTGCCTCAGTGTGTTGCTAGGTTTTAATCAAGGCCCTTGTTGTTTCTGGGCTATCTTCATCCAAGATGTCGGTGTATAGTTTGGTGATAGAAAGAATTCTGCGGAGGCAAGGCTGGGTGGAATGATAGAGCAATCTTTATTGAAACAGATCTCAAGCCTGCGTCCGATCCAGTGTGGCCACACCCTGGTGTTCCCCAATATCTGGCAAAGTTCTGCCCAATACTTCGCCCTCTTGCTCTATCAGAAATCCCCTCGCACCTCGGCTCTCAGGAAATCTACAAGCAGCCACCCCAACTTCTCTGCCTGTGCGGGCCTTTTTAAAGTCTCTTTGCCTGTACCTCCCTACATCTTCCAATTGGTCACTTTGGTTATTTTAAGGGTCCAACTCTACAATCGACTAAAAAAGGAGTTGGTCTGCCTTCCATAAATCACCTAACTCAGCTGTTACCACTCCTTAGGTTTTCTACCCCCAAAATGGCTCAAATGGTCACTCTGTCCTTCTCTGGGACTATAAGCATTTAGACATCTCACACCATCTGGCATGAAGGTCACACTCAGTTTTAGCACTTTATGGTGGCCCGGTATTCTTGCTAAACACCCCACACACAGCTGAATAATGGCTCCTAAGACTCCTGGACCTGTACACCCAACACTGGCCACATTCCTTAACTCACACAAGGAAAGGCAACTGGACATAGTTAAATCTACACTAAGTTAGAGCATGGATCAGAATGTGTCGCCGTCCAGATACCTCACCCTGCTCTCAACTTCTTCTATGTAGCGGTTGGCCACTGTTGGGGACACTGCTCATGACAAAGTTGTGCATCTGTATGTAGTAACCTTCACTGTACTCGAAGTAGGTGGTCGTCAGACAGAGGTCACATAAGGTACAAATGTTATCTGGGGTGATGTTGGCTCTGCTGGACACAGTGCTGTCCTGTAGCAGGCATTTCTTCACCATCTTTACAGCTTCTTGAATGGCAACGCATGTAAAAAGTGAGGTGACATCATTACAACCTTCCTTGTGTAGGTTGGGGAGTCCATAGATGCATAGGATAGCTTCCCTGCCGTACAGTCGGTAATACTATAATGGCTTTTGTCTTTTGTCCTTTTCCAGTTTTTGCACCTTCTTTTTGTAGCTACTGGTAGGATCTCACCTCAGTATCTCATAGGTGTTAGTGTCACTAAGCAGATCAGTGACTTTGGTATGGTAGTCCACTGTGTTTAGCACTACAGTGCATCTTCCTTTGTCAGCCAGCAAAATGGTGATGTTCCAGTCACTTTTGACTGATGACAGGGCCTTCCTTTCCTCAGTAGTGAGGTTGGAGGTCTTGCATTAGCAAGAGCGGCTGATACCTTCAACTGTAGCTGTTCTGCCTCAGTGTCTGCCAACTTGTTGTTTGTGATGGCTGACTCTGTTGCTATGATGAGATCTACTACCAGTATCTGATTTGGAGTTACTGCAAAGTTCAGTCCTTTGGCAAGGATATACTTCTCCGGTTGGGTGAGCTCTCTGTTTTCACCTACTTCTCTTGTATGTCTGGATGTGCTGTATTGTTGATGTCCTTATTTCTCCAGGTGAGAGCTATTGTTCGATACAAGTTGCTTTGACATGTCCTCCGCTCCTTACCTTTAGTGTGTTGTGATGCTTGTGCCTTCTCAACAAACTTGGAGACATTTTCCAGAACTTTGCTTGGTAGTAGTTAGTTAGAGCTGAAGAAGCCTCTGAGAGGTGAAACATCTTCAAGAAAGGAAACAAGTCCAGTTGCCTACGATATAACAATTACAATTACCATGACCTGGATGACTGAGAACCTCCATAAGTATTACCACTTGTTTTAAGTCTCACTGTGATTAACACATAAAATAACCATAGAGAAACAATAGATCTTAATACATGAAATATGTTCCCATTGGTGTGCTATCAGCAAAGCTTGATGTGTACTGTTTACATACCAGCATCTTAAAGTATCTTACTCTTTGAGAATAACTCTGGTGGTGGAAAAAGTAAAAAGGCATGAACAGGCTGATGAAACAATGGACATTTACACTCAGTGTCAGTTGGTGATTGCGATCCGCTACATTGACAAAGCCCATGATGTGCAAGAGAGGCTTTTTGAGTTTATACCGCCCCAGAGTGCCACCGCTGATTCCATCACCACAGTGCTTCTGGACAGGTTGAGCTCTAATCTCCCTGACCAGAAAAACAACCTAATTTCTTAGACACATGATGGTGCAAGTGTCATGAAAACAAGCCACAGGTGGTGTGCAGAAGAAGGTGCAAGATGTGTGTGAGAATGCACACTACTGTTATACTCACCAACATAACCTCATCATGCAGCAGGGGACATCTTATCTCACAAAAGTCAGACAGTGATGTGGCTCGATTCTGTGGCTTTATTCCAAGATATCCCAAGAGAACCAGCGTAGTGGAACACAGACTTCTAAAAGTAAGTGGAGTAAAATGGAATACTGTGAACACAAAGATGACCTCCTCCAGTGTTTTGAAAACATCAGGCACTCAGGTGAGTTTGATCCTACATCTGTGCGAGAAGCTGGAGGGTTTGTGAGGCTGCTGGAGGATGATACTTTCAGTTTCTTCCTGTTCCATCATATAATGCCTCATGTGGACATTCTCCACAGAAGCGGTCCATCGACTCAGTCTTTGACCACAGTGTGACACAGCAGTTCACAGATGACATGCAGAAGATAAGATAAATTAATATGTATGTTGTGCTGATTAATGTTATTGATGTTAATAACTAAATAACATTTCTAGTTATTTTTCCTTTTATTTTTCTAGTTTTTAAAGTTTTACTTTTCTCTTCAGGTGCTGTTCAGAGATTTCCCCTCCACTGTCTGTGGAGAACATGGTCGCAGTGTACAGCAGCAGCTGGCCAAGAAACGCCACATGATGGGGCCCGGTGCACCTCAGAGGGTAACTACAGAGGTGAAATAGAAGCTTACTTGCATACATGCATTGATAAAATAATTATTTTTATACATCATTTATTATATATTTATGTTTTAATCCTGATATCCATCTCAATATGTTATTAAACTGCATGGTTTGACCCAGGGCCGCCCCTGGCCAAATTGGGGCCCTAAGCAGAATAGGTTTACAACCTTTATCAGTAGGAACAAATCAAATGAACAGCCTCTTTCAACAATGGAACAAACCTTTTACAGATGCACACGTCTGCATTTTCTGGATGCAAAGTCATCAGTGAGGTCATCATATGACAGCTGCTGTGCCACTTCTAAGTTGATGCTTATGATAGCCAGGCCACTCAAGCGTTCTTGCGCCATTGATGAGCGGAGGTTTGTTTTGATGAGCTTCAGTTTTGAAAAGCTTCGCTCAGCAGAGGCAACTGTAACAGGGAGAGAAATAAAGGATTATCTTTATTTATCTTATCTTTACTAATCTTATATGACTGTTATGAATTCAATTCACCAAGAGATGACGACATTTTACCTCCATAAAAATAGCCCAAAACTTTGATTGATAGCATAAATTGATAGGCTATAAACCTGAGCCAACATACGACCACCAACATGACATTCAATAAATGATAATCAGGGCCGCTGGAAAATTTAATCTCCAGTCCAAATCTAGACAGAATTACCCTCTCTTCTGTCTCATGATTAGCAGGCTAGCAGCTGGGGTGTTTATGCCACAGAGTTTTTCTTTTTTATTTCAACAACATACCCACCTTCAAGTGAAGCACGAGCCTCTTCTTGTTTTGACTTTTTCTTTCTTTTGCTTGCTCCCGATTCATATTGCCGTTTGGAGGCCATCTCTCCACCTGCATCCAACTGCTTGTCGCTGACCGATGATTGGTCAGATGCTGCTTGCTGTCAATCATTGCGGCAACACATGCAGTGTCAGATTACTCGTCTCGACTTGGTGCTCTACACGCGCCACATGGCAGCGATACACATCCTTTGCGCATTTGCAGAAAATGCGTCCCCTTGCTCCTTCCCCTTGACATGAACCATCCATCCAAACACAGTTGTGGACCAAGTATACCCCCTCATCACAACAACACTACCTGATGGCAGTGGCCCCCCAGTAGGACAGTGTGCCCTGACACACGGCAAACACTGCTCAGGAACAGCTCGAGGAACACAATAAAGGGCCCAAGGTGTTGACCGGGCCTCCAAATTCCCCAGATCCCAATCTGATAGAGCATCTGTAAGATGTGGATCTGGAGCAGGTCTGATCCGTGGAGGCCCCATCCCCCAACATACAGGACTCAGAGGATCCACTATAAAACGCCCTGGTGCCAAACACCACAGGACACCCTCGGAAGTCCATGTCCATGCACAAGGGGAACCTTCACAATATTAGGCAGGTGGTCATAATGTTATGCCTGATCGGTGTATATTGCTATTATTTTTGTCATTTATAATAGGAAATTAAGAGCGGTCTTCTCTCCGCTCGTCATCGTGGTATCTATGGCAAAACTATATATGTTACTTTGTTTTAACCACATGTCTCATTCCTGAACTCTCCTCACCTTTCCCAGAATCAGTGCCACCTCTGAGCTCCATAGCCACAGCCACAATGCTGCCCAGCCTCCTCCACGTCAGTCTCAAAACAAACCTCTGTTGATCCACCTGTGTCTCCACTCACCTGTGCCTCTACCTCAGCCTCTACCTGGCACAGTGCTGTGCAAATCAATACATTCCTTTAAACCTTTCCCCCATCTTGGTGTTTGAATGCAAGTTCAGCTCTATTTCACTCCCTCTCCCACTTCACCAATAGTTCTCGGTCTCCACTGGCTTAGCTTCACATCCACACATTGATTAGGTGACATCCATCAACTCCAACAGGAGTGTTTTCTGCCACTCACATTTCCTCAGCCATTCCTTCCAGCAAATCCCCTGCTTCAACCCCTCCAGCACCACCTGATTTGTCTCTTGTGTCTCCAGCGTATCATGAACAGGCCATGATCTTCAGTAAAAGATTGAGCCTTGTCTCTATCACCCCACAGACCCTATGACTGGAAGATTGACCCTCCTCCCTGGTGCTCCACTCCCCACCAGCAGACTCTATAATATGTCCTGCCCCGAGAGAGAAGCCATGGAAAAAATATATCAGTGACTCTCTAACTGCTGGTTTAATCCGACCTTCTTCCTCTCCTCTCGGGGCTGGGTTCTTTTATGTGGACAATAATTTACACCTATGCATTGATTACCGTGGACTAAATGACATCACCATTAAAAACAAGTACCAACTTTCTCTGATTGATCCCTCATTCAAGCCTCTCTGTCATTAGCAGATCTTCACTAAAGGGAGATGAATGGAAAACTGCCTTCAACACGCCACTTGGACATTTCGAGTATCTAGCAATGCCATTTGGTTAAACCGATGCCCGTGCAGTGTTTCAAGCCCTGTTTAAGATCCAAGATAACCTGATGACAGTATAAGTACCGAAACATTGTTGTCATTAAACATAATTTCAAGTGAAGTGGAAAGTGTGCGGGAGTCTCGACAGTTTGTCGTGGAAGAGATGTCCTCTCCCAATGCAACCGAATCCAATCGAGCTGCACGGTGCTAGAGGATGTTGGGCCCTCATGCCACCCTCATGGAGTCTGACAGTTTGGTCAGAAACATGCACACTACTAGCCTACTGGAGGTAATTTTGTAGGGCTCTGGCAGTGCTTCTCCTGTTACTCCTTATATATATATATCAAGTTTACAGATAGACTAAATTGGAGCTAATAAGTAATTCATTTTTACCATCAATTACAACATTTAAAACCAGTATTATTAACGTTAGTGTTGTCAGGAAGTGGAACTAAAGCAGCGCTGTAATGCACGCATGACCACCATCATAGCACGCTAAGTACTTTGTACATCAGCAATTTGTAAAATCTGAAAAAGGAAGTGCCACTCCTAATTCTGTGTTGGAACCACACTGATGAAGTTCTCCAGTGCTTTGGCCTTCCACACATCGCCTTCATGCTCCCAGAACTCAATTTCACAAAAGTATGAGATCTTGATTCCATGCAGATGCAGTTATATCTGAGCAGTTACATTAGAACTTGGTTAATCACAGGCTCACAGAGAGGACTGAAAGTAGCAGGCATAAGCCATAAATCTACACCTCCTGTACACCTGCAAATATCCTCCCACTGTAGCTCCAAACTGCTGATGTATTAAAAGCAACCAGGCGTAAACATCTCTTGATAGACTTGGGGGAGTGCAAATCAAACCTCCCTCTTGTTCAGTATGTAAAATCACAAAACCTACTGCAGCTTGTGACATATATACTAGACTAATCTTTGTCACTGAACAGAAGCAGTGGAAACTCTTAAAATCTCTGCAGAAGGAGTCTTAGATCTTTATGACCTCTACAAAAGGAAGTTTACCCTATTATGGTAACAAAAAATGCAGCCTATTATGTGTGTTCAGACTCTTTCAGCTATGTCACTTCAAGTTACATGTTGGTGGTCCTTAAATACGACAATGGAGCATGGCATTAGCGGTGAAAGGGTGAGGTACTTACTGTGGCCATCCATGTGAAGCCTATGAAGGGTTGAACTACTTCATGTGTATATCTGTTAGCATGGAAAAAGGTCAGGAGAGGACTTATATGCTAAAGTCGAACAACTTCCAGTATATTTTATACACTTTAAGTATATCGCTGTTTATGTGCTAATATATGCTTGATTTGTTTATTTTAACTCTACAAATATACAAGCAGTAAACCATTGATACATTCTTATTTTAGTAATGATATGCTTATACTTTGTACATTACATACCCTTATACACAGCAGGGTTGCAAATGTATTACCAGTATACTTATGTCTGAATTACTCATGGGACTATTTCAATTATAGCAAACATACTATCTGGTGATACATAAAAGGTTTACTATCATACTTTTACCAATTTTAACAATACAACCTTTGACAAATTTAAAGTAATTGCACTATAATATTTCAAATTTTTCTTAGAAAATATCCTTTGACATTTTTAATTTAAGCTCACCCACCATTTTGGCTGAATAAATGGCTAATAGGAAAGCTGTTTTGTGAGAAAGAGGAATGTCCCACCACTGCTTTGTGGAAGAAAGATATGGCAGCAGTGATTTCCTTAATTGTGCTGACTGCCCTTGCCGGGTCCAAGAGTGACTGCAGAAAATAGAAAACCAGCTGGATGGAACAAGTAGCAGGATCTTCCTGCCTTCTGCTGCATCATCGTGAGAGCACCCTCCACTTCTGATCATAGTTATCACCAGCGCAGAGTACCACTGCTTATGGTCCTCAGGACAGCTTTATCTAGCAATGAGAGAGGGACTGTGAAGAGGCCACACCCACAGCTACAGGACAGCTGGGCTAGAGTGCCATATCTGACCTTCTACCTGGGAGAAAAGGTCCACCTAGACTGGCAAGGCCCAAGGTCAACAGCGAACCAATCGAAGTAAAATCGGAATCCAGTGATTCCTTGGCCACTGGGCTTTTAACAGGACCCTGTTGATCCTGATGAGTACCTGAGGAAGCAAAGGGAGGCATATAATAACCCTTCTGGCCACTTTTGAGACAGTGCATCCAAACCAAGGGGACCTCCCTGATCTGTCAGGGAGAACCACATCTGCAATGGGACATCTCCGCTGATGCAAATAAATCGCCTGAGTGCACAAGGGGGCTACCATTTCTGGATAAGCCTCCTCTCTTCTGGAGCAGGACCAGTTCTGGACAAAAGGTCTGCTGCTGTCAAAAAGGACTACTTGGACCAAACACACTGTGACCTTCCAGGGGCGTAAAGCTCAAGACATGTACAGTCATGGAAAAGTTAACTTACACTTGTAAAGAACATGAATATCATGGCAGTTCTGAGTTCCAATGATCTGTATTCTCATTTTTCTCTCTCTTCTTTCTGTGATGATATGGGTGGAACAAAAAACATTCATGAAATTTGGTTCAATAAGACATTTATTATAGGTCTTCTGAAATCATGACCAAATCTATTAGGTCAAAAATATACATGCAGTAACTTGAACAATCAAATTTGGTGATTATAGAAAATGTGTCAATCAAATGTGCTTTGTAGCATGGCTTTTTAACTTATTTTGAGTGATTAGTATTGGTAATGGCTGATGACTTTTCTGGGGCCATTTGAATAAGGCTTGTTTGATACACTCACAGGTCCGACAGTTTTTCTTCACAGCTGTCCAGGCATAGTCAGGAATTAATTTTGACATCCGCCCTGAACTTTTGGGGGATGCCCCTTCTGGGATGCATCTCTAGAGGAAGGACGGGACTGGAATCCTTGCCGCCATTTTGTTGGGCATCTGTT
Source organism: Lagodon rhomboides (assembly GCA_039737535.1). Lineage (NCBI taxonomy): Eukaryota > Metazoa > Chordata > Actinopteri > Spariformes > Sparidae > Lagodon > Lagodon rhomboides. The sequence goes on from CM077786.1 coordinate 5,738,711, forward strand.
GCCACCACCAGCGGCTGAAAACCCAGAGCCTTGTCGCCTGCCACACACTCACAGCTTTTGAGCCCAAGAGGGTTGGTCTGGAGGCTGAGAGCCCATAGGTTTATACCTGGCAACGAGGGCTCTGCTAAATGTGTGCTAAACAAAGTCGCTTGTACGCCGAGATTGTTCAACCTTATCCAGCACACCCCAGGAGTCAGGGTGAAACAGGGTTAGGGTTAGGGTTAGGTTTAGCATCACCTTTTGATACTGACTGCTCATCAGTATCAAAAGGAGAGTCTCGAGCACAGAGATAGAACATTTAGGTTGATCAATATTCTCCACATGGCAAGACAGTAACCTTTCAAGGGAGCACCCCCTAGAGAGTCATCTTGAGTGTCATCCTGCTGAACCTTGTCTCCCTGAGCACCAGCTGGGCTATGTGAAGGCTGGGGAGCATATTTCTTACCTGGGCACCACTTGTGCTTATACTGATGGGTGAGTTCACGTCGCCGCATCCGGGAATGTCTCCTGGGAAAACAGCCCTCAGTACCAAGTTGGGTGGCGTGAGAAGCCATTACTCTGCTTTGAGCAAAAAAAACCAAAAAAAACAATCAGCAGTGCCCAACAGCTACAGATAGCTGCAAAAGGGAAACCAGTAAGCAGGCTGCTCAAAGCTGGGCACAGTGATTTACAACAAAATAAATGAACTTTAACAGACAAAGGTGGAAGCAATTATACAACCCACTGTGAACAGGGCATGCAGCCCGTACGCCTGTTCGCAGTGGGTTGTATAATTCAATTAATACTCAATAGAAATAATGATAACCAACTGAAATTGCAAGTCTTTCATATGCAGGGTGTATCTGCCTCTCTTTTGTATTTTTTTCAGAAGGAACAGTTTATTAGAGGGAAAAAGCAAAAGCAACTTAATTTTAAGGAGCAGTTAATCAAAAACTCATCATCTACTCAATGTGCGCGAAGACAACAACTGAAAAACCCCACGCACTGTGAGTAAACTGGGATTATAACTCTATTTAAATCATTATGGGAAAGAGATTACCTTGTAATCGCATCCAAATTTGACCCTTAATATATTGAGGGAAAAAAAGTGTATAAACCAAACAACATGAGACAAACAGCACTTACCCGAAGCTGCAGGCTACATTAATTGCTTAGCACCAGGTGAAAGTTGGCAGCAGTTGGCACAAACAGTGTAACCCTCTGCTATTTAAATGCAAGATAAACCAGGGGGACAAAACCATGGACAATCCTACAATCCTCAGGGACACAAGGCACCTGCACCACCTTGACAGGCTGCTTATAGTTGAGTTCCAAACAATTACAACCTACCTGCAGGATTCGGATGAGGCAAGTGAGGCAAAGAAGAGGAGGTGCTTCATGGGCAGCGAGCCAAGCCTCCTAAGGTGTGTCACATGACTGAATTGTTATATGGTCTCGAGGATAGGAAGGTAAATGATGATTCAAGGTGAAAACCGTGGTGAAGGTCTGAGTGAAGCGTCACCTGCTTTTGATGATGGCTGGGACTGATCACAGCTGGATCAGCTGTTAGTCGGATTTAACAGCAGACTTTGTCTGCACACAGCCCATTGCCAGAAATGCATGTAGGGATTTAAACATTGTACATGTGTGTGTATGTATATATATATATATATATATATATATATATATATATATATATATATATATATATATATATATATATATATATATATATATATAGACACACTATTGTGGGGTTGTGGGTTTCGAAATGGACTCTATATGTAGGTTGGAACTACTATTGATCAGTAGGCCAGAATGACAGCCATATAAGGTCAGCACTGTTCAAGTGGTGCGCTGCCATCTTCGACCATAGTCCACCACTTGTTGGTCATGTTGTAGTTCCCTTTGGTCGGCCATTTTGTTTGCAGTTTTTCTTTATCCATGCCATGCAGCATGGCATCTTCAACCACTACTTTGTTCGGTCCGCACACACACACACACACACACACACACACTTGTATATAGACCTATAATGTACACTACTCAAAATTATTATAATGGAATATGGGTGCATGTATGCATGTGAATGAGTATGCACGAAATAAGTTGCATTGTTTTTGGGGACCAAAAATATTCACAAAACACTAAATTAAATTTCAGACATATCACAGAATTAACAATCAACTGAAACACTTAAAGTCACATGGGGCAGGATTTGTGAAAAAATAAACATGCATTTTAAGTCTTTTAATGCTAATAGATGATGAAACATTTAGAACCAAAAAGAATGAGCCCACCCACGTATCTCTCCATTGGCTTGAACAGGCTGTGTGCTGCATAATGTACTGCAATTCGTGGTCCGAATTTCCCGTGCAGTCCTGCGGATGTGACGTCAGATGACACTGAATGTGCATGCTCGACGGCTTGGATACAGGAAGAAGACAAGCGCGGTGGACCCAAACTAGTGCTTTGGTTGTAATGGATTCTGCTACGGCCAGAAAACGACCCACCACCACACAAAGTCCACTAAAAAGTCATACTAAGAAAACAAAGGTTTTATCAGCGGCAAGTCGAGAGTCGAAACCAAAGTCGGGCTGGCACCCGAATAAACATCGGATACGCGTTCGACTCATGGAGGCAGCTTCAACTTGAATTGGGACTGAAAACAGATGCTGATATGGCTCATTTCCTAGTGGCCAGGTAACAAAACATTCCAGGTCTTATTTAGAGCTTGATTTGAAAATCATATGAGATCACCGAGGACTCGGAGTGACCTAACGTGCAATGTAGCGTTAGCTGCTAATATGTAACTTAGTCCACCGCTGTGTAACACTGAATAGTTACAGACTGCGCATTTTCCACATCCTTTAGTCTGAACCGAATAGTTAGAAATATGTTCCTTTATATATGGGACCGAAAGCCCAACCTGTTATCTGGGAGGTGACGTTAGCAGCTGGCTGTAGCCACAGGCTAACGGTTTTGTGTGTCTGTGTAGTAACATTAGCCGCTAACACACAGCAATCCAGTTTCAGAGACGATATTTTTGTCCCTAAATATGGCGTCTTTGCTTTCGCCTGTGCCTTTCAGACTTGCCACCCTTGTGTGTCGCTACACACAGTGAGCCGGCTTCCCAGCTGCTTCATGTGTGTAGGGGATAAGGCTATCACTTACACACAGCTCAGTTTGCAGTTGTAGGCTACCAACTTCATTCCGCGGAGGCATGCGCAGAGGTCTTGCAGTAAACAGTCACATGAAAAGCAAGTAAAGAAATAACAGTGTCACAGTATCAGCTGCACTGCTGTGAAGAGTTCATGCGCGCTCCCACGGCCGCAAACATTGTGTCACTATTGAGTCTTATTTCTTGATCCTGCCCCATGTCCATTTAAATATCCAGTTATTTTTAGTATACTTGCAATGTACTTTTGAAAGTGTGAATATATTTTAATAGATCAAATTTCTTTAGGACAGCTTGATCCAGGATGTTGTGGTCGAGACACGTCTCTACAGAACAGTCTCTGATTTCCTGTTAACTGACCAATTGTCCAATTTCATCCACTTAATTTTCCTACGACAGGACATTATCCAGGAGCAGCCTTAAATCCAAGTTGGATTAGCATGACACTTAACCTCGAGCTCTCCCTTTTTGTCCCTGGGGTGATCCAGCTTGTCAGGTAGGATGGTCGAATGATGCCTTGGGCAGTGATCGTCTCTTAATCGAAAACAAGTGCCTTCTTCTCCAATGCTGCTGACTTAATTTCTGACAGATAATATTTGTTTTCAGCAATACAGCCAAAAAAATAACAGATTAAAACCAAAAATGTGGCAAAATGTGTTGTGTGAACTTCTGAACGCAAGAGCAGGAAAATGAATGAAGCAGCAGCTGGGTCAAACAAACCCAACCAGCTACATTGAGTTCCCTTCTATCCACTGGATCCAGCATAAGCAGCCCATTTCAACCCAGCAATGTTTGTACAGAAACAACCCCACTGTTTCCACAGGAAAGTGACAGGATAGAATACAAACTGGTATACTCAGATTTGCTCAGTCAACAGGCTAACAGACAGCTAGCAGAGTTACTTTTTACTTGCCAGCCTGGTGTTCTGGATGTCAATGGTTTTCTCGCAAGACCTGCCCCACTCCACCTCTGATTGGTTGCCTGTGTTGGATACGTTCTCTATGCTTGACTCAAACTGCTAACTCATAGTGAAGCTTTGGTTATGTCTGCTTTTCTTGTGGTTCTGATATAGCGGTTTATGAGCCGTGGTTTCCCAGGTAAACACACCAACCACTTTGTTATCCCTCCTGGTCTTCTACTGCTTCTCTCTTCTTCCTCCAGAGCAGCTCTTTGATGCCAGAGTGTCTTTCAGCTAGGCAGAGTGTACATGCTGGTAAGTGTGGGCTGCTACAGCTCACAATCCGCAATATGAGTTCTGTGGGTGGCTGTTGTTTTACAAACCAACCACAAGAAAAACACAGACACAAAGCATTAACACCGAACACTTAACCAACAGTTACGAAATAGCACGCTAAGTAGAGTGTTATTGTCTCATTTGTAGCTTGACAAAGGGAAATGTGGGTAACCTTCCTGCTCTGTGTTTTTCTTTGCCATTCTGTTATGAGTCTGCTGAATAAATGGTTAACATGAAGTTGGAGTCCGAGTTATACTTGTCATACAAGTACCATAAAATGGTAGAAGATATAACAGGTATAAGTGATAACACGACTGCATTGCTGGCTCACTGTCATTGCTTGTTGGGCCACTTGATGGAACTGGACCATCGTTATTGAAATATGTGTCACCTTTGTATTTCCTGCTATGACAAGTATAGATGTCTTCTGTGAAAAGGAGTTAAATACCTTTAGAGGTGTAATATGAGGTTGTTGGCCAGTACAATTGTAAGTTAGAAAATGATGCTGAGCCCAGAAGCCTCTACTCATTAAGCTTATGAGGCTAAATGTTTACTGCGAGATTTTGGTTAAGATGGTAACAGCCCTTTTAACATTCCTGAGGGGAAAGCAGAGCTGATACTATCGACACCAAACAATGGTATCAATTGCGAGTGTTATAAATATTTTGTACACACCTGTTATGAAATGTATTGCACCAGTTTGGACTGTTTCATTCTGAGCCTTCAACACAGGCATGCGATGTTATTCATTGTCCTGTGAGGTTGTGTGAGTAACGGTGGTCAGCATTTGTTATGTCAGGTAAAAATTTAATTGGACAGTGATGTCATAGGGAGTTTACTGTACAATGAACAACTTATAGAGCAACTAGCCCGCCACGTTGATCCTTATGCATAATAATTGGCCTAGATGTTCCATATTCAGATAGCAGCAATAAGTGCATTACCAATATGCTCATTAACCAACTTACAGACTACCCTTGGTCTCATTTTTTAAGTGTAAAAGCGTATTTAAATTAGAGCTACTGCTCCAGACAGCGAGATGCCTTTATCTAATACTGTGGCATCCCTACCACGCTGTGTGCCTGGCTTTCAAGGGGAAGATGATAGAGCCTATAATCTATCACAGAGAATACAAACCACTTTCCCCCAGCAGAGTTGAAGAGGTGAACTATTTCCTCCCATAGGAATCTTTTCAGAAGACTTTAATATGGATGAAAACATTCATCTTTTTTTGTGTTGCATGAGGATATCGAGGATATCGATTTGGGGAAACTGAATAGACAGTCATACTGAGGATGTCCTCTAAAGCTGCAGACATTTTCTCTCGCTTTTGGCTGCAGCGTTAACAGAGAGGATTCCTCAGAATACAGAGCATGTCGGTTTCATGACAAAACAGGGTTAATTAAAGCATTGTATTGATGACTGTTTTTTTATTAATGAGAATGTAGATAAGTGAGACCGCCTTAGCATTTTAGAATTTGTAAAAATGGAGGGGCTGGTATGGTATGACACTGTCTCTTTATTTATTTCCAAAGTCAAAAAATTAGACCACCCTTTTAATAACTGGATTTTTTCTACATCGGAACTTGCTGCTATATGACTTTGAGTCACACAGCTCTGTTTTGTGTGCTCATGTGTGTGAGAATGCAAGTGTAGGAGAGAGGCTGAAAGAAAACAGAAAGTGAGAGAGTGCAAGCTAAGCCCCAGCCTAGTCTGAGTCAGATGGAATCCATGCAGCTCATTAGTAGTATTTCTGTTCTTGAACAAAAGCAGAGGCTAAAAAATATTGTAATTGATTTCTACGCTCGCTAAGCAGCCTTCTTTTAATGAATAATTACTTCAAATGAGCACCCAGCAAAGAACTGAAGCAGGGCTATTTTTATATGTAGCTTTGATTTATTTAATTATTTGATTGCTTTTTTTCATTTGTCCGCTGACAACGCAGCCAGTGACACAGATCCATCTATCATTGTAGCGCTGATAAACGAAGCAGAGAGGACGTGCTGCAGCTAAATGTCAGAGGAAGACATCAAAAATACAAGCCAATTAGTGACTCTCCATTGATCTCCCTCAGCTCGCGGATGGACAAAGGCTTGGACACGTGTTCATGAGAGTAATATTGAGAGTAATACTTCTGCTTTGCAGACTAAAGTTTGCAAAAGCATTTCTCTGCCTTTAGATTACATTCCCAATGTCATAATCATTCATCTCAGAGGCTTTGTTTTCTACCTACTGTAAGTATGCACAGCACGCAAAGGTCCCATTTTCTATGCTGCAGCAGGGGCACTGCTGGATGGTTTTCATCAGCCTTATAAAAATGGTTCCCGTGACCATGGGGGTCAGATTTTATACAGTCAGATTTTTAGACCTTAATGTATAAAATAAGATATAATTATTACTGATTATGACTATTACTGTTTTACCTATAACTGTGTTACCTGTGGGCCAAAAGTGGATGTCAAATTTAAATCTTTTGTATCTGATTCCCCTTCCTGACACTAATTCATGCCTGCTTGTAACACTCCATGGGAAATGTGTCTTGAACAAATTTTAATATGATAAATGTTATATCTAAAACAGTACATGTCCTGCTCGATTTTCATAGTTTTTCACAGCGTGTTCCCACAGTTATACATTTTAGTGTCTCTTTCTCCCCTGTATGCTTTCAGTTGACTTTGTTGGTGCTTATCAGAGATAAAGTATGGCTGTCAAGTGATTAAAAAACATGAATCTAATTAATTACAAGCTTTGTGATTAAGGGTTAGGGTGTGATTAATTAATTGAAATTTATCACACATACCAGTATTTTCCATAAGTATTTCAAAATATTTCAGTGCAAATGGATTTTGTTAGATGAGTGAAGTGAGGTTATGTTTCAAGTTTAAAGTACTCCTGTCAACAGTTCCATCTGGTATTTTTGAACACGGTCCACACTGTTTTATCAATTTTGCCAAATAACATAATTTTGCGCTGAAACTTAAAAAAAATTATAAAAAAATGATGCTGCTACTAAAATGTAATAAATACAGTAGAACTGGGACTTTTAAGTCATCCAACAAGCTTGGCTTCTGGTGTTTTGCTGGTTGCAGGTAGGCTCTGCACAGAGCCAACACCGCTACCTACACTGTAGTGAGCATTTATACAAGTGCACTGGTGTGTCTGCATTGCTGGAGGTGGTGAGCGGTTTGTCAGCAGACTTTCCCTTTTAAACACACAACCTCTTCAGCGGACACAGGGAGGGCTGCGGCTACATACAAAACCCAGCTTAAACGACTTGGTTTTGCCAATCCAGCATTTGCCACTGGGATCGACTTGATGAGGATCAACCTGGCCTTCAGAAATTCAGCCTGTCTGCTCTCACCCAGAGACTCTCTTGCAGCAAAGAAAGTCTCCAGAGGAGGAATATAGTCCAAGAAGAGCAGCAGCTGGCGAGTCAGGAGGGACTGCAAAAGCCAATGATTGTAGTGTGTTTACTGGAGAAACCACAGGTCACGATCCCCATTATTAGTACTGCCGTTAAGATGAGAAGCTGGAAAATGCAATGCTTCCACAGGTGAAGAGGGTGCAGCGGCGGCAGGAGGAGCCACAGCATGGTCAGCACCAGGTGTAGTCAGGACAGCAGGGGCTTCACTGGGATGAACCAGAGTGTCATCCACTAAGACGGAGAGAGCTGATTGACTCTTGTAACCATGCCATATGGAGAACTACTGTCGAGCCGTGTTGTCAGCGCTTCTCCCCCAGACCATCCTCTGCTCAGTGCTGCCCTCCTGTGGCGAGGACAGTCCTTTCCTCTCACCGCGCTACTTGACTCAGGGGCTGATGAGAGCCTTATTGACAGTGCTGTTTGCCAACAGTTGGGCATCAAGACCGAGCCCCTTGATGTTCCACTGGAAACCAAAGCCCTCAATGGTATGACAGCTCCTGTGCAAGTGCAGCTATCCGGAAATCACCAGGAGGTGATCAGTTTTCACATAATTGACTTGCCTCATGTTCCCCTGATCTTGGGGTTCCCCTGGTTAAGGCTCCATAACCCTCATTTTGATTGGACTACAGGTAGGGTCCGCTCTTGGAGCCTTTACTGTCACTCTCGCTGTCTTCGCTCTGCTCTAACCGCAACTTCTGACCCCCCGCCTGTAGCAGAACCTGTAGATCTGTCATCTGTTCCAGAAGTATATCAGGACCTGGCCCCAGTCTTCAGCAAAGAACGGGCTCTTTCTCTTCCTCCCCACCAGCCGTACGATTGTGCTATTGAGCTTCTGCCTGGAGCTCCACTTCCAAGTAGCAAACTGTATAACCTCTCCCGTCCAGAGCAGCAAGTCATGGAGAAATACATACAGGAGTCTCTGGCGGCCGGGATCATCCGCCCGTCATCCTCTCCGGTAGGTGCAGGATTTTTCGTTGCGGGGAAGAAAGATGGCACACTGAGACCTTGTATTGACTTTAGAGGGCTTAACAAGATCACAGTCAAGAACAAGTATCCCCTGCCTCTCATTGATTCGGCTTTTGTACCTCTCTAAGGCGCCACCGTCTTCACCACCCTGGACCTGCGCAATGCTTACCATCTGGTGCGCATAAGAGAGGGTGATGGAAGACTGCTTTCAATACTCCATTAGGTCATTTTGAATACCTAGTAATGCCCTTTGGGCTGACCAATGCCCCAGCAGTCTTCCAGGCCCTGGTGAATGATGTGCTTCACGACATGCTTGGCCGGTTTGTGTTTGTTTACTTGGATGATATCTTGATTTACTCTCACTCTCTCCAAGAACATCAGATCCATCTCCGCACTGTGCTGCAGCGTCTCCTGGAGAACAAGTTGTTCGTCAAAGACGAGAAATGTGAGTTTCATGCCACCTCTACCTCCTTTCTCGGCTTCATCGTCTCCGAAGGTGAGCTCAAAATGGATCCAGCTAAGGTCTCAGCTGTCGCTAGTTGGCCGACTCCCACCACCCGCAAGCAGCTTCAGAGTTTCAACGGCTTTGCCAACTTCTATAGGAGGTTTGTGAAGAACTACAGCAGCAAAGCTGCCCCCCTAACTGCACTCACCTCTCCATCTGTTCCGTTTCGTTGGACTCCTGAGGCCGAAGCAGCCTTCTCAGAGCTCAAGCGCCAGTTCGTCTCCTCTCCCATCCTCATCCATCCTGACCGGACACTGCAGTTCATGGTGGAGGTGGATGCTTCCATCACTGGGGTAGATGCTGTCCTTTCATAACACTCACCCAAAGATAACAAGCTGCATCCATGTGCCTTTTTCTCTCACAAACTTGACCCCCCCGAGAGGAACTATGACGTCAGGAAACGGGAGCTGCTGGCTGTGGTGTTGGCGTTGGAGGAATGGCGGCACTGGCTGGAGGGTGCGGAGCATCCTTTCATAGTGTGGACCGACCATAAGAACCTCTCGTACATCCAGACAGCTAAGCATCTGAATGCTCATCAAGCCAGGTGGGCTCTGTTCTTAGGTAGATTCAATTTCACTATCACTTACCGTCCAGGTTCCAGGAATGTGAAGCCGGATGCCCTGTCCCGACAGTTCTCAGCTGAAGAAGTCCCCACCGAACCTGAACCCATCGTGCCTCCTTCCCGTGTCATTGCAGCTCTCACCTGGGAGATAGAGGCCAAGGTCCGTCGGGCTCAGTCCACACAGCCCGGTCCAGGTAACGGACCTCCTAACTGTCTCTTTGTCCCAGACTCCGTCCGTTCTCAGGTCCTGCAGTGGGCCCACTCCTCCCACCCTACCTGTCACCCAGGGTCCCATGGTACCATCTCCTTCCTCAAACGGCGCTTCTGGTGGCTGACCATGGACGTTGACACCCAGTCGTTTGTGGCAGCCTGCTCCGTCTGCGCCCGAAGTAAGACCACCACCAAGCCTAGTTCTGGTCTGCTCCGTCCTCTGGCCATTCCTAGCCGTCCATGGTCCCACATCGCCCTGGACTTTGTGACCGGCCTTCCCCCTTCTGGAGGTAATACGGTTGTCCTCACCATTATTGATCGTTTCTCTAAGGCTGCACATTTCATTGCCCTGCCCAAACTCCCCTCTGCACGTGAGACTGCTGCCGTTCCATCAGTCCAGGCCCATATGCGCCGCTGCCGGGCCACTTGGCAGCGTGCCCGTACTGCGCTGCTCCGCGCTTCATCCAGGACTCAGCCCCAGGCGAACCGCCGCCGTGCCCTTGCTCCTAGTTACTTCCTAGGACAAAAGGTGTGGCTTCGCTCCAAGGATCTGCCTCTCCAAGTGGAGTCTAGGAAGCTCGCTCCCCGGTATGTTGGGCCATTTGAGATAGAGTCAGTTGTCAATGCCTGTGCTGTCCGTCTGAAGCTCCCGGCCTCTTTTCGTAGGATTCATCCTACATTTCATGTGTCTCTGTTGAAGCCTGTTCGCTCCTGTCCTCTCTCTCCTCCTGTTGCTCCCCCCCCCCCCCGGTTGGTGGACGGTGGTCCCATCTATACCGTGCGGCACATTTTGGACGTTCGCCACCAGGGGCGTGGTTTTTGCTACCTGGTGGATTGGGAGGGCTATGGCCCTGAGGAGTGCTGTTGGATCCCAAGGCGGGACATCCTGGACCCATCCCTCATCAGTGATTTCCGTCGTCTCCATCCTGACCGGTTCCGTACCAGGCCTGATTACAGATGGGAGACTGCCGTGTTGGAGTCAGGGCCTCCCAGCTGCTGCTCATCTGATCATCATCCCGTGCTATTTAAGATCCTGGGCCACAGTCAGTCAGTGCTGGATTATAGACACTGCTACAGTTAGTAGCGTCTCCAGCTCACTACAGATCTCTGTCAAGATTCTTGTTGTTAATCTGAGCTTTTCCAAGAAACCTAAATTGGTTCTCTCTTCCGCACACCAGCTACACACTCCACCTGGACTCCAGCCTGCATCTCCAGCCTGAGCTCACTTTTCGCCAGCCTGCCCGTCAGCCTTCATCTGCCAGCGCCAGTCTCCCTGCCATACAAACTCTGCACAATAAACACTCTTGTCAACTGATCTCTGCTTCTGCCTCCTTCCCTGCTTCTGAGTCCGCCTACCCGATCCTGACACATACCACCTCAGTCCAGAATGGCTGGGTCCATGAGTTGACTCTATATGGGGTGGAGGTGTTGGCGGGGCTCTCGATTCCAGTGGCAGCCCCCGGATCATCAGGTTTAATCAGAGTGACTTTTGACTTCTCTCCCTGTGGTGTAACTTTGTATTGGACCTAGATGCCACAACACCACCAAAGTCCACAAACTATCAACCAATATTTAAAACTATGACATGTCAAAACTTTTACACACAGAATCAATCAGGAATATCCGTTCCTTGGCAAGGCTCAAGGCAGCATCTTTGAATGAATAATCAGTCTATCTTGTTGCAGTCACACTGTGGGTTATAGCTGATTCCAAGTGACCCTTGCAGAATGATTGACATAGGTGATGAACGATTACATGAGGGCAATATGCCCCTGAATCTCCAGTGCTAGGAAGCATGAGTATTTCTAAAATTCCTGGTTACCCCCCTGATAATATAGTATACTTCAGTTGATCGTGTTGAATGTCATATCTATGATACATTTTTACTTAATCTTTTTTGCATGTATTTAAAAAAAAAAGTCAGTGTAAAAACTTTAACATGATAAATCCCAATTCTATGTAACTATTCACCAAGACTTTGTAATGATTCCCTATTGTCATATACCACCTGCAAAACACCAGTAATATATTGCATTTATGTTTTAGTTTGCTTTTGTTTTTTTCTGGTGTCTGGCTTTTAACATCACAAGTACACCAAAAACAGACAGAAAGCAGAATGAGTGGTTACAGTGGTTGCTTTAAAAACAAAATATTTCTTTCAAACTCACTGCTGACTAGATGATATTCAAGCGCTGATTAAATTAAGACGGATAGAAAACTATTAACAACTTCAGTGTGAGCCATAGCATCGTGGTGGAAAAGGCAAAAAAGTATGTCTGTCCAGTAATTTTGATGAGAACAACATCATGGTGAAATGCAAGTTCTGCCTGGAGGATAGGTGCTTCTTGTATTGTTTTCACTGAAACAGCTGTGCCTAATACTGTATACCACAGCCCAGTTCACTGTCAGATTGTGAGAAAAATAAAGAGCTGTATTAGGCTGTTGAGTAACCGATTGTAAAAAAGGCTACAAAATTACAGTAGAGTCAATACATTCAAAGGTACATGTACAGTTGGCTACATGCTACACGACAATCTAATCGACATACATTTTTAGGCAAAACAGTGAATCCATTCATTGTGAGATTAATAAACAGTTCAGTCAGTGGTGAAAATAATTTTTATTTTCAGCCTTGTCACAATACTTGAGCCTCTGTGTTATTTGCCCTCAGCCCATTTTTTTTCTTGAGAAGTTGCATCACAATTAAACCTTTTGGAGACCTGTATGAAAGTGTGCATTGCCTAAACTGATTAGCAGCCTCTTACCGGTCAAACTTTCCATGTGAAGGATTCTGACTGCATGTGGTGGAGCCTATGCAACCCAGCTCTGTATGCAGAGCACTGGAGCATGCCTGGTAATCGGGTTGCAGAAGTGACAGTGGGCCCGTGGCAATCAAATGTAATGGAACAAGCCTGAGGATCAATACGAGTCACTGATCGCAGACAGACAAAGGTTGTTTAGTAGAAGGTAGCACTAATTGAAATCAATGGCTAATCTGATGACAGTTCTTAACCTTTACACCTCTGAGGATTCATAAAGGGGGTGAGAATGACGCTGGGGCAGCACTCAGACTGCTGTCTCTGTACAATTGCTTTCCCCCACAACGCCTTTATCTTTCTGCTGATTCACACTTTCTGAGATGCCTAACTAAGCCATTCAATGAGGTTACACTGCCTGGGATCAATACAATACAGTATTAACACCTTGGTTCAATGGTGATTCTGCTGTATGTGTTGCATCATCAATAAAACCATAGAGGTAAATAAAATATGCATGTGGTCGCCTCCATTGTGAGAAGTCCATACTGCATGTGGAAGGTCATTCAGCTGGTAATTGATTCATTCACTGAGGAAATAGAAGTGTCAAATAAGACCATAGAATTTCAATCTAATTCATATAGATGTACAATCTAATTCATATAGATGTACATGGGTCAGGGTGTCCATCAAATAAGATTGAACCCAATTTACATGCAATTACATGTAATGCCCTTAAAAGGGGCGTTCAATTGTTCAAGAAGACGTTGTTCATTTTGTATGGAGGATGGAGCCACCAGTCAACCAGAGTGACAGCTTGAGACAGGAAGATGAGACTTGGACCGGACGTTTTAATCATCAGATGTCAATAACCAATCAGGCAGCGGGGCACTAAAATAGAGCTCATGGTGAGTTGTCACAAACAAATTGTCAAGAAGAATCATAAGAGAACATTTGAAGTTGATTGGTCACTGAACGCTATGTCCCTTTCAATTGAGGGATCTTTTTCTGGATCATATCGCCTGTTCCAGGGCTCCCTCACGTTAAAGCAAGGCACCATTCTTGAGTGAAATTATATAGTTTTATGATTACGACACCAATAAGCAGCCCACAGCTACATTGACATAATTCATTCCAATGTTCATGCAAGAGCTCCTCTCAGTTTGAATTGTAGGTAAAGAGATGTACACTACACAGACATCAAGTGTATTGTAATAGATAATAGGTATTGTTGCTCAGCACACATGATCAAACCAGCTTCGACACTTTGATGATAAAATACTTCTATGTACATTATGGAATGATACATAGTTGACCCTCTATTTAATTGCGCTCTATTCCAAATGCAGGTGCGGTATTTCACTCTGTGGGAGTAAGAGCATGCTTGACATGTGGGAGATGGTTAATACACAGGCAGCACAGAATAATGTGAAAATTGATCGCGCTGAGGGCAATTTTGTATGCAGGCAAAGCAGACCACTGCTGTGTTACACCTTTCTAGTGTCAGACCTGCCTGAATCTTTTATTTAGGTGAAGCAGAATCCTTTATTTCTTCATCATTTGTGAAGTTATATTTTCAAAGAAGCAAAGATATTCCATTTGCACCAGCTGTTGCTTGGTGACGGATAGCTTCTCTACAAGGTCCTTGGAAAACTACAAGAGAGGGATGTGTCTTAGACTATCAAAGTAGTTGCTGCTTTTCTTGTCTCATTTGAAATCAGAACAGTGTGTCTGTATTTGAACAAGGCTTTGATTCATGCACAGACACACTCACTGATCCCCTGCTTAATCCCTCCATTGGCTGGGACAAGGACATGATGACAGTTTAAGACCTCTTCCCTCAAACTCTCTTGAACAGTCCTGTTGACCGATCACAACATAGTCTCCAGGATTTAGAAACATGCTTTTAATTAATCCGCTTGTAACGGGCAACCCAACTAGGTAAATATATTCTCAACAAGCTGACATTTCCTCTGAACGTCTAACAAATCCTAAACGGTGATATTCTGAAAAGTTTCAGCTACACTCAAGTTTGTTTAACAATGTTTGCAAAGTAAATAGTTCCAAGTGTAATTAAGTGGTTATCGTTTTTACTTTTATGCACGCTGCAGTCCCATTCTGTAAAGAAAACAATATGGTTCTAATTCTAGGGAAACTAGGAATGTCCTTGAATGCAAAGCTCTATTTCACCCAAGTAAGTTTTTATTAGTTATTTAATTTGTATTGGAAAATTTGTTCTCCATGTATGAGAATGTTTTTTTTTTTTGCTTTCCTGTTGGTATATTTCCAATTTTAACATGTTGAGCTAATCTGCTGTGCAAAGACTCTCTTTTTAATGAATTAACAGAGGTAAGGCAATTGATAAATGTCATTCTCTCTGGGAAACATCATGGAAATTGCAATACTTTGAAAGTGAATAAACTGGTGAGTGTTTTTAATGATAAACCCTGTCTCAAACTGGCACATGGAATGTGAATGAAAAATATTTACTTTTACTAACCACCAATTTTACATTTTAAAGTGTGTTTACAGGTCTTGGGAGTACTACTGCATACGTGAAAAAGTAGCATACAGCCTTTTGTAGCTCCAGGAGAAACTGCATGTAATTATGATTACATATAATACATGATAACTGTGACACTGCGAATATTGTATTAAGACATTGTAATATTTCAATATTTGTTGGAAATGCATTGATATATCATTCAGTAACATTTTTAGAACCTTATGACAAAAAATGTTTTTTACGGCCCCTATTGTTACCGATGAGATTAAATCGGTTTATAGTAACTTTATATTTTTGTTGAATAAATCCACTGTGGCATGCTGCATATTTGCACCATTTAACATTTGGCATTAAAGGCACTATTTGTAAGAAAAGGTGAGTTTCATTCTCAACTCGTCTCTAGGTCGCTTTAGGGCGGCAACCGTTCCCACCTGCCATCCCAAAGTGTCATTATTTGACACCTTTTCTTACAAATAGGCCACAGTGGATTTAATGATAGCATTTCTATCATAAGAATCAAATTAACATGACAGATTAATATTAGAGATAAAAACCATATGCACTACCAAAAATAAAAACTGAAATTAAACTTCCATTTTCATTTTTTAAATTGTTGCAGTAACTCACTCAAAAACTGTATCGCAGTTGGATTGTTAATTGCAAGATGTAGTTGTATCACACTATTGTACGGTATCGTTAGTATGTTTCTAGAGTATCGGTAGGCTTTTAACTAGGCTACAAACTTGAACACATGTGTATAATACAATATATGTGCCAATGTATGTAGGTTAAATGTGTGGATATATGCTTGTATAGATAGGGGTGCACATAACTTTTTCAGTGAATTACTCAGGTGAGTACCAGGAGATAGAGTTTGGTATGCACCCCAGATGGAGCGTGCCGGACCGGAGCCACAGTCATTCCGTATCCAGTGAAAGTTGCCAGTTAACAGGCTCGGTTTGCCGTTTCTTCGGTGGTGGTGAAACACGAAAGAAGCTGCTTAATTTCTGCTGTTGTTTTTAAATGACAAGAATAACAAATATATATGCAGTATGTACAGTTGTGGTCACAAATTTACTTAAACATGTAAAGAGCATTTATATCATTTTAGCAGTCTCGAGTTCCAATTATTTTTACAATTCTTATTTTTCTGTGATGGAATGAGTAGAACACATACTACTTTGTCACAAAAAAACATGCATGAGGTTAAGTTCAATAATGAATTTATTAAAGGTCTTCTGAAAATGTGGCCAAATCTATTGGGTCAAAATAGACATACAGCAACTTGAACAATCCATTTGGTGATTATATAAGTTGTGTCAATTAAATGTGCTTTGTAGCATCGCATCTTAATGTCTTCTGAGTGATTATGATTGATAATAGCTGATGACTTTTCTGGGCTCATTTTAACAGGGCTTGTTTGATATACCCGTTAGACTCAGCCACAAACACTACAATGGGAAAGTCTAAGTAGATCAAAATTGCTGTTGATTGGAAAAAGTCAGAGAAGTCACTTGGGAGCCATTTCAAAGCAGTTAAAGGGACATGAGGCAGGATCAAGAAATAAGATTCAATAGTGACATGACGGCTGTTAGGGTAACTGCAGCCATCAGCCAAGCCAGTGCGGGAGTGCACATGAACTCTTCACAGCAGAGCAGCTGATGCTGTGACACTGTTATTTCTTTACTCACTGTTCACGTGACTGTTTACTGCAAGACCTCCGCGCATGCCTCTGCAGAATGACGTTGGTAGCCTGCAACTGCAAACTGTGCTGTGTGTAAGTGATAGCCTTATCCCCTACACACATGAAGCAGCCGGGAAGCCGGCTCGCTTTGTGTAGCGACACACAAGCATGGCGAGTTGAAAGGCACAGGTGAAAGCAAAGACGGCATTGCTGTGTGTAATCGGCTAATGTTACTACACAGACACACAAAAAAAACGTTGTGGCCTGTGGCTACAGCCACCTGCTAGCGTCACCTCCCGGATAACAGGTTGGGCTTTCGGTCCCATACATAAAGGGACATATTTCTAACTACTCGGTTTCAGATGGTGGAAAATGCGCAGTCTGTCCCTGCATGCTTCAAAACCATCTCCATTGTGCCAGTGCCAAAACACTCCACTGCAGTTAGCCTTAATGACTTGTGCCCAGTTGCACTCATCCCCATCATCACAAAGTGCTTCGAGAGGCTGGTCCTTGCTCACCTCAAAACCAGTTTACCACCCACACTGGACCCCTTCCAATTTGCCTACCGCCAGAACAGGAGCACAGAAGATGCCATCTCCACGGCGCTTCACTCCGCCGTCTCCCACCTCGACAACGGTGACACCTACGTGAGAATGTTGTTCACCGACCTCAGTTCAGCATTCAACACCATCATCCCCTCCAAACTAATCACCAAACGCAGTGACCTGGGCATCAACACTTCCCTCTGCAACTGGATTCTGGACTTCCAAACCAATAGACCACAGTCTGTTAGATAACCACACCTCCTCAACCCTCACCCTGAGCACTGGCGTTCCACAAGGATGCATGCTAAGCCCCCTCCTTTACTCCCTCTTCACCTACAATTGCACACCTGCACATGGTTCAAATACCATTGTCAAGTTTGCAGACGACACAACGGTGATTGGTCTCATCAGCAACAACCATGAGTCGGCCTACAGGGAGGTGGTCCAGCACCTAACAGCGTTGTGTGCCAACAACAACTTGGCTCTCAACACCAAGAAGACCAAACAGCTCATTGTGGACTACAGAAAGTCAAATGATGGCACACACCCCCATTCGCATCAATGGGACAGAGGTTGAGCGTGTCACCAGCTTCACCAGCTGGGTGTCCACGTCTCCGAGGACCTCTCTTGGATCCTCAACACCTCCACCTTGATCAAGAAGGCTCACCAGCGTCTCTTCTTCCTGAGGAGACTAAATAAGGTCCATCTGTCTCCTTAGATTCTGGTGAACTTCTACTGCTGCAACATCGAGAGCATCCTTACCAACTGTGTCACAGTATGGTGTGGTAACTTCTCTGTCTCTGACCAAAAAGCACTGGCATTGCTTTTTTTTAAAAAAAATCCTAATTAATAATTATCTCTGATAATTATTATTATTGTTGATGTAGGTTCTCAGTCATCCAGGTCATGGTAATTCTAAGTGCTACATCGTACACAACTGGACAGAGTCCTTAGGGCCACTTGTTGACCAAACCGGCCTTCATGTGGCTTGCTGGGGCCAGGAGAGCCCAGGTGTGAATGGTTGTTAAGCTGTCTGTGGGAGGGTACTCAGTACAGCATTCTAGGTAGGTGATAAGTAGTGTCGCAGGCCACCTCCTCTGTCCAAAGACAGTCGTCTAGTTTGACATGGATGGATTCTTTTACTCCTCTTTCAAACCATCCGTCTTCTCTGGCCAAGATGTTTAAATTGTTGCCCTCAAAGGAATGATTTTTTTATATTTATTCATATATATTTTAAAGCCTGCAACTCCCCTCCAGTTAATTAGATCTGAAAAAGCCTCTTGGATGAGAGGTGAAACGTCTTGAAGAAACACGTCCAGTTCCCTACAATGTAACACTTAAAATTACCAAGACATGGATGACTGAGAACCTTCATCAACATGTTAATTTCTGTTGATGCCAGAATGAGTCCTCATGATTTACAATCTTATACTGTAATCCATGACAAACTGAAAAAGTTTTGTTAATGTGTGGGCTTAATGTAATTGAAATTAATGAAAAAAACAATTTTAGAGTGAAGAGCAGAATTGCAGTCCTGACAGTCATTATTTTAGAGCTACCAGTGTCCTATCCATAACCTCTCCATCATGATTTCAGGATGTTGAGAGTACTTCAACTTTAAATTCCATCCCCATCTTCCACATGCAGGCTCTACTCTACCACCATCTGGTTGTTGATTTTATATTAATTATGGTGAGATTGTAATCAAAAACATTCCTAAAAGTTGGTAAGAATTGAACTGTCTGCTCTTTAAAACCTGCAAGATTATTTGATGTGTTGTGCTTGGTTCCCTGTTGGACCTATGATTGGTGATGTCACTGTGTCTGATCTCATCTCTGACACAGTATTTCACACTGGTGAATGCAATGTTGTCACATTATTTCTTGTTCGGGAACAGTAATTTCCTGGTGTCTTGTCGTCAGTGCGAGGTTGCCAGGCAAGACTTCAGAAAACTACTGCTCACAGTAAAAATAATTCCGCGCTTGGCTTTGGATCCCCCTGGGAGTGTTTCAGAAGCATCAGGAATGCCTGATATTGTTGAGATGCTCAGATTTCATTATTTTCTGTGATTTTTGAGCTTGTATTGAGTATGTTTGTATGTCTTAATTTTGACAAATTATTAATATTTCTGAATTTGTTGTGCTGTAGATTGTGCACAGGGTATTTTATTTTGACTTGGCTCTATGCCATTCATGTGTTTTCCTGCCTGGCTCAAGGGGAGAGCTGCTTCTGGGACACTTCTGAAATGCGCCACTGCACAGCTGGTGGAACCACGAGCACTGTCTAGAATGGCCGCAAGCAGCTCTGGCAGCCATGCTGCAGCCAGAACACAACACAGATGTTTCCTGTAAAATCTGGGGGTTAGAGGTGCTAGTTGGCTGGCTTTGTTACCTATGGACAGAGCCAGGTTCACTGGTTCCCTCTGCTTAGTTATGCTAAGCTAAGCTAACCAGCTGTTGTAAGCTGCTTTATATTTTTGGGACATCTCAGAGTTGTACTGAGCCTCTCATCTATCTCTAATTGAAAAAAAAACATATTTCCCAAATATTTAACTATTGCTCTCTGATCTCTCCTCAATTAAGTTAGAGGGTAGAATATGTAGTTTTCAGTGGAACCGCCACTTTCTAGCCACATTCAACAGTTTGCAAATATCACCCCCTTTCCTGTGGTTAAATAATCCTGTGATGTTACTTCATAAGTCAAAACTGACATCAGGAGTTTGTTAAAAATGAATAAGTCAACTCATTACTGCAGTAGTGCTGCAGGTGCTGGCACTTCTGCATGTTTGTCGATTTCTATGTCCCTCTTGCCTACAGATCAGTGCTGTACTCCATGCTGTTGTGTAAGTATTCTTTGTCTATATTCTGTATCAGTGGTCAGCATGGTGGAGCATGTGTTCGGTCCATCGTCCGTGCTGGTTGTTTATTTGCTCATATTTGTGTGCCTGGACAATGCCGGTGTTCAGTGTTGTTTATTTGTGCATTTTGTAGCTGCAGGCACTCAGTGATGTTGCTCATGCTGATGCTGTGTATTATGTGAGCGTATCTGTCATGATGCTTTTGTGCCCAGCTCCCCTGTAAATCATATGCCCTCTCTCTGTTGATTTGCCTGGGTTGCAGGGAGGCACAACTCCATTTTCTATTCAGCAGTGGCAGGATATGCACTTTTCACTATCGTGGAGATACGAGGATTTTTCACAGTATATGTTAGCTGGACCGCGGCCTGTTTGAATAACAATCAGCCCTTGTATTTTAGCGGACAAACAAGCTGAGATAATGATGACTTCTCCCATTGGGGAGAGATAAAGGCTAGACTGGGAGACAGCGCTGGTCTTTTGAAAAAGAACACAGTGTGAAGCACTACAAGTCATCAACTGGAATTACACTTCAACTTGTATTTCTCACTTCTTTTAGGTTGTGCCAGGCAATCAACAACAGAGGGGACAAAGCACACTCCCCGAACAGACCTGCAGTTCTTCCCAATCAAGCTCCGAGCTCTTCAGCTCTTCAACAGCTTCAAGCTAGGTAGCTAAAAAAAATATGCTTGATTGTGGGCACAAAACAATAAGGAGTTGAAATTGGGTGACAGTGGCTGTGCCCTTAAGGTATAAATCTGTTGCAAATCGTCTCTTCTGCCGCATTTCATTACTGGTGGGAGACTGCCGGATGATGTTAACAAAGAAGATGGAGAAATAGGTCACAGTACAACATTGTGATCACTTGAGACGCACTCCAAACAGTTACTGCAGGGGAGATATGATTTGTCCTGCCAGACAATTAGTGAACAATAATGAGCACAGCTAGATTAATGTATCACTCACTCTTTCCCTCAAAGACATTCCATAGGAGGATTATCAGTCACCTTTCTACTTTTATACTTAAATTTGGTGGTTTGTTTCTGCATGTGTTTTGGGTGTGTGCAAGAAGGATGCTCGCGGGCATGAAGGTTTGTGTGGGTGGTTGTTTGTTGGCAGTGTTTGAGCGACTGTCTCGGTGTCTGTCACTGTCTCAGTGTAAGATGTAAACATCGTCATCCAGTTTACTGAAAAATGAGGCACTTTTTTTAACCACATGGATTTATCAGGTTGAGGAGATGCTTCCTGAGAGGGTGTGACGGTGAAGCCTCCTGTCGTGGGAAAACACATGAAGCCTCTCATACCTGAGATGAATCACATCGAAGCTCTCGCTCAGATTTAATAAAGGAATTTTATAAAAATCAAAGAGGCAATGACAGCAGGTGACTCTCTCCTGTTGAAGAAATTGAGGATAGTTGCATTCTTTACATAGCCAACTGCAAGACAAAAGCTCAAATGGAAAGACTGCTGTAATTATGAAGGCTGGGATATTTAAAGGAGACATGTTATGCTCATTTTCAGGTTGATAGTTTGTCTTTGTGTTACTTCTGGAATAGGTTTATATGCTTTGTTTGAAGAAAATTTATTTATTTTCTTCTTCTATTCAGTGTTGAAGCTCTGTGTTCACCCTCTGTATTAGCTCCTGTCTCTTTAAGATCCCCCTCCTGAATACCCTCTCTGCTCTGATTGTCAGGGTGGGGTTGTGTTGAGCGTGTTCGTTTATTTGAGTGAAGACAGAACCACGACGTACTGTTTACCATTTATTTCGAATTGTATCATTAAGTAAAAGGCTTGATCAAGGACTTTCTCTGTTTGACAAATCACAGTCAGCGGAGTGCTGTTACTCTGTAACCAATCGCCCAGAAAAAGATGCAAAATCTCTCTTTACATTGTACCATATAATTTTGGTATCAGAAAATGTAGAATTTCTCATTGGTTAAGAACAGATAAGTTTAACAATATTCATTGGTTGTACAGGTGGGGTGGTGCTGTGGTTTAGACTTAGCCCCCCTTCGTTGATGCACGAGCTGGTCCCAGCCCCTTGGCAACACGATAGTCTCCAGGTGGTCAGCGGCCTGTTGAAAGAAAAACTCCCTTCCTGCCATCTATCCTAGCCTCTGCCTCCTCTCTGCCACCCTCCTCCACACCTCAAGGACACATTCATGCAAACACTTTTGGTTTAAGACTGTGGCCTGTTCTCACTAAGAGACATGGATTGATGGATATATTTCGTTCCCTGGCTCTTCTCTCCTATGTATTAACCCCTCATAAAAAGGGTTAACGCTTCCAACCCTCTCATCTATCAACAGGGCCTGTCTGCCACCCATTATCTAACTATTTAGTATTGATCATTAGTAAAAACAGGTAATCACAGTCTTTATTTGTCAATTAGAATCAAGTGTATTAATGTAAATCAAACAATGTAAATCAATTAGATTAATTTTAAAGCGTGAGAGGCATGAGGTGCAGAGAGGTAAAAAAATAAATCCTAACAGTTGTAATTTAGGACCCAAAATGCAGACCAAACACAGGAGGCAGGAAATGGGGGAAACAAAAGGTGAGCTGTTATTTAAAAAAAAAAAAAAGCCGAGATATACAAAAACCAGGAGAACAAACTAAAATGCATCCAAGGACCAAAAACAAAGTAAATAATAAAACAGCCAAACAAAGTGCAACAGAAAAGCAAGTTCAAATCAACATAGACGAAAACAAACTGAAAAGGAGTGCAGGGAGAACAAAGACTGAATACACAGGCACTAACGAGGGGATCAGGAACAGGTGAGGAGAGTGAGGAGGGAAGAGGACCGGTGAGGTAAGAAGGGAAACACAGAGGGGAAAGCTCAGAGGGAAACAACATAGACAGGACACTGAAAAGACAGAAGAGACACAAAAAGGGCATGAAGTCAAAACATAAGACACAGAATCTCGAACCATGACATTGATTGGTCAAACTAACAGTTTCTCCGGTTAGCTCTGACAGAGCAGCTGTGCTTAATTCTTACATGCCAAATTTGCCGCATAATGTTATTCATTTGCAAGAATGAAGTCACAGAGAGGAGTTCCCATTCGTGCAGATTTTGGGCTTTCAAACTTTCAAGACCTTTTATATGTAAAATGACCTATATAACACACTGAAAAAGAACAAAGAGGTGTCCTTTAAAGCAACATTATTTGGACGTTTCAATTTTTGGCGACTTGGTGCCCCCACCGCACAACACAGCCATCGTAAATACAAATCCCAGGTTTTTTGACAAATTGTCAGAGTTTATGCAACATTATTTGCTAACTTTTTCCATCATAACAATGTAATGTCTTGTAAACTTAGGGTATACATGCATGCTAAGGCATTTTTGCCATGCGGCAGTCAAAGTTTGCACAAGAGAGACAATAACACCTGACTATAACACTAAGATGTCTAGATTTCTGAAATAAAAATGTATCTGGGCACATTTAGTGAATGCATGAATGAACTATGGTGCAGGCCAGCTGATAAGATTGTGTACTAACTAGACGTTTACAGCTGAGCTATCTTCAGAGCTCAACTTATTTATACTTATGTGTGGTTTGATCTACAGCAATGCATCATAGTCTCATCATATGTTTGTAGAGAAGCACCAATCTCAAAAAGCTGCCAGAAAAGCAGCCTGTTTACAACTTTGTGATGAAACATTTTCGAGCCAATGTAAGAGGGTTTTGAAATAGTTTATTTTTCTTAAATTTATTGCAACATCAAAACTCTCACATTTGGAGATTTATAGTTTTGATGGTATGGGAAGGGTATGAAAAAATGTGAAAAGTAACCAGAAACTTAAGCTGTCAGATAAAAGTAGTGGTCGGAATAAGTACATTTTTTTACTCTGAGATGCAGTTGGTTTTCTCCTCCCTCTTCAATCTTAAAGGGAGGCAGGATCAAGAAATAAGACTCAATAGTGACACGACGGCCGTTAGGCTGATGCTGTGATGCTGTTATTTCTTTACTCGCTGTTCACGTGACTGTTTACTGCAGGACCTCCGCGCATGCCTCTGCGGAATGACGTTGGTAGCCTACAACTACGAACTGAGCTGTGTGTAAGTGATAGCCTTATCCCCTACACACATGAAGCAGCCGGGAAGCCGGCTCACTGTGTGTAGCGACACACAAGGCTGGCGAGTCTGAAAGGCACAGGCGAAAGCAAAGACGGCATATTGGGGAATAAAAACATTGTCTCTGATACGAGATTGCTGTGTGTTAGCGGCTAATGTTACTACACAGACACAAACAAACCGTTAGCCTGTGGATACAGCCAGCTGCTAACGTCACCTCCTGGATAACAGGTTGGGCTTTCGGTCCCATATATAAAGGGACATAGCTAGACATAGACAGTCTGTAACTAGTCGGTTTCAGACTAAAGGACCGTGGAAAATGCGCAGTCTGTAACTATTCAGTGTTACACAGCGGTGGACTAAGTTACATGTTCGCAGCTGATGCTACTTTGCATGTTAGGTCACTCCGAGTCCTCTGTGATCTCATATGATTTTCAAATCAAGCTCTAAACATGACCTGTAATGTTTCCTTACCTGGTTACTAGGAAATGAACCATGTCAGCATCTGTTTTCAGTCCCAATTCGAGTTGAAGCTGCCCTCATGATTCAAACGCGTATCCGATGTTTATTTGGGTGCCGGCCTGGCTTTGGTCGCAATTTCCGTTTCGACTCATGACTTGCCACTGATAAAATCTTTGTTTTCTTCTTAGTATGACTTTTTAGTGGACTTTGTGTGGTGGTTGGTCATTTTCTGGTCGTAGCAGAATAATTACTACCCATGCACTAGTTTGGGTCCACTGCGCTTGTCTTCTTCCTGTATCCAAGCCGTTGAGGACGCGCATTCAGTGTCATCTGATGTCACGTCCACAGGACTGTGCGGGAAATTCAGACCACGAGGTGCAGTACATTATGCAGCACACAGCCTGTTCAACGCAACGAAGAGATACGTGGGTGGGCTCATTCTATTTGGTTTTGAATGCTTTATCACCCATTAGCATTAAAAAACTTAAAATGCATGTTTGTTTTTTTCACAAATCCTGCCTCAAGTCCCTTTAAATGGAAAAAAAACACCAAAATTTGGAATAATATATTGAAAGGGTGTGTAATCTGTGTAAATTCAAACACAGTCTTCACATCGCCTCCATTATCTCCTTCACGCCTCTTCCTATCCAGACTTCCTCCTCTCCTTCCTCTCCACTCTACCTGGCTTGAAAAGACATTTATGGCAGTTTGAAATGACAGTTTTCTATATAATTAGTGCAAACAAGTAGTAAGAAGAAGAGAGTGTAAAGCTGTTATGGCAAGCAGTAATCCAGTAATAATCCAATAGTGTTATTTTACTTTGCTGGCTGTTTTTAACACATCACTAAAAAAACATGAGGCCACCAAACATGAGGAATGTCCTCAGAAAACAGGAACATCAGGTCACCCTATGTAATATGCTACCACCTAAACCTCTGACTTGCCATTTGATCAAAAACTAGCAAGATGATAACTTTGCCAGCACAGTAAAACATCAAGCAAGTGTGACAACACAACAATAAGACGTGTAACTTAGCAGGCCAGCTAATATTACTTACTATTCATTAGCAACAACTCTAGCTCAGCGTCTGTCTGCAGCTGTTTATTTAGTGAAGCTTTTAGCCAATGGCTAAAAGCCACTCCGAGATTATTTCTTGCCTCTTGCTTGGGCACTGTCTCTTTTTCTCTATTTACCTTCCTCTGTCAACACTTTCCTCAGTCTCTTCACCTCTGTCATGATTTCCATAGAGGCTGTTGAGCTGATTCTGTTGCTCGCTCACACAGCTCTAGTTATGGTACCCATGTTGGCGCCTGACCTGAAAACTTTCCGGCGGTTCAAAGATGCTGTGATAATGGTGTAAACACCAGCACTCCCTGGCTGTGCTCAAAGCAAAGTCAGCTAACAGCGCTAACTTGTAGCTACGGTCAGCAGCAGTTACAGGTTGCTTTCAGGAAACTCGCACAGAAAGTTGAAGAAGGGCATCCGGAGGACATCAATGGAAAAACCAGAAAACATTTTCTGCATAAAATATGTTTCAGTTCAACCACAATCACTGAAAGTAAGTGCTGTGTGAGATGTACTGCACAGAAACAAGATAGGGGGGTGTTGTGCCTGAGAGACACCAGACACTTTTTACAAGTAACTGTACCATCAAAATGATTTTAAAGCTTCTTATTTTAAGGTAAAATAGTTTTATAATGTTGCTTTAAGTTGTACCTTTTTAGGCTAAGATAATATCTTTCTCTTAAATAAGATTATCCATCCACAAAGTAAAACCATTTTTAATTCATCCCCATGACCACCAGCAACTTTTACCTCATCTAATCTTAGGAGAAGATCAATGTATAATTCATGTGCAGTAGATCTCCATCGTCCGGTGCCAGTCCAGGTGGCTGAGCAGTGGCACACTGCAGTGGAATCTGACAGTGAATGTTTTTGCTTTAAAATAGCAGCTCTGTGAGAGAAGAAGCGAACTACCCTCTGGGTGCTGATACGCTTATGTGAAGTAAGCAATCTGTTGACTCCTCCGGTCTAAAAATAAACACCAAAGAAAGGGGCAATATCTTATTTATCTCTTTGTGTGTGAGTGCATAATCCCCCTGTTTCTGCTTGTTGTCTTTGGAACTGATGACAGCATCATAACTTGCAGAACGGAGCACTGGTTCTGTGAAATATTGTATTTCTCATCCTGAGTGAGCCCAGTGTCTAACTGCATCAAATAAAAAAAGGAAGGCTAAATATTTGAAGGGCTCTTATACCACTTCACTCAAATTCACAAGATGGAAAGAATTTCAGATTATGATGATTGATGTTGATGGTTGAGGCAGACTTCTTGGGCAGCTTCTTTGTGAGGCTTGACATTGTGACTGATAATACTGCACAGTGTCAATCACAAGGGATGAGGTGAAACATCACATCATCATGCCAAAGATTTCCTGATAAATGAGATGTATGTTACAAATCTGTTAAACTCTATACAACAAGGAAACAGCTGTCTCCTTTATGTTCGATCATGTGCATTTCTTTTCTACCAACAAGCTCAACTGTACGGAAGAGTATTGCTGCCATACAAGGGAAAAAAACAGAATAACTGTAAACAGTTTCACATTACAATGTTAACATTTTATTGTAATAATGTGGAAAGTTTCACGTTAAAACGTGATAGCATATTGTATTAACTAGCCTAGTTATAAGGGTTGGTATTACTAAAGTTACTAGGAGCTAGCCAATTACCAACATATTTATACTCCATACACCGAACAGAGTTGTGTCACTGGTGTTTCAATGATGCTGGATTTTGTCTGTAATCTCACAGTCCATGTCTTTCTGGAAACACCTCCAGAACCTTGCCAAGTGGCCAGGATCCACGATTACCACAATGTCTCCAGCAACCAAACTCTTCTTCTTCTGGGTAAATTTCTTTCTTTCTTGAAGTAAGGGCAAGTACTCCAATCTCTTCCAGAAAAGATCTGATAAGTATTGCACCTGCCTCCATCATCTTCTCGCATACTGGTCATTAGGCCAGAACACTCCAGGTGGCAAAGATGGTTCACCCTTCAGGAGAAGGAGATGGTTCAAGTCATTGGGATCAAAACACTGTGTGCAGCCCATCATCATCCAAACTTTGAGCTGAGATCTCCTCTCACCAAGTGGATCACCTGTGTTCCCACACACCAACATGGTGTGAACCTGCTGGTGGGTTAAAACTCCAACGGATTCCGGCCTGTGACAGAACTCCTTGAATCCTGTCCTGGTTCAAATTAGCAAAAGCCTCCTTCAGTTATCTTTCCGCCCAATGATGTTGGTACCATTGTCTGACCTTCAGTTCTTCAATTGTCCTCTTCTGCTGATAAAACACCACAAAGCATTTATGCATGCATCCGTTTTCAGTGAAACTGCTACCTCCAGATGGACGGCCCTGCTCACCATACAAGTACATAAACACGCCTTTTAACTTGCAGGTTGATCTTCCTTTTCCTCACTTCAATTTGTCTACTTCCGTGTTGGTAAATGGTGGTAGATCAGAAAGGATTCTTGCCTTAGGAAGATCTGCCATCTTTTGTTGAACTGCTCTTCCACTGTAGCGTTTGAAAAAAGCTGCACTCCACAATGATCTTCCTAACAGCTGAACAAGCGTTATTCGAGTTCCCCCACCATGGCCTGTACTCTAAACGTGCTGCTCTTTGTAGATGATGAGTGGATGTTTGGCCTCCTCCTCCTTTGGCTCTGGGACTTTGTCGATTCACAGTAGCCTTTTTTGATGACAAAGCAGAAATCTCCTCACTGAATCTCTGTTGCTGGCAAAAGCGAATGATGGTTTCAATAGCTTGGCCAGTGTCAAAATGCAGCTCAGGGCACTGGTGTTTTCCCTGGATTATCAACCACAGCAGCCTCCAACTGCTTCCATAGGTGACTTCGCCCCAAGAACATGGCCTTTAACCTAAGAAGCCAGACAACTGCTGTCTTGAGCCCCCTCCAGTCAGAAAAGTAAGCAATGAGCTGGTCAATGGGACGTGTCACACATGGATGGCATTGGCTGTTGCCTCCGTTCTGACCTCTATATCACTGGCGTCCATCACAATCTTAGGCCAGTTTTCCAAATAAATGCTGGACCCTCCAGCCACCTATTGTTCTTCAAGAAATCAGAGACCTTCATTCCTCTTGACGTCCATCCATCCATCCATCTTCTTCCACTTATCTGAGGCCGGGTCGCGGGGGCAGCAGTCTGAGCAGGGACACCCAGACTTCCCTCTCCCCGGACACTTCTCCTAGCTCTTCCGGGCGGATCCCAAGGTGTTCCAAGGCCAGCTGAGTGACATAGTCACTCCAGCGTGTCCTGGGTCTTCCTCGGGGTCTCCTCCCAGCGGGGCATGCCAGGAACACCTCCCGAATATGGCATCCAGGGGGCATCCGATACAGATGCCCGAGCCACCTCAGCTGGCTCGTCTCGATGTGGAGGAGCAGCGGCTCTACTCCTCCCGGGTGACGAGTTCCTCATCCTATCTCTAAGGGAGTGCCCCGCCACCCTATGGAGGAAACTTATTTCGGCCGCTTGTATCCGGGATCTTGTTCTTCCGGTCATGACCCCCGATAGTTGGAACACACCTTCCGGTCCTTCTTTTTAAATAGAGGGACCACCACCCTGGTCTGCCAGTCCAGAGGCACTGTCCCCGACTACCACACAATGCTGCAGAGACGTTTCAGCCAAGACAGCCCCACAACATCCAGAGACTTGAGGTACTCAGGGCGGCTCTCATCCACCCCTGGTGCCTTGCCACTGAGGAGCTTCCGAACTACCTCAGTGACTACAGCTTGAGTGATGAATGAATCAACCTCTGAGTCCCCAGCCTCTGCTTCCTCTACGGAAGGTGTGTCAGTGGGATTGAGGAGATCGTTGAAGTATTCCTTCCACCGCCCAACAAAGTCCCCAGTCGAGGTCAACAGCTCCCCACCCCCCACCTCCACTGTAAACAATGTTGCCGGAGCACTGCTTCCCCCTTCTGAGGTGCCGGATGGTTTGCCAGAATTTCTTCAAGGCCGACCAGTAGTCCTCCTCCATGGCCTCCCTGAACTTTTCCCAGACCCGAGTTTTTGCTTCCGCAACCACCCGTGCTGCCGCACACTTGGCCTGCCGGTACCCGTCAGCTGCCTCAGGAGTCCCCCGAGCCAACCAGGCTTGATAGGACTCCTTCTTCAGCTTGACAGCATCCCTTACTTCCAGTGTCCACCAACGGGTTCGGGGATTGCTACCACGACAGGCACCGGAGACCTTACAGCCACAGCTCCGAACAGCCGCATCAACAATGGAAGTGGAGAATGTGGTCCACTCAGATTCAATGTCCCCAGCCTCCTTCGGGATCTGGTCAAGGCTCTCCCGGAGGTGGGAGCTGAAGATCTCCCTGACAGAGGGTTCCGCCAGACGTTCCCAGCAGACCCTGACAGTGCGTTTGGGTCTGCCAAGTCTGTCCAGCCTCCTCCCCTGCCAGCAGATCCAGCTCACCACCAGGTGGTGATCAGTTGACAGCTCAGCCCCTCTTTTTACCCGAGTGGTGTTTGTCATGGACAATCTGTGACTAGCACAGAAGTCCAGAGAAGCAACAGAACACCGCTTGGGTTCAGATCGGGGAGGCCATTCCTGTCGCTACCCACGTGAGCGTTGAAGTCCCCCAGTAGAAGGACGGAGTCCCCAGTTGGAGCACCTTCCAGTACCCCTTCCAGGGCCTCCAAGAAGGCCGGGTACGCTACACTGCTGCTCGGCCCGTAAGCCGAAACAACAGTGAGAGACCTATCCCCGACCCGAAGGTGCAGGGAGGCGACCCTCTCGTTCACCGGGGAGAACTCCAACACATGAGCTGAGCTGGGGAGCTATGAGCAAGCCCACACCAGCTCGCCCCCTCTCACCACGGGCAACTCCAGAGTAGAAGAGAGTCCAGCCTCTCTCAAGGAGTTGGGTTCCAGAGCCCAGACTGTGCGTGGAGGTGAGCCCGACTATCTCTAGCTGGTACCGCTCAACCTCCCACACTAGCTCAGGCTCTTTCCCCCCCAGCGAGGTGACATTCCACGGCCAGAGTCACCGGGGATTGGGTCGTCGGGGCCCCCGCCCATGACCGCCACCAAAATCGCACAGCACCGGCCCCTTCTGAACCCTCCTGCGGGTGGAGAGCCTACTGGAGGCACTTGCCTGTGAGCCCCAGGCCTGGCTCCAGGATGGGGCCCCGGTGACGCCATTCCGGGCGATGTGAACTGCCTTGTTGTCTTCTTCATCAGGGGCTTTGAAACCACTCTTAGTCTGACCCGTCACCTAGGACCTGTTTGCCTTGGAAGACACTACCAGGGGCATTAAGCCCCGAACAACATAGATCCTAGGATCATTCAGGTGCTCATACCCCTCCACCACGGTGACGTGTCAGTCCAAAATATTGAATTCTCCAACTGGACATTCAACTCTGCCTTTCACATTGAATCCACTCTGACAGCAAGGAAAGCTGTTGTCAACTGAAGTCAAGGAATAGTTACAGCCTTCAGTGGTGTCACTCTGGCCTTACAAAGCAGGTCCATTTTTCCAAGATGAAGCCTCCCTTTCGACACAGCACAATGAGGTCTTTTATCATCTGAATTGCCTCTCCTTCACTGGCTGACAGTCATTCATTGAGAAGTTGAAGAACTTCAGCCAGAAACTCCTGCATAATCCTTCCTCAATGCATAGCCTGCACAAATGGGGGATGACACAGTGCCGAACAGGTGCACAGTCATTTGATACTTCACGAGATCCTTTCTGATATCTCCAGCTTGCCACCAGAGAAAACAAAGCAAATTCTTGGTCCCCTTCTGGACCTTCCCCTGGTGAAACGTGGCTCGAATATCCCCCATGAATGTCACTGGCTCCTGTCTGAAGCAAGTAAGAGCACCAAGTAGCAAGATGGTGAGGTTAGGACCCTGCAGGAGTTCACTGTTCAGCAAAGCACCTTGAAATGTGGCTCCACAGTAAAACACCACACGCAGAGTTCCTTTCCTCAGGTGGTGGACCCAATGGTGAGGGATGTACCATACCTTCCCACGCTCGTGACGCAGTTGTTGCTGAGTTACCTGCTCTGCATAGCCCTTACTTATGAGCTTGTTCATGTAACTTGCATACTCTTAGTGAAAGTGATGATTGTGACAGAAGGGAAAAAAATAAGCACTGATTAGTGTATATACCACATATTCCCCCACAAGGTTTTCTGTATCTTTGCCCATGTAATTACAAACTCTTTTGATGGTAGACTACCGTCCTGAAATTCTTCTGCCCCTGGTAGTCCATGAGTTTCAGAGTGGAGACAATGTTACACTTTAAGTGGAAAACTAAATAAGGACCCAAATGCAGACACATGGGAGGCAGGAGAAAGGGGGAAACAAGAGCGTACTTTATTCCTGACAGAGCTGGATACAAAAAACCCATCAACAAACTAGAAAACCAAAAATAGACAAGGACTAAACAAAGTAGCAACCAAAAGCAAAGTTCAAATGAAAATGCAAAAATAAGAAATCTAAATCCAAAAGATACCACCGGGAGACAGGAGACACGGGAGGAAACACAGGGTAGCTCAAGGGGAACATCACACAACGAACTGACAAGGAGTGCAGGGAGAACAAAGACTAAATACACAGACACTAACGAGGGGATCAGGAACAGGTGAGGAGAGTGAGGAGGGAAGAGGACAGGTGAGGTAACGAAGGGGTTTCTCTACAGAGGGGAAAGCATAGAGGGAAAAAGCACAGAGGGAAACTATATAGAGGGGACACAACAAGAAGACACGGAATCCTGAACCATGACAGACAATGCGGATTCACTGCAACCTGTTTTTTTGTACAACTCACCCTGTGGTTGTAGATGTCCCTTCTTCTTGTGACATTTTTGTCTCTCGCTCAGGGTTCTTGCCTATAAAGGTCCTGGAAAGAATCACACACACACAACATTAAATACAGATTTTTTATTAGCTTTATGATTCATACAATCATGTTTGTGTATTGACATTTAACATCTACATTTGTAAAAAAAAAAAAAAAAAAACACATGTTCTGAAGTTGTAAGAGCTCAACTCTTACCTCTGAATGAACTTCACCTCCTGCTTTTTACTAAGGCTGCAGAATATGTTTTAAAAAATCAGAACAAGACTTGTTGGGACTCCAGCAGCTGGGATGGGAATCCACATTTTACCTTTATCAAAAAATAGCAGCCTCTGCAATGTGTATATTGACCAAATTTCAATTTTGTGCAGCCCTACTTTTCACAGCTCAGCATATGCAAAACATCTTTCATCTGACAGCTGCCCAAATTTAAACAAACAGAGCAATGAACTAACCTTAAGACAAAGAACAACAACAAAGCATTGCAAATAACATATGATTCATTTTTTAAGTAATCACACTGTCCACCCAGTGCAAATATTTTTTAACTCTTCAGTTTATGTTATGAACATTTATACACCAACACACCAAAAATGGTGCTGATTTGTACCAAAGACTTCTGCATAATTTTTCTGATGTTTTAACATCATGTAAAGTGACATAAAGCTCATTAATGTTGCAGATGATGTTTACCAAGTTAATGCTATATAGGTTAGCATTAGCAATGGCCAAGCTAACCTTTCTAATGCAACCAGCGAAGGAAAGCTATATATAAGGAGCCTATTGGTTCCTGTGATTTTCTACAGTACATTATCGATTGTTGACAGTTTTTACAGTAAATTGCTTGTTTATAGTACATCAGAGTTTTGTGGAGAGGGTGAAAGGAGTTGTCCGTGATTGCCAGCAGTTTTGCCAGCATCCTGTCCTCTGCCATCTCCTCCAGGGTGACAAGCTGAGGGCCAACAACAGACCCTGCCTTCTTGATGAGTTTGTTCAGTCTGTTGGCATATTTCGCTTTGATGCCCGCACCCCAGGACACAACAGCGAAGAAGATGGTGCTCGCAACAACAGACTGACAGAACATCTGGAGCACCCGGTTGCAGACATTAAAGGACCTGAGCCTCCTCTGGAAGTAAAGCTGGCTCAGGCCCTTCTTGTAGAGTGCCTCCGTGTTTGTAGACCACTCCAGTTTATTGTCTAGCACAACACCCAGGTATTTGTATGATTGCACTATTTCCACATCTGTCCCACCAAAGCAGACTGGAGAGGGTGGGGGCTTGCTCCTCCTGAAATCCACCACCAACTTTGTAATAAATGTCAGAACATGAAAGGCTTTTTGTGTTGACAATAACTGGAATCAAACCTGCTGGAAAGGCTTTTGTGCCAGCTTTACTCAAATGTAGGTTACAATGGTTGCTCAGTATGCCAACAAACTTGTGTTTGTTACACCAACAGAATGAGCTGTTCTCAGAATTTAGCATCAATGTACCTCCAAGTTTTATCTAGCAAATATTGTGTAAGAAAAGAATGCAACAATAAAAATCAAGAATGGTGAAAATATTGGTAAATAAATACATCCATAGTAGTAATTATTTTTTATGATTATACATTTTAACAACTTGCGACAATTAAATTCCAAAGAAACAAACAAAATATGTAAAATAAAAACAAAAATGGTTTGAACTAAACATTGAGAGGTGGGGAAATACTTCCCCGCACAGCACAGTGTAAGTGTCATTGTTAGTTTCAGACCAACGCAGTTTTGATTTTCATGCCCAGCGCCCACGTTGTGTAAATGTACAAATGGCATGTTGGTCTTAAAGTGAAGTCTATGTTGAGGCAGAAGAAAGTGACTGCACCATTGAAAAAAAAAGTTGGTCTAGAGTCAAAAACGCAGTCTGTTTCCTGCTATTTAAAGGACGCATTAGATGCGCCTACACAGACAGGTTCACACCGTTCATACACTCTGATTTCATGATTTGAGAGGCTGCTTTCAGTTATTTAATTTTTTTTCCAGAACAGTAGTCACTGTAAGAAATCATGGCACATTGAATTAGCAAACCTGAAAAGCTGTAGTTATAAACTCTCCAAAGGAAATGAGTCAGGAGTTTTAAATAATCAATCAAGTTTATCATCTGTTCCTCGTGCACAAATGCACATGTTAATGTAGAGATACCCATATTGTTTCTGCTGCTGGAGGATCACTGCAGGTAATGTCATAAATATTTTACTCATCAAGGACATATTGCTCCCCTCTTATCCCACCAGTTATTGATCAGGATGATACGTTTGATGACCCGTCTAATCTATGGACTGAGATCCGCAGACACACAGAAGGATGCAGCAGTGTGCCTCGTCTTCCTCAGTTTAATATCAGTGTATTTTTTCATATGCAGTCAAACCGAGTTGTTGATGAGACGGATAATTGTGAAATGGTGGGGCAGAGTGTCCAGCAGTGAGGACCACATCCCTTTCCCTCATTGAAGATGAGTTCCACTGTTAAATATGTGTCAGGTCCTGGTGCACCTGGCGCCATGTGCTATAGAGTGTCTAAATAGGGGACAAAATATATGATAAACACCGCTATGGGACCCTTGTATCATTTACATCTGCCATTTCTGCAGTGATTGCTTTCAGATTTCCCAGCTTCCCTCCTTTCTTTTGGTACAACCTTGACAGGTTGTCAGAGTGGAGGTCCAGCTGAGACATGAACTTGGAAAGAAGTGGGATGGTGGTGATTCTCTTGAATTCAGCATTGATCTGAAAACAGGTAATACACAAAAAGGAATTAGGTTCAAGCAGTGAACTTCAGTAAGAAAGCCATTATCACACATACAGCTGACCGGGACAGTACAGAAGGACATTAAGCAGATGAATAATACACAATCAGGCTTATTAGCAGTTTGTCAGCCTACCCAAGACTTTCCTTTATCAACTGCAAACCCAAGACAAAAAATGAAATAAGTCATACCTCACTGATTTCACCATACCACCTTGGATTGACATCCTCCACTATTAGTACATCATAAACAACTTCATGTCTTCTGTGTGCAAATGTCTTTTCCATCTTAACCTTTCTGTTGTTCCTCTTCTTAACATCCAAGAATACAGCTTTCTGCATAGCCTCCAGACTCTCCTCAGTTTTGGTCGATGGATAGGTTGGGCAGTAATGCACCTCAGCCCTCTTTGCCCTTTTGACAGAAAAAACTGCACTGTGCTTTCCAGCAGGTTTGTTTTTTATTAACTTCACTGGGCAGCCATGTTTTCTTAGGTGTGTGTGGTAGTTAGCAGTGATATGCGGTGAGGTTCATGGCTGGTGAGGCACTGACTCCATCAGAATCAGATTTACAAATACATGAGCCCAGCAGAGTAGATTATTCACCATTTGACAGCAAGGGCTGGCTCAATTCATGGCAGCGGCAGCTAGTAGCGGCACTTCCTGCTTCCTGCCTTTCACTCCAGTTGCCGGTGTCTGAGGCAGCTACCACTGCCCTGCCATGGTAACTGCTGCTGCTACCACTGACTTGCCGCTGTGCATGTGCATGTGTGTCCGTGAGGTACACACTGGCAAACCTTTCAGCTCCGGTCTTGGTCTTCCTTTATTTATTACCTCCTGTTTCGATTGAAAGTCCAGTTTAGAAAATTGTTTCCTCCAATCTTCCATTGTAAAACCAGGCTGGGCAAGAGGGGAAAAAAATTATCATTGCACTTGACTCGCTAATTGTAACCATAGACTCTAAGATTGTTGCTAGCTCGCTGTCACTTATTAATTTCTGGGCTCACGAGTGCCCCCTACCTTGAGGCAAGAGAACTGCCTGCCTCACCCAGTGCCTCTTCACTGCCGCTGTAAGATCGCTGAGCACACGAAACAGGTTACACACATTTCTTGCACTAACCCATCAAAGATGGCTGACTTCAACTTGGGTTCTGGAATGACTGCAGTGCAATTTTGAATATAAGCTAAACTTGCCTGCTGAAGTTTTAATTCAGTATTACTGGAGAAGAAAAACAGCAGGCAAAGACACAGGTGAGCTCTTGGATTCACCCAATGACAGTACATCTGTATCCACAGATCCACCGAAACATGTATGAAGAGTCATTTATAAAGGAAGGACTGATGGCTTGAGGGATTCGGACTGGATTTCGAACAGTAGACGTCTCATCATCATTCTGCATAGTAGTGACAATGACTTCAACAGTACCTTTGTTTTCCACTACTTTTTTTTCATGATTTATATTTTATTTAAATTTTCAGATTTTTAACTTTCTTTTGACCTAATAGCTGTTGTAAAGACTTTAGTATAGGAACATATTGGAAACTGTGCTTTTTTTTCAATTTAGTATGTATTCAACTGGCACTGAACTGAAGTTCTCTCTATAGTACTGCTTCTGCAGATGTGCAGTACTTAGATGACCACCCTTTTGTATTAACCTCTCAAGGGGTTACCGACTGAATTCGTATCAACTGTTTCTTACAGCTTCATTGACTTGGAGGTCTTTCTGATGAAAAATGTTGCTCACATTGTTGCAAGTTAATGGAGCAGGTGCAAAAGAAATTAAATAATGAAGTTAATCTAGAAACTCATCAACAGCTGTGCTTGGCACATGCACCAAATGCTCCAGTTTCAGTAAAGCAGCTGCAAATCTTTGCTGTATCACCTTCTGCATGTCCTCAGTATGAGAATGACTACTTGAAGGGATGGCAGAATCAGCCTCTCCTGACTATTTTCCTCAGACACATTTTCAGATGAGGTCACAGTTTTGATGATTCTGAGTTTAAAGTCGACCAATGCATGAATGCAGTGTTTTTGTTTTGTGTGTTTTAAATGCACAATAAATGTTTGTTTTAAAGTCACAGCCTAAATAACATAACATACACCTGACAGTTTCATTGTTTTTGAGATGTGCAAAAGTGGCAACCAAATATGGCATTCTCCTTACGAGTGACCCCGTGGAATGGATTCTGCTATGGTGAACAATACGCATTCCATGTATTAAATGTGCAGGGGCACTGCTGGTATGCACATGGAAAGTGAGAATTGAGTCCAAAATGTGGATACTTTAACTTGTTACAGTTTCAGAGCACCCCCTACTGCACCACATTTCCACCATCTAATCCTGTAACAACATGTACATTAACCCTAACCCTAACCCATCATTAGTCATTAGGGCTGCATATGGTTAAAACATCATCTTTTTATTATTTTGACAGATATTATGGATTGATATATGATTTTTAATTAATGGAAATGTTCATTTTTGCATCACAATTTTCATGTTCATGGGAAAAACTTGCACCGTTGTGCATGTTCTCCATAAACATCTGAAGAAACATCTGAAGGATTCAAGAATTCAAGGATCTGGTATTTCCCATTTTTTCAGTGTACATAGGCGGGTTCACAGCAGATGTACATCTTGCTTGCTTTAATGATGACAGAGGCTGCTTTCAGCCATTTAAACATTTCCATGCTTAGTAATGTCACTGTAGCAGACATCGTGGTACATTTATGCAGCAAAACTAAAAGCTGTAGTTATAAACAGGACAGTATAGAGCATATTATCCAGAGGAGAGGAATCAGGAGATTTCAATAATCAATTAAGTTAAATTATACTCTGTTGTGTGTGTAAACGTGTGCATCATCTCTCTGGTAATGTTTCTTGTTAATCAGAATCATATTTTTTATGACCTGGCCTGATCACATTATGCACACAGAGATACACTACAGTGCTCCTACTCCTGCAGTTAAATGGAGCCTTTTGGTCGTATGCACTCAAACAGTTGTTGTCATCATCTATATTGACTATTGATGGCTATCAAAGGCTAGCCATACAGAAAGATAGGACTGTCAGTAACTGCGCTTGGTAGCTTGTATCCATGGTGCTTCCAGCTGATCAATGACAAATGGCACTATCTCCGGAGGGTGGAGGACTGATTCCTTCCTCTGTACAGCCCCATGTAATATAAAATCCTCTGTAGTGTACACTTACTTATCAGAACATCATCAGCTGTGCTTAATAAGAGCAATATCTGTCTCAGCCCAAGAATGAAGTAGAACTAAAATCATGTAAATTAGCCATTATAACAATATAAATTATCTGATTTTAACGTGAAATTTTTGCATGTTATTTCAATAGAATTTTCAAGCTTATTTTAATGCAAAAGTACATAAACAATGAATATAAGATATCAATATTACACAATGTGGTAATAACCATATAAAAGGACACTTTTACTGTGTTAATTCACGTTTTTTCAACAACTATAACTTGTCCTTGTACTGTTCACTTGGAGGCAGCTGAGCCCAGTTGAGCTGAGCCCTGTGGTGACTCCTCCGTGAGTCCAGTCTGCCTGGACCAATACTGTGACTGTGCACCTAATAAAGCCACTAGCTTAACAGTTAATTGAACCAAATTAGCTGACAGTAGCCAGCTACTGCCAAGGATAGCGAGCAAAGAGCATTGTTTGTTATTATTTTACAAATTATACCTTCAATAGAAGTTGTTGCCTCATCATTAAGAGCATTTTGAAGATGTTAAAATGGAAGACACCCATCAAAAATAAAGGGTTTCCATCTTACAGTAAGGAATATTATTAGCTGCAGTCAAGCAAGAAGAATGACTATTTAATATCCTAGATGAGACTATAAGCACACTGCTTTGTAGATATGTGAACCACAATAACACCTCACACCTCAATATAAGGTCACCCAGCACCAATAACAATTAACACTTGGACAGTACTTTTTTTTTTTAAGTGAATCTCTGTATCTACCTATTGACTGATTAATTGATTTTTTATTTTACCATATAGGAATATTTATGCATGTGTAGTAGTGTATTAATGATTGCTTCATAACACACTGTAAGGTAGGCAACTACTAAACAACTTTTTAGAAGGGCCAGATTTGGAAGAAAGTGATGTGGTCCCAGACTTTTACATATCTTTGACCTGTAAAGTTCAGAATGTAAATGTGTTAAAACAATGTCATGTCATGTTATTACAATGTCATGTCATGTTATTAACTGTTCATACACCAAATATTGGTGCCTATTGTGAGAGGTTAAAATTGTCAGCAAGTGTTTTACAGTGCGTTAAAAAACATGTATTGAGTGTTAATGCTATATATTGCTTATAAATGCTAAATAGGAGGGTTAAATAAAGTCTTACTGCTAAGCCAAGGGGATGCTTAAAGAGAGGGCCCTCTTTATAGCTCTCAAGGCAATTTCCCAAAAGGCCTTAAGGTTTGCTAAAGTGTGTGTGTGTGCATGAGC
This sequence comes from Lagodon rhomboides, assembly GCA_039737535.1. NCBI lineage: Eukaryota > Metazoa > Chordata > Actinopteri > Spariformes > Sparidae > Lagodon > Lagodon rhomboides. Next base: position 5,778,819 of record CM077786.1, read on the forward strand.
TCATTAGCTGCTGCATTTTCCTGAAAAACACTTGAAATGGTACAAAAACTGTATCTTCAATCTGCACTTCAAGATTACTCAAGCTGTTGTTCTGGCTTTACAGTACACTCTGAGGAAGCCTTCCTTTCAGTGTAGCGTTCTTTTTATGCACAAATTCTAATTAGTTAAGAGAGGGAGACAAGATGAAACTTGGGTCTGTAAATCTTTGTCACAGTGATTGTTTTTTTCTGACAAGGTGATGAAAAAAGTTAAAAATTATCCCTGTGCCAGAATCACAAATAAAAGTAATTAAACACAGCAACATCATCAATCTCCCCAACGGTGGACCTGCCAGGCCAGTCTCTTCACTAAATTAACACTGGGTGGGCTTCCACCGGCCCGGATGGCGGCTGTCTTCCAGTCTTGGCTTACTATCTTACCTGGCAATGAGCCAGAGTAAAATGTTTTGATTGGGTATGAGATATAGAAGCACATCGTTCACTCCATGGGACGAGCAGCTGAAGCTGTTTGTGATGAGATTATTCTGCAACCAGTTGATTAAGTGGTCACACGCATTTCTGTCTTGAGGGTGAAGGGATTACCCTGGGTGAACTGGGAGGCACAACTAATTCTATCCATAATGATGTGCAAGGAAAATGTTCTTAGCATAATCCTACTGATTCACAATATATCACAGTCCCAAAGATTTTGTGAATGAGATTCTGACTTCCACATCTGGGTTGCCTGTGTAAATATACTAACATCCGACATGGAATCATGTGACCATGATGATATGCATCTTTTTTTATTATTTGATGCACCCCTGGCTTTGCAGACTAGTACTACTTTAGGTTCGTGGAATGTTGCCTCTCTGGCGGGTGAGGAGTTGGAGCTGCTGCAGGAGGTAGATAGGTTCCAACTAGATATAATTGGGCTTTCCTCCACACACAGAAAGTTGCTGGAAAGAAGGCTCTGACTGCTGGCAGCTCAGAACACTCGGACGTGGTCCCTATTTGGGGACTCCTCAGTTTTTCTGGGGGACACTGGGGGAGAAAAGTTGAAGAAACCAGGAGGGGGAAGATTGACACTTGAATGTCACAATTGAGTGGTGTTTTGTTATTGGACATCTTTGCTAGTCATGGATTGGCCATAACAAACACCATGTTCAAGCACAAGGTGGTCCATATGTGTGCTTGGTACCATGCCACCTTAGGCCAAAGGTCAATGATCCAATTTGTGGTCATATCATCTGATCTGTGGCTGTATGTGTTGAACACTGGGGTAAAGAGAGGAGCAGAGCTGTCAACTGATTACCACCGGGTGCTGGGATGGATCAGATGGTTGGGGAGGCTGCCGGACAGACCTGGTAAACCCACGAGTGGTGAGGGTGAACTCGGAATGTCTGACGGACAACACATACAGCTGCATCAAATGATATGACAACTCCCATCTTTAGAGGAATTTCTTGTGTATTCCAGGGGAGGTTGGGGATGTGAAATCCGAGTTGACCATGTTCAAAGCATCCACTGTAGAGGCGGCTGCTAAGAGCTGTGTTCAGAAGGCCATTGGTGCCTGTCATGGTGGCATTATTCCAGGTGGATGGAAAGAAAGCTTATACCAACTGTCAAACCTCGGATTCAGGAGGAACAATGCAGATTCCTTCCTGGTTGTGGAGCAGCAGACCAACTTTTTACCCTTGTAGTCTTGCTTGGGGGTCATGAGAGTTTGCCCAACCTGTCTACTGTCTATGTATTTTGTAGACTTGGAGAACGCCTACAACTGTATTCCCTGGGGGGTACTGCTGGGGTATGGGGCACCAGGCTTGTTGCTATGGGCTATCTGGTCCCTGTACAACCAAAGTGAGAGCTGTGTCCGTAAAACGTGGCACTTCATGTCACTTGTCTCCAGTCCTGTTTGTCATAAATTCATGGACAGGATCTCAAGGCACAGTTATGGGAAGGTGAGTGTCTGGTTCGGGAAGCTCAGAATTGCATTTCTGCTCTTTGCAGATGACGTGGTTTGGTTGGTTTCTTCAGTCCGTGACCAAATTAACAAAATCGCGGATGCAAAGACCTTGGATATGCAGAGGACAATGGATGGATGGATGGATGGATGGATGGATGGATGGATGGATGGATTAGCTTATCCTCTCACTACATTCAGACATGCAGAAGGAACTGAGCAACAATCTCCCTTCATCCTACCACTCTGTTACAAAAGCACTTTGGTGATCAGTGAACATCTACATGATACATGTGATCATTTGATGTCATAGAATTAAAAGTAGTCTAAAAATAACTACTTGAGTAAGAGTACAAAAGTACTAACTAAAAAAGTTACCTTAGTGAGTAACCTAAAAGAAGAAGAAAAAAACAAGCACACTTCTGTCTTTTCCCCAAGTCATATTTGTTGTGGATCTGACTGGAATTATTTCAACCACAGATGGTCTTTATCAGGTAAATGAACAGACACCTGTTTTATTCGTGACACATAATAAATCATCATCTCCTGATTAGATAATCTGCCACATGTACACCAGGACAATATTGTGTTATGGAATCTCAATGACTTTGCACTTGATTTGGGGGCACCAGCTCCAAAGTGGAAAAATCAAATCAAATCAATAATTTCTTATGTTACCATTCAAATATCTGGAAGTGTGACTTCTTGATTAAATTGATCTCCGTTCTCCACTCTAAAGAAATACGCAGAACAATGAAAATATTTATTCATTATTAAAATTACTAATTCAATGACTAAAATTAAATTATTATCAGACATGAATATTTACTGTATACAAGCAGTCAAAAGGATGATAGTGAACTGAATGATGAAATGGGGAATGGTGCAGAAAATAATCAACTCAATACGGATTCTCGCAGTGACGGAAGATGCAAAAGTTGGAGGTTGAATTACTGTCAACCCAGTCATGAGCAGTTTGAGAAGATAGTTCAGCTTACTCTGAGTTGTGAAGGCCGGGCCGGAGTGGAGAGCTTGGTTTGCCAGCTTTTGACTAGAAGCAGCCCAGTGGTTGTAGACGTAAGGCCAGGCAGAGATGTTGTCCGCTTGGGTGTCTCTCTCTTTGTGGGTTGATGGCAAAAATATCACTCTGGTGTTATTGGCTTACCCGGATAACTCAAAAGATTTGGCACTGGCCGAATGACACAAAACTTCTTTGGGAAAACTGTATAAACTGGTAGCAAAGTTATAATAGACTCAGTTGGCTTTGAAACTTGTTTGTCAAATTAGGAAAAATACAAACCAGCGCACAAAAGAAAAAGGCAAAATTAGGATATGGGATCATGAAAGTAAGAGAATAGCTACAAAGAAAGAAATGCAAAAAGAGCAAAAAGTAAGATTCACACTGGAGTGTTACCTACACTCTGTTTGATGTCGGTGTCCATAGCCGTTAAACAAACAGTCAATGCCACTCAAAGATTAGGTGTGATTCTTCCCAACTGTAGAACAGACCCCATCTCCATCCTGTGGATTTGTCATTTGTCATTTTGGCCCTGGCAATCACACCAGGCCTCTATTGTAAATCAGTTTGAGGTGTTAAAAGCTGTCCTTCTTTGGGAGTATCCAAACTCGCCAGTCTGGATGAAATCATACTGATAGGTTTGTGGCTCTTAAGTAGAGAAGGTTTGAGGGGTAACTGAGATGACCTTGTTGTGGAATGTAACTTTGCTGACCTGTGTCTGCGACAATTGCCAGTCTGTATCTCTAAAGTATGATCCTTAATTATTACATTATAACACAATTTTCTAAATTAAGTTACGTTTGGTTGTTGTCTCCTATTTTATATTATGATTTTGAAAATAAATCAGCAAATTTTGTGTATTATAGACCTGAGTGTCTGTTATGTCAAAAAGTAAATATAAACAGTGTCTACATTTTACAATGTCCTAAAAGTTCGATCATTCCAGTACAGATGTCTCAGATCCCATCCAAATTAGGGGTGAGCCCACACCACATGAAGACAGTAAGTCAACAGAAATACCTAAATGATTTATGTAGGTGAATCAAGAGATAATGTTATGTCTGTGATGTTTCAGCAGGTTATAATCAGTCTCTTTTCATTAGGTTACACCAATAAGCATGACCAGTTAAATGCATGGCACTAGACACTAGGGGTGTAACGATACACAAAAATCACGGTTCGATACGTACCTCGGTTTTGAGGTCACGGTTCGGTTAATTTTCGGTACAGTATGGGAACAAAATGCAAACATGAATTTGCTTGTTGTTTATTTGGAACTTTTGTAAACCAGCAATTTATTGTAACATGATACAAAATGTGAAAATAAAAATTTAAAAAATAGAATATTGTTTTAAAGTGCTGCAAGATAATAAGTTAAATAAATTATTCTCAAATAAACAAAATATATATAAAATAAGCTTTCCAATAAATAAAATATTCTCAAACAAAAAATATATGAAACATTATAAAAATAAATTCCTCACAGCTTGTTAAAGGCTTTTAACAAAACTTTTCCACAAGTAAAGTGCAGCACTGACAGTTTCAGCAAGTAGCCCTGTTCAGTTTTACTCAACCTTCATAATTTTTGCCAGGAAGATTAACTTGTCCACATTGACTCCACCCATGAGTTATTTGTGAGTACAGGCTTTCATTACGAAGATATAAGGACGACAACATGCACTTTTGGACGATTTATTGACAGTCGCGTTTTTTTGGACAGGAATCAGCACAGTCACCTACACTGTCACTGTGTGCTCTGTAGCGCTCGTCGAACAGTGGTTTGCAGGTCGCAGACCCCGACATCTCCGTGTAAAATAGTAGTGTTCAAGCCACGTCAAAATGAAAATACATATACATGACTTGGATCGATGAGTAAGGGCGATCGGAATGTTTTTCCTGGTTAGCGGACATGGCCGAGGACCCCTCTGGAGACGGGATTCTCAAACCACACCTGGGACCCTCACCAGTTAAAATTAACTGGTAAACTGTCACACCGAAAACATACCCGATCTCAGCTGAACAATGTCGGCACACTGCCCTCGTTTTATCCATTTGTCTTTCTCCGTTGCAATATTTAACGAGGAAGCCGAAGTGTTCCCAAGCAGGAGACTTTAGCACAAGTGAGGGTCTTTAAGCTCCGGTTTCTCGCTAGCGTTAGCCATGACGTAAACGGGCTGCACGTGTAGCTGCAGGCGGAAAATAAACACACGCAACTTCTGTTCCGTGAACTCACCCGTGCACATCCCTGTACCGAACCGAACGTCCTGTACCGAAGCTGTTCAATACAAATACATGTATCGTTACACCCCTACTAGACACTCACACACTGGTACACCCTAACCCTAACCCTAACCCTAGCTTGAATAATTCCATTATGACAGAAAGTAGGAATAGTAGCCATAGTTTTGAAGGATGACATACTGTGTGTATTATTATCAAATGTCTTACCACAACACACACAAGCGCAGCTCTCTGTCAGCGATAGGTTCTCTGATGTTCTACTGACTTCATACAACTGCAGACCACTGCATTGTGCGCTGTTAATTCATCCATAAATATTAGTGGTTACATGATTTGAAAGCCATACTCTAGCCCTAACCCCTAACCCTAACCCTAATAATTCACACTCATGCAGTAGCATGGTTTACAATAATGAAAAAGTTTAACAATACATTTAATTGTCTAAAATGACACTAGTGCGCTGAAAAGTGAATTACTGGGATCTGATGCTTGTATATTATCCCAAGCCCCTTTATCTACGTTATAGTCTAAAAACAAAACAGTTTTCATATCGGTGCATATCGGGAAACATATGCCAAGGCCACTTTATCTATGATGGCCAATAACAGCATATGATATCTACCAACCAATGAATCAGTTAGGACCTACCGCATAGGTATGTGATATGTATCTTCACGCTGTATTTATTAGCATACATTTTTCATCCAAACTTGCAAAAGATGAAACTATCCCAATATGTCAATCTACAGAAATACACTGTAACATCGCCATAAGGTAAATGGATAACCTAAAAATATTTGAGGCTATGTGGACAATTTTTTGTATCATGTGTAAAAGAAATAAATCAAAGCAAATTTAATTTGAGCCATTTTTGTAAGGTTGCTTAGTTCATCAAAATAAGATGCGAAAGGGGATTTATTGCACTAACGCGTAGACTCAAGAGGAAGGCTCTACTACGTAACAACAAAACACTGACCTAACATTACCAACAATGCCGCTGCATTACCCTGGTCACGCACTGAATTACTGAAGTTAACGACTACTGTACAGAGTGTGAGGAGCAAGAAACACAGAAAGTCCCACTGATTGTGTGGCCCCTCCTAGCAGTTGTTACGTAAATGACTGTGTTATTGACTATGTCAATGGACAGGAGTGCAAACATGGTCAGTTATTACTTTTTTCTGGTTTAAAGGTTCCAAATCTTTTTCAGAAAATCTATTTTTTTGGTGACTTTATCTTGATGTATAGTCCAGGACGAGGAGGCTGTGCCAGGGAATAAGATGCTGAGGCCGTCAAATTGTTTGTTACTGCCATGACTCGCTCCATGTTATAGCTTTCTTCCTGTCTTATTTTGTGTATTCTCCCCTCCTCTCGTTTCAGATTCCCTCTCCCTGCTCTTGTGGGTTCGTCCTCCTCCCTGTTGGTTTCCCCCGCCCTGATTACTTTCAACTGGTTACCCTGTATGTATATATAGAGTCCCTATGTTTCCCCTGTCCATTGCCTGTTCGTCTTTTGTCTCTGTGCATAGCGTCCAAGCCTTTTGTTCCTAGTGATTTCTAAGTATTTCCTGGTTTTTGCTACTGCCTGTGATTTTCCTCGACCTCGTCTCTGCCTGACCCCTGTCTGTTTGTTTGCCTCCACTGCTTGACCATCTGTGTACCGAATCTGTTTCCAGTAAAGACTGTTACCTTGCCTAACTCTTGCTTTTAAGGCCACACCATTGTTGTAACCCCAGTTGTGATAGCTACACAATACAGCAGCAAGTCAGGTTTTTTTTTTTTTAAGCAGGGTGTGAACCATTCATTGGAATAAATGGCAGCAAACCCTGGTAACCAGCTGTCATAGTACATCAATAGGTGGGACAGCCTGGGCAGGTCTACCAGACAGACAATAAAATTCAGGCCTAAAGGTAACATACACAATATAAAAACTTGCATTAGCTTTGACTTTTGTCTGGATTGCAGTGGCACCCAGTTTGCCTTCAGCTTTGTTCTCGGGGATGTGGTTAATCAAACTCAGAGCTGCTGCTGACATTTAGCTTTCCACAAGAGCTCTCTTCGGGGTGACACAGTAATCATAAATTTCCTTGTCTCCCTGATTTTATCTCATACATTTTAACTCTTCCTGTGTACTGCTCCTGTCGTCAGGCAACCCCGGGGTGTTGGTTGTGCCAAACCTCCCATCCCCCTGTCTGTCGGTCTCCACCCTATTTTTCCTGAGTGTGAGGTAATTACCTCGCTATGAATTCACTGACAACTAGATCTGTGGCAGATATGATAAAAATAGCTGACAGGGATTTTGACATAATAGTCACTTTGTCTCATAGAGAAAGGGGCTTCTAATGAATTCCGATGAGGCCCACCTCGATAATTACCTCCATGTCATTCAGATGAAGCCAGGATAAGACATTTGTTTGCTAAGGCTGGCAGTGATTGCTGAGCGAAAGTGACTTGCAGCTGACTTTAGGACAACCTTGGATTGGAGTTTATGATGACTTTGTCCAGACTGAAAACGCTGTTCTGCAAGATATCCTTGAATGATAAGAGTCTGGTCGAGTGTGTTGTCCGTTGTCTTCATCGCCGTGCACGGACATCTTTATTTGCAGAATAAAAGCAGCTGTTAGTTCAATCAAATTCCCAGTAGTGGAACCCTTTAGAGTTTATGAGCAAGAAGAAAAAAAATCTCAGATTCATGAATAAAAAGCTCCCCTAATCCTCTGAAGCTTTTTTGAGGGTTGCAAGAGATGGGAATACCACTGCTGAGAGAAACTTCCATAGTTATTTACCAAAAGTGTTTTCCAGCCAACAGTCCCCCAGAGTGCTTTAAGTGGAGAGCTACATTAAATCTTGTCACTTTCCAGCCAAGGTCAGGCAGGCTCTGAGTCACTCCTACAGGTACTACATTAATACTTTAATTGCTACATTAATTGCTTTCTAATACTGAACTGAGCTGACCTGTGAAAGCAACGCTTAGAAAAGAGTGTCTTGGACATTGTGTTGTCGAGGTGAAAAGATAAAAAAGGAGCCTTTTCTTACAAGGCTGTTTACAATCAAGTCAACATCGTGGTTTGTCCTCTAAATGCTGCAGTGTGAATCTTATCAGAGAAGCCACAGGGATCTGCTATGTCAGCCATTTCTGATCCTCTAGTGAGAGAATCTATAGTTTGTTGTCCCCTGAGAATTTAATTTAGAAAACAAATGTTTAATTATTATCTGCTCGGGTTGTAATGACAAAGAGGACTGTGTTTTGGTGACTCACTTGGCAGAGCAATAATTGCAGCAGAGAAAAAGAGCATGTATTAGGATGTTTGTCATAACAGCAAATTTGAGTTTCACATAGAGGAGGGATGAGAGGGTGGATTTTCATTTTATATACAACATCACTCCGCTCAGTGTTGTTGGAGACTGCACTCTGTATCACTGAAATTAATTTATTTGTATGGCAGGTGGTGAAATGCCAACACGTTCGTACTCCCAGCAGGCACCAACAGTACTTGGTTAGGTCTGGGAAAAGATCATACTTTGGTTTAAAATAACTACATTCAGTCTTGTAATGTAAGTTACTCAAGTAACTCAACTCATGTCACTCACAATGTCACTCACATATTGTAAGTGACGTGAGTTACGTCATTTACGTATGTTACCTTCTAATGTTACATGAATTAAAAACACTCCATTCAGTGTTGTTGAGACTACACTCTATATCACTGAAATCAATTTATTTGTATGGTAGGTGGTAAAACGCCAAAATTAATTCTCTCCTAACTCATCAAATATTACAGAGCCCTGGAGTTGATATGGATGTGTTTTTTTTTAATGATTGAATGAAGGGAACGTTGTGATGTTAACTCAACAATGATGGGACGCTGGAATCATGAACAAGTGCCGTTTACATAACAACTTATATTGTAACATAGTTGTCAGTAGCAGCATCGCATCGTAGACAGTAGTCGCCATCTTGTTGCACTCTGACCTTTCTACGTACAGCGTGTTAACTACGACCTGCCTGATACAACAGTGCCACCTTGTGGTATAAAGTAGCAATAGTATATCTGTTGTATATAATAACGGAACACAACAAACGTTTTTAGTGTCACAACTTTCACATGGATATGATACTATATGCACCTGCATCCATTGTTAATTGTGTGTCCTGATTGCCAGTAGTCACTGCTGCAACGTTATTTCCTAAATTAACTATAACCAAACTACTATTACCTTGACAACTCCTCCATCATCATGGCTAGCATAATAGCTAATAAAACCTACACCTGGATACTCATTGTGGATCATCAAAATACCTATTACATGTACCTCTTACTGTTACACAATAATAATAATAATAATACACTTTATTAACTTTCATTAATTAATTAAAATTATGAGATGGTCTCGATCCATGATAGTAGGCCTGCATTTAACCGAATGCGACTGTTTAATTACAGGAAAAGGCACATAAATTGCTATCTCGCGCACGCAAGTTAAAAAAACAAACACATCCATGTCACCTCCAGGGCTCAGTAAAATATAGCAGCTTGATTGGTGGCATGAAGCTTAAAACTATGACGCTCTACCTACCCCTCCAGCTTCAGTTGCAGTTGCATGCGAATGGCTCTGCAGTCACGTTAGCCATAATAAGTAATATAAAACATCTGCTTAGACTTTCAAAATAATGGTTAGTGTTGTTTAGGTTTCAGCACAGAAGCAACTTGGTTATGATTAGGCACCAAAGCTACTTGGTAAGGTCTGGGAAAAGATCATACATTGGGTTAAAATAACTACATCCAGTCTATGTGACTTAACTCACGTCACATAACGTTTGTGATGATGTGATGGTGCTCGGTACAGTTTAGGTTTAAAGGGTATCTATGCTGTATATGTTTTTATGAGGGAAGCGCCATCTCATGATGAAACCCTGCATTTGAGGGAAGGGGCGTGTTTACAGTGGAATTTAGGCACATCCTCAGGAGGAGGGGGGGAGTCCATCGTGGCATTAAACACTTTTGTAGTAAGTGATAGATAGTGTGACTGCAGCAGTTAGTGCTGTGCACTGTAACTTTAGTCACTATGTTTTCCCACTGTGAATAATTATTGCCACTTAAATGTCAGAGCAGAAAATCCAAATTGACAATGTGCGCAAAGCCTTTACATGTCACCTTTCAAATTAATAGAGGCATACTGTAATGTTTTACTTTCTTATCAGAGTCAATGTCTCAGTCGCGACTGCAGATGTAAATTTGTTTGTAGCTAACTCTGGTACTAAATAATGAATATTCATTCAGCTGTGCTTTTCACATCTTACTCTGAATTGAGGAATTACTTCAACAAAACCAGAGGTGATTAGAAAGACAAGCCAGGACTGTTTCGGCTTGTTTTATTTCATTTTTAGCATGTTGTATGATGAGTTAACGAGCCAATTAAGAGAAACTTGATTTCAGATGTTGTACTTTTTAAAAAAAAAATTTTTAGTAATGAAAACAGAAGGAAGAGCATTATATTTCTCTGTGTTTAGTGAGTTTATTTTGAGCATTTATCAGATCAAAAGATGGCATATACTGTATCTCCCAGCTGAAACCACAGGGGCTATTGGGCCATTGCCTTTTGCTAGTGCTTAGTGGTGTTACAAGACAGGCCCAGGCTAGCTGGTCAGCATGCTAACTTCATTACTGTCTACTTTTGTGTCTTCACATCCTGTTGATAGTGTTAGTTCTTTTTTTGATTTAAACTAAAATCCTGGCCATATCTTACAAACTGCTCCTTTACGATCTGTAAACCCTTAAAGGTGCCAAATGCCATATTGAGCACCAATAGTGGTCGCATTTCAGCATGTTAGACCTAAACAAACCGGCATATTTGTTAGCTAACATAGTGAAATTTTGTTCAGCATGAACGAACCCAAGCATGAACTTTTGGCAAGGTTACCTCTCACCCATCAAAATACAGCTGTATCTAAATTAAATTATCAGGATTAAGTATCTGAGGACCAAATTCCATGACACTCATGCAAAAGTTGTCAAAAATACCACACTTTTCCAAGTGTTGCGCAGCCAACACTGCTTTCCCCAGAACTATGCTACTTACATGAATTAAGAAAATAAGGGGTTTGTCAACCTCTGCATAAATATAAGTTCCCCAATTCCCCCAAACCTAAACTTTAACTGACATTGTTCTGCAGTACAACTCTGCACCACTGGCTTCCATATAACAGACATCAGATATGTGACCTCCCACACTCTTAAGGGCTTTGTTTCTGCAAAGAGGAGAGATAAGGCAAAGACAGCCTGAGGGTAGTAATCCGGTTATGTCTCTCTCAGGTGAAGAGGGAGCCTGAATCTCGAGGCCTTGGGACACAGCGGAAGGTATGATATGACACACGCAGCCCTGGGGGTCATTTTCTGTACAGCATAATTAATCTAACATGTCACGTTCAGCTTGGTTAACACTGGTGTTCAAAGTAAAACAAACGAGCGCTGCCATGCAGTGTCCAGTTATGCATTGTCAACATGAATGCACTCAAGGATTCCTTTGAGATGTAATGGATAAAAAGGAGTTTGAATAATGAATAATTTATCGCAGTGTATTAATTTCATGGTCTGCTATTATCCTGGACAATGGCACAACGTGTAACATCCTAGTGAAAGGATATTATGCAATTCTATCTCTAAGGACAAGACTTAACATTTGTACTGTAAGTTAAATAAAGAGCTGTTGGAAAGTGTGCCAAATTTTTTGTCCTTGACATCTCACTGAAACTCAGCAACACGATGAGAAAAGTGTGAGATTAATGCTCATGTTTATTTAACACCTTGAGGAAGAGCTGCGGTTAGTGTTCCGAATCAAATCTTGATTATAGTAGTGTAATCAGAATACCTACGTGATATCATATTTATAAAGCAGCAGCAGCAGCATAAAGCATGCTTATTTCCTTAGGACATACTGTACTTGTGGATCTATTTGTGATGATCTAGCTGACATGTCTGTGTGTTTGTTTGTTTTCTGGTGCCATTGCCACATTTGAAACATCGTTGGAAAGTATCCTAACTAGGGTTGGGTACACATTTAAACTGATATCGATCCCAATACTGATACCTGGGAATTAAAAACTGGTACCCAACGGTACTTTTTTCAGTACTTTACTTTCTCTGTGATAACAAGAAATGCATTGTCAGTTCTAAGCAATTCAATCATTTACTTCTAGAGATACTATATCATATTACCAGTAACAATGCACATCACGTCAGCCAGAGTTTCTAAGTTTTCTTTCAGTAGCATGTTGCCATATTGCATATGAATATGGTCAATAAAATACCCTTTTAAGTAAACTGCACTTTGCACTTGTTGTATTAATAAAATAATAAATAAAGCAATAAATTAAATTATGTGTTAGGCCTAATTTGACCCTTTAAATGAACATCCTTCACATATAAAATTGAACTTTAAAACTGTCCTGTTAAACTCATTGACTTGACCACAGGAAAGGGAAAAATACAAATGTACAATAGAATCAGTAAATGACATACTCTATGAAGTTAACTGCTACATTGAGCTGTTCCTGCTTAAGGAGCTAGTGCCATAAGAATAAATATAATAGAAAAGTTTGGGTTCTGACCTGTCGAGCTGGCTGTAGGCTAAGTGTTGAAGCAGATTGAGTTAAAAAAAAGTTAAGTCAACAGTTATGAGTTTGTTTCTGGAGCAAATTAAATACTGTATATGCCTGTAAACATAAGCACATGTCATTAATGTTAAGTATGTGAATAAAACGTATGTTTTGTAAATATACTTTTATCACAGTTGCAATGCTTATCTCTTTTAGCCCATCAATTGGAAATATGAAATAAACAGAGTACGGTACCCAACACTGTTGTAGTTGTCATAGAAGAGCACATTATCTCTTGTTTCACCGCAACATGTTCAGCGGAGGAAATTGACAATTTATGTCCAACAATTCTACAAGTCAAGAGATGTCTCTTGATGCAATGAAAGACAATATGAACTCTGAAAACAAAAGTCATAACCTGCAGCATTGTGCAATGGTGGAATTCAACAAATAACATTTTCAATAGAGATTAAAGTACAGTAGTACTATAAGTAGTAATATTTCCATTTGGTGCCACTTTATACTTATTCAGATGGAAGTAAACCCATGCGACTTACTTTCTGCCACATGCAGAAAACATTTGTAAACGTAAAAATGTATTGTAATAATGTATAATAAATAAATAAATAAAATAATAAATGATAAACAGTTTTACATTAAAACAT